>CM066319.1:112489878-113114878 GCA_033807775.1 Saussurea involucrata | reverse complement strand
TGTCAATATTCAATCCATCGCTGGAAAGAAATACACTCTTGTCATAGTAGATGAATTCTCTCGCTATACCTGGGTTATGTTTCTCCGTGCAAAAAGTGACACCTCAGAAGAACTCATCTCATTCGTCAGGAAAATGGAAGTCCTGAACAATATGGCTATTCGCTCAATAAGGAGTGATCATGGAACTGAATTAAAAAACAGTTCCCTTGATAACTTCTTTGAGAGCAAGGGCATTTCTCACAACGTATCAGTAGTGAGAACTCCTCAGCAGAATGGCATCGCTGAAAGAAGAAACAGAATGATCATCGAAGCTGCCAGATCTATGCTCAACGATTCTCATCTTCCAACTCAATTCTGGGCAGAAGCTGTCAACACTGCCCGTTTCACTCAAAATAGGTCGCTGATCGTCAAAAGATTCAACAAAACGGCCTATGAACGTTTCCATGGAAGAAAGCCATATATCAGTTTTCTTCACATCTTTGGTTGTCAATGCTTCATCTTAAACAACAAAGATTCTCTTGGAAAGTTCGATCCCAAAGCTGATGATGGAATATTTCTAGGATATTCTTTAGTGTCCAAAGCCTTCAGAGTCTTCAACAAGAGAAGACCAACTGTAGAAGAAACTATTCATGTTACCTTCGATGAATCCCGTTCAGCGAACTCTAGACCTACTGCTGATAACGAAGAACTGAATCAATGGATGTTTTCTCATTTTGGGGAATCAGAAGCTAACTTTAACCCTGACCCTCAGGTCAACAACCCTACCGCTGATGATGCTCCTAGCCTCCTAACATCATTCATAGCATGGAGACAAGTGACGCTGAATCCTCTTCTTGGGTATCGGCTATTCCCATAACACTTTGCCTCCTTCTGAACCCTCAACCTCTGAAAACCCATCCACTTCTCAGCATTCAGTGAATGAAATTTCATTTGAGCTTCAACCAATCTTTCCTGGTATACCTGAATCTACTACTGCTAAAGCCTCTTCTTCAGCTCCTCCAGAAGTTCTATCTGAGTCAGTGACTCAAGCTTCGGCTCAGCGATGGACTTTAAATCACCCAATTGATCAAATTCTTGGTGATCCAAACTCAGGTGTTCAGACTCGACGAAGTTCATGTAACATTTGTTTATTTGTTAATTTTATTTCACTGACTGAGCAAAAGAAAACAGATGATGCCCTCAGAGATCCAAACTGGGTCAGCGCTATGCAAGAAGAGCTGACAGAATTTGAAAGAAACAAAGTTTGGAATCTTGTTCCCAGACCATCTAACAAAACAGTGATATGCACTAAATGGGTTTATAGAAACAAGTTAGATGAGTTTGGAACTGTAACCCGCAAGAAAGCTAGATTAGTTTCTCAGGGATACAGACAAGAGGAAGGCATAGACTATGATGAAACTTTTTCCCCAGTGGCAAGACTCGAAGCAATTCGACTCTTTCTAGCCTATGCAGTTCACAAAGACTTCAAAGTTCATCAAATGAATGTCAAGTCAGCGTTTCTCAATGAAAAGATGAATGAAGAAGTCTATGTCGAACAACCACCAGGATTCGCTGATCCTAAGCATCCAGGGTATGTTTATAAACTGGATAAGGCCCTCTATGGCTTATAGCAAGCACCTCATGCATGGTATGATACTTTATCCTCCTTTCTTGTCACTGAAAAAAATTGAACGTGGTAAAACTGATAATACTCTATTTTTTAGAAAGGTTAAAGGTCATATTATTCTTGTTCAAATATATGTCGATGATATTATATTTGGTTCTACTAACCCATCTCTGTGTCCTCGTTTCGCTGAAAGAATGAAATCTGAATATAAAATGAGTATGATGGGTGAGCTGACATACTTCCTTGGACTCCAAATCAAGCAAAGTGATAAAGGCACTTTCATTCACCAAGGTAAGTACGTTAAAGATATGCTGAAGAAATTCGATCTTACTCAAAGTTCAGCTATGAAAACTCATATGGCACCTCCGCTAACACTTAACAAGGATCCCTCTGGAAACCTGTTAATGTCACTGCCTATAGAGGAATGATTGGCTCTCTTCTCTATCTTACAGCGAGTCGTCCTGATATCATGTATTCTACTTGTCTTTGTGCACGATATCAATCTGAACCCAAAGAATCACATATGATCGTTGTAAAGCGAATTTTCAGATATCTGTAGGGTATACCCGACCTAGGTCTTTGGTATCCCAAAGACTCAGGGTTCGATCTAACTGCCTATTCAGATAGTGATTTTGCAGATTGCAAACTGGATAAAAAAGCACCACAGGAGGCTATCAGCTCCTGGGTGGAAAGCTGGTAAGTTGGACGAGCAAGAAGCAGACTCAGTGTCCACTTCTATCGCTGAAGCTGAGTATGTAGCCGCTGGAAGTTGTTGTGCTCAAGTCTTATGGATGAGAAATCGGCTATTAGACTATGACCTTCAACTATCCAAAATTCCCATCTATTGCAACAGCACTAGTGCCATCGCTATAGCAAACAATCCAGTGCTACACTCAAAGACTAAACACATCGAAATCATATATCATTTTATCAGAGATCATGTGATAAATGGAGATATAGAACTTCATTTTATTTCAACTGATTTTCAGTTAGCTGGTCTTTTTACCAAACCTCTTGATAAGACAAGATTTAACTTTCTCATCAGCGAGCTTGGAATGCTGAACTATGAAGAATAACTCTTCAGTGGTTATGCATCAGGTCAGTGATAAAATTCTATCTCTTTTATTCATCATCTAATCTCTGAACGAATGTTCACTGATACTAAGGTATGTTTCTCTATCCATGATCACTGAAGTTTACTTCAGTAAGATGTTTTTCAAAACTAAAATTTGATCACTGGCATTTCCTTCTCAGTGATCTCTTTTGAAACAACATAAAATCTCATCACTGACATTTCTCATCAGTGATTCTTCATTAAACAAAATAATCTATGATAATTTCCAAACTATCAGGGTTGCCTTTTAAAAATGAAAAGACAGTTTTACAGTGTGACGTCATCAAACGGATAAACCATGGCACGACTTTCGTCTGACACATTCGTCCTTTTTGAATTCTTGTCCAATAAGCTTCGTGGGACGTGTCACGTGTCATGATGAGTATTTTTCCCGCTCATCATTCTTTCTCTCTCCTCTCACTATATAAACCCTTCGAGTTTATATTTTTACCTTTTACGCTCTCATAACTCTCTCAAGCAAGAAATATTTCCTAAGCATTCTGTGTTCTCGGATTAATTTGAAACCTAAGACTAAGTTCATCCCAAACTTCATATTTCTTACTTGTTTCTCCTTTAATCCTCTTAAAACATGTTTTTGATCTAATCTTTTGTTTTTAAGAGATCAAAACAAACGTTTTCTTCACAAGAAATCATCTTCTTCGTGGTTTCTTGAACAAAACTTTAAACAAGTTTTTCTTAAAGTTTAAAAACCATTTCTTAAACTTTTTTCTTCTACTTCATATGTTTTCCAGAATCCTTCCTTAAAAGGAAACTAGAAAACTATGTTTTCTTCCTAGTTTGGGTCTTTCAAAACTAGAAAACACCTTTTTGGTCTCTTTTTCTCAAAAAGGAAACCGAAAAACCTTAAAACACTCTTATTTTGGAAATCCTTCCTGACTAAGGAAGCTTCTCCTTCTTTCTATTTTTTTGGTTCTTATTTTATTCAGAAATGGCCTCTGCTACATCTGCTGCACCCAAAACTGCTGCCACCATGAAGAAATCCAAGAACATGACTGGTGAACTGAACCAGATCACCTTCAGCTCTAATAACCATCTGGCCCTACTTGAATTTCTCAAGAAGAAACTCTACCCTCACCTTGCTGAGGCTATAACCTTCCTGAAGAACTCTCCCATCCATACTGCCATCACCATCGCTCCTCCTGCACACCGAAATCTACTCCAACAATTTTGGTTTACCGCTGAGAAAACCACCCAGACCACTCGCTCTGGAAAACAAGTCATTGTGATCGGGTTCCAAACTGAATTTGGCCAAGGCTTCATTACTGCCAATGGCATTCGCACTGCCCTGAACCTGCCCGTCCCTCCTTTCGAATCACTGTCTGAAGATAACAATGAACTCATCGCCTTCTTTGACCTAATGAAGTATTCATGGGACAAGAAGCCCCGCACTGACGAAGACGACAAGAAGTTGACGAAGATATTCAAGGCAAAAATGTCCGCTGAGTTGAACTATATCTTTGCTCATGTAATCTCATGCATGAGTGCAAAGTTCGGATCGCTGGATCAGGCCAGCCATATTCAGGTTGCAATGGGGTACTCACTGCCCGTTGGGAGAAATTTCGGCTATGCCCGCTTTATCTTCGACTACCTGATGACGAAGTTCGAAAAGACTGATAGGGACTTGAAGGTTCCCTATGCCCGTTTCGTCTCTGCACTTCTTCTACTCTTCCTCAAGGAGAAGTACCCTAAGCAGGGAGACTACAAGCTCCCTCAGCTTGGCATCAAAATCCTCGACTTCCAGCCGATCGAAGGCGAGGTACGTCTTTCTACTCTCTTAACTCTTCTTCCCACAATTTCTTCGACTTCGGTGGCAAATTCAGCGGTGAAACCTCCCGCTGAGACCCACGCTGCCAAACCCAAGTCCTCATTGAAGAGGAAACATTCAGACACCAACCTTGGCTCCCATAAGACCAAGAAGATTTTAAAGGAGAAACCCTAACGTTTAGATATTAAGGATTCATCGTTCGCTTCTTCACAATCAACGCTTGATAACTTTGTGGTTCTCTCCACCACATCTGCACCACCATCACCAACCACTTCTGCGGCTCCGATCCCTGAAGCTTCACTGGCGTCTTCACCAAGCTTCTCAGTGCCTCAAAGCACTGAAGGAGTCGTTCCCAGCAACGCAGTGCTGAATCTGTTACCACAATCTTCTCAGCAGTTGCCTCCTCTCCTCCTACTTTGGTCATCACTTCTACACAGGCGACGACTGTCGCTGATACGCATGCCTCGCTTCTCCACAACCTTATGCGGCAAAACTCTCATGGACCTGATGGCTTTCCCATTCCTTCCTTCTCTGTGTCTCAAATGGAGAAGGACATGGAATATTGTTGACTTTATTTTTATATTGTATTCAAGATTACTTGCTTAAATTGTAAAAGCCCAAATTGTACTTGTTGGCTTTTGTTGCTAATGGGCTTAGGCCTTAAAGCCTAAGTATTTAATGTGTAAATTGTGAGAGTTTTAGGTTAAGCCTCCTAGCCTCTAATTTCAATATTCATACGTGTAGAGAGAGCTTCAATGGTGAGAGAGTGTTCTTCAATCAAATATTGTAAACTCTCAATCATTCAATATATTGCATCAATTTCATTTTTGTTACATGTAATTGGGATCCTACAAATATTATGGTTTTGACTCTCTCACGAACCCATTAGGTATTCAAACCAATCCAAAATTTGGGCTTTCCTTTGCTCATAAGTTCTTTTCTTTTACAGGTCCTAACTTGGGCACAATCACTGCATCCCTTAAGGATGTCAGTGATCAGGTGGATTCGCTGTCAAAGGATCTCACCAACAACACCTCAGCCGTGAACTCTGCCGGAGAGACGCTGAAGAACATCTCCACCACCCTCGACAGCAAAGCCGACAATACTGAAATCACAAAGCGACAAGGGGAGGTGAAGACTCTCCAAACGGATGTTGTGCATAACTCTAACTCCGTCCAAACCCTATCTGTTGGGATTAAAATCTGATTAAATGGAAGTTCAAGGGAATAAAATGTAAATTGTATTTGGGCTTTAATATTGTAATGGGCCATGGGCCTGGTTAGTTTTAGCCTAGATATAAATAGTTTTCCTAACCTTAGTTTTAGGCTAATCGTCATTATTAATTTCTGATATACATTGTAAACACTCTGAAAGGTTTATGAATGTTACATGGATGACGACTTGAAATCATTCTAATTGTTGTTTATTTTGTTGATTTCATATTGTATGCACTAATCTGGGATCCACAATTGGTATCAGAGCATACAGACGATTTGATTCAAGGTATTTAAAAGGTTTATGGTAAGGTTTCTTGATATTTTTGTCGACTGTGTTCTTGAGGTTCATAATATCATCTTTTGATTCTGACAAAATTGTGTGTTTCTGCTTATATCATTCGATTAGTATTGATATCAATAGCGTTTCTGCAAGTTTTCTCAGTCTAAATCGACCGTTGAGCAGAGTTTTGTGCAAAATTGAGTCAACAAGTTTTGTCTTTGTTCTTGTCAAAAATCAAAATTTTTTTCCATCAAAATCTTGTTATTTGGCTTAGAAATCGATTAGGGTGTTGTTATTTTGGTGTTTTGTTGGTTTTCTAATCTTTCAGGAGTAATCTTTAGCAACCCTAATCGCTTCTGAGTCAGTTTGTTGAACACAACCGCAGTTACCGGACGTTCTCTTCGTTTCCGGGTAAGTTTCCATATCTCAGTCACTTTCCGAACAAAGCTATCCGGTAAGCTCTTCCGGATTCCATACCTATCCGGACGACATTGTTTCCGGTAACCTCAAAGTTCCTGGGTACCTCATTTGTATCCGGTAAGCTATCCGGTAAGCACCCCTGTTCGGACACTTCATCTTTCCGGTAGGTATATTCATTCGGACACTTTTATTTCCGGTAAGTTATTTCATCCGGTCACTTATTTTATCCGATCACTTATTTTCTTCCCGGTAAGTCTATTTATCCGGTAACTTTGTGTTATCCGGTAACCTCAGGCTTGTCCGGTTTCTTTTTATTCGGACACTCACACACCTGGATCCGGTCACTACCAGATCCGGACGCTTCTGTCTTCCGGATTCCTATCCGGTAAGTTTTGTATTTAATCTCTTACCAGTACTTTAATTAGTTTCACTCTTAGAACCTGCGTTAGGACTTTCACTCATAGTACCTTGCGTTAGGATTTCACTTTGAATCGAACCTACCGTCTGACGATCACCTTAGTGCACACTTCAAAGATGTCTCGTGACGCGCTAGCTATCGGTACCGACGCCAAGCCACCGACCCTCTATCAGGGTGAATACAGTCAATGGCGAGACAAATTTCTCATCTTCATCGAATCTAAAGACAACTTCGACTACATTTGGCGAGCTCTCTCTGAAGGCCCACAAGATCCTCCTATGACTACCGTTCTAGCTCAAGAAGAAGGTGCTGCAACTCGACTAGAGCCCAAGACATACCTACAGATGGATGATGAGGAAAATAGCAGATTTGATGGTGAAAAGCATGCCAAGAGATATCTGGTCCAGAGTCTACCCAACCAGATCTACATGGCCATAGACGGCTAGAAGGAAACCTCCAAAGGCATGTAGGAACAAGTAGAGAAGATGATGAGCGGGAGTAAAGTGGGAAACCAACTGAATATTAACAGCTGCATCACCAAATTCGACGGTTTCAAGCAGCGCACGGGCGAATCTATCACTCAAGCATATGAACGTTTCTGCCTTCTGTTGAACGAGCTCCACAAGAACAAGATCACTCGATCTAACACGGAGAATGCCCTCAAGTTCCTGAACAATCTCTTGCCAGAATGGAAAATGTTCGCTTCTCACATCAAGCACAACAATCTGATTGAGAACGTTCCAATCCATGAACTCTACGAGATGCTCATGCAGGATGAGGATGAAGTCATGGAAATAATGAGCAGTCAGAAGTCCTCGTCCAAGTCACATGCCGATCCACTCGCTCTTGTATCCTCCAAAAGCGGCAAATCTTCCAGCCGTCACTCCAAGAGAACCCAAGAGTCTAGTGAGTCTGAACCAGAGTCTGAAGAAGAAACAGAAGAAAGCGACTCTGACCCTGAGCTGAATCAGATAAAGAAAGCAATGGCCCTCATCACCAAGTCATTTCAGAGAAACAAGTACTTCAAGAAACCTTCGTCCAATAATCAACGCTACTCCACTACTCCCAACAAGCGCCATGATTATAAGGACAAATATGAAAGAAAGAGAAAGACTGATGAGCACAAGCAACCTGATCACAAGGAGAAGAATGAGAAGAATGATCGCAAGTCCGAGTCAAAGAAGAAGGACGAACCTATCACGTGCTATAACTGCGGGAAATTGGGTCATTTTACCAAGGACTGTAGAAAGCCCATTGAGAAAAACGTACACTACTACAAGGCCAAACTTCTGTTGGCAGAACAGAAAGCTGCATGAAAGGCACTGTTAGTCGAAGACGATCACTGGTTAAATAACTCCGACACTGACAACGATTCTGAAGATGCTGATGCTTTCATGGGAAACCATTCTCCTCCGTCAGAAAAGGCAAATCTTTGTCAGGTATGTGCCCCTATCAATCAAAGCTTAGTTGAACAAATACAACCACTTGTTCAAAGAATAGAATCCTATAAGGCATCCACTAATGACCAATTGTTTGAAATTAACTCGTTAAAAGAAAAGCTAGATGTTCAAAAGCGTATCACTGAAAAGTACAAGTCCGATAATGCTAACTTAAAAGAAAAATGCACAAATCTTTCAATAGCACCAAAGGATCTAAGGGCCAAGATATCTAAATTGAATTTAAAGCTTGATCAGTGTGAGGATGAGAATGTAGAGATTATATATCAATGCTTATCTCTTTAAATCCAACACAAAGAGTTTGTTTCGAAAATAACTGATCTTGAAACTAAACTTCACAAAAGAGGTCAAACTGATCAGACAATTCACATGAACAAACCTAAGAAATTCACGTACTTTAACAAGGAATGGGGAATTGGGTACGATAACCCACAATTCTTGAAAAAGATTTTGTCAAAGAGACCTACTCTTTATCACTTTAATTTTCTTGGTCTCGACAAAAAGTATCCCGAGTACAAAATCGATTGGACTGGACCTCTTGAAAAGGAAAAGGAAGAGGAAACTGAGGAATACAAACGCGCACACACCACTAAAATGCAGTTACCTTTTGCGTATGAACCTCGTAACTATTCATACAAAAAAAACAAATCCAAGTACCTTTCAAATGACTACTTTGACGGCTATAAGGTTGTGAAGCCCAAGGATTCCTCCAAAAAGGATGAGGCCCCAGTACCTGAACCCAAAACTGAGACGAACGAGTTTAAACTCTATGTTCCTCCTCTCATTTTGGAATCGAAAATAGTCGAGTTAGAGGAGACACTCGAAAAGGAAAGGACATATTTTCAAATGGAAAAGCAAGCACTTCTAAACGACCTTGAGAAACTCAAATCCGTTAAAACCGAATCTGTGTCGGGTGAGGGACAGGAAATCCTTCGTAATTAAATCAATCGGCTCACATCAAAACTGTCTGCTTTAGCAACAGAAGTGATGCAAGAGCAAGTGAACAAGTTTTAATTTCAAGAGAAACTTGACCAACTCCAAAACGAAAAGATGATTTCACCCGAACCTTCCTCGAACTCGTCCGATACATCTTCGTGTAAAGCTTTTATTAGAAAAACTTCTTCACGAAAAGGTAAAGAGTCTCAAGCTGACTGTGTTAAAAAGAATCTTAACTCTGAATTTCAAAAAGCTTTCGCACCCGGTTCTTCCAAAAACACAGACACAAAGTGTTCCTCACCACCCTCAACCAATCCTAGTCCATCTGTCCCCGATATTGATTTTTCTGCATACATGAATTCCGATGCAAGTTCAGATGAAGAGTTTCCTATGTTTGAGTTTGACAAACCTCTTCCGAATCACACCGACTTTCTTTCTAAAGCTGTGAATCGTCCGGTCTAATTTCTAAAAGGCGAGAGTTCTTCAAAACTCAAGACCCCGGCTGTGAACAAAGTTTCTAAAACTGATTCTCTTTCACAAAACCATTCATAGCCGCGATAAAAGACCGGTTGATCAACTGATATAAATCCTTCCTACTCAAACTCTGCTGAACATGTCGTTAATGATTTTTCAGATAAAAATGGTCAGGCAAAACAAGACAAACCAAAGTGGGTAGCCAAAGGATCTACCAAAAACAAGTCGGAGTCGAAGTCATTTAATTCTGCTTTCAATTCTAGGAATAACATTAATGATTGTGGTTTGAATTTAATTTTCCGATTAGACTTTATTCAATTCAGCATTTGATTCAGTTATCCCATGATTGTTTGTGTTGTTCTAACTGTGGATTGAATGATTTCGATGATAATAGTTATGCATCTGATTGGTTTGGTTCTTATCATGTTTATAATTCAAAGCCTAAGCGCAAATCTCGTAAACCCAAAAGGAAGCCCAATTCAAAATGGGTTCCCCAGTCAGGTGTTAAACTTAACCCTCCAGGACCCATTTTCAAATGGGTACCAAAGAATCCTTAATCTATCTTTTGCAGGACGGTCATGTGTGGTATTTAGACTTAGGATGCTCCAAGAACATGACCGGAAGGAGGGAGCTACTCACGAACTTTACAAAGAAATACTACGGAGACGTGAGGTTTGGGAACGATGACAAGGCACTGATTATGGGCTACGGCGATATTGTTCAAGATAAGATCACGATCAAGAAGGTGTCATACGTCACGGGATTGGGGCACAATCAGTTCAGCATCGGCCAGTTCTGCGATAAAGATCTCGAGGTCAACTTCAAAGCTAAAAGGTGTAGCTTCCGCACAGAAGACGGAAATGAGCTACTTGTTGGAACCCGGAAGACCAACCTCTACACCATCGACCTCTCTGCCCTAAGAACCGATGACTCCGTCTGCCTTATGTCGAAGGCCAACTCTCAACAAGCGTGGATATGGCATAGACGAGTCTCGCACCTCAACTTCAAGAACATCAACAAGCTGGTGCTAGGCGGACACGTTAAAGGCATGCCCGAGCTTAAGTTCGAGAAAGACAAAATATGCGGAGCATGCGAGATGGGAAAAATGAAGCGAGCGACTCACAAGCCGAAGGCTGCTCCGAGGACGTCTCGGTCCCTCGAACTCATCCATATAGATTTGTGCGGACCGATGCGTGTTCAGAGTCTCAACAAGAAGAAGTATGTCCTAGTGATGGTCGACGATTTCTCGCGCTACACATGAGTGAAGTTCCAACACTCCAAAGAAGAAACCCGAGAACTTATAATCACCCATCTGAAGACCATTCAACTGAACCCCCGACAGCAAGTTCAGACAATCAAGACGGACAACGGGACGAAGTTCAAGAACCAAACGGTGAACGAATACCTGACATCCGTCGGTATTTCGCAAAACGTTTATGCCACAAGGACTCCTCAGCAAAATGGAGTGGTAGAAGGGCGGAACCGTACCCTAGTCGAGGATGCTCGCACGATGCTGCACAATCAAAGTTGCCACTTTTTCTCTGGGCTGAAGCGGTTGCAACTGCCTATTACACGCAAAACCGCTCCATCATCAACAAGCGGTTCAACAAAACTCCGTACGAGATCATCAACAACCGCATCCCGAATATCAAGTACTTCCACGCGTTCGAGTGCACATGTTATGTCTTAAACGACAAGGATGACCTCGGGAAGTTCAGTCCAAAACATTCATATAAATTGGGGGCTAAATAAAGCTAACACGACCCTTCACAAGAAACAATTCAAGTAATCAATGATAGATAGTAACAAGATGAGATAAGGAGAAATATGTGTTTTATTCATGAGGAAGAGAACTACCTAGAGAGAGAAGGGATGAATAATGTTGGCCCCAAGTATCTGTTATGTAAAAGTATTGAAAATAGTTCAAGTCAGAAGACCAACAGAGATCAGACAGAAGATTCGGAAGAAGTTCAAGTCAGAAGACCAACAGAGCTCTGTCGAAGACTTCCAACATAAGAACAAGTGTTTAATAGAAGACCAACAGAGCTCTTGCGAAAGAGCTCTGGTGAAGTGAAGACCTCTGTCAGCCTAAGTCTCGTAGGAAATCACAAGTGTTAGACAAGTGTCCATACTTTCCACGTATGCCCTAAAAATAGGAGACACACTTTCCACATGTCATTCTAGGGTACGATAGTACACTGCCTTCACTTTTCCAGGGCTATAAACAGAGAGGTAGTGGAACAAACAATTGTAAGCTTTGGGAAGAGTAGTTTTTCCACAATTGTTTAAGCACACACTGCAGCAATCCCGAGCACTACCTCCGTACGATATTGTTTTCCTATGAGATTTCCGAACACACTCGAACATGTTCTTGGTGTGATTCATTATCAATATATGAGCATCTTTTATATCTGATCCTGTTATCATTTTACTGTTCAATATTTTATTCTCATAGTTCATTTATCGTTTACACAATCACTCATTTTAATGGCTTTATTTAATATGCTTCCGCTGTCTATTTCACTACCATTAATATGATACAACGTGAATCTAGGAACCTACAATTGGCATCAGAGCTTCTTTGGTTTTCTTAAACCAAACGATCCAATCTACCAAGGTTGACTCACTGTTGTTGATTGTGTTTGTGTCTTTAAAAGCTTCATTACATACTCTGTTTTTTTACTGCTTCCTAGTCTAAACAAGCTTTCAGAGCTCATATAACTGTGTTTAAAGCTTTCTAGCTTAGTTTAAACGTTTCTCTCAGAAGTTACTGTTCCATTGGTTACTGTTTAAAACTCATCTCTGAGTTGAAAATCTTTTTGGTAACAACTATACTCTGTTTTTCTCAAAATGGCGAACAACGGTATAAACGCTATCTATACTGCTGGTTCTTTAACAAAACCTCATACTCTTCTGAGAGATTAATATGCTCAGTGGAAGATCAGGATGGTCAACTTTTTCGATGGTATGGATAATGACTTAATGCGATCTGTCACGGATGGACCATACCAACCCATGGTTTTTGTTCCTTGTATACCCGCAACAGGAACTACTGCTGAGATTCCAGCTCATTATGAGATTAAAACCACAGGTTTTACTGATGAGGAAAATCTAAAAATGGAAAATGATCTTAAAGCAGTCAGACTACTGATAATGGCCATTCCAAACGGAATATTTCAAGAACTAGATTCATGTGTTACTGCTAAGGAAATCTGGGATCAACTTCTTAACCAACTTGAGGGTGGTATCAAGACCCAAAAGAACAGAAGGACCCAATGTATAAATGAATACAACGATTTCAAGGCACTTCCTAAGGAAACCTTACAACAAACCTACAACAGATTTAATGTGTTGATCAACAAATGCAAAAAATGTGGGGTTGTTAGGTCGAAGGAAGATAACAATGTTCTGTTTTTGAAAAGTTTGAATGATGAATGGTTAAATCTGTCCATGTCTTTACAAGCTAACCAGGACTTAGATGCATGGTCTCTAACAGATGTATATGGCACTTTGGCCGCACAAGAGAAGGATGTTGTCAAGCAAAAAGGCAAATCCACCATTGCAGGCCCAATTGCTTTAGTTTCTGATTCTAAGAAAACCACATTAGAAAAGTCCAACAGAGAGAGTTCAAACAGAGAGAAAAAGAAATATAAGTCAGTTAAAAAGAAAGGAAAGAAAAGTTTAGTTGCAGAGAGTGATACAGAGGAAAGCTCATCAGAGGATGATGACATTCATGCTTTTGCTCAACCTCTTGCTCTAATAACTCAGCAATTTAACAAGAGATTTGGCAATAAGTTTGACAGAAGAGGTAGATATGAGAGAAAAGAAGACAAAAGAGATTACGCTGCACCAGAACAAAGTAACAACAGAGTTACCACAGAACAAAGACAACCTCCACAAAACAGAAGAGAAAATCCACCAGCACAACAGAAGGCCGATGCTGCTCAACCCATCAATCAGAATGATGGATGTTGCTTTAGATGTGGCAAACTTGGGCACTTCTCTGTTAATTGTAGAGGCAAACTGGTAAAAGACCAGGACTACTACAAGAATAAATACAAGTACAACTACAGAGAAATAAGCTATGTTGCTGAAATGGAGAACTGGGTTTCTGATTCATCCTCTGATGATGAACCAGAACAAGCCAACTTTTGTGGAGTTGCTGTGGATGATGAAAGTTTAGAAGAAGCTGTTGACTGGATGACTGGAGAACCAGAGATAACGAAGGGAACAACAGAAAAAGAAGATCTAGCTCATGCATTTGCTCTTACTACGACAGAGTCTGACGACAGAGCGCTGGAGACCACCAGACCCAGTGCCAAGGTATGTTCATCTGAATCCAAGTCTGACTCAGAATTAGAAATGCACGTGTCTATGCTGAATGAGGAATTTCAACTTCTTAAACAAAAACTTTCTGAAGAAAAAGAGCTAAGAAAGCTAGCTCAGAAAGATCTGTCCTTTTACAAGAGAGAGAAAACTCTCTTGGAACAAGAAAAGGAAGAAATCTTCAAAGAAAAATCTGAGCTAGAAATCTTGCAAAAGAAGAAAGAGAGCCTGTTTTCTGACAAAATTAACGAATATGAAAACGTTTTGAAACAGAAGTCTGAAAAATTGAAAAAGTCTGAAACAGAGAGACTTAATTCTGTTGCTCTAACTGATTATTTTCAAAGAGAAAGGGAAATTCCGCATCAATCTCTACAGAGAAAAGAAATTCAGATTAAAAAGTACCAGGATGCACAAGATGTGCACATCAAGATAAATTCCCAGATGGATACGCAAGGTCTTGGTTTCTCTGACCTTGCTCCCTATGACGAAAGGAAGAAGACATCTCTGTCCTCTGCCTTTTGTGTTGGGAAAATCCAAGAGGACGTGATATCTGGTAATTCTATTTTCAAAAGAACCAAAACTTTAGATGCTTTCTCAAAACCAAGAAATCTTGACTTTAGGAACGTCAGCTATGATTCCTCTGATCATCAAAAGGTTCTAAAACCATCCTCAGAATTTATTCTTGATCAAGGAAGAGCTAGAATCATACTTCCTAACTTTGTCAAGGACTTGGATACAAAAGAGATTTTTAACTTCAACTCATTCAAAGGACAGAAGTCTGTTACTTCTGTGACTGAGTCCTCTGTTGAAATCCCACAGAGCAAACTCAATCCAGAAGCCCTCGTCTTCTCTTCTACCCCTGAATCCATAAGAACATCTTTTGAGGAAGTTTTGTTGACAGTTATCGAGGAAAATGCTGTTTCAGATTCTTTAAAGCCAAAGTTGAGAAGGTTCAGAACTGTCAAAACAAATATCTCTGTCATACCCATTGAAACTAAAACTTCTGACAGAGCCACCAGAGACTTTCTAGGCTCTGACAGTGACTCTGACTCTGAAGTAGATGAACAGATCTTTTGTGGTCAAAAGAAAATTCTACACAAGTTAAAGAAGATACCGATAGAATCTACGGATCTAAAAGAGGATGTTTCTTTCTTCAAGAAACAATCAAGGTTTATACCGGTAACTGAGTTTAACAACAAAGTTTTTAAGATTCTTGCTTCTAATGCAGTAGAAGTGGAGAAGAGAGAGAAAAACAAAAGTGTTTTAGTAAACCCAAATGTTCCTCTTGCTTTCAAACCAGTAAAATTCACACCAGAATAGAAGGGAAAATGGACAGCAAACAACAGATCTATTCCAAATTCTGGTGTAAATCAAAGAAGAAATCCTTTCTGGTCAAATGAATCTATTCCAAAGAGCTTCATGTCAACAGAGTCTGTTTCTAGGAATAACAGTTTTAAGAAACAGAACCAGGACAGATTGTATGCAAAGCCATCTGGTCCTAAAATCTTTCAGAGTCAAGCTCAATTCAAACAGTTTTTGAATAAAAACAATGTGCATCAGTCATGTTCCATCAACTGCAATTGTATTCAACTGTTACTAAAATTTCAAAATCATCTGAATGGTCCCCACTGTGTTCTGAATCAGTACGTTCAAAAGAAAAATCCCACGACTGTTCAGAATACACAGAGGAAAACCTCTGGCACACCATCACAGTATGGAAAGCCCAAAGGAAAGTCTGTCAACCCACCTAAGCCTAACAGGAAAGGACCCATTATGCAATGGGTACCTAAAAAGAACTAATCTGTCTTGCAGAAACCTCATGTGCAGATCTGGTACTTGGATTCTGGATGCTCCAGGCACATGACGGGGAATAAGGAGCTGTTAACTTCTTTTAAGAACAAGATGAGAAGTGCAGTAACCTTCGGAGGAGACAATGGCGGACAGATTAAAGGTTATGGTACATTAGTAAATGGTGGTGTTTCAGTCTCTGAAGTTGCTTATGTTGAAGGATTAGATCATAATCTTCTCAGTATAAGTCAACTCTGTGATCCCAGATTTGATGTCAATTTCAGGAAGAAATATTGTTCCTTGTTACTTTCCGAGTCTGGTCAAGAACTTTTAAGAGCTGACAGAAAAGGCAATATTTACAAAATGAATTTTAAACCAAACCAAAACTCTACAACAGAGAAACTTTGTTTAGTGTCTTTGAAAAATGAAGATGCCTGGCTCTGGCATAAAAGACTTGCCCATTTGAACTTTCAAAACCTTGACAAGCTCGTGAAACTGAAATTAGTAAAAGGACTACCTTCTCTGAAGTTTGACAAAGACCATCTCTGTTCTGCTTGTGAACTGGGTAAGATGAAAAGATCTTCACATAGAACAAAGAGTGATCATAGTTGTCCCAGACCTTTGCATATGCTTCACGTGGATCTCTATGGTCCAATCTCTGTGCAAAGTCTGTTGGGCAAGAAGTATATCCTTGTTTTAATAGATGAATATTCTAGATATACATGGATTGAGTTCATCAGAGTAAAATCTGATGTCCCAGAAATTTTGATAAGTTTGTTGAGAAGGATACAGGTTCTGTTAGGATTAAAAGTGCAAAAGTTGAGAAGTGATAATGGGACAGAATTCAAGAATGCCAAAATTGATACCTACCTATCAGAGGAAGGTATTTCCCAGAACTTTTCAGCTGCAAGAACTCCACAACAGAATGGAGTTGTGGAAAGAAAGAACAGAACGCTGGTAGAAGCCGCCAGAACCATGTTGGCTGGCTCTGTCCTTCCAATAAACTTCTGGGCAGAAGCAGTCTCAACAGCCTGTTTTACCCAAAATAGAGCTGTGATAGTAAAGAGATTTAAGAAGACTCCTTATGAACTCATCAACAATAGAAGACCAAACGTGAAATTCTTTCATGTTTTCGGTTGCAAGTGCTACATATTGAATGACAGAGATCAGCTGGGAAAGTTTGATAAGAAAGCAGACGAAGGAATCTTTATTGGTTATTCCTTAACCTCCAAAGCCTACAGAGTCTACAACTCCAGATGTCGGGTCATTCAAGAAAGTGTAAATGTGTCCTTTGATGAAAGCACATCGAGCTCCTCTGATCGTAAATCAACATAGGGGACACAGACAGAACAGAAAAAGACAAGTTCTTCAAAAACAAGGGAAGAAGATATCAATCTCATGTTCAACGATTTCTTCAATGATGATGATTCCTCTGATAACATCAACAGAGGAGATCAAGCTCAGAACTCAACATAACAGAATCTGACAGGTACATCTCTCACTGGTCCCTCTAATATTTCACCATCTACTTCTCTGTCTACAGGAGTGATACAAAGAAATGAGGAACCACATCAGAACGAGAGAGGACCTGAGCAAGAGCCATCATCACCTTTGCTAACTAATATTGGCAGAGACTCCTTGTTTGAAAGCTCACCTTCACAGAACACTGTTAATGACTCTCAGAGCAATGAGGCCACTCTCCAAAGTCGTGTGCCACAGAGCCCTGGTCCCAATCAACAGAGCTCTGATGCTGAAGTTCGTCTTTTCACATCAGAAGCACAAACCCCGCCTGTTGTCCATGCTCCCATGACACGATGGACAAAGGATCATCCTCATCATCTTATCATTGGTGCTGCTGAAGATGGTGTGAAGACAAGATCGACCACAATCAATGAAGCCTTCTTTGTAAATTTTTTAAGCATGATTGAGCCGAAGAAGATTTTTGAAGCCCTAGAGGACCCAAATTGGATCGAAGCTATGCAAGAAGAGCTTCTGGAATTCGAAAGAAATAATGTTTGGTCCTTGGTTCCACTCCCAAAAGGCAAAACGGCCATTGGAACCAAGTGGGTGTTTAGAAACAAAAAGAATGAAGATGGGATTATCATCAGAAACAAATCCCGTCTGGTTGCAAAGGGATACAGACAGGAAGAAGGCATTGACTATGACGAAACCTTTGCACCCGTGGCTAGGCTAGAAGCCATCAGAATCTTCCTTGCCTATGCTGCTCATAAGGGTTTTAAGGTCTACCAAATGGATGTCAAGTCTGCCTTTCTGAATGGCAAACTGCAAGAAGAAGTTTATGTCCAGCAACCACCTGGTTTTGAATGTTCAGAGTTTCCAGACCACGTTTACAAGTTAGACAAAGCTCTGTACGGCCTTAAGCAAGCTCCCAGAGCCTGGTATGAAACTCTGTCCAAATTTCTGTTGGTCAATCACTTCGAGAAAGGTACAGTCGATAAAACTCTATTCTTTAGAAGATATAAGAATGATATACTTCTGGTACAAATATATGTTGATGATATTATCTTTGGGCCTACAAGGCAGGAGTACTGTGATAAGTTTGAAAGTTTAATGAAAAGCGAATTCAAAATGAGCATGATGGGTGAATTTTCTTTCTTCCTTGGTTTACAAGTTAAACAATCAGACAGAGGGACCTTCATAAGTCAGTCAAAGTACATCTCTGATATGTTGAAAAAATATAAGCTATATGATTCAAAACCAATGAAAACTCCTATTGCCACTGGAGTTAAGCTTGACTCTGATCTTAATGGTGAACCAACAGATGTCAAGTACTACAGAGGTATGATAGGGTCACTTATGTACTTAACTGCCAGCAGACCTGATATAATGTTTGCAACCTGTCTCTGTGCCAGATTTCAAGCAAATCCTACAAAAACTCATTTAACAGCTGTCAAGCGTATCTTTAAATATCTGAAAGGGACTCAATTTTTGGGTCTCTGGTATCCTCTTAACTCTGGTTTCGAGCTTGTAGCATATACAGATTCAGACTATGGAGGATGCAAGAATGACAAAAAGAGTACTTCTGGTAGCTGCCAACTGCTTGGAGAAAAGTTGGTGAGTTGGACATCCAAGAAACAGAACTGTGTTTCAACCTCTACAGCAGAAGCAGAATATGTTGCTGCTGCTAGTTGTTGCTCTCAAGTGATATGGATGAAAACACAACTCAAAGATTATGTCTTGGAATATGGTAAAATTCCAATTCTATGCGACTCCAAGAGTGCCATTGCCATAACAGCCAATCCAGTTCATCACTCGAAAACTAAGCACATCGACATAAGGTACCACTTCATAAAGGATCATGTTGAAAAAGGAACTATTGAAATGTATTTTGTTTCAACTGATCTTCAGCTTGCTGACTTGTTTACAAAAGCCCTTGATGAAAGGAGGTTTAACTTCTTAATCAGCAAACTGGGTATGCTGAACTTATCATCCTAACTCTGTTCAACTCAACAGAGCCTCTGATGATCCTACCAGAGCTCTGTCAAACAGTTGGGTAGGATAGTTCAACAGAGCTTCTGTTGTTCACCATAACTCTGTCAGGCATACTTTTTCAACACGCTTTCGGTGAACATTAAGTTTGTATATAAAATTTTGTTTGTACAAAAGTTTTTTTTTGGTTTAAGCTCAATTCTCTAGGGGGAGCTTAAAAGAAGGATAATGCATGGTTTTAGGGGGAGCAAGTCAGTACTCATACTTCCAAATCCAAATTGACTTTGCTTTGTTTTTTTTTTCATTGACAAATCTTTTTGAAGAAAGAGGGAAAACCTGTTCTGATGAAAATCCTTTGATAAAGTCAAGAACCCAACAGAACTCTGATATTTCACCAGAGACTCTGTTGTTTCTCACCAGAACTCTGTGAAATTTTCAAAGTCAGTTCTGTTATTGTTCTTTGACCATTTCCTCATCAGATACAGAATTTTAAATGTTTTTTGGGTTAAGGTGAAATACCAAAGGAGTACTAAAGGGTCACTCATCAGAAGCAAAAACTTGCAAAGCTCGAACAGAGCTCTGTCAGTTTTATGCCACGTCATCAGAAGTAACGTCATCAGAGGTGCGGGCTATTTCTAAGCGTCAACCACTTGTTACCCACACATCTCTAACCGCGACGGTTTACTTGCACAAAAGTGGTCAGAACAAATCCACGTGGCACTCTCTAATTGAAAGCTAAACCACTAGCTGTCCCCACGATACATAATTCAGGTCACTCCACCTTCTGACACTCGAGTGCCTACAGTATCTACGGCGATTATCCATCCACAAGTTCTGACAATAAATATCTATAACCTTGACCCATTTCTTTTTTAAACTTCCTAAACCTTTCACCTTTCCCTCTTTTATTTAAATCCTCAGTGTTCTTCAAGAAAACCCAAACCTGCAACAATGGCGGAACCCTAAAACTCTGCTGATTCAAGCCGAATAGAATCCACCGATGATATCATTGTTCTTCCATACGAGTTTGCTGACAACAACTACAGATTCGATCCCACTCCAGGACTCTATCTACCCCTGTATCACGTCTTCATTGAGTTCTTTAGAAACTCTGACATCTTCAGAGCCCTAACAGAGTTCGATGACCACCTTCCAGCGATCTATGTCCAACAATGGTGGACCACATGCCAATACATCGAAGAACAAGACGGAATAGTTGGGAGCGTCAACGCAAGTAATGGAGGAGCGGGAACAATCCGCATTAGAGCAAGTACCTTAAGAAGAATCTTCCGAATGAAAACCAAACGACAGCAAGGAATAGACGCCTATGAGAAACCACCAAAAACAGCTGTTCTTCTTGATTTCATGAAGTTTCTGGGTTACAACAAGGATCTGAATAGGATTTGAGAGTTCAAGCGACAGAATCTACCCACTATGTGGAATTTCATGTTCTCCACCTTAAACAGAACCCTTACCAGCAAATCTGGTAGTCAAGACCAAGCCACAACAGAAATCCTACAAATCATGTATGGATTGTTCTTCAATCGAAACTTTGACTACGCCAGCATTCTCTACAACGATCTTCTTAGGGCTGTAAACACAAAAACCTCATCCATCGCAAGAGGAGGAGTCGTTGGATCCCACAAGTTCTTGAAGATGATCAAGTTTCCACGCTTTATCAGTCTGGTGATCAGAAGAGCCTTCGATAGAATGGAACTAACTCATCAGGGTCGCTCAACACCTGTTTGGACGATGTCAAAATTCCTCCCCACCACTTCTGGCGAATACCCCTTCATAAGAAGAATTCCAGGTACAATGCTTGCCCTTATCTCCCCTGACCACTTATCTATCCAAAACTATCAGAGTGCTGCTCAACCTCAAGAACCTGAGGTGAGAACCCCAACATACTTAGGATCTGAGCCTTCCTTGGAGAGCTTGAGTGAGGGGATTGGTGAGGAAGTTAACAGACCAGAGGCAAGAGTACCCGAAGTGGGGTCTTCCTCTAGAAGAGAGGAAGTAGAGGACAGAGCATCTCCTAGAGAGGCTGTCCATGAGAAAGTACAAGAAACACCAGAGGTAGAAACTCTCTCTTCTGATAATGATGAGCAAGAAGGAAACATCAGAGAGAATCCAGGGAGTTCTACAGCCATAGGAGCCGAGGAAAATGTGAGAATAGAAAAAGATGCTCAACAGAGCACATCTGAGGGTAACCTTAACCAAAATCCCAGTGCTTCCACACAATCTAATCCTGGTGATCAAGACCAAAGGATTATTGAAACAGAGGTGCACACCTCGAACCCCAACCAACCTATACCAGCAGAGGCACCTCTTCATGCCCCTGGTACGCACGAAGCCGGGGAAACTATCTTTGGTAGTGATGTTCATTCGCCCCAGAACATCAATAGGTCACCTCCACACGATGATGCCTCTGTGGCTCATTTAGACTCCACACAAAATAGACCAGAGATCTTTGTAATCTCACGTAGCATCTGTCCGACTCAGGGACAATGGGAGACCATATTAGAACAAGGGAAGACATTGCTTGATCCAAATGCTTCTCATCACACCAGATTTCCTTATTCAGAACCTGAGCTGGAAGAGGAAACTTTGGTCAGAACACCTGTAGTTGTTTCCCATCAAAGGGAACATCAAGGATCAGGTGGAAGTCCTCCAAGAGCCAACATCTACACAACTCTTGACGGAGGCACCTCTGAACTCGAGGCAGAATTGGATCCTTGTGTTGGAACCAAGGAGACCCTCATTGACACTGTCACAAGAGCAGAGTTCGAAAGCTTCTGTGACAGTATCAACAACTCTTTGAACGAGTATAAACTTATCAATGAACAAAAAGAGGAGCTGATCCGCAAGGAAAATGCTTCTCTCAGGGAAGAACTGCTGAACATCTCAAACAAGCATGCTGAAATAACTCGAAAATATGCCGAGGATGAAGCACTCAGGACAGAGTGTGAAAGGGTCAGAGGAGAAGAGATTGCAAAGCTGACAACAGAGATAGCCGACCTAAGATCAGTCAGATCAGAGGAAGTTAAAAAGATTTCGACAGATCTTGCAGACCTAAAGCGACTCATAACAGAGAACCACACAGCGCAGATGAGCAGAACCCTTCCCATCCCCACGGTTATTCTTTCAGAATCTAATGTCAGAACCTTGACAGAGATAATTACCAACCCTGTTAAGTAATCCATAAAAGAAGCAACCACCTCATCTGCTACTCCACTCAACATCTCCAGCCCTAACCCAAATTACCTACCCATGACAGTTGGACAAATGGGAGACTTCAGAAAATCAGTTCTTAGCCGAATGATGACGATCTCATCAAAATTTGTAATGAAAGCTAAGGAAATAGAAAAACACGTGAAAGCGTCCGTTGATACTCACAAGTTCAACTTTGAGGCTCAAGTAGACGAGATCAGAGGTGCTGCAACAGAGGTAGAAGATGTAATGGCAAAGGCAGCCTCAAACTTTACTGATATTATGTTATAGGCTACCTCTACATCGAAAAGACCTGCAGAAGAAGCACCCACAGACGAACCATCAAGCAAGAGACACAAAGCTGGTCTGAAGTTTGTTGTTCAGTCCTCACCAGCAGCTCGAATTGACGATTCTGACGATAATGATGACTTCAAATATGCTCAAGAAGGTCAATCAGACAATCAACAGGGTGAGTCCTCATAACAACAAAAGGGGGAGAAGGAGAAGAAGGAGGAGAAAGAGAAGGAGAAAGAGAAAGAGGTTGAAAAAGAAAGAGAAGCCAAGGGTAAAGGGAAAATCACAGAAGCAACTGAGGCAGAGACTACAGAAGGAGAAAAGGGGATAACAGAGGAAATCATGACAGATATGACTGAAGTGGCATTTGACTACATGTTCAAGAACAGAGTCATCAAACCGACAGAAGAGTCAACACAAGAACCACCAAAGATCATCTGCCTAGATACCCCTCATACTTCTCCAACAAAAGAACCAGAGAGGAAAGACCCATCCTCTGCTGAAGGACAAACAAGTCAAGCCCAACCTCAAGCTACTCAGAAATCTGCTCACATCGACACTCTTATGGCAGAAACCCATGATGACCGAAACCCAACGGTAACAGAACATAACCCAGAAAACTCTACCTTTCATACCGAAAAACCTGCCTTAGAAACGGTATTTGCATTTCTATATGCTGACAGAGACATCATCCCTGTAAATGTCGTACCCATTAACCCATACCTCAACCCAATCAGAATAAACACCATTTCTGATGCAAGGCTAAAGTTCATCCAAACCAAGTCAAATCAGAACAGAGCCATCAATATAAACTTCGGTATCCGCAGAATTCTGGACATCAAGCACAAGAAGTTTCAACACGACAGGGTCACATACCATGAGTATACTGTGGAATCAACAAAAGGCAGAAATGAAATCTTCAATGACAATGATCTCGTCCTTCTGAACCCATATGACCTGATCTTACTCCACGCATATTGCTTGAACTTCTAAGAAAGATACACACCGGCCAGAACTGCACTACCAGAAGTCAGATTCGCAATGCAAGAGTACATCAATCTCATAATACAGATTGATTATTAGCTAGGCATAGAGTTTGAAGTAGAGAAACTAGTGATTGCACCACCAAATGAAAACCTTGAGGGTTATGGTCATCACAGAACTGGAACCGTAGTAGAAGATCCTCTAGTCTTTGTCTGCCGACAGAAGGGCACGAAGAAGGCCATCAGAGCAGCTGAAGCCCACAAGTACTCAAGTGAGTCACTAGTATACCTCAAGAACATAATCCAAGATCTCCCAAGAAACAAGTGTCCAGAAGAACAACAGAAACTCTTCATCGACCAGATTGATCTGATGCTGGACTTCCGCACTCTAATCAGAAGATTCGACAGAATTCTTAGGGGAGATAATTATGCTTAAATGTACTGGTCTTTTAAATCTCAATGTAATATTCCAAAAGATTAGTGCAAGGCTTCGACAGAGGTAAAAGTTCTCTGTTCTTTTGTTTAATCTCTTGTCAATTGTAATTTTTTTTTTCAATACTTAGGGGGAGATTGTTGGCCCCAAGTATCTGTTATGTAAAAGTATTGAAAATAGTTCAAGTCAGAAGACCAACAGAGATCAGACAGAAGATTCGGAAGAAGTTCAAGTCAGAAGACCAACAGAGCTCTGTCGAAGACTTCCAATAGAAGAACAAGTGTTTAACAGAAGACCAACAGAGCTCTTGCGAAAGAGCTCTGGTGAAGTGAAGACCTCTATCAGCCTAAGTCTCGTAGGAAATCCCAAGTGTTAGACAAGTGTCCATACTTTCCACGTATGCCCTAAAAATAGGAGACACATTTTCCACGTGTCATTCTAGGGTACGATAGTGTTAGGTCCATGATCTTCATACAATCCAAGTATTGTGTAACAAGATGATGAAGAACATTATTGAAAAAGAAATCTAACCTAGAGAGAACACAAAGTGATTAGAGATCTACATCTTGTATTAATGAATTCACTTCTTACAAACTACAAGTAAAGACCTATTTATAGTCTTCATCACTTGCTAGAACAATTAAGCCTAAGCCCTTTAACACAGCTATTGCTTTACAAAACTTTCTATTATAAAGGACAACTTCAGTGTCCTAACGTTCTCCCCCTAAAGTTTTGGAAAGCAAATCATCTTCAAATCATTAGCTCCTCTCCCCCTTGATTTCCTTGTAAAAACTTTAGCGGTGCATTCTTCAAATGTAGGCTTGGCTCCCCCTTGAATGTTGCTCTTATTCATCATATTTTCAACTTTGAGAAAACTTAGATCCAATGTACTCCACTAAGTGCACGAACGACATCTCCAAAATGTAGAAACTCGAGCTCGTTCCGATAAGCCCACAAGAATGATAACGAGTGAGTTTTGAATGAAAAACCAAATGCATTCTTAGTGCAAAACAAGGAATCCGTCGTTTTATCACGAGTTGAGTAGGAATTCGGCTTAAGAGCTTGATACGAATTTTCTCGAAGAAGGAACGGTAAAAACACGCGCTACTCGGTAGGGATGAGACGACCCAAGCAAATAACATTGTTCAGCAACGGTAGAGAAATGCCCGTCTTCAAAATACTTCAAGCCACTGAATGAAGAGAATCCAGAACTTCAATCTTCAAGAAATAGCTGGATGATTATAAGCACTCAAAAGTCTGAATCACAACCAAAGCACCAGAACAATGATTGCAAGCTCTCACAATTCTGGTTGATCAAGTCAGAAGAATGATAAAGAGCACTCAAAGGTCTAGCATCGTCAACAAAACTTCAGAATAATGATTGCAAATATTCAAGCGTCTCTTCCAATCCAATCAAAGACTGAACTCCAACAATCAACTTCTGAATATCTTGAAAGACTTGAGCTCTTTTAAACTTTGACAGTTGCTAAATGTATGTGGCAAGCTGAATATCTGAATGATGTCACACACGCGTTATGCTAAAATCCATGAACAATGTCCCCCTCCTTTGAACCTTTAGGTGTAAGAACATTCCGAAATTCAGAACTAAGATGACCAAATTCAGCAATATTTCGGACTTCACAAGATCCGAAACCAACAACTCTGAACAGTTCGAAACCATCTAAGCCATCCAAACAATAGTAGCATCCAAAACCATGAACTGTAAAGCATGAAGGATTCGAAACCATCAATGAACAGTAAATGATGAAGGATCCGAATTCATCAATGAACAGTAAATGATGAAGGATCCGAATTCATCAATGAACAGTAAACGATGAAGGATCCGAATTCATCAAGAATAATCCGAATTCATCAAGAATAATCCGAATTCAAGTAACAGCATTCGAAAATCACTAAAATCATCATAACTTCTTCAATTCTTGACCAATTTCAGTGATTCTTTCGCAGACTTATTCGAAAAATGAAGATGAACAGATTTCTAGTTGATCAAAACATGTAATTCGATCGTTTTGATGAAGTTTTGATCCAAAAAGTGAGTTCGACTTTTTTCTTGAACAAACACCATAAATCTCCGAAATCTGAGCAAAATAGGGCTAAAACGCTTGAATTGTGAAGATCCAATGATCGTATCGATGAAAAATTCTTCGATTTGGCTCTGATACCACTTGTAAATTCATACTACACACATGACTGAAAACAGAAGAGAAGCTGTGGATTTTTTGAAGAATATTTGTACCATTAAGGGGGAGACAAAGAACTATGGCTTCTAAACATCTCAGTTTAGAACCCGTGCTTCAACGACTATGGCTTCTGAACAATTCAGTTCAGGACCCGTACTTCAAAGACTAAGACTTCTAAACAAATCAGTTTAGAACTCACACTTCTCAAGTAATATCCTTAACTGTTATATCTTTTTAATTCAAGGAACAAGTAGTGAAAGGTAACATTGGATTATATTTTGTTTCTACTACTTTGAAAACTTGAAACTTTACAAATTTAATTCAATGACATGAAATTTTCAATCTTCACTCAATGAATTAAATGTGTGCTAAAAGATGCTTTTACAAGAAACTTTGTATTATCTGAGTTGGATTTGCTTCAATTTTCACCTCTGAAATAATCGAAAGGTCAGCAAAACATGAATGAAATTATGCTGAATGCTCAAAGTTATGTGAATCTGGATATATATAGAATATAATGCTCAAAAAGCCTATATGTCAGAATGATGGATGGTAATGAAAATATGGGAGAAGCACTATGTTTTAGAACCAAATGATTGAGATATCATTCATATTTTGTGATGGAAATCCAAGCTTATATAGAATATCATTTAGTTTGAAAGTTTGTACCTGTGGCTTTTCTGGTTTGGGAGAGTAAGTCCTAAGGGGTGCTCGACACCTAGTCCCTAAGATCAACTGGTCTGGGATCGGCTGACCCAAATCCTGCTATAGAACCAGATAGAAAGCCATGTTCTACTGGTACAAATGGGTTTAAGATATATCGATGTGGCCTTTCTGGTTTGGGAAATTAAGTTCTAAGGGGTGCTCGACACCTAGTACCTAAGGCCAACTGGTCTGGGATATGCTAACCTAAATCCTGCTATAGAACCAGATAGAAAGTCATGTTTAACGATGTATCTTATTCTTACTAAACTCTTTGATTAAAAGATGCCAATATGCACAAATCAAAAGATGCCAATGTGCACAAAATCAAAAGATACCAATGAGCACAAACGAAAAGATGCCAATGAGCACACATCTCTTGAAACTTGGGAAAATACAAAGTTGCGATAAACCCGTAAATTTGTGAAAATCCTGATTTTGTACAAATAGTGTGAGTAGAGCAGAGTATTCTTATATGTTTTAGAAATGCATACGCTTTATGCTAATCATATTTCACATGCCAGCACACCAAATAGATTTAATAAAGGGGTTGACACTGAACGTTTATAACTTGATATACAATGATGACTTGTTCTTGAATCCAAACACATGCATTTGATTTTCAGTTGATTGAAAAATCTGTTAAATTTCATTAAGCTGAATTTTTTTGTGTAAAACTTTCAAATGATCAGATGTTAGTAGTCATAAAATAAAATTCAATGAATGTTACTTTCCTTGTAAAATGCATTTTTGCTACAATGTCAAATACTGAGCGTTATTGAAATATATGCATACTCTCAGAGGAAGAAAACAAGATACTCCAGAATTCATGTTTTGAGGGGGAGTTAGATTTTTACACAAAGTTATAAGTTTAACAGTTTGGACTCATGTTCAATGAGTACCAAGTTTTCATCTGTCTGTGCAGATTCCTCTGAAGAAAAGACAGCAATTTATGCAATTGTTTAGGGGGAGCAATTCGGCATAAGTCGGTAAGTTAAAAAAAAAAAGGTTTTGTATTTGAGAGCTTACAAAGTTTTATCTGATGTGAGATTTGTGGAACAGTTGTTAAATTTTCTGAAAAAGTTGTAATTTTTCATGAATTTATAATTCGAATTCAATCTCTCAAAGATTCGAATTCAAAGAATTCGAACACTTAAGGATTCGAATTCAAAGAATTCGAATACTTAAGGATTCGAATTCTTTGAATTCGGACTCTTAAGGATTCGAATTCTTTGAATTCGGACTCTTAAGGATTCGAATTCAATGAATTCGGACTCTTAAGGATTCGAATTCAATGAGTTCAACATCATCTTTTTCTACTGTTTGCCAAGTGGGGTACTCTAAATTGTGCCAAGTGTCAAATTTTTAAGTATAAAAAGAGTACGAATCCTCATATCTCATTTCTCATTTTTTTTGGGCAAAAGATTCGAATTCTCTTGAAAGTCACTGTTCATCATCTTCATTTTCAACACTTCATCTGTTCGATTCATCTTCATCAGGTAACCATTTCTGTTCATTTTTGTCTTATTAGATTCGAAATTAGCATGCGCAACTTTCTATCCATATCATTTTTTTGACTGTAAACTTTTACTATGCTAATTTGTAAGATCAATAAAAGAGTTTACTGTTCATATTCAAACACATGCATTTAAATTCGAATCCCTTGATATCAAATGCTATTGGATTCGAATTCACTGATTTCGAATTCTTGTGGATTCGAATTGCATGATTTCGAACCCTTCAAGATTCGAATTCACTGATTTCGAATTCTTGTGGATTTGAATTGCATGATTTCGAACCCTTCTAGATTCGAATTCATATGTTCCAATTTGTCTTAGAAGTTAAGTGATGAATTCGCATTCTCTTCAATTCGAATTCATATACACATGATTGATTCGAATTCTATACTTAGAATTTTTTTTTTCAAAGAGTAATATTGTCAGAACTGATATCTTTTTTATCAGATGGTTAATCAGGAAGAACAAAGTCACATTCAAGGCTTTGGTGATTATATTCCGAGTCTACCCGAACCGACACACGATGTACCTTTACCGTCAACACGATCAGTACATCAATCCCAAGCCGGAATTCATCCAGATCATCCTATCATTCATCCGGTCAACTATATTGCGATAATTCCCAATAATCATCACATTGATTTTGATCACATCAACATTCATCCGGTGATAAAGGAAGTGCTCAGGAATCATCCGTTAGCATACGCATTGACGAATACTGTCGTTGTGCCTATGTTATATTTACAGCAAGCATGGAAGACAATAACCACAACTATGAAAGATGGAAGATCAATCTTTGTATTCCAAATAGACAACTTCATCACAAAGCTTGATTTTCAAAGACTAAGAATGATTCTGAGGCTACCTGAGCTTGATTCACGAGAAGGAAAGACGGAGTTTGATCCTTTTCCATCTGAAGAAGAAACGTTTGAAGGAATACGAGCTATGGGATACACTGGAAACTTAACTCGGGTGAAGGATTTTCATAAGGCGAACCTACCACCGTTATACTATACAATCTTCTCCATTATCAATCGATGCTTATCTGCTAAACATGCCAGAACAAACAGTGCCAGCGTCGGATTTCTGAAGCTGTTTCATGCAGTAGTGTATGATCTTCATGTAGATTATGCAGCTATCTTCTGGCATGAACTGAATGAGAAGATAGATCTTCGCCGACAAAACAAGGGAAAGCCTTACATTCCATATATGAGGTTTCTTCAAATTATCATTCATAGCATGCTTCGTTCTAACAGAGATATTCCAAGACGAGCAAACCATCCTTCTGTGCCCGAGAAAGCTATGCAGTATCTTCAGTTTCGCAAAACTGAATATGCTTATGAGATGCCGTTACCTGAAGGATTTCTTCGATACGCGGATCAGGACGCTGAGTGCATTATCGAGTATAGAGAGTCTATGGTCCAGCCAGAACCGGAGGGACCTACCCCAGACTCAACCCCTAGGCGAGAGGAGTCGGTGAGTGTTCAGAATGCACGGGCTACTGAACGGGGAGAGTCGAGGGAAAACACCGAGAGGGGAACTGGTGGGGATCAAACATCTGTACTTGAAGATACAGGGTCATCGTCCGAGGACACACATACAGATGATCTTGTACAACACGATTCTGAGGGAGAAATTCCTAAACACATTGGGGATCCTCCTTTAGTTGAGTACTCTAGTGATAGTACAGAGTCTGATAATGCGTCTGATCCAGCGGAGAAACATCGTGATGATGATGAAGATGACAACGATGATAATGATGATGATCAAGGGAATGCTGGAAATCTTGTTGCTGATGCTACTACTGACGAAAACTGGTTTGGTAACATTTCTGATATCTTTGAATTTCCACAATTAAATATGTCAGATAATGTTAATGTGGAAAGCTTAAACCTTGATGACATGCCTTTAATAACGACTCAAGTGAGTGAAGGAACGGAAGGTATAAGGAGAACCGAGGGAGTATCAGTTGAAAATATATGTGAGTCTGTGAGAGAAACTGAAGAAAAGAATATGGAGAGTGTGAGAGACATCCGAACTGTCTATTCCAGAAGGGCAGCCATATCTACCACCAGATCTCATTTGTTGGGATCAGGTGTTGAACAAGACGTTACGCGCCCAGTAACGCAATTGCACACCTCTGCCAACTATTCAGCTTCTTCTTCACAAGAAACTGTCTCATTTTCTCACGGGGTTTTAGCACAAACACTATCTGGATCTCGTTCGGAGATTCCAGATATTGAAACAGAGCGACTTCCTCCCCAGTCCTCGACCTTCTTTCCTGCACAAAGCTCGAGTCTAGTGCCTGTTGCTAACATATTTGATTCTTTGAATATGACACTTTCAGGGACATCTGATGCGCGTCTTGGTGACCCATCCGGAACACTCAGAGTAGATCCTTTTACAGGACTACAAGGACAGAGTGGAAATCCTACCAGTGCTAACACTATGCCAACACTGAGCGTAGGTCACACAGTTGCAATAACTGTTGTGTCAACGGCAAACCTAAGTGGTGTCGGTGTTACTTTACCCGTCTTTGTGACAAGGGAAAACTTCTATGGTGCCTTAAAGGCTATTGAAACTATGTTCATCCCGGAGTTAAAAGGTGTAAAGAATCAGTTGAAGGGAAAAGAACCGATGACTTATGAGCCAGCTGTACGTCCTCGTCCAGAAATCTATCTGGCTCCGCCTCGAGTACCTCAGTCTTCTCCTATGCAACAACCACCAGTGGATCAAAGTGTTGATGAATTAAGGGATTTATTCTATACCAAACTGATGTCTATGAGTCCTGAAGATCAGCAAAGTAAAACCTTGTTATCTCTACTTCAGAATTTCCAATCTACTCCAAATCCACCTCCACCTTCATCTACACCTTCGGTTACACCCACACAGTTTCAAGCATTATCCAAAGAGTTATCTACTTTCAAGTCTGAAGTTGTGAAATCTTTAAGTGATATGAAGCAGTCAATTGTTGAGTTGAAAGCATTAATGGAACAGTCGTGTAAGACTCAAGCTCAGGGTACTAAGAGAAGACATGATCAGGATCCCGATGATCATGATCATGAGGGGGAGATGAGTAAGAAGAGAAGAGCTGAGTCAGAAAGCTTTCAAGGCCAGAAAAAGAATCCGACTGTTGCTGAAATATCTGAGATGTTTGAATCAGGTGCTATGGGTGATCAAAGCGGAAAACAGGTCGTATTATATGTTGATCCGAATATAGAACCAACGGTTGAAAAGCCTGAGGTAAATGAGGAGGAGATAAGAGAAGTGGTTGATCGATTCGTGCAATCTGTGGAATTGATTAAAATTAGTTATGATGATGAAGAAGCCGAACCACTTCTGATACTTACTTATGAGCCAGAAGATCAAGGTGTTGGATTTACTGAAGAAGAGGTTGATATTTTGTCAGAGATATATGGGCCACAAACTCCTGAAGAAATTATCTTTAGCCCTGTTAACTCACCCGAACATATCTCAACCACTTTGATTTCAGATCAACCTTCTATTATACCTATAAACATTAACCTTAACCAATCTACTTCAACTCATACCACTACACCAATATCTGAATCAATTCCAACTTCTGAATCCATTCCTATTCAACCTGAATCACAACCTTCCTATAATCTATTCTTTAAAGAACCTAAACCTGAAGATTATGAACCTCCATCTTCTGCACATCCTATACCACCTGTTAATCCTATCCATGACGAAACTGGTCCTTCCAATATAGCTGATCAACCTGGTACATCATCCTCACGAAGCAGAAAATTGACTGAACTCGAACAGCGTGAAAGAACTTTGTATTTGAGAACACCATTCTTAGAAGAGTCGGAAAGAAGACTGTTTGTGCACAGAATCAGAAGTTTAAATCCCTACGCTGTGTTGGGAATTACTGATCAGACAGCCGAATACAAGTTCGAGTATATGTATTTTCTGAGAGACAAGTGCCAAAAGAAAAGAGAGGTGAGGAGCAAGAAGTTGATTGTGTCTATAAAGGAGGTAACAGCTAGATTGTATTACAAATTGTGGTATCCAGAGTTTTTAGTTCAGAGACAGGATTGCAGAGATTACAGGTTTACTGAAGCTGATTTCTGTCATTTAACCATGGAAGATTTTGAGTTCATGTATCATCATTTCAGAGATCTTCAGATCAGAAGGGAAAACGTAACTCTTGCACTGAATGCCATCAAAAGATTTTTGAGAAGACACGTCTTGTTCACACAGTGTCATGATCTACAAATGGCCGTGGAGAGTTATCAGCCAAGAGTCAACTTGTTGAGACCTAATCAAAGTTTGCCTGGATTGATGAAGATGACTCTATTTGCTGTGATTGGAGAACCAGAGTTTGGTGTTGTGTTCAGTAATGGTGCAAACAAGATATTCATTCGGTTTAATGAGTTGGAAAAATATTCTGATGGTACGCTTAAAATTGTAAGACTTCAGTTAGTCGAAAAGCTTAAAAGACATGATGCTGAACGAAAAGTTAATTGGATGTCTTCAAGACCTAGAAGAGTTTTGTCAAGAGCCATTGAAGAGATAGATGAAAAATTGAGTTTCAGAATGGCTATGCGAAGGATTGAAACGAATCTTGGGTTTCGAAGTAGAAGAAGACCCTTTCTGCCTTGATAGCTAAGGGGGAGATTGTTAGGGCATTTTTGTAGCTATCAAGACAGTATTAATATCTTGTACCGTTCTTCTTAGTAGAGGCATGGACATGTCATGGCCCTACTATATAAAGAAGACTCCTTTGTAATCTTGGCAACAACTTGTAGCATTAGTCATTTGTACTTTGAAGATCAATATATGGATGACTTGTGTACTCTAGATTTTCTCTGTACATCATTCTTGATTTCTTGCTAGATTTGGGATTTCACAGATAGTACACTTCCTTCACTTTTCCAGGGCTATAAATAGAGAGGTAGTGGAACAAACAATTGTAAGCTTTGGGAAGAGTATTTTTTCCACAATTGTTTAAGCACACACTGCAGCAATCCCGAGCACTACCTCCGTACGATATTGTTGTCCTATGAGATTTCCGAACACACTCGAACATGTTCTTGGTGTGATTCATCATCAATATATGAGCAGCTTTTATATCTGATCCTGTTATCATTTTACTGTTCAATATTTGATTCTCATAGTTCATTTATCGTTTACACAATCACTCATTTTAATGGCTTTATTTAATATGCTTCCGCTGTCTATTTCACTACCATTAATATGATACAACGTGAATCTGGGAATCTATAAATAATATCTCTTATCCTACAATTACACCTACAAGACCCTTACATACTCCCACATCTCAGTTGTTACACATTTAAGCTCACGCCCATTTATCCTTAACCCAAGCCTGAATTACAAATATAAAACCCTTTACAAAACTATCATATAATTAGGACAATTTGTGTCCTAACACCTTTTAAAATGAAACACACAATTTTCATTCAAGGGTAGAAAATTCTTTAACTTATTGGTATTTTAACAAATTCAAAACAATGAGAAAATTTATTTAGGAGAATACTACTATATCATTGTGTTACATCGTCATTTGTAGATTTTCCTTTTAAATATATATAGATAGACATAAAAAAATCTATCTTTTCATACCAAGTCGTTAATCTTGCCACCTTCATAGCATAATAAACTTATACACATTGAAAAAACAAAATTTTCATTATTTATTTTAAATAATGATATTATATAAATAAAACTCTAGAAAAAAAATTAAACATCAATAAAAAAAGTCATTTTAACCACATTACAGAGAATGACATAAAATACAACAATAAACAGTCACATGATATATATATATATTGATTTTCATAAATAGCCACAATACAGAGAATGACATAAAAAATACAAATTGCAAAACTCTATATGTTGGTCCCAAAGGGCTATACAAGTTTGTAGAAGGGGGGGGGGGGGGATGAATACAAACACACGGATTTTACTTTTCTAAATTGTTTATTGATAAATCATTAACAATTTACAGCTTGTTGCGGAACAAGATTAAGGATAAACCTAAATCTAAACCAGTTGGAACACTAAGTTTCTTGCACTAAGAAAGAGAAGGAAATTACTAATAATAACCTATCTCAAGATAAGAAAGATGACTTGACCAGAGTTAGCAAGTGACTCGCCCAGAGTTTTCGAGTACTTCAAAAATGAAGCTGGAGTCCTTCTTATATATTGCATGCATTTAATGCATGGCAGTTTATACTTTACACGTGGCAGCAGTTCATTGGTTGTATGTCATTGAACTTTGTTGACAACCTTAGTAGCAGCATGTTTGAATAGTGTAGTATCAGAGTGGTTGTACGATTTCAGACAATAAGGAGGTTCTTTTCTGACATATCGTACGGAGTCGTGCAAGGGTGGTTAAGACAAAAGTACTTTGTACAGAGAACTTCATGATCAGCTTACATTGATTCAGCGCTTTATCATTCTTTATCAGTGAATGACAAAGTTCAGCGATAGCTGAAGTCTTGTACTTGATACTTCACGTTGAGTTGACAAATCCGAGTCTTCGCTGATCCGCATCAGTTCATTAGGAGACTTGTCGCTGGTTCTTGAGCTTGATCTTCGACTTCAGCGTAGAACCTATGTTGACGTGAAACTTGTCTTCAGGGATCATAAGTAAACAACTAACTTATCAGCGATCACCATAAGGACTGAACAGGCTCAGAGCATTATGATGAACAGTGTTCGCTGAATGTTTAATCTAAAGAACGAGAGTTCCTATCAGCGGTACTATAAGGTCTTAGTACTTATCAGCGGTAGTGAAACTCTGATACATATTGTTTACTTACAATTTTCAATAAGTATAAAAGAGAGGGTCATTATCAAATCACTGAGGGTTTGGATCAACAATCTCCCCCTATTTGATTATGACATAGCAACAGAGAAAATTGCTATTTAAAGAAAACACAAGGATAAAAAGAACTCATAAAATATTTGTCCCTTTTACTGTTTTCTGGGATCTTTTCTGTACTGATGGAGTAAAGTACTTTCGCTGAAATCTTTCTTTAAACTTCGTATCAGATTACAAAGGGAAGTGGAAAGATTACAAGTACAAGCAAAATAAATTACAAGTACAAAAGAATAACTGATAAAATAGAAGAATAAGGCGATCCTATCAGCTTATAGAGGTTCTTCCTTAATGAGAAGTTCATCAAGGATCTTTGATGTGGGAATCATCCAGTCAGGAACCATTACTCCTTGATTCTTTTTGTTCAGAGCTTCTTAAAAAATCAAGGGTTTAAGATGTCGTGCCTGAATGTCGCGTTTGAATTCACACCAGTGGATGAGATCTTTCAGCTGTTCGATGGGAGTGATGGGAAGTTCAGAGATACGTTGAAAACGTTGTCGTACACCATAGTCAATAAAGAATATCCCATAGGGTTTGCTTATGACTTTTCCAGGGATGAAAGTCTCACCAGGAGGAAGAGATGTGTCAAGTGCGGAATGGTCAGGTTCTAGACCAAGAACTTCAGCACGAGAAAAACCCATACCTGTTTTGTTCCGTATAAGAGGACCTGAGTCTGAAGGTTTAGACCTTTTCTTTGCAAAGGCCCTTCTTTTCTGATTTGCGAGAGGAGGGGGAGGAGGAATATCCACACAAGAAGATACTAAGTCGATCTGTTGATTTATCAGCTTTTCGAAATGATCCTTGTACTTAGATTGAGACTTCTGGATGGCTAATATGATCTCCAACCATTCAGAGAGACCGTACTTCGTGATGGCTTCAGCATAGAATTTTTCGTACTGTCCGTTCTCTCTGAATATCTCGATTTCAGCATTTGAAACTTTGAGGGTTGATTTTCCAGTGATATGTACCTTGTTGATTTTGGCAGGTCGATATCTGAAGTGTACCTTTTCTTTGCACCAAATTAAAGTAGATTGAGACATAGTTCTCTTTTCTTCAACGATCTTCTTGGCGTCTTCCCATAGCTGACGTTGAACTTCGATTGGAGATCTTTTCAGCGAGGGGTCTTTCACCGATTGTTGAGTAAGCTGGATGGCGAGTTCTCTGTCTTTTTCTTCAGCTTCCCTTCTTTCATCGATTAACCTTTCAGCTCTGAGGTGATCCTTGTATTCCTTTTGTGAAAGTCTGAACTTTGGAGGAATAGAAGGAAGTTGATCACGCTTCAGGATGATTCGCTGATCTTCGAATCTCTTGATCATTGCATCTCTCTTTTCTTGATCCTCTTCACTCAGCTTTTGAGGAGCCAAGGAAGGTTTGTTTTTATGAGAGAGCGTATGTTCTTCAGGTTTATCAGTCTCGGTGGTTTAATCCAATACTGGGATTATTTCTTCAGCGTTGGGAGCTAGGATTATTGTTGGTGAAGTCGCAGCTGTAGAAACTTCAGCAATATCCTTAAACAGGGGAGAGGACTAGTTGAAACACAGCGATCTTTCGAATAAGAACTTGGGTAGAACAGAGAAAAGAAATAGGTTTAAGTGTATAGGCTTTTTGTGGAGAGTAGAGCTGATAATGTGTATAGATAGAGGAGGGATGCAGTGTAAGGAAGTAAGATGTAGTGTAACTTACAAACTGGCTTTGGAAGCAAGATCGTCAGATTGTCTTCTCCAGCGAGGCCTTTTTTTGCCTTTGTTAGCTTCAGACGCTGCAGGCTTTGTCTTGGTCCGCTCCCCTGAAGGTTCGTTTATCGAAATCCGTTTAAGAGTTGTACTCTTCTAAACAGGCTTGACGATAAAGGAGTCGTCATCATCATCATCGTCATCATCACCCTTATCACTGGATGATGGTTCATCGTCAGATAAGTCGATGGCTTCTTCATCTTAAGCTTCAGATTTAGATTCTTCAGCAGCTTCTTCGAGTTGCTCCCCCTCAGATACAGAGGTAAGCTTCTCGATTTCCTCAGGGTTTTCATCTCCCTGAGGTCCAACAGTTGTTTTTTCATTTGTCTTCTCCCCCTCTTCAGCAAGGGGAAGGTCTTCAGTCTTCTCCCCCTCGATAGATTCATCATGGGGAAGATCTTCAGAGTTCTTCTCCCCCCCTTCCTCATGATGAGTGGGGGAGGAATGTGATGACTCAGCAGATGGTGTTGGTTCCCTGTCTTTTTGGCCCGGGATCCCAATATAATTTTCAATCGCTGCTACTCTGTCTTCTAGGCCAGGAGTGATCTTGAAAAGTTCAGCATGATCCGCCGGAGTAAAATGTGAAGGTGCAGGGGTAGGGGCGGTCATGTGATTCAGGATCTGCTGTACCATCGTCTTCACTGAACTTACGTCAGTCTTTACTGAACTCACCTCAGTCTTTACAGCAGACATATCTCTCTGAAGAGTACTGACCGATGTCTTCAGCGTTATGACCTCGCTGGACATGGTGTTAACTCTTGAGGAGAGAGAGTTGTAGTCGGTGTAGATATCAGCAAGAACTTTGGCAAAGTCACCAAGAGTACCATCAACCATCTCCAAATCAGCTTTGGAGGCTTTCTGTTCAACCACTTTTGTCAGCTTGTTGAGATTCTCTCCAGCGTTTGTTACAGCTGAAGAGTTGTCTGAGAGAGTAGTGGTGAGACCTGTCAGCTTTGTATCCAGGTTCTTCTGAGAGGCGTTGATGTCTCCCAAATTAGGACCTGTAACAGATAAGTACTTATGAAAAAGGAAAACTCAGAAGTTTGGGGTTTAGTTACAGTGTATATGAGTTGGTGTATACCTGCAGGAGGGTTGGTGAATTCGTCAAAACCTCTATGTCCTGAAAAAAGGTCCATGTCGTCAGCTAGAGTGCGTGTACACATGGACATTTCTGCAGGTCCTGTATCCATCATTCCTTGAAAAGTATCAGCTTTAGCTTCTGGAAGAATGACGGGTGCTCCAATGATCGTGGTGAAAACTGGATTAGAGTCCAATGGAGTATAGAGAGAAGCAAAGGTTGAGAAAGTTGGTTGTGGAGTTGATTCAGTGTTGGATCCACTGAGAATCACTTCTTCAGTCCTATGAGAGACTGAAGGAGGTTGTGTCGATTCCAAGTTTATAACTTCAGCGTTTATAGACGCTGAAGCTGGGATGGAAGGGGTGGCTTGTTCAGCTGTGGCAGAGCGTACCACTGAACTTTCCATCAGCTCTTCAAGATGAGCTGAGGAGTCTTCAGCATGATATTGCTGGGGTTGCTCCTTGGTTTTCTTAGTCCTTTTGGAACCAAGTTGGGAAGATGAGTGTTTCCTTTTTCTAGAAGGAGTGAAGGTTGCAGCTGGGGTATCAGCGGTGGGTTTTTCCACTGAATGAGCTGCAGAAGTAGAAGAAGGAGGATTGAGAAAAGTTAAGAGAGTAGAGAGACGTACCTCGTTTGGCATTGGCCTGAAGTCGAGTACCTTAGGGCCAACCTGAGAGAGTTTCAGGTCACCCTTTTTTGGGTAGTTGTCCTTCAGGCTAGTTTGGAAGACTGCGCTGATTAATCTAGGATATGGAACCCATGATGGTCGGTTAGTAGCAGAGTCTACTTTGAGCACAAGGTCATCGTAGATTATCGAAGCCCAGTCAACATGAAGACATTTCAGCAATGCATAACCCATTGCTTCTTGAGGTTGAGCGGCTTGATCAGAGGAGCCGGTCTTTGCAGTCATGCAGCTTATCAAGTGTGCGAAGATGAAGTTCATATCGTTGGGCATTTTTTAATTCTTGATGAGGGTCAGCTTCTTCTCAGGCTTCTTATCCCTCCCAGTTTCCCATACATAACCCATTGCATCAAAGAATGCAGTGATGGCTTCCCTATCAGCATGTTTCTTGTGGTCAGGGAGAGAAACAAAGGGTTTTTCTTTTGTGGCGATGGGAAGGCTCAGTGCTTTTCGGATAATGGCAGGGGTGATTTTTATGGTGCCAAAATCAGTGTCACAGAGGATGTAATCGATTTTTATGTGGTCGATGTGAGCTGAGTGTGTCTGGCAGAATACCAGAACTGTGATAGTAGTAGCTGATGTGCAGGGGGTGTTATGGTCAGGGCTGTAGAGAGGCAACAGGTTTTGAGGAAATTCACAGCATCATTCAGATGTGTGACTCGCTTTCGAGGAGGAAACTCGAAAAGCGCATAGAGATTGTTTGTTTTTGTCCAATCGAGTTCCTCAAGCGTGAACTTGACCTGAGGAGCCTTGATGATTTCCAGTTCCTCAGCAGCAGTGTTCTCAGCAGTAGGAATATCAGTAGATGCCATTGCTGTATTATCAGTTCAACCAAAGATATATCAAATACGAATAATCTTAATTGTGGAAAGATTTTCCAATAAGATGGTTCGAATTTTGTCCATTTCATTCAGACAGAAATGTCTTAATGAAGATTAGGGTTTTCTTGTTTTTGAAAAAGAAATGCAAACCCAAAAAAAATCTTGTTTTCCAGTTTCCTTTGAGGACTAGGATTCTGAAAAAACGTATGAAGAACAAGTTTAAGATATTTGCGATTTAAACTTGAAGAACAACCATGAAAGGTTGTGTTCATAAAACCATGAAAGAAATGATTTCATTTTTGAAAAAGTTCTTTTGTTTGATCTTGTAAAAACAAGGAGAAGATCATTAACAAGTTTTAAGAAATAGGTAAATAAAAGAAATATTAACCTGGTTCGTTGAAGAAGAAGATGAACAGTTCTTGAAAAACATGAGAGCAAAAATGCAATAGTAGTTTTCTTGAGGAAGAAGTTGTTCGCGTAAAGGAAAAATATAAACCCAAAATGTGTTTATATAGTGAGATTAGAGAGAGAGAAAATCTTTAGCGGGAAAGGATTTTCATCATGACACGGACACGTGTTTGCATTTGATTGGAAGGTAAACGAAACGTGCAAACGTGTGTCAGAAAAAGAACGTGCCAGGGCTTATCCGTTGCGATGATGTCACGGATGTCCTTTCATATTTTAGGATGTCTCTGAGGTTTTGAAAGCTCAGGGACACTTTTGAAAACATGAAGCACTGAATAGAAATATCAGTGTTGGTTTTAGAAATTTCAAAGTATCGCTGATTAAGGAAGAGATATTCAGCGATGCAATTTGTCTTGAAATCTTGCATTTACATGCGATTGTCAGCGAGAGAAAAACATACCTTGATATCAGCGAATCAAGTTTATTCATTGAGAGAATGATAGAATGGGTTATACAAGTTGATTTTATCCTATCGCTGATCAAATGTGAACCGCTGATAATTTTACTCTTCAAAGTACAGCATTCCAAGCTCGCTGATGAGAAAGTTGAATCTTGTCTCATCAAGATGTTTGGTGAACATATCAACTAACTGATAATTAGTTGGGATAAAGTGAAGTTCTATATCACCATTCATCACATGATCTCTGATAAAATGATACCTGATTTCGATGTGTTTTGTCTTTGAGTGTAGCACTGGATTGTTGGCTATAGCGATGGCACTTGTGCTGTCGCAGTAGATTGGAATTTTTGAGAGGTGAAGGTCATAGTCTAGTAGTTGATTTCTCATCCACAAGACCTGAGAACAACAGCTTCCAGCGGCTACATATTCAGCTTCAGCTGTGGAGGTGGACACTGAGTTTTGCTTTTTTACTTGTCCAACTCACCAGCTTTCCACCCAGGAGCTGACAGCCTCCTGTGGTGCTTTTCCTATCCAATTTGCAACCTGCAAAATCACTATCTGAATAGGCGATTAGATCGAACCCTGAGTCTTTGGGATACCAAAGACCTAGGTTCATAGTACCCTTAAGGTATCAAAAAATTCTCTTTATAGCGATCATATGCGATTCCTTAGGTTCAGCTTGATATCTTGCACACAAACAGGTTGCGTACATAATATCGGGTCGGCTAGCTGTAAGATACAAGAGAGAGCCGATCATCCCACGGTATAGCGTGACATTAACAGGTATTCCACTTGAATCCTTTTTTAGTTTTAGCGGTGGTGCCATAGGGGTTTTATACTCATATTTGAAGTCTTTGTGTACAGTGTATGCTAAGAATAGACGAATAGATTCTAGTCTTGCTACTGGAGCAAATGTTTCGTCGTAATCTATGCCTTCCTCTTGTCTGTATCCCTGAGCAACAAGTCGAGCCTTGTGGCGGGTTACAATTCCACGTTCGTCCAACTTGTTTCGATAGACCCATTTAGTGCCTATCATTGTCTTGTCAGTTGGTCTTCGAACAAGTTTCCAAACTTTGTTTCTTTCGAATTCAGTCAACTCTTCTTGCATGGCGCTGACCCAGTTTGGATCTTTGAGGGCATCATCTATTTTCTTTGGTTCAATCAGAGAAATAAAGTTAACAAATAAACAAATATTACCTGCAATTCGTCGAGTCTGAATACCAACGTTTGGATCACCAAGAATTTGATCAATTGGGTGATTTACAGTCCATCGCTGAGCAGGAGCATAAGTCGCTGACTCAAATTGAACTGGAGGAGCTGAAGATGAAGCTTCAGCAACTTCTGGAATATTAGCGAAGAGAGGAGTAGGTGCAAATGTCATTATATTCACTGATTGCTGAGAAGTAGATGGAATATCTGAGACATTTGGTTCAGAAGCAGGTATAGTGTTTAAAGGAATAGCTGAGACCCATGATGTTTCAGCTTCACTATTCTGCATATTTGGGATGATAGTAGGACTATCTTCTTCAACTGTATGAGTATGAGGAGTGGGAATATCTTCTGAATCACCAAGATGAGGAAACATCCAATGATTCAGTTCTTCAGTATCAGCGGACGGTTTAGAGTTCGCTGAATGGGATTCGTCAAACGTGACGTGAATAGTTTCTTCTACAGTTTGTCTTCTTCGATTGAAGACTCTGAAGGCTTTGGAAATTGAAGAATATCCAAGAAAGATTCCATCATCAGCCTTAGGATCAAACTGTTGGTCCCGAAAGGCCTATACAAGTTTGTAGAAGGGGGGGGGGGGGGGTTGAATACAAATACACTATTTTACTTTTCTAAATTGTTTATTGATAAATCATTAACAATTTACAGCTTGTTGCGGAAACAAGATTAAGGATAAACCTAAATCTAAACAAGTTGGAACACTAAGGTTTCTTGCACTAAGAAAGATAAGGAGATTACTAATAAAATCCTATCTTAAGAGAGATTTGAACTTGTCCAGAGTTAGCAAGTTACTTCAAATGAAGTGAGTTCATCTCTTTATATACTGCATGCATTTAATGCAATTCAGTATACACTTTACACGTGTCATCAGCGGATTGGTTGCATGTCATTGACCTTTGTTGACAACCTTAGTAGCCGCATGAATGAACAGTGTAGTATCAGAGTGGTTGTACGATTTCAGATTTTCGGAGGTTCTTTTCTGACATTTCGTACGGTGGCGTGCAAGGGAGGTTAAGACAAAAGTACTTTGTACGGAGGACTTCATGATCAGCTTTCGTTGATTCAGCGATTATCATTTACTATTCAGCGAATGATAAAGTTCAGCGATAGCTGAAGTCTTGTACTTGATACTTCACGTTGAGTGGACAAATCTGAGTCTTTGCTGATCCGCATCAGTTCATTAGGAGACTTGTCGCTGGTTCTTGAGCTTAATCTTCGACTTCAGCGTAGAACCTTTGTTGACGTGAATCTTGTCTTCAGGGATCATAAGTAAACAACTAACTTATCAGCGATCACCATAAGGACTGAACAGACTCAGCGATATGGTGAACAGTGTTCGCTGAATGTTTAATCTAAAAGAGCGAGAGTTCCTATCAGCAGTACTGTAAGATCTTAGTACTTATCAGCGATAGTGAAACTCTGATACATATTGTTTACTTACAATTTTCACTAAGTATTTAAGATAGGGTCATTATCAAATCACTGAGGGTTTGGATCAACAATCTCCCCCTATTTGATTATGACATAGCAACAAAGAAAATTGCTATTTAATGAAAACATAAGGATAAAAAGAACTCATAAAATATTTGTCCCTTTTACTGTTTTCTGGGATCTTTTCAGTACTGATGGAGTAAAGTACATTCGCTGAAATCTTTCTTTAAATCTTTGAATCAGGTTACAATTTGAATAAGAAAGATTACAAGTACAAGCGAAATAAATTACAAGTACTGAAGGATGACTGATACAATAGAGAATGAGGTGATTGTTGTCAGCCTTCAAAGGGTTCTTCCTTAATGAGAAGTTCATCAAGGGTTGTCTTTTCAGTTGGAATCATCCAGTCAGGAACCTTTTCTCCTTTATTCTTTAGCTTCAGAGCAGCTTCAAAAATCAAGGGTTTTAGGTGTCGTGCCTGAATGTCTTTTCTGAAGTCGCACCAGTAGATGAGATCTCTGAGCTGTTCGATTGGAGTGATTGGAAGCTCAGCGATCCGTTGAAAGCATTTACGTCCGTCGTAGTCAAGAAAGAATATTCCATAAGGATTACTGATGACTTTACCAGGGACGAAAAGTTCACATGGTGGCAAAGAAATGTCAAGGGCAGATAGATCAGGATCAGGACCAAGTACTTCAGCGCGAGAGAAACCAATTCCAGTTTCATTTCATATGACAGGACCTGAGTTTGAATCTTGACGTTTCTTCCTTGGAGAACTTCTTTTTCTTTTCGGCTTAAGATCAGGAACAGGAGGAATATCCACACAAGAAGATATCAAGTCGATCTGTCTGTTTATCAGCTTTTCGAAATGATCCTTGTACTTAGATTGTGATGGTTGGATAGCTAACCTCATCTCCAGCCATTCAGAGAGACCATACCTTTTTACAGTGTCAGCGCGAAAGGTTTCAGATGTGCCATCTTCTCTGAACAGTTTGATGTCAACAATAGGTACTCCGATGGAGGTTCTTCCAGAGATGAATACCTTGTTGATCTTCGCTGGACGATATCTGAAGTGGATTTTCTCTTTACACCAGATCAGGGTGGTCTGAGAAACTTCAGCTTTCTTTTCCATGATCTTCTGGGCTTGTTCCCAAAGCTTTCGTTGGATTTGAATGGGAATACGCTTCAGCTTGGGGTCTTTGACAGATTCTTGAGTGAGCTTGATGGCGTATTCTCTGTCTTTATCTTCAGCTTCCTTCCTTTCAGCGATGAGGCGTTCAGTTCTGAGATGTTCCTGGTATTCAGCTTTTGAAATCCTGAACTTAGGAGGAACTGAAGGCAGTTGATCGCGCCTTAGAATGATTCGCTGATCCTCGAATCGCTTTATCATTTCTTCTCTCCTCTTTTGATCTTCTTCACTCAGCCTTTGAGGAACTGAGGAAGGCCTGTTTCTGTGCGAGAGAGGTTGTTCTTCTGGTTCATCAGTCTCAGAGATTAGATCTAAGACTGGGATTATGTCTTCAGCGGTAGCTGGAATTATTGGTGAAGTCGCAATAGTAGAGCCTTCAGCGATATCCTCAAACAGGGGAGAGGACTAGCTGAAACGCAGCGATCTTACAAATAAGAACTGGGTAGAAGAACTTGGGTAGAAAAGATAGAAAAAAGATAATGTGGATGTGTATGGTGTTTGTGGAATGGATAACTGATTGTTCAGAGATGATCAGGGAAGGAAAAATAAGTTTAGTGTACCTGACAAATCGGCTTTGCAAGCAAGATCGCCAGATTATCATCTTCAGCGATGCCTTAGTCTTTGCTTTTCTCAGCGCCAGAGGCTGAGTGCTTTGTCTTTGTTTTTGTCTTCTCCCCTGTGGATTCGGTTATCACGATCCCTTTAAGAGCTTTTCGAGGAGCAGGTTTGACGACAAAGAATTCGTCATCTTCATCATCATCATCATCATCGTTCCTTGGAGAGGAGGATGGTTCAGCTTCAGGGATGTCGATGTCTTCGTCTTCTTCTGCTTCGGATTCCTCAGCGTCTTCTTCGAGTTGCTCCCCCTCAGATACAGAGGCGAGCTTCTCGGTTCCCTCAGGGTTTTCATATCCCTGAGGTCCAGTAACCAGATCTTCATTACCCTCTCCCCTGATAGATTCATCATGGGAAAGGTCTTCAGCGCTCTTATTTTGATCTTCAGCGCTCTTCTCTTGTTCAGCGCTCTTCTCCCCCTCTTTCTCATGATGGGCGGGGGAGGAATGGGTAGACTCAGCATTGGTGTCATCTCTGTCTTCTGGGCCAGAGATTTTCACACAACCTTCAAGCTTAGCTATTCTGTCTTCTAGGCCAGAAATAGCAGGCGTGATCTTCTTCAGCTCTTGGCGATCCTCTGCGGTGAATGAGTCCAAAATAGGTGCAGGGGCCGGAGCAGGAGCTGGATTGTTTGCCTTGTTCACCAGCGTCTCGATCATTGTCTTGACAGAACCAAGGTCGGTCTTCACTGAGCCCAAGTCGGTCTTGACCACTGACATATCACCTTCGAGTGTACCAACCGATTTCTTCAGCGTTGTAACCTCGCTGGAAACGGTGGAAACTGACGATTTGAGGTTGGTGTAGTCAGTGTAGATGTCGGAGAGCACTTTGGCAAAGTCGGCGAGAGTTTTATCAAGGCCTTTGATGTCATCAGAGGAGGCCTTCTTTTCCACCACAGTAGTCAGCTTCGTCAGATTCTCTCCAGCGTTTGTTACAGCTGTAGAGTTATTTGATAGACCGGTGGTGAGATCTGTAAGTTTCATCTCCATGGACTTCAGAGACTGGTTGATGTCTCCCAAATAAGGACCTGTAACATATAAGTACTTGTGAACAAAGGAAAGCTCAGAAGTTTCAGGTTTAGTTACAGTGTTTAAGGTGGGATCTGTACCTGCAGGAGCGTTGACGAACTCATCAAAGTTTCGAGTCCCTCCATAGTGTTCCATATCTCCCTCAAAAGTTCCGTGAGGGATGGAGATCTCTGCAGGTCCTTTCTTCGTCATTCGCTGAGAAGCTTCAACGGCTTCTTGAATGATGGCATCTCCAGTTTTAGCTGGAGGAGTGTCCAAAGAAATAGAGGGAGGATCGTAGGATAAGAATTGGGGTTGGGTTTCAAGTTCAGCGTTGGATTCGCTGAGAAGTACTTCATCGGTCTTTTGAGAGACTGAAGAAGGTTGGATAGATTCCAAAGTTCTAACCTCAGCGTTTAAGGATGCTGAAGTAGGTTTAGAAGGGATGGCTTGAATTGGTGTGGCAGAGCGTACCACGGAACTTTCCTTCAGCTCTTCAGAATGAGCTGAGGAGTCTTCAGCATGGAATTGCTGGGGTTGCTCCTTGGTTTTCTTGATCCTTTTGGAATCAAGAGGGGTAAGAGATTGTTTCCTTTTCTTAGAAGGAATGGATTTTGTGGCCTGGGAATCAGCGAGGGGTATTGTCGCTGAAGGAGCCACAGAAAGCGGAGAATTAAGTAGAGTGAGAAGGGTAGAGAGACGTACCTCGTTGGCGATAGGCTTGAAGTCGAGAACTTTAGGGCCAATCTGAGAGAGTTTCAGATCACCCTCTTCAGGATAGCTGTCCTTCAGGCCATATTGAAAGATGGCGCTGATGAATCGTGGGTAAGGAACCCATGCTGGTCGGTCAGCGGCAGAATCAACACGTTGAATGAGGTCTTCATAGATGATGGAGGCCCAGTCAATGTTGAGACCTTTCAGCAGTGCGTAACCCATGGCCTGCTGAGGTTGAGCGGCTTGATCAGAAGATCCGGATTTCGCTGTCATGCAGCTGATCAGGTGAGCGAAGATGAAGTTCATCTCGCTGGGCATCTTGGATTTCTTTATCAGCGTCAGCTTCTTCTCAGGTAGCTTGTCTCTTCCAGTCTCCCAGATGTAACCCATCGCATCAAGGATAGCAATGATTTCTTCCCTGTCAGCGTGCTTCTTGTGGTCAGGTAATGGAATGAAAGGATTTTCTGAGGTAGCGTTGGGGAATTTCAGGGCTTTGCGGATTATTGCGGGGGTTATCTTGATGGTGCCATACTCAGTATCGCTGAGTATGCAGTCGATGGTTTTAGATGGATCTTTGGCGGAGGGTAGATCGTTGTGTCTGGCAGAGTACCAGAATTGGGATAAGAGACGCTGACTGGCAGGAGGTGTGATTGTCAGTGTTGTGTAGATGGGGCTATTCTTCAAAAGATTTACAGCGTCGTCTAGATGAGATACTTGCTTCCGAGGAGGAAACTCGAGAAGACGCTGAGAGGTTGTTTGCCTTTGTCCAGTCTAGTTGATCCAGCTCAAACTTAACCTGAGGAGCTTTAGTGATTTCCAGTTCCTCAGAATCAGCGGAGATGGACTCAGCGGTAACATTCAGCTTTGAAGTTGCCATTTCACTGTATTATCAGTTCAACCAAAGATGTTAACAAATAAGAATTATCTTAATGTGGAAAGAAAATTTCCATTAAGATTTTTCGAATTTTGTCCATTTCATTCAGACAAAAAAGTCTTAATGAAGATTAGGGTTTTTCTTGTTTTTGAAAAAAAACGAATATAACACCCATAAGCCTTGTATTCCAGTTTCTTAAAAAAATGGATACGAAAGAAGAACAAGTTTAAGATTTTAGATTTAAAACTTGAAGAACAACCATGAAATGGTTGTGTTTATAAAACCATGAAAGAAAATGATTTTATTTTTGAGTTCTTTTGTTTGATCTTGTGTAAAACAATGATAAGATCGAAAACAAGTTATTCGCATTTGATAATAGATAAGAACATATTAACCTTGAGTTTGATGAAGAAGATGATGAACAGTTCTTGAAGATTGAGAGCACAAAATGCAACAATGTTCTTTTCTTGCGGAGAAAGATTGATTCGCGTAAAAGACAAATATAAACTTTGAGAGTGTTTATATAGGAAGAGAGTAGAGAGAGAAAAACTTGAGCGGGAAAGTTTTTCATCATGACACGGACACGTGTTTGCATTTGATTGAATAGACAACGAAACGTGCAAACGTGTGTCAGAAAAAGAGCGTGACTGGTGTTATCCGTTGCAATGACGTCACAACTGTCCTTTCACATTCTTTCGTTGTCTCTGGGGTTTTGAAATAAAAACTCAGGGACTCTTTGGAAAATATGAAGCACTGAATAGAAATATCAGTGAGGGTTTTAAGAAATTTCAAAATATCGCTGTTAAGGAAGAGATATTCAGCGATGTAAGAATTTGAAATCTTGCATTTACATGCCATTGTCAGAGAGAGAAAAACATACCTGGATATCAGTTTAACCAAGTTTATTCAGAGAGAAGATGATGAAATGGATTATAAAAGTTTATTTTATCCGAGAGCCTATACAAGAATGTATAAACGTATCGCTGATTAAATGTGAACCGCTGAAGATTTATCCTTCAAAGTTCAGCATTCCAAGCTCGCTGATGAGAAAGTTGAATCTTGTCTCATCAAGAGGTTTGGTAAACAAATCAGCTAACTGATAATCAGTTGGGATAAAATGAAGTTCTATATCACCATTCATCACATGATCTCTGATAAAATGATATCTGATTTCTATGTGTTTTGTCTTTGAGTGTAGCACTGGATTGTTTGCTATAGCGATGGCACTTGTGCTGTCGCAATAGATTGGAATTTTGGAGAGCTGAAGATCATAGTCTAGTAGTTGATTTCTCATCCACAAGACTTGAGAACAGCAGCTTCCAGCGGCTACATACTCAGCTTCAGCTGTGGAAGTGGACACTGAGTTTTGCTTCTTACTTGTCCAACTTACCAGCTTTCCACCCAGGAGCTGACATCCTCCTGTGGTGCTTTTCCTATCCATTTGGCAACCTGCAAAATCACTGTCTGAATAGGCGGATAGATCGAATCCTGAATCTTTGGGATACCAAAGACCTAGATTCGCTGTACCCTTAAGATATCGAAAGATTCGTTTTACAGCTTTCATATGGGATATCTTAGGTTCAGCTTGATATCGTGCGCACAGACATGTTGCAAACATAATATCGGGTCGGCTAGCTGTAAGATACAGTAGTGAGCTGATCATCCCACGGTACAGCGTGACATTGACAGGAACACCCTTTGTGTCCTTATCAAGTATCAGCGGTGGTGCCATAGGGGTTTTCATAGCTGAACTTTCAGTTAAGTCGAATTTCTTCAGCATATCTTTAACATACTTTCCCTGATTTATAAAAGTTCCTTTTTCAGTTTGCTTAATCTGAAGACCAAGGAAATATGTTAGTTCACCCATCATACTCATTTTATACTCATCTTTCATTCTATCAGCGAAACGAGTACAAAGCTCAGGGTTAGTAGAACCAAATATAATGTCATCAACATATATTTGAACTAAAATGATATGACCTTTTATTTTTCTAAAAAACAAAGTTTTGTCAATCTTACCTCTCTCAAATTTTTCAAGGTGGAGATAAGTAGAAAGAGTGTCATACCATGCACGAGGAGCTTGCTTCAAGCCATAAAGTGCCTTATCCAGCTTATAAACATAACCTGGACGCTTAGGATTTGAGAATCCTGGAGGTTGTTCCACATAAACTTCTTCATTCAGCTTTCCATTTAGAAACGCTGATTTAAAATCCATTTGATGTACAGTGAAGTTTTTGTGTACAGCATATGCTAAGAAAAGACGAATAGATTCAAGTCTTGCTACTGGAGCAAAGGTTTCGTCATAATCTATGCCTTCCTCTTGTCTGTATCCCTAAGCAACAAGACGAGCTTTGTTGCGAGTTACAGTACCATGTTCGTCCAACTTGTTTCGATAGACCCACTTAGTGCCTATCACTGTTTTGTCAGTTGGTCTCCGAACAAGTTTCCAAACTTTGTTTCTTTCGAATTCAGTCAGCTCTTCTTGCATAGCGCTGACCCAGTTTGGATCTCTGAGGGCATCATCTATTTTCTTTGGTTCAGTTAGAGAAATAAAGTTAACAAATAAACAAATATTACCTGCACTTCTACGAGTCTGAATACCAGCGTTGGGATCACCAAGAATTTGATCGATTGGGTGATTTACAGTCCATCGCTGAGCCGGAGCATGCGTCGCTGACTCAGTCTGAACTGGAGAGACTGAAGATGAGGCTTCAACTACTTCTGGATTATCAGCTAAGAGAGGAATGCTTGCATTTGTCACTTCATTCACTGATTGCTGAGAAATAGATGGAATTTCTGAGACATTTGGATCAACTGCGGGTATAGTGTTTATAGGAACAGCTGAGACCCAAGATGTTTCAGCTTCACTATTCTGCATATTGGGAATGATAGTAGGACCATCATTTTCAGTTGTATGAGCATGAGTAGTGGGAACATCTTCTGAATCACCAAGATGAGAAAACATCCATTGATTCAGTTCTTCTGTATCAGCGTTCGGTTTAGAGTTCGCTGAACGGGATTCGTCAAACGTGAAGTGAATAGTTTCTTCTACAGTTTGTCTTCTTCGGTTGAAGACTCTGAAGGCTTTGGAAACTGAGGAGTATCCAAGAAAGATTCCATCATCAGCCTTAGGATCAAACTTTCCAAGGGCATCTCTGTTGTTCAGTATGAAACACTGACAACCAAAGATGTGAAGAAAGCTGATTGAAGGCTTTCTCCCATGAAAAAGTTCATAGGCTGTCTTTTTGAATCTTTTGACTATCAGCGACCTGTTTTGCGTAAAACAAGCCGTGTTGACAGCTTCTGCCCAAAACTGAGTAGGCAGGTGAGAATCGCTGAGCATTGAACGTGCAGCTTCAATAATTGTTCTATTTCTTCTTTCAGCGACTCCGTTTTGTTGTGGTGTTCTCACTGACGAAAAGTTGTGAGAAATACCCTTGCTCTCAAGGAAGGAATCAAGAGAACTGTTTTTGAATTCAGTTCCATGATCACTCCTTATCGAGCGAACAGTCATATTGTTCAGAGTTTCCATCTTCCGAACAAAGGTGATGAGTTCTTCAGGGGTGTCACTCTTAGAACGGAGAAACATTACCCATGTGTAACGAGAGAATTCATCAACTATGACCAGCGTATATTTCTTTCCAGCGATGGATTGTTTGTTAACGGGGCCAAACAAATCCATATGGAGTAGTTGAAGAGGAGATGACACTGAGGAAACTTGCTTTGACTTAAAGCTTGCCTTGGTCTGCTTCCCTTTTTCACACGCTGAACATAAGGATTCTTTGGCGTATGAATGTTGAGGTAGACCAGTGACTAACTCTTTGGATGAAAGAGTATTCAGTGTCTTGAAGTTGAGATGTGAGAGCCTCTTGTGCCATAGCCAGTTGACATCAGAAGATGCCTTTGAGAAGAAACAGGAGTTCTCAGTGGTTGTTGAGTCCATGTTTATAACGTAAACATTTTCCAAACGATAACCGCTGATAGCTATCTTCTCCTTTTTGTCAGAGACAAAGCAGGATTCCTTAGTGAAAATCACTTTGTTATCCATGTCGCAAAGCTGACTGATGCTCAGAAGATTATGCTTCAGCCCTTCAACATATGCGACTCTTCTGAAGGATGTTGTACCATTTGAAAGTACACCATACCCTCGGGTGTGTCCTTTTCCATTTCCACCGAAAGTCACAGAGGGACCCTTCTCTTCCTTGTATTCAGCGAGCAGGCTTTTCTTTCCAGTCATGTGTCTAGAGCATCCGCTATCGAGATACCAGATACCCTTCTTAACCTGCAATACAAAGGAAGATTAGTTTTGCTTGGGTACCCACTTCACCATGTATACGCGTTTGTCAGTGGAAGTGGTTGGAATGGGTTCAGCAGTCTTCGCAGCATTTGAAGATTCAGCTTTGTCTTTCTTCACTTTGGTCAATTTCTTGACCTCAGCGGTAGGAGTCACCTTGACCTGAATTGCAACTGGTTTGGTCTTCTTGGGTGCTATCTTCACCTTAGCTATCTTATCAGCTTTGGTGGCTGTAGGACACTTACTTGCAATATGATCGGTAAGTCCACAGTGATAACATTTCCTATAACTAAAATTAGGTCTAGGACCACTTGAGTGCTGAGCTTTTAATTTGGAATTAGAAGTGCCAGCACCAAGTACACTATTGGTTTTTGAAATAGGACGAACATTCAGTTCTTCAGATTTCTTACCAAGGACTTCTACTCTGAGTCTAGGAGTAGGTCGCTGAACTGATCCAGAGGTCTGATTTCTAGAACCAGATGAATGAATCACTAAAGCTTTGGAAGCATTCAGCTTCGGTACTAAGGTACCCTTCTGAGGATTTTGATAAATAACAATTCCTTTACCTTTGTCTTTAGAGACAGAGGTAGGTTTTGAATAAACCATTTTCTCTTTACCTTTTGAGGAGGTAGGAGTTTCCTCAGGGATTGGTGTAACAGACGAGGAGTACTGAGATGAAGAAGTGTCAGCTACTGAGGATACGAACGTTCCAAATTTAAGCATTGAACGTTCAGTGGTTGGTATTGGAGTATCATATTTATAACCCAGACCACGTTTATCACTCAGAGGAATCTGAGCCTTAATTATCTCAGTGATCTTTGTTGAAGAATTACACCATCCTTCAACAGTAGCTTGTTCAGCTTTTAATGCAGCGATAACTTCCGCTCGTTCGATTTTGACTAGCTGATTTAAATGGACTTGATCTTTAAAATCTTCTTCAAATTTAGAAAGCTTTTCTATTTGAAGGTGGCAGTTTTTAACCTTTTCAGCGAGATCAAGATTTTGGTTTTCAACCACAGCTTTGCCGTTCATGGCTTCGTATAAACTTCTAGTCAGCAGTTCGATTTTACGGAGAATATCAGCTTCATCAATATTTACAATATTGGTAAAGAAGGAAGGTGATACCTGAATGGCAGATGTTGAAGTGGAGGGAATGTCTGAACTTTCTTCCTCTTCTTCAATCTTGGCCATGAGACATTGATTTGCTTCATCATCTTCAGAATCAGATGATGAGGCTTCTTCATCAGAAGCAGCCCAATCATAGTCAGCCATCAGGCCTTTTCCTTTCTTCTTAAAGCTTTTCAGCTTTGCATACTTCTCCTTCAGCTTTGAGTATTTGTCATCTTTATTCCTTGGAACAAAGGATTTCTTTGTAAAAGCTGAAGGTCTCATGATTTTCTTTGACCTGCACTCGTTAGCGAAATGACCTGTCTTTTCGCAGTTGAAACAAGTAGCAGTAGCCTTATCAACAAAAGCTGATGACTTAGGCTTGTCAGCTATAGAAAGAGTTTTGTTCTTTCTAAACATTTTCTTCTTGGCGAATCTCCTGAACTTTTTAGTTAGGAGAGCCAAGGATTCATCATCATCTGAAGAATCAGAATCTGATGACCTTTCAGAGTTACTTTCTAACTCAGTGATAGTGACCACGGGTCGCTGAGTAGAAGGTTCCTCTGAGATTAAAGCAACAGGGGTGCTTTTGGAATCTTTTACAAGATTCTTCTTAAGATGGCGAGATTGCTCATGATTCAGCAATGTGCCATATAAGGTAGCAAGTGTCATTGATCTTAGATCTTTTGACAGCTTGAGACACATGGAATAATTGTCCCAGCTTTCTGGTAAACATTCTAAAAACTTTGTCAGCACTTCAAAGTTTGAATATTCCTTACCAACCGTTTTTAGATCTATAATTAAGCAGTTAAAACGTTGATGAACTTCAGAGAGAGTTTCATTCTTACCAGAAATGAAGCTTTCGTATTGTCTTACCAGGTTGATCTTTCTTGAATCCTGGACTTTAGACGTTCCTTCATACTGAACACATATTGTGTCCCACATGGCTTTTGAGGATTTCAGGTTCATGACGGAATGGTAGACTTCGTCAGGAAGGGCCATGGATAGTATGGATCTGGGTTTTGTATCTATAGCCACTTTCTTCTTGTCTTCATCGGTCCAATGATGAATTTCCTTTGGAATCAGCCTTTCTGGAATAGCAGCTCTAGTTGCAGTGGCTGGAACTGCAGGATCAATTGTTACAGGGATGTGTGGGCCGTTTTCAAGATAGTAAGGTATAGTAGGGTCTACACCTTCTAAGAAGAGTGTCATCCTATTTTTCCACAAGTTGAAGTTATCTCTGGAAAATCTAGGGGGTTTTGCAAGAGAACCATTGTCTATATAGTGAGTGTTTGTGTTTGTGTTGGCCATTTTCAGATAATAGCTAGGAAGAGAAATATCTTAGATTAGATCTTGTTTATGATTCGAGCCTTGTGGCGGGTTACAATTCCATGTTCGTCCAACTTGTTTCGATAGACCCATTTAGTGCCTATCATTGTCTTGTCAGTTGGTCTTCGAACAAGTTTCCAAACTTTGTTTCTTTCGAATTCAGTCAAATCTTCTTGCATGGCGCTGACCCAGTTTGGATCTTTGAGGGCATCATCTATTTTCTTTGGTTCAATCAGAGAAATAAAGTTAACAAATAAACAAATATTACCTGCAATTCGTCGAGTCTGAATACCAACGTTTGGATCACCAAGAATTTGATCAATTGGGTGATTTACAGTCCATCGCTGAGCAGGAGCATAAGTCGCTGACTCAAATTGAACTGGAGGAGCTGAAGATGAAGCTTCAGCAACTTCTGGAATATTAGCGAAGAGAGGAGTAGGTGCAAATGTCATTATATTCACTGATTGCTGAGAAGTAGATGGAATATCTGAGACATTTGGTTCAGAAGCAGGTATAGTGTTTAAAGGAATAGCTGAGACCCATGATGTTTCAGCTTCACTATTCTGCATATTTGGGATGATAGTAGGACTATCTTCTTCAACTGTATGAGTATGAGGAGTGGGAATATCTTCTGAATCACCAAGATGAGGAAACATCCATTGATTCAGTTCTTCAGTATCAGCGGACGGTTTAGAGTTCGCTGAATGGGATTCGTCAAACATGACGTGAATAGTTTCTTCTACAGTTTGTCTTCTTCGATTGAAGACTCTGAAGGCTTTGGAAATTGAAGAATATCCAAGAAAGATTCCATCATCAGCCTTAGGATCAAACTGTTGGTCCCGAAAGGCCTATACAAGTTTGTAGAAGGGGGGGGGGGGGGGGGGGGGTTGAATACAAATACACTATTTTACTTTTCTAAATTGTTTATTGATAAATCATTAACAATTTACAGCTTGTTGCGGAAACAAGATTAAGGATAAACCTAAATCTAAACTAGTTGGAACACTAAGGTTTCTTGCACTAAGAAAGATAAGGAGATTACTAATAAAATCCTATCTTAAGAGAGATTTGAACTTGTCCAGAGTTAGCAAGTTACTTCAAATGAAGTGAGTTCATCTCTTTATATACTGCATGCATTTAATGCAATTCAGTATACACTTTACACGTGTCATCAGCGGATTGGTTGCATGTCATTGACCTTTGTTGACAACCTTAGTAGCCGCATGAATGAACAGTGTAGTATCAGAGTGGTTGTACGATTTCAGATTTTCGGAGGTTCTTTTCTGACATTTCGTACGGTGGCGTGCAAGGGAGGTTAAGACAAAAGTACTTTGTACGGAGGACTTCATGATCAGCTTTCGTTGATTCAGCGATTATCATTTACTATTCAGCGAATGATAAAGTTCAGCGATAGCTGAAGTCTGGTACTTGATACTTCACGTTGAGTGGACAAATCTGAGTCTTTGTTGATCCGCATCAGTTCATTAGGAGACTTGTCGCTGGTTCTTGAGCTTAATCTTCGACTTCAGCGTAGAACCTTTGTTGACGTGAATCTTGTCTTCAGGGATCATAAGTAAACAACTAACTTATCAGCGACCACCATAAGGACTGAACAGACTCAGCGATATGGTGAACAGTGTTCGCTGAATGTTTAATCTAAAAGAGCGAGAGTTCCTATCAACAGTACTGTAAGATCTTAGTACTTATCAGCGATAGTGAAACTCTGATACATATTGTTTACTTACAATTTTCACTAAGTATTTAAGATAGGGTCATTATCAAATCACTGAGGGTTTGGATCAACACAAACTTTCCAAGGGCATCTCTGTTATTCAGTATGAAACACTGACATCCAAAGATGTGAAGAAAAGCTAATTGAAGGCTTTCTCCCATGAAAAAGTTCATAGACTGTCTTATTGAATCTTTTCACTATCAGCGACCTGTTTTGCGTAAAACAAGCAGTGTTGACAGCTTCTGCCCAAAACTGAGTAGGCAGGTGAGAATCGCTGAGCATTGAACGTGCAGCTTCAATAATAGTTCTATTTCTTCTTTCAGCGAATCCGTTTTGTTGCGGTGTTCTCTCTGATGAAAAGTTGTGAGAAATACCCCTGCTCTCAAGGAAGGTATCGAGAGAACTGTTTTTGAATTCAGTCCCATGATCACTCCTTATTGAGCGAATGGTAAAGTTGTTCAGGGTTTCCATCTTCCGAATAAAGGTGATGAGTTCTTCAGGGGTGTCACTCTTAGAACGGAGAAACATAACCCATGTATAGCGAGAGAACTCATCAACTATGACCAGCGTATATTTCTTTCCAGCGATGGATTGTTTGTTAACAGGGCCAAACAAATCCATATGGACAAGTTGTAGAGAAAATGACACTGAGGAGACTTGCTTTGATTTAAAGCTTGCTTTGGTTTGCTTGGTTTTTTCACACGCTGAACATAAGGACTCTTTGGCGTATGAGTGTTGAGGTAGACCAGTGACTAAGTCTTTTGAAGAAAGAGTGTTCAGTGTCTTGAAGTTTAGATGAGAGAGCCTCTTATGCCATAGCCAGTTGACATCAGATGAGGCTTTTGAGAAGAAACAGGAGTTCTCAGTGGTTGTTGAGTCCATGTTTATTACATAAACATTTTCCAAACGATAACCGCTGACAGCTATCTTCTCCTTTTTGTCAGCGACAAAGCAGGATTCCTTGGTAAAGATTACCTTGTTATCCATGTCGCAAAGCTGACTGATGCTTAGAAGATTATTCTTCAGCCCTTCAACATATGCGACTCTTCTGAAGGTTGTTGTACCATTAGATAGTACACCAAACCCTCAGGTATGTCCTTTTCCATTTCCACCGAAAGTTACAGAGGGACCCTTCTCTTCCTTGTATTCAGCGAGCATGCTTTTCTTTCCAGTCTTGTGTCTAGAGCATCCGCTATCGAGATACCAGATACCCTTCTTAACCTGCATTACAAAGGAAGATTAGTTTTTCTTGGGTACCCACTTAACCATGTGTACACACTTGTCAGTGGAAGTAGTTGGAATGGAAGGTTCAGCAGTCTTCGCATCATTTGAAGATTCAGCTTTGTCAGTCTTCACTTTGGTTAATTTCTTGACCTCAGTGGTCTTCATTGCCTTAGGGGCAATGATCTTCACCTTAGCTATCTTTTTAGCTTTGGTGGCTGTGGGGCACTTACTAGCAATATGATCAGTAAGTCCACAGTGATAACATTTCCTATAACTAAAAATAGTTCTAGGACCATTTGAATGCTGAGCTTTAAATTTTGAATTAGAAGTACCAGCACCAAGTAAGCTATTGGCTTTTGAAATGGGAGGAACATTCTGTTCTTCGGATTTCTTACTAAAGACATTCACTCTGATTCTAGGAGTAGATCGCTGAATAGATCCACGCTGAGTAGATCCAGAGATCTGATTCCTTGATCCAGAGGGATAGGTCACTGAAGCTTTAGAAGCATTCAACTTAGGTACTAAGGTACCCTTCTGAGGAGTTTGGTTAAAAGCAATTCCTTTACCTTTATCTTCAGAGACAGAGGTAGATTTTGGATAAACCATTTTCTCTTAACCTTTTGAAGAGGTAGAAATTTCCACAGGGATGGGAAGTTGAGAAGAGGAACACTGAGAGGATGAAGTATCAGCGACTGAGGATACGAAAGTTCCAAATAAGAGCATGGAACGATCCGTGGTTGGTTCTAGAGTATCATCTTTGTAACCAAGACTACGTTTATCACTCAGGGGAATCTGAGACTTAATTATCTCAGTGATCTTTGTTGAGGAATTATACCATCCATCAACAGTAGCTTTTTCCGCTTTTAATGCAGCGATAGCTTCTTCGCGCTCGATTTTGACTAGCTGATTTAGGTGAACTTGATCTTTAAAATCTTCTTCAATTTTAGAAAGATTTTCTATTTGAAGGTGACAGTTTTTAAGCTGTTCAGCGAGATCAAGGTTTTGATTTTCAACTACAGTTTTGCCATTCATGGCTTCTTATAAACTTCTAGTCAAGAGATCGATTTTACGAAGACTATCAGCTTCATCAATATTTGCAATATTGGTAAAGAAGGAAGGTGATACCTGAGTAGCAGAGGTTGAAGTGTAGGGAATGTCTGAACTTTCTTCCTTATCTTTAATCTTGGCCATAAGACAGAGTTGGCTTCATCATCTTCAGAGTCAGATGTTTCTTCCTCATCAGAGTTAGCCCAATCATAGTCAGCCATCAGGCCTTTGCCTTTCTTCTTAAAGCTTTTCAGCTTCGCATACCTTTCTTTCAGCTTGGCGTATTTGTCATCTCTAGACCTGAGGTTAGAGGATTTCTTGGGAAATGCTGAGTTTCTCGAAACTTTATTTGACCTGAACTCGTTAGCGAAATGTCCTATCTTTTCACAGTTAAAACAAGTAGAAGTAGCCTTATCAATAGTAGCTGATGATCTTGGCTTGTCAATAATGGAAAGAGGTTTATTCTTTCTGAACATTTTCTTTTTGGCGAATCTCCTGAACTTTTTAGTGAGGAGAGCCAAAGATTCATCAAGATCTGAAGAGTCAGAATCTGATGACCTTTCAGAGTTACTCTCCAACTCAGTGATAGTGACCGAGGGTCGCTGAGTGGAAGGTTCCTCTGAGATTAAAGCAACAGGGGTGCTTTTGGAATCTTTTACAAGATTCTTCTTAAGATGACTCGATTGCTCACGATTCAGCATCGTGCCATATAAGGTAGAAAGGGTCATTGATTTTAGATCCTTTGACAGCTTGAGACCCATAGAAGAATTGTCCCAGCTTTCAGGTAAACATTCTAAGAACTTTGTCAGCACTTCAAAGTTAGAATATTCCTTACCAACAATTTTCAGATCTATTATTAAACAGTTAAAACGTTAGTGTACTTCAGAGAGAGTTTCATTCTTACCACAAATGAAGCTTTCATACTGTCTTACCAGGTTGATCTTTCGAGAGTCCTGGACTTCAGAAGTACCTTCATACTGAACACATATTGTGTCTCACATAGCTTTTGAGGTTTTCAGGTTCATGACGGAATGGTAGACTTTGTCAGGAAGAGCCATGGAGAGTATGGATCTGGCTTTGGTGTCGATAGCCACTTTCTTCTTATCTTCATCAGTCCACATATGAATTTCGTTAGGAATCAGCCTTTCTGGAATAGCAGGTCTATTCTCAGCGGCTGGAACTGCAGCATCAATTCTTACAGGAATATATGGGCCGTTTTCAAGATAATAAGGCATAGTAGGGTCTACACCTTCTAAGAAGAGAATCATCCTATTTTTCCATAGATTAAAATTATATCTGGAGAATGTAGGGGGTTTTGCAAGAGAACCGTTGTCAATATAGTTTGTGTTGGTGTTGGTAGCCATTTTCAGAAATAGCAAGGAAGAGAAATCTTAGTATAGATTAGATCTTGTTTATGAGATTAAACAAATCTGCTCTGATACCACTTGTTGGTCCCGAAGGGCTATAAAAGTTTGTAGAAGGGGGGGGGGGTTGAATACAAACACACATATTTTACTTTTCTAAATTGTTTATTGATAAATCATTAACAATTTACAGCTTGTTGCGGAACAAGATTAAGGATAAACCTAAATCTAAACAAGTTGGAACACTAAGTTTCTTGCACTAAGAAAGAGAAGGAAATTACTAATAATAACCTATCTCAAGATAAGAAAGATGACTTGACCAGAGTTAGCAAGTGACTCGTCCAGAGTTTTCAAGTACTTCAAAAATGAAGCTGGAGTCCTTCTTATATACTGCATGCATTTAATGCATGGCAGTTTATACTTTACACGTGGCAGCAGCTCATTGGTTGTATGTCATTGACCTTTGGTGACAACCTTAGTAGCCGAATGATTGAACAGTGTAGTATCAGAGTGGTTGTACGATTTCAGACAATAAGGAGGTTATTTTCTGACATATCGTATGGAGTCGTGCAAGGGTGGTTAAGACAAAAGTACTTTGTACGGAGGACTTCATGATCAGCTTACGTTGATTCAGCGCTTTATCATTCTTTATCAGTGAATGACAAAGTTCAGCGATAGCTGAAGTCTTGTACTTGATACTTCACGTTGAGTGGACAAATCTGAGTCTTCGCCGATCTGCATCAGTTCATTAGAAGACTTGTCGCTGGTTCTTGAGCTTGATCTTCGACTTCAGCGTAGAACCTATGTTGACGTGAAACTTGTCTTCAGGGATCATAAGTAAACAACTAACTTATCAGCGATCACCATAAGGACTGAACAGGCTCAGAGCATTATGATGAACAGTGTTCGCTGAATGTTTAATCTAAAGAACGAGAGTTCCTATCAGCGGTAGTGTAAGGTCTTAGTACTTATCAGCGATAGTGAAACTCTGATACATATTGTTTACTTACAATTTTCACTAAGTATAAAACAGAGGGTCATTATCAAATCACTGAGGGTTTGGATCAACACTATAAATGTAAAAGACGGAGAAGAAAATTCATAATAAAAAAACTTCACATAGATCACATTTTATCTTAATCTAATTGTTGTCAATGAAACAAAAAGTAAAAATTGAATAACTACAACAATATTAGTAAAACAAAACTATGCAAAATAAAAAGGCACATAAAAAGAACATGTATAGACACAACATAAACAACTTTCGAAAAATGAGGGATGAAAAACCTTAATGAATAAAATATATTAATGGGAAAGAAACTTTTGAAAAGAAAAAAACATTTATCAATAACAACAACCGACACAAATCATAAAATAAAATGTAACATTTGTAACTGGGAAAAGTTAATGGTGAAATAACATTTACTATGGACCATAAAAAAAACTCTACGGAGAAACACAAAATATGACATATCACAGATAGAAAAACAAATGTAACATTCGTTAACGAAATATAATAACATGGAATAAAAAATATTAATCAACAACAGAGAAATAATAAAATAAATTATAACCATTCTTACATGGATTTTATGGAAGAAGAACACCGGTATGACGATAAAACATTCTGCAAAAAAAGCACAACACATCAGTAACAACAAATAGCTCACATAAGCCCATAAAACAAACCATAAAAATGTAGCTTCCATCTTGATGAAACAATCGGTTGTGTAGTTTGCAATATAATGAAGGATCCTGTAAAACAAAAGAAAAAAATGTATCAATCTTGATTAGACATTTGATTGTGTAGTTTGCAATATGATGGAGGATTTGGTAAAACAAAAGAAAAAAAACATTAAATGGGATATAATATATATACGGGATAAAAAACGGAATAGAAAACTGAAAGGTCTAGGACATTTATGAGTTAATGAAATATGTAACAACCCAAAACTAAAACAGGACATGCATATCATTAAATCATAAACATTACAAAACTGGGTCCCAAAATTTCATTACATCAATCTCAAAACTTAGGTTGGCGGATACAACCTATACACAACTGAGAACATACTAACTTCTATAAGTGGCACAGGCACTGTCTCTATCTGCATCTGTACTCTATCCTGCTCTTGCTCACTTACCTGAGCCTCCTACTATTGGCTTACCTGAAAACGGTTTAGTTTTGAAAAGCGAGGGTTAGACCAAAAAGGTCTAGTGAATTCCCTCCATAAACAGCATATATCAACAGTATAAAATCATTTTATAAAATTCATCAACATTCTCTACATAAGCATCAATCATGGTACTGCACAGTGTTCAAGGATCTCATTAGCTAACCGCGATCGGGGCCCCAGCAGACTCCCCTCTCGCCTCATATCGGGGCCCAAGCAGACTCCCCTCTATCCGAGTAGGAAGGAAACGAATTCCCTCTTACAAGCTCGTTAGAAACGCCCAAGGGATCATTGGATCCCGAGGTACTCAGATCCCACTGTGCAGACCGACTCCACATAACATACACATAGCTCATCATAATCATGAAATGTGTAATCTTTATAAATCATTTCATCTTGCGAATTAGACTTTTAAAATAAAGCATACTTTTCATGGAAAACGCTCGTAACAGTTGGTAACAAATCATGCTCATAAAAGAACCATAATCAGTAAAATATTCAGCAACTTGTTTCGTAAAAAGGGTTTAGGGAACTCACCTGTTCTTCTCGTTCCACGACCTCTTACTTAGGCTTCCGATCTCTAGATGGAACACCTATAATTTTAATAAACACACGTCATAACTCTTAAATTTATTACTCGAGGTTGCTCCCGAATTTAACCAAAATTTCCTAAGTTTGTTAAGTTATACTTCTAGTCCAGAATCATACTTATTGGACCCTGCTTACCGGTCCAATCGATTCAATCAACTTCGGCCCAAGACATTAATTTACCCGATTTCCTGATTTAATACCAGACTCTCTCCTTTTTAAAACACAAATACCGGATTCTATTTTATATACCAGCCCCACCTAACAATACAGTACCGGTCCAACATACTTCCGGATTACAAGTTTAATGATACCAGGTCTTAAGTCTTTTAGGCCCACAAATTAGAATTTCCGGATCCCATTATCTAATTTAATTGTAACAACCCGGATTCCCAAACATACAAATAACACATATTTCATAACATAATTTCACCATAAAGATACATCATATTTCATTTACGGTCCCTTAGCTTAACAAAATTAGTCTTTCAGTACAAACTTTTTACATAATAACTACTAAACATGATAGATACAAAAATGCTTCATGGTTCTTTCAAAAGAAATTCCTAGATCTTTCCTATCACTTGTCTTTGTTTGCTTCACGGCGTGGAATACATATTTTAAAACAAAATGAGGGTTAGACCTAATGGTCTAAGTGAGAAAATCCCGGTTAGATTGAAACCATTTACATAAATCCCATTCACATAACACAATCACAGATATCAATTAGAAGTCACACTTCGTGTACTTTCCTTCCTCATTCCCATGGCCATATTAGTTGGTTGCAAGCCAACTAATAAATTAACTCCGTTGTACGACAATTACAGCCAACACCGCCGTACGAGTATTACAACCAACACCACCGGACCTAAGCTCGGCCAATATACTCTCGTATAATACTCATGTAAATATAATATACATCTCAACATATTATATTTCAAACATAAGCATATAAACACATCATCAATCACATATACAATACACACATATATGTATTCCAGTTTAAAAACATTTTTAAGTAAAACTCACCTGTTTTGCTTATCACCAAAAATCCTTCCAAGCTATTACCAAGCACCCAATTCTTTCAGCCCAATTTCACAGAATCTGTACCACATAAATACAATATTTCTTTAAAGACTAAAATCTCTAAAATTTCCAAAATCCTCGACTCATATTGCAACCAACTATTGCGATAACCACATGTCGCAATACACAACCCATATCGCAATCAACTATTGCGACACAGTACCATATCGCAATCAACTATTGCGACATAGTACCATATCACAATCAACTATTGCGATATTGCCATATATCGCAACCAACTGCTGCGATATACCTTAAGTCGCAACCCACTGTTGCGATACCAATGGGCGTGTCGCAACTCAAGGTTGCGATACTCATGAATGTCGCAAAACTCATCAATGTCGCAACCCACTACTGCGACATACATGCATGTCTCAACCAACTGAGTTCATACTTAACCCAGAAATCTAATCTTTTAAGCCATGCATGTTTCTATAATTTTGCAGATATGTTTTACACTAATATTAGAACACTATTCCAAACCCAAAATTATCATATCTTTCTAAAATTACCAAAACCCACTTAAAAACTCATATAAAACCTAATACACATAAAAGAGAGAATTATATGGATTAATACCTTTGTTTTCTTGATGTGAATCCTAAAACCCAGCTGTGATAATCAATTCTTTTCTTGTTCTTGACCTTTCTTCTTCAAAATCACTCTCCTTTCTCTCCTCTCCTTTTTGCCGAACCAAAACCCACACACACACACACTTTTCTTGATATTTTTGCTAATGATATCTAAGAGGAGGACACCTCCTCCTATTGCAAGGAAAGAGGCGGTGGATTTGGCTAGAAGTAGTCAAATTCAACAAACAAACCCTAAGTTTATCCTATTTGGCAAAACACACCCTTATACTTCTATATTAAAAATAAAACATACCCCTAAATTCCAACTCCATAAAATACATTTAACCAACTTAAACTTATAAAATTTCCCAAATCTATTTTAACTAAAAAAAATACTAGTTAAATAAATAAATAACATACCTGGTTATTACAACATCTCCCCCTTAAATGAATTCCGTCTCGGAATTCAGTTAAGCGAAAAGATGAGGGTATTTGGCTCTCATTTCTGACTCTGATTCCCACATAGCATCCTGACCTCTATGATGTCGCCACTGAACTTTCACTTGTATGATCTTCTATATCCGCAGAACCTTGACTTTACGGTCAGCAATAGCTTCAGGTTCCTCCACATAATTCAGCTTTTCATCAACTTGTATATCTGGTAGAGACACTGCCTGATCTGGTGTAACCAAACACTTTCGAAAATTTGACACATGAAAGGCGTTTTGAATCCTGCTTAACTCTGGTGGAAGATCCAACCTGTAGGCTACTTCACCGATCCTTTCCGTAATTGCAAACGGTCCAATATATCTCGGGCTAAGTTTACCTTGCTTTCCAAATCGAATGACTCCTTTCCAAGGGGAGACTTTTAACATCACGAAATCTCCAACTTGGAATTCTAACGATTTTCGGCGTCGGTCAGCGTAGCTTTTCTGTCTATCTTGAGCCACTTTCAATCGTTCCCGTATCTGAGTAATCTTATCCGCGGTTAACTGAACTATATCTGGTCCCGCTAATTGTTTCTCTCCCACACAGAGGCGTTCGGCATTTTCTACCACACAGAACTTCAAACGGTGCCGCTTGTATGCTGGAATGATAACTGTTGTTGTAGGCAAATTCTATTAATGGCAAATGCTTATCCCACGATCCTCCAAAGTCAATAATGCAAGCCTGTAACATATCTTCTAAAGTCTGAATCGTTCGTTCACTCTGACCGTCAGTTTGAGGATGATACGCTGTACTTAACTTTATTTGCGTTCCCATTTCCTTTTGAAAACTCTTCTAGAATGTTGAAGTAAAACGACTATCACGATCAGAAATAATCGAGATTGGAATTCCATGCCGAGTTACTATTTCGTCAATGTACAACTTGGCTAGTCGTTCCAACGAATCCGTTTCTTTTATCGGCAAGAAGTGAGCAGACTTCGTCCATCTATCAACGATCACCCAAATAGCATCAAACCTCTTCGGAGTCCTTGGTAGCTTCGTGATGAAATCCGTAGTAATCTGATCCCATTTCCACATAGGTATTTCTAGACGTTGTAACTGACCAAAAGGCTTTTGATGTTCAATCTTTACCTTCTTACAAGTAGTACAATTTTCCACATGCTGAGAAATGCTTCTTTTGATTCCCGGCCACCAATAAAATTGTTTTAAATCTTTATACATCTTATTCGTACCTGGATGTATAGAGAATCGAGACTGATGAGCTTCTTGAAGTACCCGGTCACGTAAACCACCCAAACGAGGCACCCAAATTATGTTCCCCAGACACAATAACCCACGATCATCTTTTACAAGCAATGCTGATATCTCCACTAACCGTTCTGATTTCAAATGTTCTTCTTGATAGGCTTCTACTTGACACTACTGTAATTCGTCAAAGATGTTAGGTAGAAGTTCAGCTCGTAGTGCAATGGCTTTTATAGTTCCACTTCTTTCTTGACGACTCAATGCATCAGCTACCACATTCGCCTTTCCCGGATGATAAAGAATTTTGCAGTCGTAATCGTTCACCAGTTCTAGCCATCTTCTTTGCCTCATATTAAATTCTCGTTGATTAAAGAGATGTTGGAGACTCTTATGATCGGTATAAATTTTACATTTAGAGCCGTAAAGATAATGTCTCCATATCTTCAACGAGAAAACAAATGCTGCAAGTTCCATGTCGTGTGTCGGATACTGTCTTTCATGATCTTTTAGTTGATGAGAAGCATAAGCAATCACTTTACCATGCTGCATAAGTACACATCCCAATCCCAGTTTGGAAGCATCACTGTAAACAACAAAGTCCTCGGAACCTTCAGGTAATGACAAAATCGGCGCGCTGCACAGTTTCTCTTTCAATATCCGGAATGCTTCATCCTGTTCTGCTTTCTATTCAAACTTTAGATTCTTCCGAGTCAGCTTAGTCAAAGGCGTCGCGATATGAGAGAAGTCTTTTATAAACTTCCGATAGTAGCCGGCTAAACCCAGAAAACTACGTACTTCGGTTGGCGTTCTCGGCGGTTCCCACTTTTCAATTGCTTCCACTTTCATCGGATCAACTTGAATGCCTTTCTCGGAAACTACATGCCCCAGAAACTGAACTTCTCGTAGCCAGAATTCACATTTAGAAAATTTAGCATACAACTTTTCTTTCTTCAATAGCTCCAGAATCAAATGAAGATGTTGCGCGTGTTCTTCTTTGGATCGGGAATAGATAAGGATATCATCAATAAATACAATAACAAATTTATCGAGATATGGCTTACATACCTGATTCATTAAATCCATAAAGGCAGCTGGAGCGTTCGTCAGTCCAAACGGCATCACTAAGAATTCATAGTGACCGTACCTTGTGCGAAAAGCAGTTTTCAGAATGTCTTCTTCTTTAACCTTCAGCTGATGATAACCAGATCTTAGATCAATCTTGGAGAAATAACAAGCTCCAACTAATTGATCGAAGAGGTCATCAATTCTAGGAAGCGGATACTTGTTCTTGATCGTACGCTTATTCAGTTCTCGGTAGTCAATACACATTCTCATCGAACCATCCTTCTTTTTCACAAACAAAACTGGTGCACCCCACGGTGAAGAACTTGGTCTGATGAAGCCTTTATCGGATAGATCTTGTAGTTGTGTCATCATTTCTTTCATTTCTGAAGGTGCCAGACGATACGGTGCACGGGCTACAGGAGCGGCTCCAGGAATCAGATCTATACCAAACTATACTTGTCTAACGGGCGGAAGACTATTCAAGTCTTCGGGGAAAACTTCTATAAATTCACTAACAATTGGCATATCTTCCAACTTACTCTTTTCTAGCTTAGTATCTATCATATAAGCTAAGTAACTCGGGCAACCTTTACTGACACACTTACGTGCTTTTAACATAGATATTAGGAAATACTGATGATTTCTACGATCACCATAAATCACTATCGGCCCCTTCTTAGGTAAGACAACATTTATTAACTTCTTATCACAAACTATGTTAGCTTGATTCTCAGCTAACCAATCCATCCCCACTACCACATCGAACTCGATCAAAGCTATAGGAAATAATTGTATCTGTACTCCACACCCTTCTATATTTATGACACAGCTATCCAATACTTCTTTAACCGACACTTGATTATCATTCGCAGTATCTACCATTAAAGCATGATCTAACACTTTAGGCTTTAAATGCATATAAGCAGCAAATGAAGGAGATATTAACGATCGGTTTGCATCGGAGTCAAATAACACCTTAGCACGTGTAGAGTTTATTAAAAATGTACCTGTAACCACGTCCGAAGTTTCCTCCGCTTCTTTTGCTGTCATCTGAAATGAACGACCTCTTGTTCTTGGTGGTTCTATTCTTGGTACTACTGGTCTAACAATCGCTGGTTTCCCTGACGTACCCCCTTGATGTATTCTTCCCCTCGGACAATCAGACTGTATGTGATCCGGAGAATTACACGAGAAACAAAACCGCGTTACTTAACAATCTTTAGCAACATGTCCGGTCTTCCCACACCTATAACAAATCCGAGAATCTACTTGACAAAATCCTTGGTGGATACGGTTACACTTCGGACAAGGTCTCTCCGCTGTTCGGAAAGGCATACGGTTATCAAACCTCTGAAACCTGGACTTTTTCAGATCATACTGTGGTCCTTCCCATTTCCTTTTTCCCGCACCTTTATCGCTATTATTTCCTCCTTTATCCTGCTCCACAGTTTCCGCGGCATCTACTGCGGCGGAGAAGGTTTCTGGTCCTTTAGCAATTACAAAACTTCTGACTTCTGCATTCAACCCAAAGATAAACCTTTCAATCTTCATGGCCTCTGTGGCAACATAATACTCCGTAAAACGAGATTTTTCCAGAAAACGAGCAGTGTAGTCCCGGACAGATAAATTTCCTTCCTGCAAGTTCATACACTCTTCCTCCAGTTGTTTGACTGCTGCATGAGGACAGAACTGTTTCCTGAAAGCTATAACGAATTCTTCCCAATAGAAGGTAGAATATATGTCAGAACCTCCCGAAGAAATATGAGCTTCCCACCAGTATAAAGCATCGCCTTTCAACATTGCGGTTCCATAAAGTACCCTATCCTCTTCCGTGCACTTACTAGTTTTGAAGATAGCTTATATTTCTGAAAGTGCAGGATCTATTCTTACAATCAATATAGAAAGAAGTAATTGAGAAATTGTATGATCAAGCCCAATTGTATTCAATGATGCACAGAATTACAGATCTAAGAGAGAGATCACCTCAAAGATTACAAGGAATGAATACAAGTAATATGGGAAAATCAATCAGTTAGCAACGTAGTGCTAACCACTCTATTTATACTGCAACAAACATCTTAAAGCTACAGTACAAATAAGAAAGACTAATAAGAACATAACACGTGTCCTAATTAGTTTACACATTACTAAATAACGAAACTCGTCATAAGTTCTGAACAGGTAGTTCAGAACTTCTGAACATTCTTCTGATCATGCTTCTCAGAACTTCTGACTTCTCTTTCTCAGATCTCTGACTCTTCTTCTCAGAACTTCTGACTCTTCTTCTCAGAACTTCTGAACCTTCTTATCAGATCTTCAACACTTGGTTTATTGACAAAACTTCAGATCTAACAATCTCCCCCTTTTTGTCAAATAAACTTAAACTTTGCATCATCTAATTCTTTCAGAGCAGGAACAATTTTCTGAAGTAGCACATTCCTCAGATTAAGCCTCTTATCAATCTTGTCAATAATTTCTTGAATAACTTCAACTTGCTGATTTATTGCTTCTTGAGTTATGTTTGCTTCCTTTACTTTCAGCATCTTTTTCTCCAAATTGTGCTTTATGATCCTTAAAGTTCCAGAACAATATTTTGCAGTTTCCTTTGCTCTGAAGAAGATCTTTCCACTTTTGTTCTTCAAAAATACTCCCAACTCTGGATATCTGTGAACACTTCCAGTCTTTAACACCTTTTTCTGCTCATGATCTGTATTGGGATTTGCCAGATAAACACATGACTTTTGCAAATACAGAGCTATTTGGAAATCTGTATAGCAATGCCACCTTAAGATATAGAACATGGCCTCAATCACCACACTTCTTGCCTTCCTTTCATTTCTGTCTTTACTTGACTCTTTAAAACATAGAAAGCTGTGTAATCTGTAGAAGTCAACCACTGACAGTTTCTCAAAATCTGCATCAGTAAAATAATAAACCTTGCCATCTTCTCTCAAAACTTCAAAGGATAAGTACTCCATCTTTCTGAATTTCTTAACCTTCAATTCTCTGATTCCAGTGATTAGAAAATCTGAGTAAACGGCTTGCTTTGTTTTGCCAAGACATCTTGATTTTTCAGCCAACCAGATCTGAGTCTCCTTAGACCTATCATAATACACATCCAAGAATTGTACCTCTTTTGGTTTGAAAAACTCAGGCAGATCAAATTCAAGAAAGTATCCATTCAGATCAATGAATATTTCATCTTCTTTGGGTTCAGACTGTTCAGCTTGGTCAATATTAGTTATCTGCACATTCTGAGGTGTTGTGTCCTGAACTTCTTCAACTTCATCTGACAAAATTTCATTCACTTCATACTCAGCTGGGAACACAAAATCATTATGTAGAATCTTTTTGGGATTCACCTCAGATAGCAACCATTCACTACTGTTTCTGATTTTTCTTCTAAAATCCAACCTCCTCTTCACACAGTTTATGCATCTCTTCTTTAAACTCTCTTTTTCAGCATCCATACTTACTTCCATTCTAATCAACAACCAATTCAGAGTTGCATCACTGTACTTCACCAACTCTTTTAATCTGAACAATTCAAGTCTTTCGTGAACCATATATGTGAACCCTTCTGTCTCCATTCCTTCATTCACAAAACCCTTCACATGCAGATCAACTTCTGTTTTCTTTGTGGGAGAACTCAGATTGCACTTTTCTTTTCTTTCTTCGATAGCCAACTGGAAGTCATACAAGTATGTATTTCTGACATAAATACCCAGAAGTCTTCTGCATTCAATTTCTATCAAGGCTTCTTCAGTGCTAGCAAAGAACTTGACTAGAAAGATCTGATCATCAAGAGTCAATCTGTGAAAATCAAATGTAGACATGGAAACCTTTGTATTTCTTTCTTTCAGTATTTCCATTCTAACGAACATTAAACCATTGAATTCATCTTGTTGAAACATCAGAACTTTCTCGATTCTTTTCTGAATATGCAGTTTTGAGTCAGGAACTCTGAACATGTTAGAAGCTTCTGAGTAGACCATCTGAGCTCTGTCATCCATAAAACCATCAATGTTACTTTCCAAAAGCTCATACTCTCCTTCTGTGTAGTAGAGATTATCATATATTTCCTCAGGAAAAATATCATCATGAAATTGTCTGGCTAATGGCACATCACTTAACTTTAGAATGAAGTCACACACAGGTTCTTCTAGTCTTTGCAATTTAATCTTTGGAATCTCAATTGGTTTTCTGAATACATATTCAGAAGGCATAAAGAAGTCTTTCACTTTCACATACTCTTCTTCTGTATTTAACTCATCACAAAAGTTAAACCTAAAATCATCTTTAAAATCCTGAGTGTAATCCACAGTTCTGTCTTCTTCTCCCATTAGATCAATGGGTCTTATCACTTTTATTCCTTTATGAATTTTCTGAACACTCAAAGCTCTGACTACTTCATTATGCATTCTTCTGATCAATTCTTCATTCAACCTCCTTTCTTCTGATTCAGACTCCATTGCCCTTTCACTGTTATAAACCACAATATCTGTACACCTGTTTACCACTGTACTTTCCACTATTTCTTCTATTCTCAAATCAGATTCCTCAATAGCTACAGTTTCATCTGAGTTTCCTTCCATCTCAGTATCCAAGTTCAATTCCTCTGTTTTATCTGATTCATTACTATCAATACTTCCCAACTCCATTTCTTCTGTATCTGAACTGTCAAGCTGTACTATCTGAATCATCTCCTTTAAATTTTCCTGTGTCTGATCTTCTGAACTTTTTGAATTGGCTAAGTGCATGTCTGCTATCTCAAAATCTTCTATGCCAATATCATCATCAGAACTTAACCTTTGTCTTTTCTCCCCCTTTTGATGATCATGAGGCTCATTATCATCAAACTTTCTTTTTAAGTTCTGATTAGAAGTACCTTCAGCTTCAGCTTCTGCAATAGGAACAGGATCAAGAGGCTTTGAAGTAGAAGCCAGTGATACACTCAGTGCTTTCAGTATAGAATCCTGCATATCTTGCATTTGTTTCAACATATCTTTTTGAAAACCAGACATTATATCCATGATCTCCTTTTTGTGAGAATCCAAGGATTTCTTTACATCATCTACCTTGGTTTCAACAGAAATTAACTTTTTCTCCAACACACCTTTCAAATCTGATACCTCATCATTCAGATCCTCCATCCTCTTCTCCAAATTTTCTACTTTTTCCCCCATCTCCTTGTTTTGTTTCTGAATCTTTTCAAATTCAGAAGTTTCTAACAGTGAACCTGAACCAACAGATGGTCCAGTTTTCATGTGCCCAGAGGGCTCATGGCCTGTAGATAACACACAGTCATCTTGTACAACAGATGCACGTTTGAATGAGGCTTTTGTAATGTTCACCTCACCAGGACTTCCATCCAATCCTCGACACCCAACATTAGGCATGTCTATGAATGTTGTTTCAGGAGTACGAAATTCCTGATCTGTGCAAGTGTCAAAAGGAATTTCAGGCTCAATATGAATAGGACTGTGATATTCAGACTCAATGTGTTGAAAAATAAGTTGGGATTTATCACCTCCCTCCAAATGAGTTTGGGATGGTTCCCCGGATTTGTGTGAAACAGTAGCATGTTGAAATGCTTCTGAGTGGGTATGGATGGGTTGTTCAAGATCCACCACTAGGTCCATGGTGTTTGTTTCAATATTGGACACCAAGAGATGTGAACCAATAGCATGTGTGGTTACCTGGTCAAGATTAGCTGGTTCAGAGGCATCTCTTTCTGTTTGAACCTCTGTTAACAATCTCTCATCCTCACCACTCTCATTCTGTTTTTCCTCACTGAGTCTAACCAAGCTCTCAGAATTTTCCCCCTCAAGTCTCTCAGAATGTTCACCCATCTGAACATCCTCCCCCTCTCTAATTCGACTAGACCCCTCACCTCTCTTCTCAGGTTGGTCCTCTTGGGCAGGGATTTGAGGTAATTCAATTCCCATAGAGGTGCAATAAGCTTTTAAAATCTCACTCTCCCTTGGAATATAATTCCTAAGTGATTTTGGCAACAGTTTATGATTGGGATAATTTTCAAGTCTTGTTACTGAGGTCATCTTACCCAAATAAAATGTAGGACCATGCTCTTCATTTGTTCTTCTTGAGATTGTTCTGTTTTCCTGCATGGCATACCAAATAACAATTTGCCAGTACCTTATGTAGGGAATGTATGTCAGTGGAGCATCCTTTGTCTTCTTCTGAATTGCTTTCTGATTCTTCTCAAATGTATTCTTCATATCTTCCCAAAGTATTAAAGTATAGTCATAATGCCTATTCTTCACTAAACCTTGAAATATCTGAAGAATTTGTTTAGAACCTTGATCAGCAGAACTATTTTTCCCTGACAAACATTTATTTATCACATGAAAGAAGCAAGCCCAAATAGGTGGTAATTTGTTTCTTCTGAACAAACTGAGAGTCCTCAATCCTTCATTGTATCCCAACTTCATGAACTCTGCTATTAATTCCTCTGTTAGGGGTAAATCCTCAAAATCTGTTCTTCTTTGTACATCATCTTTCTCTGGTAGATTCAGCATTTCTCTTAGTGCAGAGATAGATAAGACAAATGTCACTCCTCCAATTTCAGACACAAACTTATTATCTTCTAACCTAAGATATTTCCACCATTGTTGTATGTACTGAACAGGCACATTTTTATTTCTTGTAAACCATTTTCTGTACGGATGATGTTTGAATAACTCCATGATAATTCTGTGTTCAGGCTTAAAACGACTTTCCTCAAACAATATAACACAATTATTTTCAGATAATTTCAACCATTCACTCTCAGGAACAACTCTTTCCACTAGAATAGATCTATCTGACATAATAGAACCTGCAGCACTCTGTTCATGTTCAATATTAACGTTTACCTCATCCGCATTTCCTTCAGATTCATCCATTTGTTCATCTTCTTCATCATTTCTTATTGCCCCTTCCTCTGCAACTCTATTTTGTACTTCATCATTTTCCGAATCGGATGAATCCATTATCGATTTTGTAGAATGTAGAGAAATTGGACCACTTCTTCGTATTTCAGACATGATTTAAGAAGAAAACAGATTCAAAGAACTCTGGATTTGATTCGTATCTCACGTTTCGCTCTGGAATTTGAAAGAAATTTGAAATAGGGATTTTAAGACCTATTTAAAATCCGCGAAGTTGAAAGGTTTAACGGAAAAGCGAAATCAATGTTATAACGGAGTCAACACATGTGAAATACCACAAAGGATTTAAATGAAATACGTGGCATTGTCAAACAAATATGAAGCTGACACGTGTTAGTGGATAGAATTTTGACTCAAGTCAAAGATCTGAATAACACGCACAGATGTTCTGATTCCATGACTCAGAAGAATTTTGCCTTGTAACCAAAATGTCTTTTAAAATCAACTTCTGACCAATATAAAACATTTTGATTATTCAGAAGAGGTTTGAACATATAAGAAATGAAAACAAATCTTTTAAGCATCACAAAATGATTTCCAAAAGAATTTTGATGCTCCCCCTTGACTTGAGCATGCATTTGAGTATTAATGATACATAAAGATGAGATAATAAGATAATCGAAGAAGCATAATCCATACAGTTGAAGTTATTTGTATTTCTCAAAAATAAATTTTTGAAAGTTAGATTGCTGAAGTATTGACTCAGAATTTCTGACCTTAAGATTCAGAGGTTCTGATCTCAAGACTCAGAAGTTCTGAACTCAAGACTCAGAAGTTCTGAACTCAAGATTCAGAAGTTCCGAACTCAAGACTCAGAAGTTCTGAACTCAAGACTCAGAAGTTCTGAACTCAAGACTCAGAAGTTCTGAACTCAAGACTCAGAAGTTCTGAATACACTACTCAGACAAGTTTACTTAGAAAAATTTAGCATTTTTAAGAAAAAAATATTTTCAACTAGGCAGATTAAGCATTCCTATTTTACATATGAGAAAAGAAAACCTTTTGTGATCAAGAGGCTTTGTGAACAAGTCAACCAATTGATACTTTGTATGCACAAAGTGCATCTCTATAGTTCCTTTTTCCACATAGTCCTTTATAAAATGATACCTCACATCTATATGCTTAGTCTTCGAATGTTGAACAGGGTTCTGAGTAATAGCAATTGCACTTTCTGAGTCACAATAGATGGGAATCTTATTAAGCTGATATCCATAGTCCATGAGTTGTGTTCTCATCCACAATGTTTGAGAGCATGAAGCAGCAGCAGCAACATACTCTGCTTCAGCAGTTGAAGTGGATACACAGTTCTGTTTCTTTGATGCCCAACTCACTATTTTATCTCCCAAAAAGTGACAAGCACCAGATGTACTCTTTCTGTCCAACCTACTTCCTGCATGATCAGCATCAGTGAAAGCAGTCAATTTGAAGTCAGTTTCTTTTGGATACCATAAACCTAGATCAGGTGTTCCTTTGAGATATCTTAAAATCCTTTTGACAGCCAACATATGTGATTCTTTCGGGTTAGATTGAAATCTAGCACAGAAACAGGTAGAAAACATGATATCTGGTCTACTTGCAGTCAAATAAAGTAATGATCCAATCATGCCTCTATAAAGTTTGATATCTGCTGAAACACCTTTGAGATCAGCATCTAACTTTATGTTAGTTGCCATAGGTGTTCTCATAGAAGCACAATCAGACATTTTGAACTTTTTCAGAATATCTCTGACATATTTTCCTTGATTTATGAAAATACCTTTTGGTAGTTGTTTGACTTGAAGACCAAGGAAAAAATTCAGTTCACCCATCATGCTCATTTCAAATTCAGATGACATGATTTTTGAAAAATTATCACATAATTCTGGACTGGTAGAACCAAATATTATGTCATCAACATAAATCTGAATCAGAATCAAATCATTACCCTGTTTCTTTAAAAACAAAGTTGTGTCAATCTTACCTTTCTTGAATCCTGAACCTAACAGGTGTTTAGTAAGAGTGTCATACCAGGCTCGTGGTGCTTGTTTTAGACCATATAAAGCTTTGTCTAAAATATAAACATGATCAGGGAATTCTGGATCAACAAAACCTTCAGGTTGATGGACATACACCTCTTCATTAAGTTTGCCATTTAGAAAGGCTGATTTGACATCCATTTGATACACCTTGAAGTTTTTATGTGCAGCATAGGCTAAAAATATTCTGATTGCCTCTATTCTTGCCACTGGTGCAAATGTCTCATCATAATCAATTCCCTCTTGTTGACAGTATCCCTTAGCAACCAATCTTGCCTTGTTTCTGATGACAACACCTGATTCATCCTTTTTGTTTCTGAACACCCATTTAGTTCCAATTATAGATTTACCTTCAGGCTTTGGAATGAGTCTCCAAACTTTATTTCTTTCAAATTGAAGCAATTCCTCTTGCATTGCTGAAATCCAGTCTGGATCCTCTAGGGCTTCATTAGCTTTCTTTGGTTCAATTACACTTAAGAAACCAGTAAACATTGCTTCATTTGCTGTAGCTGATCTTGTCTTTACTCCTGCTGATGGATCACCTATTACTTGATGAATAGGGTGATTTTTAGTCCATTTATTAGCACTAGGGAGTACATCAATCTCTGAATAATTGTTGTTTGCATCATTCTCATCAATGATTGCTCGTAATTCTGAACTGTCACCTTGTTCTGACGTATGAGTAGGAGTTGCATCCAAGTTTGAGTTCTGATTAATGAAGTCAGAGTTCTGAGTACAAGAATCAGAATTCTGATTACAAGGTTCAGAGTTTTCACCACTTGTATTTATTAGATTTGGGCACTCCTCTGATGGACCTTTGTCAGAAATTATAGTTGATTGAACTATTTCTGGAGTCTTATTTTTCATCTCTTTGACCATCTTTGGGTTTTCATATTCTGCATAAGAATCAGAAATTAGTTCACTAAAAGCATCCTTAAACAGTAAATTGAGTTCTGAACAAATAGGATTAGAATTTGTATCAGAAGTCATTTTTGTCTTGTTCAGCATGAGTTCTGAACTGTCTTGTTCAGAAGTCCACATTTTGGCTTCATCAAAAGTTACATTTATGCTCTCCATCATCCTCTTGGTTCTTCTATTGTAGATTCTGAATGCTTTGGAAGTTAAAGAATAACCCACAAAGTATCCTTCATCTGCCTTTTTATCGAATTTGGCAAGATTTTCTCTGTCTCTGAGAACATAGCATCTGCAACCAAAAATATGAAAGAATTTGATTAATGGTTTTCTTTTATTTATCAGTTCATAAGCAGTCTTATTTAATCTCTTATTGATTAAAGTTCTATTTTGTGTAAAACAAGCAGTTGCAATTGCTTCAGCCCATAGGAAAGTAGGAAGATTTGCATAAGCCAGCATTGTTCTCGCAGCCTCAACTAGAGTTCTATTCTTCCTTTCAACAACGCCATTTTGTTGAGGAGTTCTGACAGCAGAAAAATTGTGAGAAATCCCAGAACTTTCTAAAAAATTCTGAAGAGTCTCATTTCTGAACTCCGTTCCATTATCACTTCTGATTTTCTGAACTTGAAGTTGTAAGAGAACTTGAATCCTTTTGATAAAATTTATCAATGTAGTAGCAGCTTCTGACTTAGCTCTTAGGAACTCAACCCACGTGTATCTGGATAATTCATCAACAATCACAAGCATATATTTCTTTCCTCCCATCGATTGAACTGAAATTGGACCACAAAGATCAGTATGAATCATTTCTAATGGTGCTTTGCAAGATGAGTCCATTTTTAATTTGTGAGAACTCTTTTTCATCTTGCCCATTTCACAAGCTGAGCATAATGATTCTTTTTCAAATTTAAGCTTTGGTAAGCCTTTAACCAAATGTTTTGCAACAAGATTATTAAGATCTTTGAAATTCAGATGAGAACATCTTCTGTGCCAAAGCCAGCATTCATTTGCAGTTGATTTTGATAAAAGACAAACTGTAGTTAATGTTTTCAATTTTGAAAAATTAACTACAAATAAGTCCATATGTCTTTTGGCCCAGAAGACTTTGACATCATTTTCAGTTAGAATCATGCAACCTGTTATTTGAAACTTAATTTGACAAAGACTGTCTAAAAACTGACTTATGCTGAAAAGATTGTGTTGTAATCCTTCAACATAGAAAACCTTTTGGATAGTTAGATCCCCTTTAGTTAAATCCCCATAATCTTTGACTTGACCTTTGCTATTGTTTCCAAAGTTTACTGCTCCTCCAGCCTTTTCTGTGAAGTTTGATAGAAAAGACTTCTGACCTGTCATGTGTCTTGAAGCTCCTGAATCTAAAAACCACACATGACAGCCCTGCAAAAGAATCAGTTAGGTTTAGGTACCCATTTTGGAATGGGTCCATCTTTGTTAGCTTTGTCATTGGATTTAACATTAGTACCTTTTACTCTCCACTCAAAATCTTTCTTCAAACACCACTTTCCTTGAACTTTTATGAAGTCAGAACATTTTCTGCTTACAAGTTTGTTCAAATTCTTTTTGAGAGTTGTAACTTTTGGTTTTGCTATGTTTTCAACTTTCTTTTCTTTTATCTTTTCTTTCTTCTGAGTCTGAGGAACAGAAATTTTCTTCTTTTCTGTATTTTGAGAAACAGAAACTTTCTGAATATCTTTTCTTATGTATGAAACAGAAGTTATTTTGACTTGACATTTGTGAGAATATTGGAATGAATCATTTTTACATCTAACACAAACAAGATTTTTCTTTGCAAGTGACAATAAATCTGAAACATAGATCATTTCATTTTTATTTATACTGTTCAGAGTACAATTGCCCTTATTACAAGAATTTCTAGCGTTTAGTTCAGAAGTAGATTTCATTCTAAGCTTCTCAAGTTCCCTTTTCAGATCATTCAACTTTGCAAGATCATCTTTCCTTTTGCTTTCTTCTTTTTCTGAAAAATTCAAGTTCTTTTTGTTAGAAGAATTAGATGATTCACCTTTTTCATATGTACATGATTCATTAAAGAATTTATCATTTTCTCTTGAAGCATTAATTTTAAAAAGATCATACTCAGTCTTCAGTTTTTCAAGCTCTGTTATTTTCTGAATAAAAATATTCTTTTCTTTCAAAGCTTCTTCAAGTTTAATATCCATCTCACAGAAATCATTTTCAAGTTCATCATAAGCTTTCCTTAAATCCTCAAGTTCTTGACTCACAAGATTAAATCTCTTTTCAAGTTGCAAAAATTCATCTGATTTTGTTTCAGAAAATCCAGTTGAATCAGACTTCTGACTACCTGAGTCAGAGTTCTGATTTACAGACTCAGATGTCTGATCTTTAGACTCAGAATTCTGACTACAAAGTTCAGAATCCTGACTAGAGGTTTCAGACTTCTGATTGACTGTTTCAGAATTTTTACTTGTATCAAATATGCTCTCAATGTCATGATATGAAAAACTTGGTTGTTTATTTTTGTAGCTGACATTTAAGGAATCATACTTGAATTTAGTATCATTGTATCTTGGCTTTTCATCTGTTGGTTTAGAAACTTCTTTCTTAACCTTTTCTTCTGAACCAACTGACTTTTCTGTTTTAGACTCAGAAATTGTCTCATCTGACTTTTTAGAGTTTGGTCTTTGCAAATTGTCAGAACTTGTTATAGAACTAGCAGGTCTTATGAAAACTTCAACAATTTCTGGGATTTTTGGCTTAGAAACTTGAAGTATTGGAGCTCTTTTTAAAATGACATTTTCTTCCAATCCCAATCCCTTCTTTGGATTGTAAAATCTTGTATCTTTAACATTGCTTAATAAAAGATTTAATGTTTGCTGAGTCTGACCTCTTTTCAAATTCAAATCTTCCAATTCTTTGATTTTGGTGTATAAATTCTTTCTTTCTTCAAATAACATATCAAATTTTATTTGTAAATCACCTTTTTCATCCTTTATTTTTGAAAACTCAACTTTTAGTTCAGAAAGCCTTTTCATCAATTCAGAATTTTCATCTTTAACTTTCTGTTTCTCAGCCTCAGATTCTTCATATTGTTCGTTTATTACTTCTTTTTCAATTCTGAATTTGTTAACCAAAGTTCTTTCTCCTTTTATCTGTTTTCTTAGATTAGCAAATTCAGTTTTCATTTCACCAATCTGTGTCATTAACTCTAATTCAAGTGAAGAATGTACCTCAGCAGATGACTCAGAATCAGCATCTTCAAAATCAGAATCATCCTCATTCCTCATTTTTGCCATATAGCTTCGCATCTGTGGAAAGTTGATATGATCATCTTCATCAGAAGTGTAGTACAGCCAATTCTCCTGTTCAGCCAATAGCGCACTCTCGTCATCTCTCTTCTTTGCAAGCTGAGCCTTCTTCGTGTAGTATTCATAATCTTTCACAACTTTAACTCTGCAATCCTTGGCATAATGGCCAGATTTTCCACACTTGAAACACAGATTCTTTTCTTTTCTCTCTTCCTTCTCTTCCTTGTTTTCTTCACTTCTCTCTATTCTCTTTTCAATCTTATTTTCTTCTCTGTCATCTTTCTTCTTATAATCTGAACTTCCAGCTCTCTTATAATTTCCTTGAAATCTGCCCTTCCCATACCTTTTGTTGAAAGTATTTGTCAGCAAAGCTAGCTTTTCAGCCATTATCTTGATATCTTCATCATCTTCTGATCCTTCTTCTTTGTCAGATTCCTCCAGACTCGGTATTTCTGATAGATATGCAGTCTTTTTGGGTGCTTTGATTGCTTTGGACTTTGATAAGAACGCTAACTGATCAGCAACATTTTTCTTTTCTTCCACAACTAACTTGACAGAGTCTTCATGTTGGTTAAGAACACAGAACAAATCATTTAAGTCTTCTTCACACATATCCTTGTTCATTTGCAGACTTATGGCAAATGATGACCATTCTGAATTTAGACTGTTCAGAAATTTGTAATTTATTTCTGATTTTGTTTTCTTCAGTCCATTTCTTCTCAAGTCATTTAGAATAGTGCAAAATTTACTGTATGTCTGTGTCAAACTTTCTGACTCTTTTGCTTTGAACCTTTCATAAGCATTTATGCTTTGATTTAACTTTGCCTGAATAGATCTCACAGTTCCTAACATTTGCCTTTCCAATTCGTCCCACATTTCTTTAGCTGATGATCCACTGTCAATCCTGTTAAGAACCTCATTCGGGACAGCCAAAGTCATCAAAGTAATTGCTCTTTTGTCAATAGCATGCCTATTTTTCTGTTCAGCAGTGTATTGGGAATAATTCTTCTTTACTCTGGTCGCTGGAATTTCTGGAGTTGTCTCTGTTGCAGGGGTTGCGGCGACATCGATATATACTTCGATTGGACCTTCTCGAATAGAAATCATAAGATTTTCATCGATGTTGTCAAGGAATTGGATCATACGAGTTTTCCATTGCTGATACTCTTCTGGTATAAGAACAGGCGGTTTGGTTTCGGATCCCATGGCTAGATATTCTTTAGAAGACATGATTGTAAGAAAATTCAACAGAAAGACAAATTCGATTTTCTTGATCGAAAAGTAGCAGGTAATTCAAGAATTGCTAAGAATTCAAGAACTAGCCCTAGCAGCGGAATCGAATTTTGAATGAATCAAGAAATCTTCAAGAAATTGATCAATCGATCTTCGCAATCACAATCTTGAACGAATTTGTTTGTTGATTGGCTCTGATACCAATTGAAAGTGCAGGATCTATTCTTACAATCAATATAGAAAGAAGTAATTGAGAAATTGTATGATCAAGCCCAATTGTATTCAATGATGCACAGAATTACAGATCTAAGAGAGAGATCACCTCAAAGATTACAAGGAATGAATACAAGTAATATGGGAAAATCAATCAGTTAGCAACGTAGTGCTAACCACTCTATTTATACTGCAACAAACATCTTAAAGCTACAGTACAAATAAGAAAGACTAATAAGAACATAACACGTGTCCTAATTAGTTTACACATTACTAAATAACGAAACTCGTCATAAGTTCTGAACAGGTAGTTCAGAACTTCTGAACATTCTTCTGATCATGCTTCTCAGAACTTCTGACTTCTCTTTCTCAGATCTCTGACTCTTCTTCTCAGAACTTCTGACTCTTCTTCTCAGAACTTCTGAACCTTCTTATCAGATCTTCAACACTTGGTTTATTGACAAAACTTCAGATCTAACAATTTCCATCAGCCATCTCATAGCTTTCACTGGATCCTGGTCTCCTAAGTAGGTCGGAGGCTTACAACTGAGAAACATTTTATAATCACACTTTTTCATTACTGGTACAACAGTAGGAGTAAAAGGCATTTCGTCTTCATGAGTAGGATCTGGTCTTTCTGTTTCAGTATCACGAGTTCGATTAAACATGGCTTGGATATTCGCTTGTAATCTTCCCATTTCGGCTGCCAAATCATCCCTTGTTACAAATTCAGCACCTCGCGGCTGAACTCTGCCGCCTGTTCTGCCCCTACCTCTTTCTCCCCCTCTTCCCCTTCCTCCGGCTGTTGGGTTTGTTCTATTCGGATTTCCTCCGCCTTCCCGATTCGTTTGTCTAGTACCACTTGCCATTCTGTGGATTCAGACAAGGTTAATATACACATAAGCACATACCCCATATAACAAGGTATTCCAGTCCAAACATGTACTTATAAATTCACGATTACACTGGCCAAGCGTAATTTGAAATTACCTTACATGATGTTCCTTTTACCTTTTTATATTTAACATCCCAAGGTTTCTAAAATTATTAGGGACATCCTACTTCGCATGCAGTTTAAGTCTAGGTACAGATACGAATACCTAAATCCCTTAAACTAGGGCTCTGATACCATCTGTAACAACCCGGATTCCCAAACTTACAAATAACAGATATTTCATAACATAATTTCACCATAAAGATACATCATATTTCATTTACGGCCCCTTAGCTTAACAAAATAAGTCTTTCAGTACAAACTTTTTACATAATAACTACTAAACATGATAGATACAAAAATGCTTCATGGTTATTTCAAAAGAAATTCCTAGATCTTTCCTATCAGTTGTCTTTGTTTGCTTCACGACCTGGAATACATATTTTAAAACAAAATGAGGGTTAGACCTAATGGTCTAAGTGAGAAATTCCCGGTTAGTTTGAAACCATTTACATAAATCCCATACACATAACACAATCATAGATATCAATTAGAAATGACACTTCGTGTACTTTCCTTCCTCATTCCCATGGCCATATTAGTTGGTTGCAAGCCAACTAATAAATTAACTCCGATGTACGACAATTACAGCCAACACCGCCGTACGAGTATTACAGCCAACACCACCGGTCCTAAGCCCGGCCAATATACTCTCGTATAATACTCATGTAAATATAATATACATCTCAACATATTATATTTCCAACATAAGCATATAAACACATCATCAATCACATATCCAATACACACATATTTGTATTCCAGTTTAAAAACATTTTTAAGTAAAACTCACCTGTTTTGCTTATCACCAAAAATCCTTCCAAGCTATTACCAAGCACTCCAATTCTTTCAGCCCAATTTCACAGAATCTGTACCGCATAAATACAATATTTCTTTAAAGACTAAAATCTCTAAAATTTCCAAAATCCTCGACTCATATCGCAACCAACTATTGCGATAACCCTATGTCGCAATACACAACCCATATCGCAATCAACTATTGCGACACAGTACCATATCGCAATCAACTATTGCGACATAGTACCATATCACAATCAACTATTGCAATATTGCCATATATCGCAACCAACTGCTGCGATATACCTTAAGTCGCAACCCACTGCTGCGATACCAATGAGTGTGTCGCAACTCAAGGTTGCGATACTCATGAATGTCGCAAAACTCATCAATGTCGCAACCCACTACTGCGACATACATGCATGTCTCAACCAACTGAGTTCATACTTAACCCAGAAATCTAATCTTTTAAGCCATGCATGTTTCTATAATTTTGCAGATATGTTTTACACTAATATTAGAACACTATTCCAAACCCAAAATTATCATATCTTTCTAAAATTACCAAAACCCACTTCAAAACTCATATAAAACCTAATACACATAAAAGAGAGAATTATATGGATTAATACCTTTGTTTTCTTGATGTGAATCCTAAAACCCAGCTGTGATAATCAATTCTTTTCTTGTTCTTGACCTTTCTTCTTCAAAATCACTCTCCTTTCTCTCCTCTCCTTTTTGCCGAACCAAAACCCACACACACACACACACACACACTTTTCTTGATATTTTTGCTAATGATATCTAAGAGGAGGACACCTCCTCCTATTGCAAGGAAAGAGGCGGTGGATTTGGCTAGAAGTAGTCAAATTCACCAAACAAACCCTAAGTTTATCCTATTTGGCAAAACACACCCTTATACTTCTATATTAGAAATAAAACTTACCCCTTAACTTCTAACTCCATAAAATACATTTAACCAACTTAAACTTATAAAATTTCCCAAATCTATTTTAACTAAAAAAATACTAGTTAAATAAATAAATAACATACCTGGTTATTACATTAATACCGGATCTCATTTGACAAACCACTAATGGATCACGTGACCCAACAAGTTCTGGGTCCTAATTATATATACCCAATTTCCGGTTCCTGTTAATGAGACTCAATTTCTGGTTCTCTTTATTAAATATCGGGTCCAATAACCCAGGCCCAATACCGGTTTTTAATAAATACCCAACATCGGGTATGTTAGGTAATTTCCAGACCGACCCTATTTCGGGTCCACGGCCCAAGAGAATTTCCAGATTATTAATTTCCCAACATCCCGGATCCATTACCATATAGTCACATTCCGGATCTTTTTTTTAAAGTCCATGTTCCGGTTTTTGTTTCATTTGAGATAGTTTCGAATCTAACTTAAAAAAAACACAGATTCCGGATTCTAAACAATTAAATTCCGGATCCAACATGTTGGGTTCCGTATCCCATAGCAAATTCCAGTTCTTTCAGTTTCTAGACTCCAAAGTCTATTCCGGATCACTGGTTCCGGATGTCGGTTCCGGTTCTCTAGCTGGTTATTGGAGTCGGCACTACCATTCTTTAATTCGGGTGTCGATTAAACGGCATCGATTACCAGAAAACACGCACACACACACACATTTTCTCAATAAGCAAACCTTAACACGCAATTATTATTTTAAGGTGGAATTTACCACGACATCTTATCCCCAGTGAACTGTTCTTCTTTTTACACCACTTCTCAGAACTTCCCAAAATCTGACATAATTTAAATGTTAATTGGTAGCAGACTAGATTATGGATTTAGATTGATACTGTGATCCTAGACACAAGTAATATAATCAACAACTAGAATGTAATCAATCCATCTCTCATTGATCTTCCAAAAGTATGAGTTACAAAGTAGAGAGAGTTTATAGTGGAATGATATTGTAATTGTAAGTGTTGTTTTGAAATGTAATCATATCTAAGCTATTTATACTTAGATCGAGAAGTAACAAAATGAGTCCCTCAACTTGAATACAACATAGAATTTGAGCACTAACATTCTCATCCTTTGTATTCAAGTGAGCCAAATAAACTTCATCTTCTGAGCAGCTCTGGTGGAATGTACCTTTTCCTGATTCCAAATATGATCACAAATCTTCTGAGTGCATGCTTGTATTCCAGTCTATCTTCAATTGCTTTCAATGCCTTGTTGGTCATTACTTTCTCCTTTTCTTTCAAAACTACCAACTTCTGTTCATCCAATCTGATTCTCTCATCCAGTCTTATCTTGATCATTTTGAGTGTGCCATCACAATACTTGTTCACTTCAATGAATCTGAGGAACTTCTTTTTTTTTTACCATTGTGATAGACAACACCAAATTCTGGTTTCTCTAACACAATGTAGAGTAGAATACCTTGTATATCTGCCAAGTTTTTGTTTGGTCTTCTAGTATTCACTCTTATCTGATATCCTTCCAATGCCATTTGAAAGTCTGTTAGATATGCCAGTTTGAACAAGTTCTTTATTAATCTTTTGACTGCTTGATAAGCTTCAGAGTAGGTAATATCCTTGTTTGGCATCCGTGCAAGAATATCATATAACCGAAAGAAATCTTCAGAGGTTAATGATTTGAAGTCGACTTTACTGATGTTCCATTCCTTTCCATCAGTTCTGTAAACATAGAATCTAGGATAGAAGACACTTAGAATCTTGTCAGATTCTATCTTGTTGATCTTCACTGTTTCTTTATCTGTTCTGACACATTCAAGTTCACAATCTTTGTTGCCCATCATGTGTAGATATTCAATCTGTTGAGGTCTGGAAAGCTTATCAATGGAATACAATTTTACCTTGTCTATTGGCTGAATGACTTTCACGAATAGATCACTCAGGATATCGTCTTGAAATGGAGTAATAATGCCAATTTTGTGTCCTCTTCTTTCAATCAAGGCCTCTTTATCAACTAACATTTGAAGATTTCTCATTTCAGCTTCAGACACTTGATCTTTTAATTTTTTTAGGCAAGTCAGGAATCACAGGTACGTCAATTACTGGAACAGGCACTTGAGCTGCATTCTCATTCTCATTCTCTAAATCTGAACCCTGTTGCATATTTACCCCATCAAACACATCATCCAATTCTTCTTTGAGCTGTACAACTGTTATCTCCGGATCATCTTCAGAGTCAACATATACAACATCTTGAATAAAATCATCTACCATTCTTTCCTCAAACATCCTGTTGTCAAATCCATCAGGCTTTTCAACCGTAGGATTAACAACATTCAGAAATCCCAAATCCTCACTCTCATTCACTTGAGTACCACCAACATTACCAGTACCTGTTTCAACATCAGTTTCCACATTTTCAGGCATTTGAGTACCCGAACCACTAGCTTCACCAACTCATTGTCTCTTACTCATCTCCCCCTCATGGTGATTAGGATCGAGATCTTGAACATCATGCTTTCGTTTATCTGAGTTGGCCTGACCTTTACATATATCCTCCAACGCCTTGATTCTATCAGAAAAAGCTTTGAAACCAAAATAAATAGCACCTGTCAATTTTGTCATTGACTTTTGTAAATTCTGAAAATCGGCTTGGGATGCTAAGGTAGATTGTTGTTCGGTTTGCCTTCTAAGTAGACCAAATAGATCCACTTCCTCTTGTGTATTGTTATCTCCTTGTTCTAGTAACCTGGTAAGTATTTGAGATTTGAGTTCATGTAAAGTTAAAGTTGGAAATACCTTTGGGTTTGCTTGAGATTTGGGTTGAGTTTCAAATGGTGTGGAAGAAGATTCGACTACTGCTTTGCCTTTCATAGCTGTGCTCACATCTTGAGACAGTTTATTAACGACTTCTTTCATTTCTGCAGCATGAGCTTTGTAAGAATTGTTCAACGATGTAACTGCCAATTCCAAGAGCTTTACCGATACGAAGTTATGCGGAGGAGGACCAACCAACGATCTGATATTTTGAGCTTCTAACAGGGAAACACCCAGACCACTTAGGTTTCTGGTTGGCATAGCAGTCGAAAAGACTGTATGGCCTGTGTTCAACGCTAGCATGGTGTTAACATTGACAAGACTTCCACCCGGTCCTTGTGAAGCACCAACGAATGGCGGCAACACTCTGGGTGTTCCGGTTGAGTCACGAAGAACTCCAATGGTTTGTGTCACCATTAATGAAGTGACAAACGGTCTTGGTGTCCTAGGAAATGATGGAGAAAATCTGAATGGCTCTAGACTTGATGTGTGAACAAATGAAGGCGGTGGCCGGGGCAGTTGCCATCCTGTTTCAATATTAGCAGACACCGAGTGTGTCGCCGATAGAGTTTGTGCTATTCCCCTGTGAGAAAATGAAACATCAACTTGTGAAAAAGTTGATGAATGGCCGAGTGGGGTTGTGCAACGCATAGCTGGGTCCACTATGTCGGTTTCAATGTCTCGTGGCGACGGATGCGCACTGACAGTAGATGCGGCTACCCGGGTTGACACGGTTTGGGGAGAATCTGTAGTTAAAAGTTTTTCAGATTCTTTCTCACTCTCACCATATTTTTTTCTTTCCATTTCACACATCCTCACATCATTTTCTGTTTCAACTAATGCTCCCTCATTTCTCCTTATAACTCCTTGAGTACCAGAATCAGCAACAACTTTTTCAACCATAAAGTCAAGATTATCCATATTTTGATCATCGTTGTTATCATCATCGTCTGAACTGTCATTCTCTCGTTCATCATCCGCATTATCATCATCAGAACTTGAACTTGCAGTATAAACAAGATTTGTTGGATCATCAATGTCAGCATTAATATCATTTGTGTCTTCCTCCGTGTCTTGTGAACCAAGAATCTCTTCATCGTCATCAAAAATTTGTGACGCCTGACCAAGAGCACCCCATCTCCTTTTCCCCTTACATCATTTTTACCTCTCAACACGCCCTGTTCAGGTTCCCTAGTATCCTGAACTCTCGTACTAACTACTGGACCCTCACCACTCTCACCTAGTTGGTTGACACTTTGGGTAGGCCCTATCGGCTCTGGCCGGGCCATAAGCGCATTCTCTTCTCTATACTCATTCAAGAATGGTGACTCTTGGTCAGCGTACGCGAAAAGTGCTTCAGGTAAAATCATTATAGTATAAAAATTTAGACCTTTAGGAATTCGGAGATACTTCATGTAATTGGTTGGACCAAGAACAGCTCCATCACGTCTCGGTATCTCTTGGTTGCCCTCCATAATGTAAGTAATAATGATCTGAAGGAATCCCTGAAACGGTACCAATATTCTGGCCTTTGATGGCTTTGACTTGTCGGTGACAACCTCTATCAGATCATTCCATATAAGCACATCAAAATCAATCTTGCGATCGAATACAATTGCATGGAACATTCGTAGAACTGAGATACTGGCAGTGTCAACACCTGTGTGCTTAGCTTAGAAGTCATGCATCTATTAACAACACTGAAAAGAGTGTAATAGATTGGCGGTAGATAGTTCCTCTTGAATTTCGATGCACGTGTTAGAACTCCAAGAACTGGATCATTGTATCCCATAAGCATAATATCCCGACACACATCCTCTTCAGATGCCATTTCCTCAAAATTAGGAGAGTACGGAAGATCTTGAACAGTCTGTAACCTTTTCAAAGTAATTTTGGCATCAAAGTGATCAACTTTCAAAGTAAAGAAGTTGTTAGTCTCTGTTCTTGGTACAAACTGAATGGTATGCCACGCTTGTTGCAAGTAGATCTCCGGTACTTGTTGTGTCTTTTCAAGAGCAGATCGAAGCGGATGACCTTTGAGTATTTCCACAATCAGATGATAATCCATGCGGACATTTGAATTAAAAGTGTATTTGTTTGGCTATAGATCCAACTTATCTCGTGGAAGAATTAATTCATCATCTAGATTGCGTGCGTTCACCGAAGGATGTGATGAACGATGTGATGGAATCACAGTATTCTCATTAGAAGAATTTCCATCACCCTGCTCTTGCATGTGTGCCATGATCTATGGTTGAAAGAATTTGACCATTGGGATATGAGTTGCAAGTCACCAAGATTTTCCAAAAAAAATCCTAAGTGTGGGTTACTGTCGAACAATGTTGGTCCCGGAGGGTTATACAAGTTTGTAGAAGGGGGGGGGGTTGAATACAAACACACAGATTTTTACTTTTCTAAATTGTTTATTGATATGTATCAAACAATTTACAACTTGTTGCGGAACAAGATTAAGGATTAAACCTAATCTAAACAAGTTATGAGAACACTAAGTTTCTTGTACTAGAATTAAGACAGAAAGAAGATAAGAATATTACGAATAATAGTCTAACACTAAGAGATAGAAAGAAGAAGATGGCCGAGCACTTCATTTCTGAAGTAGGGTTTTCTTATATACTGCATGCATTTAATGCATATCAGTACAACTTTACACGTGGCAGCAGCTGATTTGTTGCATGGTTTGACCTTTGTAGACAACCTTGTTAGCCGCATTATGTACAGTGTAGAATCAGAGTTGGTTGTACGATTCTAGACAGAAGGGATGTCCGTTCTGACATTTCGTACGGAGGCGTGCAAGGGGGTAAGACAAAAGTAACTTGTAGCGGAAGACTTCATGATCAGCGTTCATTGAACAGTACTTTATCAGCAAGTGACAAAGCTCATCGATTGCTGAAGTCTTCTACTTGGAACTTCACGTTGAGTGGACAAATCTTGGCTTCGCTGATATCCACATCAGTTCATTAGTAGACTTGTCGCTGGTTCTTGGGCTTGATCTTTGACTTCAGTGTAGAACATATTTGATGTGAAACTTGTCTTCAGGGATCATAAGTATACAACTGAAATCATCAGCGATCATCAACAAGACTGAACAGGCTCAGGTCTATATTGATGAACAGTGTCGCTGAATGTAATTTAAAGAACATGAGTTTCCTATCAGCGGTACTGTAGAGACATTGTACTTATCAGCGATAGTGAAACTCTAATACATATTGTCTACTTACAATTTTCACTAAGTGTTTCTTAAAGAGTCATTATCAAATCACTGAGGGTTTGGATCAACAATCTCCCCCTATTTGATATTGACATAGCAACAAAAGAAAATTGCTAACTATGAAAACATAAGGATAAAAAGAACTCATAAAATATTTTTCCCTTTTACTGTTTTCTGGGATCTTTTGAGTGCCGATGGAGTAAAGTACATTCGCTGAAAATTTTCTTTTAACTTCGTATAAGTTACAGAGGGAAGTAGAAAAATTACAAGTACAACAAATAAATTTACAAGTACAAAAGATATAAGCTGATACAGGATAGAAGAATTATAAGGAAATCCTATCAGTTAACCAGGTTATTTCTTGACTAGATCATCAAGAGTATCAGTCTCTGGAATCATCCAATCAGGGACTGTAACTCCCTGTTCCCTTCTTTTCTTTGCTTTGCGGTAGATGTGGGGCTTCAGGAGTTGTCCGAGGAGATTTTGTTTGTACTCACACCAGTATAGTAAATCTCTGAGTTGTTCGATCGAAGTTTTGTATAACTCCGAGATGCATTGAAAGCATTTGCGACCATTGAAGTCATAGAAGAAGATGCCATAAGGATCGCTGAGTACTCTACCAGGGAAGAAAGGTTCAGTAGGAGGTAGGGAAACATCAAGTCCAGAGAGGTCAGGGGCAGGGCCAAAAACTGCTTCACGAGAGAATTCAATTCCTGTCTCGTTTCTTATTGCTGGTCAGGAGAGGAAGGGGTCTTCTTCTTTGGAGCAGCTCGCTTCTTCTGAATCAGTTGAGGACGAGGAATATCAACCGCTGAGGAAACCAAATCGATCTATTTGTTTATTTCTTGTACGACATAGGTCCTGAAAGTTGAGCGGGATCTTTGTATTGCTATTCTCATCTCCAACCATTCAGCGAGACCAAAAGTGTTTATGAATGACATGTAGACAGTTCGGTTGTGGCCGTTTTATCTGACTATTTAGACATGAATGATCGGTACCTTTATGTTGATCTTCAAATCATAACTTCCTCTGACGTTTACAGCTTTTATCCTTGAGGGATGTTGTCTGTAGTGGCACATCTTCTTACACCATTCAAAAGTGGTGTCGCTGACTTTGGCCTTTTTCTGGTGAGTCTTCTGTGCGTCTATCAGTAGTTTTTCTTGGACAGCAACAGGAAATCTTCTTAAGTCTGGGTCTTCGAAATAACGTTGGGCTAGCTCTAGGGCATATTCCCTGTCTTTTTCTTCAGCTTTCTTCTTTTCAGCGAAGAGTTGTTCAAGTTTGAGAGCTTCAGCGATTTCCTTGTTTGTGAAATTCCTTAGGTGATGAGGGACAAGGCGCTTAGCTTCAAGTTTCTGAACCATAGCAGCTCTCTTTTCGTTTCTTCTTCACTTGGTATTTGAGGTACCAAGAAAGGTCTATTTTTGTGGGAGAGCGGTTCTTCTTCCTGTTCTTCTTCAAAAATGTCATCAGTCTCAGCGAAGTTTAAGACTGGGATTATTTCTTCAGCACTAGGGGCTGGGATTATTGTTGTAGTTGCAGCTGGAGAAACTTCAGCTGGATCCTTAAGTAGGGGAGAGGACTAGCTGAAACACAACGATCGTTTAAGTAAGATCATTTGGGAAGAAAGAGATAGAGAAAAGAATGGGGTTTAAGTGTATAGAGGTTTTATAGAGAGGAGAACTGTGGTTGAGAAGGGATAGAAAAGGGATGCAGTGTAAGGGAATAGAAGATATTGTACCTGACAAAGTGGCTTTATTTGAAGGATAGACAGATTTCCTTCTGCAGCGAGGCCTTTGTTCTTGCCTTTATCAGCTTCAGTTGCTGCAGGTTTTATCTTGGTCGTCTCCCCTGATGGTTCATTTATCATGACCCCTTTTTGAGCAGGGACCTTCTTTCGCTGGACGAAGAAGAAGTCATCAGCATCGTCATCATCATCAATGTTTTTAGGGGATGATGATGGTTCATCGTCCTCAAGATCGAGGTCTTCATTTTCTTCTTCTTCTTCCTCAGCTTCAGATTCTTCCTCATCAGCGTTGGGTATGGTGACATCAACATCAGTTTCGAGGTGCTCATCGAGTTGCTCCCCCTCAAATTCAGAGGGAGGTTTCTCGGTTCCCTCAGGGTTTTCAACTCCCTGAGGTTTCTTAGTTGTAGCAACAGCAGCAACAATACCCTCCCCCTCAGCGTTATGGGGAAGGTCTTCAAGAGTTTTCTTCTCCCCCTCGATATTATGGGGAAGGTCTTCAGTCTTCTCCCCCTCTTCCACATGATGAGTGGTGGAGGTAATGGCAACTTCAACAGCAACATCAGTGTGCATTGGGTCCCTGTCTTCTAGGCTAGAGATCCCAACATAGGTTTCAATCCTACATATTCTGTCTTCTAGGCCAGATATAGCAGGAGTGATTCGTTGAAGAACTTCTTGATCCACCTGAGTAAAATGCGAAGGAGCACAAGTAGAAACATTCAGGTGGTCGAGGATTTGCTGAAGGAGGTCTTTGAGAGTGTCGACCTCAGTGTTGACCGTAGACACCTCTCCCTTAAGAGTACCAACCTCTGTCTTAAATGATGTGACTTCATTGGACAAAGAGGTGAAGTTTATGGAGAGGGTGTTGTTGGTTAAGTTGAGATTGTTGACGAATGTGGAGTTTTCAGCGAGAGTAGTAGCAAAAGTTCCGATGCTACCATCCACCTTCTCTATATCAGCTTTGGAGGCTTTCTTTTTGACCTCAATTGTCAGCGTCTTTAGAGCATCTCCAGCGTTTGTAACCGCTGAAGAGTTAGCTGAGAGAGTGGTGGTGAAGGATTCCATCTTTGTTTCCAGGGCCTTCAAGGAGGTGTTGATATCTCCCAAATTAGGACCTGCAACAGTTAATAACTTATGAACAGAGGAAAGCTCAGAAGTTAGGGATTTTGAGAGAGTGTGTATGGTTTTATGCATACCTGCAGTCGGGTTGGTGAAGTCCTCGAAACTTCGATAACCTGAGTAGTGTTCCATGTCGCCTTCCAGAGTGCCTTGGCGCATAGAAGTGTCTACATATCCTATATTTTGATTTATCATCCCCTGTAAAGTTGCAGCTGATGTATCGTGGGGAATGATGGTTGTTGCAGAGAATGGGGGGAAAACAGGTGGAGTGTCCAAAGGAATGGTGGGAGGAATGAAGGTTGAGAAGAGGGATTTGGTGAGATGTTCAGCGTTGGATTCGCTGAGAATTACTTCTTCAATCCTTAGAGGGTCTGAAGGAGGGGGGTTCAGTTCCAGGTTTATAACCTCAGCGTTTAGAGACGTTGAAGTTGGTATGGAAGGGGTGGCTTTATCAGCTGTGGCAGAGCGTACCACGAAACAATCCAACAGCTCTTGAGAAGAGTGAGTTGCGGAGTCTTCAGCCTGGAAAGGCTTGGGGGGTTGCTCCTTGGTTTTCTTGATCCTTTCGGAATCAAGTTGGGTAGTAGAGTGTTTCCTTTTTCGAGAGGGAGTGGAGGGTGTAGCCTGGGAATCAGCAGTTGGGATTACCGCTGATGTAGCCGCATAAGTAGAAGAAGTTGGGGCATTGAGAATAGATAAGAGTTTAGAGAGACGTACCTCGTTTGGCAGGGGCTCGAAGTCAAGAACTTTTGGGCCAACCGTTGGGAGTCTCAGGTCGCCCACCTTCGGGTACTTGTCTTTCAGGCCTTGAGTGAAGAGGGCACTGACAAACCGGGGATAAGGAACACATGTTGGTCTGTCAGCTGCATCCACCCTGAGCATCAGATCATCGTAAATTATTTTTGCCCAATCAATGTGGAGGCCCTTCAGTAGTGAGTATCCCATGGCCTGTTGGGGTTGAGATGCTTGGTCAGTTGATCCGGTTTTCGCTGTCAGGCAGCTGATCAAGTGAGCGAAGATGAAGTTCATCTCGCTGGGCATCTTCGATTTTTTTATGGAGGTCAGCTTCCTCTCAGAGAGTTTGTCTCTCCGTGTTTCCAATGCGTACTGCATTGCGTCGAAGAAGGCAATGAGGGCTTCCCTATAGGCTGAGTTTTTGGGATTGGGTAGAGGGATAAAACGTTTTTCTTTTGTGGCGGCGGGAAGGTTTAGGGCACACCTGATATTACCAGGTGTAATCTTGGAAGTACCATGGTCAGTGTCAAAGAGAATGACATCGATTTTCTTCTTTGGGTCCTTGGTAGAGGTGATCTGAGCTCTTCTGGCAGAATACCAGAACTGAGCTAGTAGATTTTTATTTGCTGGAGGAGCGGTGGTTAGAACTGTGGAAAGAGGGCATGTCTTCAGAAAGTTCATAGTGTCATCAAGATGTGTGACCTGCTTCTTTTGAGGGAAATCGAAGAGAGCACATGGGTTATTGCTTTGAAAGGTAACTTGCTCGGGTTTAAAAGTAACCTGAGGTGCTTTTGTGAGTACAACACTTTCAGCAGCAGTGGGAGACTAGGTAGTAGGAGCGTCAGTGGTAGATGCCATTTCTGTTTATAATTAAACATGAAGAGAGATAAAGAATAACGTCTTAATGTGGAAAGATTTTCCAAAATAAGATGTGTTGGGTTTTGCACATTCCATTCAGACAAAAGATATCTTAATAGAGATTAGGGTTTTTCTTGTTTTGAAATAGAGTACAAAACATAGTGAACATTTGTTTTCCAGTTTCTATTTGGAGAAAAGATTCTGGAAAAACATATGATGATGTCAAAGTTTAAGATTTTTGTTTCAAACTTGAAGAACAATCTGTTTCCAGATTGTGTTCAAAAAATTATGAAAAGAAGATGATTTTATTTTAAGAAGGTTTGTTTGTTTTATCTTTTAAAAAAACAATAATAAGATCGAAAACAAGTTTATTAGTTGCAACGTAAAAGAAATATTAACCTGTGATGTTGGAGATGAAGATGAACAAATTCTTGAGTTAATATTTTGAATGCAACAGAGATTTCTTGCTTGAAGGAGATGAAGTTCGCGTAAGGTAAAAATATAAACTCGAATGTGTTTATATAGTTAGAGTTAGAGAGAGAAAAACTGTGAGCGGGAAAGTTTTTCATCATGACACTGACACGTCCCTTGAATTTGATTGGTCAAGAAAAACGAAACGGGCGAACGTGTGACAGAAAAAGCGTGCCATGGTCTATCCGTTGCGATGATGTGACAAACGTCTTTTCATATTTTAGGATGTCTCTGAGAATTTGAAAAACTCAGGGACCTTTTAAAAAACATGAAGCACTGAATAGAAATATCAGTGTTAAGTTTAGAAATTTCAAAGTATCACTGAAAGGAAGAGATATTCAGCGATGCAATTTGTTTTAAAATCTTGCATTTATAGGCGAACGTGAGCGAGTAAGAGAGAACATACCTTAGTATCAGTGAATCCATTTTGTTCAGAGAGTAGATGATTAATGGGTTATACTAGTTCATTGTTATCGATGATCAAATGTGAACCGCTGAAGATTTTACTCTTCAAAGTTCAGCATTCCAAGCTCGTTGATGAGAAAGTTGAATCTTGTCTCATCAAGAGGTTTGGTAAATAGATAAGCTAACTGAAAGTCAGTTGGGATAAAGTGAAGTTCTATATCACCATTCATCACATGATCTCGGATAAAATGATACCTGATTTCGATGTGTTTGGTCTTTGAATGTAGCACTGGATTGTTGGTTATAGCGATGGCACTAGTGCTGTCGTAATAGATTGGAATTTTCGAGAGATGAAGGTCATAGTCCAGTAGTTGATTTCTCATCCACAAGACCTGAGAATAACAGCTTCCAACGGCTACGTATTCAGCTTCAGCGGTTGAGGTGGACACCGAGTTTTGCTTTTTACTTGTCCAACTCACCAGCTTTCCACCCAGGAGCTGACAGCCTTCTGTGGTGCTCTTCCTATCCAATTTGCAACCGGCAAAATTACTATCTTAATAGGCGATTGGATCAAATCCTGAATCTTTGGGATACCAAATACCTAGGTTAGGAGTACCCTTAAGGTAACGAAAGATTCGCTTACATCGATCAAGTGAGATTCCTAAGGTTCAGCTTCATATCATGCACACAAACAGGTTGCGTACATTATATCAGGTCGGCTAGCTGTAAAATACAGGAGAGAGCCTATCATCCTACGGTACGTCGTGACATTAACAGGTATTCCAGAAGGATCCTTGTTCAGTGTCAGCGGCGGTGCCATAGGGGTTTTCATAGCTGAACTCTAAGTTAAATCAAATTTCTTCAGCATATTTTTAACATACTTACCTTGGTGAATGAAAGTTCCTTTTTCACTCTGTTTGATTTGAAGGCCAAGAAAATATGTTAGCTCACCCATCATACTCATTTTATATTCAGCTTTCATTCTTTCAGCGAAACGAGTTCATAGGTCAGGGTTAGTGGAACCAAAAATAATATCATCGACATATATTTGAACAAGAATAATATGACCTTTTACTTTTCTGAAAAATTGAGTTTTGTCGATTTTACCACGCTCAATTTTTTCAATATGGAGATAAGTAGAGAGTGTGTCATACCATGCACGAGGAGCTTGCTTTAAGCCATAAAGTGCCTTATCCAATTTATAAACAAAACCTGGATGTTTAGGATCTGAGAATCCTGGAGGTTGTTCCACGTAGACTTCTTCATTCAGCTTTCCATTGAGGAACGCTGCCTTGACATCCATTTGATAAACTTTGAAGTCTTTGTGTACAACGTAAGCTAAGAATAGACGAATAGCTTCTAGCCTTGCCACTAGAGCAAAGGTTTCATCGTAATCTATACCTTCATCTTGTCTGTATCCCTGAGCAACAAGACGATCCTTGTTGCGGGTTACAGTTCCATGTTCATCCAACTTGTTTCGATAGACCCATTTAGTGCCTATCACTGACTTGTCAGATGGTCTTGGAACAAGATTCCAAACTTTGATTCTTTCAAGTTCTGTCAGCTCTTCTTGCATAGCGCTGACCCAGTTTGGATCTTGGAGGGCATCATCTGTTTTCTTTGGTTCAATCAGAGAAATAAAGTTAACAAATAAACAAATATTACCTGCATTTCATCGAATCTGAACACCAGCATTTGGATCACCAATAATTTGTTCAATTGGGTGATTTAGAGTCCATCACTGAGTCAGAGCATAAGTCGCTGACTCAACCTAAACTTCTGGAGGAGCAGAAGATGAGGCTTCAGCAACTTCTGGTATTTCAGCTAAGAGAGGAAGGGGTTCATATGTCATTTCATTCACTGATTGCTGAGAAGTAGATGGTATGTCTGAGATAGAAGGTTCAGAGGCAGGCATAGTGTTAATAGGAACAACTGAGACCCATGATGTTTCAGCTTCACTAGTCTGCATGCATGGGATGATGGTAGGATCATCATCTTCAGCGGGATGAGTATGAGATGGAGGAGTGGGAACATCTTCTGAATCACCAAGATGAGAAAACATCCATTGATTCAGTTCTTCAGTATCAGCAGTAGGTCTAGAATTCGCTGAATGGGATTCGTCAAAAGTGGCGTGGATAGTTTCTTCAATAGTTTGTCTTCTTCGATTGAAGACTCTGAAGGCTTTGGAGACTGCAGAGTATCCAAGAAAGATTCAATCATCGGCCTTAGGATCAAACTTTCCAAGGGCATCTCTGTTGTTCAGTATGAAACACTGACATCTAAAGATGTGAAGAAAGCTAATTGAAGGCTTTCTCCCATGGAAGAGTTCATAGGCTGTCTTCTTGAATCTTTTGACTATCAGCGACATGTTTTGCGTAAAACAAGCAGTGTTGACAGCTTCTCCCCAAAATTGAGTAGGTAGATGAGAATAAATGAGCATTGAACATACAGCTTCGATGATAGTTCGATTTCTTCTTTCAGCGACTCCGTTTTGTTGCGGTGTTCTCACTAAGGAAGAGTTGTGAGAAATACCCTTACTTTCAAAGAAGGAATCAAGAGAACTGTTTTTGAATTCAGTCCCATGATCACTCCTTATTGAGCGAACGATCATGTTGTTCAGGACTTCCATTTTCCTGACAAAAGTGATGAGTTCTTCAGGGGTGTCACTCTTAGAACGGAGAAACATTACCCAGGTATAGCGAGATAATTTATCGACTATGACCAATGTATATTTCTTTCCAGCGATGGATTGTTTGTTAACAGGGCCAAACAAATCCATATGGAGAAGTTGTAGAGGAGATGACACTGAGTAAACTTGCTTAGATTTAAAACTAGCTTTCGTTTGTTTCACTTTCTCACACGCTGAACAGAGAGACTCCTTGGCGTATGATTGTTGAGGTAGACCAGTGACCAACTCTTTTGAAGAAAGAGTATTCAGTGTCTTGAAGTTGAGATGGGAGAGCCTCTTATGCCATAGCCAGTTGGCATCAGATGAGGCTTTTGAGAAGAAACATGAGTTCTTAGTGGTTGTAGAGTCCATGTTTATAACATAAACATTTTCCTTACGATAACCGCTGAGAGCTATCTTCTCCTTTTTGTCAGTGACAAAGCAGGATTCCTTAGTGAAAATCACTTTGTTATCCTTGTCGCACAGCTGACTGATGCTTAGAAGATTACGCTTCAGCCCTTCAACATATGCGAATCTTCTGAAGGTTGTTGTACCATTAGAGAGTACACCAAACCCTCGGGTATGGCCTTTTCCGTTTCCACCGAAGGTCACTGAGGGACCCTTCTCTTCCTTGTATTCAGTGAGCAGGCTTTTCTTTCCAGTCATGTGTCTAGAGCATCCGATATCGAGATACCAGATACCCATCCTAACCTGCAAACAAAGGAAGATTAGTTCGACTTAGGCACCCATTTCATCTTGGGCCTAGATTTGTCAGTGGTGGTAGAGGAAGTGGAAGGTTCAGCAATCTTCGCAGCATTTGAAGATTCAGCTTCAGAATTATTCTTCACTTTGGTTAATTTCTTAACCTCAGTGGTCTTCTTTGCCTTGGGGGCAGTAATCTTTACCTTAGCTATCTTTTCAGCTTTGGTGGCTGTTGGGAACTTACTAGCAATATGATTTGTAAGTCCACAGTGATAACATTTCCTATAACTAAAAGTAGCTTTAGGACCTTTTGCATGCTGAGCCGTTAATTTTAAATGAGCAGGGCCAGCACCAAGTATACCTTTGGCATTGGAAATGGGAGGAACAATAAGTTCTTCAGATTTCTTACCAATTACATCCACTCTGATTCTAGGAGTGGATCGCTAAATATATCCAAGGATCTTGTTCTTAGAAGTAGAGGGATGAGTCACTGAAGCTTTAGAAGCGTTCAGCTTAGGTACAAAGGTACCCTTCTGAGGTTTTGGATAAACAACTTTCTCTTTACCTGTAGAAGTTAAGGTAGAGATTTCCTCAGGGATAGGAGTTTTAAGAGAGGTACACTGAGATGAGGAAGTGTCAGGGATAGAGGACACGAACATTCCAAACATAAGCATGGAATGATCAGTGGTTGTTCTAGAGTATCAACTTTGTAACCAAGACCACGTTTGTCACTCAGGGGAATCTGAGACTTAATTATCTCAGTGATCGTTGTTGAGGATTTACACCATCCTTCATGTAATACTCCGGGTAAGTTCGTTAGTTAAATTCCCTTTCCGTTAAATTTAGTTAATTTTAAAATTGGAAGTTTAGGGTAAGTTTGGGTTAATTTATAAGTATAGGGGTGTTTTGGTCATTATTGAATAGTTTAAGCTAAGATTGTAAATTAGGTCTAAAATATATATACCCTTTTTGATTCCAGATATTTTCAAACAGAAAATATCCAGATATTGTGAGTGTGTGTGTGTGTTTTGGGAAGAAAGGAAGAAGAAAAAGAAGAGAAAGGTTAAGGCTTCAAATAGGAATCATTGGAAGTGATTTGAGGTATGTCCCTTTACAATTTATTTGTGTAATTGTTAGTAGTAAATTCCTATCGGTTTAGATTTCGCAAGTTTTCGATTTGTAGCAGATTAATCGATTTCTGGGTTAAAAATAGGTAAACCGACAGAGGTTTCCGGACACAATTTGAATGTGTCCGGTAGTTTCTTTTAGTGGTGTCCGATAGTTCTTCCTTGCAGGTATCTGGTGGATGAAGTGTCCGGGTAAGTTCCTCTTTCTATAGTTTCCGGTTGAAATTAGTTACCGGATGGTGTCCGGATTGCTTTGGTTTCCGGATGTCGTCCGGATTGTTTAAGTTGTCTGGATTGTTTTGTCATCCGGATTGGGTATGTGCATATGTATGAAGTATGATATATTGAGGTATATATTATATTTATACGAGTATTACACTACACGAGTGCACGTTGGCCGTGCTTAGGACCGGCGGAGTTTGGCTGTACGGAGGGACATCGGTGTTGGCTGTATTTTAGTACAGCGGAGTAAATTTATTAGTTGGCTCGCAACCATCTAATATGGCCATGAGAATGAGACAGGGAAGTACACAATGCATGAGTCATAATTGGTATTTATACTTGTGCTATGTATATGGTATTTGTGCAAATGATTTAAACTAACAGGGATTTTCTCACTTAGACCGCTAGGTCTAACCCTCATTTTGTTTTAAAATATATATTCCAGGTCGGGGAACAAGTAAGAGCAAGTGAAAAGGGTAATCCGGGACTAGCCTTGGAAGATTCATGTTTTTGAAGACTATGAAGTATTTTTTAGTTATAACCTTGTTATTAGTCATGATGTAAATTAATTAGCAAAAAGTTTGTAATGAAGTATCTTCTATGATTGTAAAGACTAAGGGACCGTATATGTTATATGATGTACCTTTTGTTATGTAATGATGTTATGCAATATATGTTATTTGACACATGTTTGAAATCCGGGTCGTTACAGATGGTATCAGAGCCAGGTTTAAGGGATTTAGGTATTCGGATCTATACATAGACTTAAACTGCATGTGAAGTAGGATGTCCCTATTATGATATAACCTTGGGATGCTAAATATAAAAGGTAGAAGGAACATCATGTAAGGTAATTTCAAATTACATTTGGCCAGTGTAATCATGAACTTACAGGTACATGTTTGAACTGGAAAACCTTATTATATGGGGTATGTGCTTATGTGTATATTAACCTTGTTGAAATCTACAGAATGGCAAGTGGTACTCGACGTACAAATAGGGAGGAAGAAGGAAACCCTAGTAGAACTAATCCAACAGTCGGGACAAGGGGAAGAGGGGGAGAAAGAGGCAGGGGCAGAACTGGAGGTAGAGTTCAGCAGCGGGGTAATGAATTTGTTACAAGAAACGACTTGACGGCTGAAATGGGAAGACTGCAAGCAAGTATACAGGCTATGTTCGACCAAACTCGTAATACTGAAACTGAAATACCAGATCCTAATCTGGAAGACGAGATGCCCATTACACCTACTGTCATACCGGTGCCAAGGAAGTGTGATTACAAGATGTTCTTAAGCTGCAAACCTCCAACCTATTTAGGGGAAAGAGATCCAGTGAAGGCTATGAGATGGCTAAAAGAAATAGAAGCTATCTTCAAGACCAGCAAATGTGCCGATGAAGATAGAGTGTTATACGGAACAGCGATGCTGAAGGCAGATGCTCTATATTGGTGGGAAGCTCTTATTACATCTAGAGGGTCGGACGTATATTCTACTTTTCCTTGGGAGGAGTTTACCATATCTTTCAAAAGACAGTTCTGTCCTCAAGCAGCAGTTAGACAACTGGAAGAGGAATTTATGAATCTGCAATAGGGTAGTTTATCGGTTAGGGATTATACTGTTCGTTTCCTGGAGAAGTCTCGTTTCACAGAGTACTATGTTGCCACGGAGGCACTGAAGATGGAAAGGTTTATCTTCGGGTTAAAGTCAGAAATCCGAAGTCTAGTGATTGCAAAGGGACCGAAAACCTGCTCAGCCGCAGTAGATGTCGCGGAAAATGTGGAACGGGATAGAGGAAGAGATGCTGGTGATAAGAGTACTGGGAAAAGAAAATGGGAAGGACCACAGTATGATCAAAAGAAGTCTAGATTTCAGAGATTTGATAGCCGTACACCTTTCAGACCAGCTGATAGACCTTGTCCAAAGTGCAATCGTATTCATCAAGGAAATTGTCAAGTTGATCCTCGAGTTTGCTACAGGTGTGGAAAGACCGGCCATATTGCTAAAGACTGTCGAGTAACTAGATTTTGTTTCTCATGCAATTCTCCTGATCACGTTCAGTCTGATTGTCCACGGGGGAGAGTACAACAGGGTGGTACGTCAGTAAGACCAACGGGTGTTAGACCGGTAGTACCAAGGCTAGAGTTACCAAGAGCTAGGGGTCGTGCGTTTCAGATGACAGCACAAGAAGCAGAGGAAACTCCTGATGTGGTTACAGGTACATTCTTAATAAACTATACGCGTGCTAAGGTGTTATTTGACTCCGGTGCAAACCGATCTTTTGTGTCTCCTTCTTTTGCTGCTTTTATACATTTAAAGCCTAAAGTGTTAGATCATGCTTTAATGGTAGGTACTGCAAATGATAATCAAGTATCAGTTAAAGAGGTATTTGATAGTTGTGTGATAAATATAGATGGGTGTGGAGTACCTATCCAGTTGTTTCCTATAGCTTTGATTGAGTTTGATGTGGTAGTGGGAATGGATTGGTTAGCCGAGAATCGGGCTAGTATAGTTTGCGATAAGAAGTTGATTAATGGGGACCAGTACTGATTTATGGTGACCGTAGGAATCATCAGTCTTGCCTTATCTCTATGATGAAAGCTCGTAAATGTGTTAGTAAAGGCTGCCCGAGTTATTTAGCTTATGTGATAGATACTAAGCTAGAAAATAATAAATTGGAAGATATTCCGATCGTGCGTGAATTTCCGGAAGTTTTTCCAGAAGATTTGACTAGTCTTCCACTCGTTAGACAAGTAGAGTTTGGTATAGATCTGATTCCTGGAGCCGCTCCTGTTGCCCGTGCACCGTATCGATTGGCACCTCCAGAGATTAAAGAAATGATGACGCAACTGCAAGATCTATCCGATAAGGGCTTCATCTGACCCAGTTCTTCACCGTGGGGTGCACCGGTTCTGTTTGTGAAAAAGAAGGATGGTTCGATGAGGATGTGCATTGACTATCGGAAACTGAATAAGCGCACGATCAAGAACAAGTATCCGCTTCCCAGAATTGATGACCTCTTCGATCAATTAGTTGGAGCTTGCTATTTCTCCAAGATTGATCTAAGATCTGGTTATCACCAACTGAAGGTCAAAGAAGAAGACGTTCTGAAAACTGCTTTTCGTACAAGGTATGGTCATTACGAATTCTTAGTGATGCCCTTCGGCCTGACGAATGCCCCAACTGCCTTTATGGATTTAATGAATCGGGTATGTAAGCCATATCTCGTTAAATTTGTTATTGTGTTTATCGATGATATCCTTATCTACTCCCGATCCAAAGAAGAGCACGCACAACATCTTCGTTTGATTCTAGAATTGTTGAAGAAGGAACAGTTGTATGCTAAATTTTCTAAATGTGAATTCTGGCTACGGGAAGTTCAATTTCTTGGGCATATAGTTTCCGAGAAAGGTATTCAAGTTGATCCGATGAAAGTAGAGGCAATTGAAAAGTGGGAACCGCCGAGAACGCCAACCGAAGTACGAAGTTTTCTGGGTTTAGCTGGCTACTATCGAAAGTTTATAAAAGATTTCTCTCGTATCGTTACGCCTCTGACCAAGCTGACTCGAAAGAATATAAAGTTTGAATGGAAAGCAGAACAGGATGAAGCATTCCAAATATTGAAAGAGATACTCTGTAGCGCGCCGATACTGTCACTACCTGAAGGTTCCAATGATTTTGTTGTTTACAGTGATGCTTCCAAACTAGGATTGGGATGTGTACTAATGCAACATGGGAAAGTTATTGCTTATGCTTCTCGTCAACTGAAAGATCATGAACGGCAGTATCCTACACACGACATGGTACTTGCATCAGTTGTTTTCGCGCTAAAGATTTGGAGACATTATCTCTACGGTTCTAAATGTCAAATTTTTACCGATCATAAGTGTCTCCAACATCTTTTCGATCAGCGGGAATTGAATATGAGGCAAAGAAGATGGTTAGAATTGGTGAATGATTACGACTGCGAAATTCTCTATCATCTGCGAAAGGCGAATGTGGTAGCTGATGCACTGAGTCGTCAAGAAAGGAGTGGAACAATAAAAGCCATTGCACTACGAGCTGAACTTCTACCTAACATCTTTGACGAATTGAAGAAGTGTCAAGTAGAAGATTTTCAAGAAGAACACTTGAAACCAGAACGGTTAGTAGGAATATCAACGTCACTCGTAAAAGATGATCGTGGGTTACTGGGTCTGGGAAACAGAATTTGGGTGCCTCGTTTGGGTGGTTTACGTGATCGGGTACTACAAGAAGCTCATCAATCTCGTTTCTCTATTCATCCAGGTACGAATAAGATGTATAAAGATCTACGACAATTTTACTGGTGGCCGGGAATGAAAAGAAGTATTGCTCAGCATGTGGAAGGTTGCACCACTTGTAAGAAAGTAAATATTGAACATCAAAAGCCTTTTGGTCAGTTGCAACGGTTAGAAATACCTATGTGAAAATGGGATCAGATTACTACAGATTTCATCACGAAGTTACCAAGGACTACGGAAGGATTTGATGCCATTTGGGTGATCGTTGACAGATTAACGAAGTCTGCTCACTTCTTGCCAATAAAAGAAACCTATTCGTTGGAAAGACTAGCCAAATTGTACATCGACGAAATAGTAACTCGACATGGAGTTCCAATATCGATAATTTCTGATCGTGATAGTCGTTTTACTTCAAGATTCTGGAGGAGTTTTCAAAAAGAAATGGGCACACAAATAAAGTTAAGTACAGCGTATCATCCTGCTAGCTTCAATCTTCCTAATCATAGAAGTATTTAGAAGTAGTGAAAAATAGGCTAAGTGAAGAAAGCCTCTTACAGAGGCTCTGCCGACATTACCGAGAAATCAAGGTCAAGAAGCTACAGAAGCAGCAGAGGCTTCCTACAGAACCTCTGCTGTACTCAAAGAAGACCCAAGACTCGGAAACAAAGGTGGACTGCTCCACAGAGGACCAGACCACAGAACCTCTGTAATTCATTACAGAGCCTCTGTGGTCCTCACTGAGACTTGAAGATATTTATAATATCTTGCTACTGTTACAGGACCCGTTCATCAACTTGCATAGTAGCATGCCCTGTCCAACGTCGACGTGTCAAACTCTGATTGGACTCAGTAGGGCTTAGTACATATTAGACGTCTGCTGCATTAAATGCAATACAGCACGTCTGACTGTTCATGCCATCCTTGCAACTGTTCACGACATCCGCTCTACTATTCATACGTACCTTTTGAATAGTAGCATATGCTTTATGGTCCCCTTTAGAGTAGTATATAAGGAAGACTCATGTTGAGTTCTTCCTTACACAAATACACACATACACACACACACACACAACTTCAATCGAACATCAAGAACACAAAAGCTTATTCACCTTAAAAGTCATATCTGTTTTAAAGCTTTTCTTACTCACGGTTCATAAACCTGTTCTTGATATATATTCAGTAAACTTTGAGATATAATATTTTGTTCACTGTTTATTTATATTTTTGTTCTAAATCTATCAAACTTATCTGTTAGTTCTTTAAATACGCTTCCGCATCAAACCTTAAACTTGAACTAATAGATCTGATAATCTTGTTTAAGCAAAACGGGAACCAACAATTGGTATCAGAGCAAAGCTTGATTTTCAATATCAAGTGATCCTCGTTTTACAACTTTTATTTGATAGATTATTTTCTCTCTTCATCACCATATTTCTAGATATTAGTCGTACCCAGAAAACCTTCCAGATCTTCATACTTAGAAATCCTCCATCAGATTATCCTTTCCTCAAAATGACAAATACAAATAACTTTTTCACTGCTGGCTCACTAACCAAACCTCCTACTCTTCTTAAAGATGAGTATCCTCAATGGAAGATAAGAATGGTTCATTTCTTTGAGGGTACTGAAAAAACTCTCAAACAATATCTTTACAATCTTCCTCCAGTTCCGATGATAACTATGCCACGTGTACCAGCTACTGCTGAATCTGCTGAAATCCCTGAACATCAAAAACCTAAGCCAAGAGAAGAATGGTCAAATGAAGATAAGGCAGAAGATGAAGTTGCACAGAAAACAAAGAGAATATTGATCATGGCAATCCCCAACGAACTTTTTCAATCCTTAGATGCATGCGAAACAGCGCACGATCTCTGGAAAGAATTAGAAAGACAGTTGGAAGGGGGTGCTAAAACTCAGAAGAACCGAAGGGCACAATTGTGACACCCCAAAATAGGGTCAACAAAAACTTCCATAAAACGGAAGAGTGATATATAATGCCATTGCACGAGCTCACAAAAGAGGGGGATTACACCTGCCGGTTTACAACAAAGTGTAATATCTACAACTAATTGACAACCGACTAATCTAATCTCTACTATAGAAATAAGATTTACAAAAAGTGTCATCGTTAGGCTAACTTTGATCTTCTATCTTTAGCATCTCAAATGTATCCCCAAGCTCACATATCCCCAACTATGCCTTCTTAGGGATGGCACCACTAGAACCTGTGACACACACATCAGACACAGAACAAGTGTTAGGCATGGAATGCCTAGTGAGTTAAACATATAGTAAAACATGCAGTTATGTCATATAAGAGATATTAATTTGATCATTCACAAATCGGACTCTATGGGAAGACCCCAAACATCAACTCAAGTTACATCATATTTGAAGATATACCTTAGCGTCTACCTCCAAGGTAACGCCTCAAGGCCCGGCACATCGGGACTACCTATATGGTATTAATCCCGAAAGCGTGGATCGATACACAAACCTCCAAGGTAAGTGCCCAAGATTATATCTTCCTAATGCCTACTTAGAGACTCCTCCAATTTGTGAATACCAACAAACAACTACTCCAAGCAGTTCATAAATCCAATCATTAACTTCATCAAAAGACAATCCAACTATCTCATTAAGCACATGATTTCTACATACAAGAAATCCTCCACTTATCCACATACATATAAGTGATATCATGAGTTCATCATTTAGCATGGCAACACATACTAAATTAGCATATTAAGTCACTTCTATTATAATCATAATTTCTTCATTAAGACATAGCTTAATCCATTAAGCTCCAAACCCTAATATTTAGGTTTGACCAATTTCACATGATCACCATCATAAAAGATACAATTCCAAATAGAATAAAATACCACATCACCTTTATCTTACCATTGAGCCCCTTAAATTTCCTCTTTAGAGAAATAAGAGCTTATTGGCTCAAAGTATACTTCAAGGCAAACATGTTAGAAATAAATGAAATGATAGAGTAAATTATGTAACAAGTATACTTTTAAATCAAAGTTACTCACCTTAAAGCTCCAAATATGGAAACCCTAGAAATGGAAACCCTTGATCTTGACCCCTTCTAGCTAGTAGTACTTGAAGTTGAGATTGATCACCTAATACCCACCATAAATGTTCATAAACACTCTCCAACAACTAACAATTAATGGAAGGGAGTAGTAATAACGAAACCCTACCTTTTTGGAAGAAGAAGTCGACTGCCAAAGTGTTCTAATTTCATCAAATGAGCTAGAAATCCGTAACTCTCATTTTAAACCAAAACAGGTCGGTGCGATTGTGACATGGCGATAGTGACACTGTCACTATCGCCGGGGCACTCTCGCTCAACTCCCCCAAACTCTCGGTACCAAACCCGCGATTGTGACCATGCGATAGTGACACTGTCACTATCGCCTAAGGCATACTCGCCTGAAACCCAAATGCCTGTAAGATCGAACTTGCGGTACAAAATCGGCGATTGTGACACCCGCGATAGTGACACGGGCACTCTCGCCGGTCACTATCGCCCAGAGGGCACCAAGCCTCATTTGATCCCCTTTTCAGCCCTTGAAATAGATTCTAACGAGGTACTATCTATGCTATATCAATAAAATACTTGAACATGCAAAACAATCAAATAAACTACTCATAACGAAAATCGGGGTGTTACAACAATACATAAATGAATATCATGCTTTCAGAGCCTCTGCAACCGAATCTCTGCAAACAACATACGACCGGTTCAACTCTCTCATAAACAAATGCAAAAAGTCTGGTATTCACAGAACCACGGAAGAAAATAACGTCATGTTTCTAAAGAGCCTGAACGATGAGTGGCTTCAGTTGTCTATGTCTTTACAAACAAATCAAGATCTAGACTCCTGGACACTCTCTGATCTCTATGGAACACTTGCTGCACAAGAGCCTCAAATAGCTCAAGCTAAAACACTAACCATTGTGCCATACGCATTGGTTAGTAAATCTACAGAGGCTGCAGACAGACCAAGAAATGAGAGATCTACAGAGGAGAAAAAGAAGGAGAAAAAGAAGATGGTAATGGTTGATAGCGAAGAAGACGAGCTGATAGAGGAAGAGATAACTCTTGCGTCATTAGCTAAATCAATGGCTCTATTGACAAGAGAGTTTAGAAATAACCAAAGGAATTCTGGTAGAAGAGATGATGGAAGAAGAGAAGAATCAAGTGACCGACAGAGGTCAGACTACAGAAATGATGACCTACAGAGGTCGAGCGACAGAAGCTACAGAGGAAATGTGTAAGTCCCGTAGTTGAAGCAACAATCAAGAATACTCCATAGAAAGTAGAATAGAGATAGACATGAAGAACAATTTAATCTGAATGATCTCTATTCATATGCTTTACAATACAATGGAGGGAGAAATTGATATACGACTCTTTCAAGACTCACTGTGTATTCTCTTAATTGTCTCAAAGTCTCAAATTACAATGTAAGCCCAAGACACTTATTTATAGTGTCTAAAATACAAGACATGGGCCCAAGCCCATTTAACTTCCCATTAAACTCCCAAACCCCAAAATACTTATAAAGCTAATAACAACACATTTGACTTTTGTTGACTTTACATGGACTTTATAAAACTTTCTATATAATTGGGGCTTTCTAGACCCAACAATCTCCCCCTAAAGTTTTATAAAGAAAGCATCTTCAAATGATCTCCCCCTTGATTTCTTTGAAAACTTTGATGTTGCATATCTTCATGCCTTGCAAAACTATCCAAGCTCCACCTCAAAATTTGCTCTTCTTCTTCACAAATTACAACTTTAAAATCGAATCCCATGTGCAATAAGCTCGACTGAAACAACCTCAGTTTATAATAAGGAATTCGTCCTTGAAATTCGAGTTGTATGATCATTAAGCTCAAGAGCTTAATCCATTAAGATCATAGGAGGGAGTGTCTTCATACACTTCACTAACTCAGCTTGGATCCACAAAAAAATAGAAGACAGGACATCTTTCTGAAAGTTGGGAGAAATATCGTGAAAAACGTTGCTTCGGTCCAGCAGCTATACACTGACTTCGACACAGAATCTGACAAATAAGCACATTGATTCAGAACAAACTCAAAACATGAAAAGTGTTCATCTGTGTCTTAGGAATTCAGCGCATCTGAAATCGTCAAATTTCGAGCTTCGAGGAGGGAGTTATGATCAAAATACGACAGGTGCGCAAAGCTGTTGAAAAATTCTGAAATGCACCTTTACTCAGAAAAATACTAAGTAAAATTTCTGAGAAGATCACTCAGACCTCTGAGTAAGTCAATCAGATATCAGATCCTTAAAGAATTTTTGTTAAAAAAAAAATTCGAAGTCTGAAAGTTCTGACTCTTCACGATAAAGTTCTGACTCTTGGAGTCAGAATTCTGATTAAGCTTCGAAAAAATAGTTCTGAACCATTATTTGACTTCTGAATTCAATGACAAACTTCTGAATGGTCTGAATATGATCGATTGCACCTGAAGGAGACTAAGTATAAATCTGAACCCTCTTGATCAGAAATCTGAATAGCCACAACCACAACTCTCGTACATCTTTGAATAGATTCTGAACTCCAAATCAGAATTCTGAGTATTGAAGTCAGATTTCTAAATACACACGATCAATTCTGAACAAATTCAATTCTGATTACATTGTATCCGACTCTTGAACTGATCTGTTAGTTTTGTTTACCATCAAACTACATCTGAACTCGCACTCTTTCTGTTTCAATTTAAGAAGAACAACCGCAACTTTCTGTTTTCTGTTTTAGAACTCAACAACGGCTATCTTTTCAACTTTCTGTTATGAACCAGCAGCTTTAATTTTCTGTTTAACTGCAACAAAACAGCAGCAAATTTTCTGGACAGTTCCAACAGCAAAGAACTTGTTGTTTTGACAGCAAACATCATCGATTTTCTGAATTTTCAGCTCCGAACAGCACCAAACTGTTTTGACAGCAAGCAAACAGCACCAAACAACAAGCTATTATGCGCTCACAACACCGAATAAGCTGTCAAATTAAGACTTTCTGAATTTGCTGTTTTGTACGGCTTTCTGTGGACAGCACTAATCTGTTTTGAGCTCTAATAACAACTAACATAACTCTTCCAATCTTCTAAAATCCAGATTCAACAAGAGTAAAATCTGAATTGCCTTTAGTCTCGGATCAGAATTCTGAACATTGAATTCATAAATCTAAATACTCATGATCGAAATCAGAACTTCTGAATTGTTTTGTGCAATCTCTTAGCAATCTTCTGAACACAAAAGTAAACTCTTGAAAACTTCAACATCGAATTCATTTTGAAATCCTCCAAATGAAATAAATGATCTCAAACTTGTTGCAAACTCTTTTCCTCAACACAGATCTGAAATCTTGTTTTCTCACAATCAAATTAACCTTCTAGAATCTTGATTTGTCGCAAATCCTCCAAAACATATCAAATAATCACTAATCGAATTTGATGAAGAACAATAAGTCGATCTCCGTAATTATTTTCTTAGAACAAAGATTGCAGAAACTTAAGTTTCTGATTGATCACTTCAGAAAGTTAAGTTTAATCAATCGAAGATCCAAAAATAGTTTCAGATCTGACTTTGAACAATTAACACATCATCAAACTTTTCTCAGACAACTCATCGAGCATTTGGCGTGCAGAAATTGATTAAGAAGTAGATCTAGAACATCATACCTCTTCTATTCATATGCTTTACAATACAATGGAGGGAGAAATTGATATACGACTCTTTCAAGACTCACTGTGTATTCTCTTAATTGTCTCAAAGTCTCAAATTACAATGTAACCCCAAGACACTTATTTATAGTGTCTAAAATACAAGACATGGGCCCAAGCCCATTTAACTTCCCATTAAACTCCCAAACCCCAAAATACTTATAAAGCTAATAACAACACATTTGACTTTTGTTGACTTTACATGGACTTTATAAAACTCTCTATATAATTGGGGCTTTCTAGACCCAACAAAATGATCGACAGAGATCAGATGACAAGGTAGGCCACACACAAGAATGCTACAAATGTGGTAAACCCGGTCATTACGCAAACGAATGCCGAACAGAGAAAGGTGGAGACCTACAGAAGTCTGACGACCGAACTGGAAACATCTCCCAAGGTTGTTTCAACTGCGGCAAGCCAGGTCATTTCGCAAAAGAATGCAGAAGTAGATCAAATCGCCCACAGAAGGACTCAGCTTTTTACAAAAAGAAGGATGAGTATTACGCACAAAAATCTCTAATGGCGAACAAAGGGCATTCTGAGGCAAACAAAGAAGACTTCGAATCAGACTCTACCTCTGATGATGGATTTCCCACAAATGCCCTGTTCTGTGGCATGGCAGAAGTTGACTCCGGCACTGACAATGAGGTATCCATTTCAAACTCTACCTCAAGTACTAATTCTGTAGATGATGATTTATTTAAACTTAACATTGAACTGAAAGATATAATTGAAAGCATTCAGAAAAGGCTGACCTTTAATGAGAGAGAAGTAAGGCTTCTCACTCAAGAAAAAGCCAAAATCTTTGAAGAAAAAGGAAAAGTCGAAAAATATTGGAGCAAAAATATAGATCCTTTAAAAAGGCAAATTTTTTATTTAACCTATGCTTTAAAAATCAAAACAAAAGAACTTTTAGTTTCAAGAAGTGAAACTACAGACATAAGAGCTCTCAAAGAATACTTTCAAAAAGAAAGAGAGGTACTTTGGCAAGATCTTTTAAGAAGAGAAGTTTTAATTAAAAACTATAAAGATGCACAGAAGGTGTATGAAAAGGTAAACTCTCAAATAGCAAGACGAGGTATAGGGTACAGTGATATTACCTTAGGAGTTGAAAATAAACGACTAAAACCTCTGTCCTCTCTATTTGTTTTGGGAAAAACTAACAAACCAAACTTTCCAAACTTACTCTCTATAAGTAAAAGGGTTAAAATCTCTGCAGAACCTCACTTGAGGAAACATACAAAGATGATCAATGTGTGGTTTGAAAACACAGATTCATCATCATCAACCTCTGTCAATAGAGGAATCAAACCAAAGAAATATCTGAAAACACAAGATCAGATTGGTATCTTTAAGTTTGGTAAACCAGAGACTCAAACACAGGTCGCTTTTGTCTGTATGATAAATGTCGAAAAGAAATTGTCAGCAGAAGCTCCTGAGTTTAAACCCATCTTTTCAGAAGAAAAACTTGAAGAATCTATTGAAAAAGAAATTTTGGAAGTTTTGAAATCAAATGTTTTAGAAAATCTCTGTACATCTTCTATAGATTAAAAACTCGATGAAGAGATCTCATCAGAAACCTCTGCCATCTACGAAAGTTTTTCTACAGAGGAAGAAAGCTCGTATGATACATGCTCAGAAAATCCAGCCTCTGTCGAAAGAAATGACTCAACCTCTGCATATGAGGACGATTCATCCTCTGACGACTCAGAGACTGATTTCAAATCAGGGATAATTCACTGTGACACAGAGGATGTCAAATTCTCCTCTGAAGTTCTTAACAGAACAATTTCTCCAAAAGAGAAAATCACAGAGATACCTATCCATCCAGATTTTCTCAAAATGTGTATACAAGTCAAAACCTCTACAGAGCTTGAAAATCTGAAAAAGGCCTCTGAAAATCCAAAAAGCTTAAAATTTTCAAAACCTTTAAGGAAAATCAAAGAGAATCCCACTTGGCAACAAAAGGGAAAATGGCCTGAAGCTAACAAATATTTTTCCTCTGTGACAGTGAAGAAAGATGTTCACCACAGAAGAGAGTCACAGAAGGCAGGAACTAAACAAGACTTTTGCAAACAACATTCTAGTATTCATAGATCTTCTTGTAATAGGAAATCTAATGTAAAGAAAGAGCGTAATGTCTCTGTGGCTCAGTTCAAAGAATTCAATGAAAAGTTCAAACAAATCACATCTCATATTCAATACTGTCATTGTTTTGATCTTATGTTTAAATTGAATAAACACTTCTCAAGTCCAGATTGCTTTCTCACCACTGAAATTCGAAAGTCAGAACCAAAAGAGAAACAATCTGATTCTTCTACAAAAGATAAAATGTATTTCAAGAATGCTAAGGCAAACTTGAAAAATTCTAACAATATTGGACCCATGTGGATATGGGTACCTAAATCTCTGTGATTGTCTTACAAAAGCAACATGTGCCAATTTGGTATCTTGACTCCGGATGCTCAAGGCACATGACTGGCAACAGAAGATTACTATCCACATACAAAGAAACACACGATGGTGGATCTGTAACTTTTGGAGACAACATGAAGGGACACATCAAAGGCTATGGAGTTATACAGAAAGAAAATGTCTCTGTATACAAAGTTGCATATGTGAATGGCCTCAAACACAACCTACTAAGCGTAAGTCAACTCTGTGATACAGGATTCGATGTGTTATTCAAAAGAACTTTCTGCTCTCTACAGAGTGAAAACACAGGAATGGAACTTCTGCGAGCTGAAAGAAGAGGTGATCTATACCTAATGAATTTTACTTCAAAATCCAAGGACAAAGTTTGCCTAGTAGCCTGCAAAAGTGAAGAAGCGTGGTTATGGCACAACAGGTTCTGTCACTTAAACTTTCACACCTTGGATAAACTAGTAAAACTCAATCTAGTTAAAGGTTTGCCAAATGTTAAATTCAATAAGGATCATTTGTGTTCGGCCTGTGAAATGGGAAAACACAGAAGGGCTTCCCACAAAGGCAAAACTGACGTGTCTTGCACTAGGCCTCTGTACATGCTTCATGTCGACCTCTGCGGTCCCATTGCCATACAGAGCCTAGGTGGCAAGAAATACATACTTGTCCTAATTGATGAGTATTCACGTTTCACAAGGGTTGAATTTGTTAGAAAGAAATCAGATGTGCCAAATGTATTGATAAATCTAATGAAAAGAATCCAAGGTCTTTATGATTGCAGAATACAGAAGTTAAGAAGTGACAATGGCACAGAATTTAAAAACTCTGTCATTGAAGCCTATCTTTCAACAGAAGGAATATCACAGAACTTCTCTGCAGCTCGCACTCCACAACAGAACGGTGTTGTCGAAAGAAAGAATCGAACACTTGTGGAAGCCGCAAGAACTATGCTGTCAGCATGCGGATTATCAATGAACTTTTGGGCAGAAGCAATTTCTACTGCGTGTTATACTCAGAATCGTTCAACCGATGTGAAAAGACACCTCAAGACGCCTTACGAATTGCTTAACAAAAGGCGGCCAAACATCAAATTTTTCCATGTACTCGGATGCAAATGCTTTGTCTTAAACGACAGAGATTCAAGAGGAAAGTTTGATGTAAAAGCTGATGAAGGCAAATTCATTGGATACTCTGCCACTTCCAAAGCCTACAGAACATTCCTTACAAAGTCTCACAAGATTGTAGAAAGCATCAATGTTTCTTTTGATGATTCATTCCAAATGACTTCTGAGCAAATAAGTTCAGAACTCAGAATTAAAGTGAAATCCTCTAACATCTCAAGAACAAAAGAAGATTTGGATCTTCTATTTTTGGAGATGTTCCACAATGACATTGATCCTTCTGTTGGAACCATTAGAGTTTCTGAAGAACCATCCTCTGTCAGACAAAATCCTACAGGTATGACTCTAACTGGTCCAAATAATGCTTCATCTTCTATAAATACTACAGATGCAATTGCCGAAGCAGAAGAAAGTGCAGAAGATGAAACATCAAGAAAAACGACCACAGAAGCTGCACAAACCACAGAAGGACCAATTACAGAGGAGATCGAGGACCAAGACTATACGTCATCAGAGGAACAAACTCCACCACCACTCATACCAATCATTCCACAAACGGTAGAATCAACTACCAAGGCACGAAGAACGACAGAGGCTACACAAGAAGAAACACAAGAAGCCTCTGAAGAAAGTTTGATGACATTGATGATCATCTTCCACGCACAACTCAGTGGACAAAAAGCCATCCTCCAAGCCAAATAATTGGAGAACCTTCTGACTCAGTAAAAACAAGGTATGCCACTGCAAATTTTTGTTTCTTTACAAATTTTATTAGTGTGATAGAACCAAAGAAGATTTCTGAAGCCCTAGATGACCCAAACTGGGTAGACGCCATGCAAGAAGAACTTCTGCAATTTGTGCGTAATAGAGTATGGACTTTAGTACCTCTGCCAAGAGGGAAACAGACCATTGGGACTAAATGGGTCTACAGAAACAAGAAGGATGAAGATGGAGTGGTCGTTAGAAACAAAGCAAGATTAGTAGCAAAAGGATATAGACAAGAAGAAGGCATAGACTACGATGAGACTTTTGCCCCTGTCGCACGGCTCGAAGCAATAAGAATATTCTTAGCCTTCGCAGCCCACAGAGGTTTTAAAGTCTATCAGATGGACGTAAAATCAGCTTTTCTAAACGGTGAAATCCAAGAAGAGGTTTACGTAAATCAGCCACCAGGTTTTGAAAGCTCAAAGTTCCCAATGCATGTATACTACTTTGAAAAGGCTCTATACGGACTAAAACAGGCTCCAAGAGCATGGTACGAACGACTTTCCACCTTTCTTCTAGAAAATGGCTACAACAGAGGTACAACAGATACTACATTATTTTATAAACGCAAAAATAGTGAGATAATGCTTGTACAAATATACGTAGATGACATAATTTTTGGGTCTACAAATTCAGAAGAGTGCAAAAATTTTTAAAAAATCATGCAGAGTGAGTTTGAAATGAGTATGATGGGAGAATTAACATTCTTCCTCGGACTTCAAGTCAAACAATCTTCAGAGGCATGATTGGATCTCTGTTATACTTAACAGCAATGAAGACTCCAATGGCCACTGGAAATAAGTTATTCTTAGATCCAAATGGTATTTCTGTAGAATGTACTCTCTACAGAGGCATGATTGGATCTCTGTTATACTTAACAGCAAGCAGACCTGACATTATGCATGCCACATGTCTTTGTGCACGTTATCAAGCTAATCCAAAGAAATCACATTATGATGCTGTAAAGAGAATCTTTAGATACCTGAAGGGGACCAACAATCTTGGTCTCTGGTATCCACAGAACTCTGGTTTTAGTCTTAAAGCTTATACAGATTCAGACTATGGAGGATGCATGCTCGACAGAAAGAGTACCTCTGGGAGTTGTCAATTCCTAGGTGGTAAACTAGTCAGTTGGACCTCCAAGAAGCAGAATTGTGTCTCCACATCCACTGCAGAAGCTGAATACGTTGCTGCTGCTAGCTGTTGTTCTCAGGTTCTATGGATGAAGACTCAGCTAAAAGACTACGGCCACATCCTGTTCCAAATACCCATCTTCTGTTATTCCAAAAGTGCCATTGCTATCTCTGCCAACCCTGTGCAACACTCAAAAACCAAGCATATCGATATAAGGTACCATTTCTTGAAACATCATGTTGAATACGGTACAATCGAAATGCATTTCGTGCCCACAGAATATCAACTCGCTGACTTATTCACCAAAGCACTAGACGAGAAAAGATTCAACTTCTTGGTGGGTAAGTTAGGAATGATTAACATGGTGTGAAAATCCTCTGTAAGTATAGCTTTATCTTCTGTAAATAAGTATAAATATCTATCATTACTTAAGTTATTGCTTTGATAAATTTATTTCTGTATGTATTTTTTTGTGTGCAAAAATAATTCTTGGTTACAGAGCCTCTGTGGGTCCGCTCAGATCTTCTGATAACCCTTACAGAACCTCTGGTAAACATGATCTATGCTCGATACAAATCTTACCATTCTTTGAACCAAGCATAGATCAAGGGGGAGCAAAAGGAAAATTCTTGATCTACAGAAGTGATTAGATCAAGGGGGAGCAAAAGGGACCCTGAAATGATCTACAGAGGTAAATCTTTTAAAGGAAAGCCAAAGAAGAATGTCGATAATTCTCCATCGACAGAAGTAAGACAAAACTGCCGAGAACAGAAGAACCAAAAGGTATGTCTCTCGCACAAAAGGTTTTTGGAAAACAGTTTTCTAGGACAAGAATTGTCAAATATGTCCTAAATATACTATGAATAACATTTCAAAAATCAAAAGTTCAAAAAGTTTAACAAAATTCGAAATAGGAGAAATTTAAGGTCATAGAGCTTCTGCTGAGCTCAACAGAGGTTCTGCAGGAAATATGCTCTGTGATCACAAATTAACCCTCTGTCGATCTTTTGGAATGTTATCTCGGAAACCGACAACACACACCATGACCTTCTCGAACAAAACGTTTATCAAAATAGTTTTCTCGGACACCAACTTTCAATAATGTGCGAAAAACATCTCTTAACACAGATCAAAAATTGGATGATCAGAAAGTTAATAGAATTCAAGTTATAAGATTTTTTCTCTCATAGAGCTTCTGCTGGCTCTCACAGAGCTTCTGCAAGTTCCATCAGAGCCACAAAACCTCTGTTAGTAAAATTTCTTGACAAAATCCTATTGATCCTCTCCAATGTCTTTACAAACGTTTTCGTTCAAAGAAGAACCTACAGTGTCATGATAACAATGAGATATATGAGAAGAGGTTAAAAAATCAAGATTTTCAAAATCACAGAGCTTCTGTAAAACACAAAAGTTCTGCCATTTTTGTTATCTGGGCATTTCTGTAGTAATAACGGTTACTTTTACTGAGAGTGAAACTCATGTGGCTAAAAACAACCTCACGCACCTAGCATTAATGGGCCGCGCACGACGTCCTGTCATATTCTGACAAGGCCTACGTGTCCCATTTTCATTGGGCGTACATGGAACGTTTTTATTTGGAAAGTTGAACCCGCCGCTCAAACTCGAGTACGGATTCCAAATTTTAATCCATTGCCATATATTTTACTCTTTTGAATACTACCGTTTTACCCTCCTATAAAAACCAAGCTTACCCTCTCATAAAACCTTTTACAAACTCTTATCTTCTTCTCCGGCGAAACCCTGCAAAAGCTTGCAAAAACCTTGTTCTTAAAATCAAATGGCCTCATCTTCTAAAGCTATCTCCCAAGAACTCTCTCCGGCGAACTCACCGGAACACTCACCTGCCCATTCTGAACATTCAGAAAACCCCAACCTTGCAAGACCTATTGAACAACAAGATTCCGGGGACTCAGCAGAATTTGCTCCGACGACACACTTGCAAAACTTCATAGCAAAAGATCACTTCGAAATAGAGGTGGCCAAAAGTCGGGTTCGGGCCGGGCCGGGCCGGGCCGGGGGACAACCCGGTTCTGCACAGTAACCGTGCGAACCGGGTCAGGTGAGAACCGGGTCGGGTCGGGCCGGGTTTAAACCGAAATCCCCTGACCCGTTTACTTGTATGTAGAACCGGTTTCGGGAAAACCGGGCCGGGCCGGGCCAAGAACCGGGTCGGAGTAGGGCCGGGGATTTTTTTGTTTTTTAACTGCTTTCTTTGTATAATAATTAATTACTAAACTTTAACAAAGAAAAATTGGATTGGAATCATTGGATAAGTAAAATACACTTTAAAATACGTTTTATTTATAATATATATATCACTAAAATACACTTTTACGTTTTATAATTTATATATAATTTTAAGTTACAAACTTACAAGTTACAAGTTACAATACATAAATTCTAAACATTCGAAGGTCCCGCTCCCGAACTTCCACTCCCATCACCCGGATAGTAATTGAATGGATTATAATTGAATGGATTGTATGGAGCGTAGTATGGATTTTGATTTGGATTGTAGTCTTCAAGAGTATTGTACTGCATCAGTCGTGTAATAGCCGTCTGATCGTCAAGGCGGTCGGTGTCTACATCTTCGTCATCTACGACACTACTAACATCAGAACTATCGGTTACGGACGGCGTACTTAGTAGTTCATCCGTGTCGTTTTCGAATAAGTTTTCTTCCATGCCTTCTATATCATCCTCCAGGTTCGTTCGATTTTGAATGCGGTCTTCTCCATCCAAGTAATCCTTCAGACATACGCAGCACTCCACCGATTTTGGGGTTAATTTTGTCCGACGCTCCGATATGATCCTGCCACTAAGAGAAAAGGCCGACTCCGAAGCTACAGTACTAGCTTGGATTGTTAGTACATCAAGTGCAATAGTGGCCATAATTGGGAAACTTGATTGTTTACTTTTCCACCATTATAATAAATCTAGGGATTCAACATCTACGCCGTTTGTGAAGGATGTTGTTATAAAATTAGTACGTACGTATTGATTGAATTCACCCAAATTATCCCCATCATATCTAGCTTTTTTAGAAGATTCCATGACAACCGATTGCATTAAAGTTTGCATTAAGTCTTCTCGGTTTCGGCCACGACTGCTACTAGAACCCGGTGAAAACATTTGAGGTGTAGGGGTTTGTTGGCTTCCTCCCCCATAATTAACTCTATAAATTTCATATAATTGATGAAAATCAGTATTAAATTGTTGTATGCGTTTCCTTGAAAAGCTAGAATTTGTAAGAGAATCCAAACCAAACGATAAACATATTGCTTGTATTAAAACTTCGACACCCGTAACATTTAAAAACGGGTTTAATGCCGCGGCACAAAGAAAAGTGAAGGGGATCTTTTTAAAATATTTTACCAATTTTTCTTTCATTGGTTTCACCACGTCGTGAAAGTGCAAATCCTGTTCGTATTGAGCAATTTTACTTGCCAAAATATAAAGTTGATTTAAAAGTAAAGGGCTCGTTGGATAATAAACACCGGATAACATAGTTGTTGCAGTTTTAAAATCGCCCAAAATATCGTGAAAGCCATGAATCCTTGTCCAATCATCCTGAGTTATCGTGTTATCCGGGTAATGAATGTTATAAAATGCTTGAATATATTGTTGTTGTCTTAATAAATTATCCATCATTTTCCAAGTCGAATTCCATCGAACCGGCATATCGTGCGCCGGTCCCAAAGCTTTAAAACCGACTTGTTTGCAATAATCTCTATATAAGTTTTGCATTTTTTTATTTCTTGTGAAAATTCGGCGTAACATAAGCCTAAACTTAGTTAAAGGCTCATTAAGTTTACTTAAGCCGTCTTGAACGGCTAAGTTTATTATGTGTGCGCAACAACGTGTATGAAATAATTTTCCCTCTAAAATAGGGGATAAAGCCAAACGTAATCGGTCTACGCATGCCGTATTATTACTAGCATTATCAAACGAAATACTAATAACTTTATTTTTTAAATTATAATATTGAAGACATCTCATAATTATAGAAAACTGACGTTCACCCGAATGTGGCGAACCAAAGAGCTCAAACGTGATTACACGTTTGCATAATTGCCACGATCCCGGCACAATCCAATGTGCCGTTATGCATATATAAGAATCTGGCAATCCGCATGGTGCGCTCCATACATCACAAGTTAAAGAAACTTTGTTGGGTAAGTTTAAAAACATTTCTCGCATAATTTTTTGAACCTTATTCCAATATTTTAAAGCATCACGCTTAAGAGTTTGACGACTTACCGAACCATTGTAGCGTGGTTGGAACCCATTTTTGATCATGTTTGTAATGTGAGGATTGTCGAAATATCCGAACGGCAACGCCATTTGAATGACACATTTCATTTGCATTTCTCGGGCGAGATCATTATCATACGACCATACTTGACCGGAATTGTCAAGTATGGGTTGAGTTGGATCGGGACCCGATTTCAACCTCTTGCATCTTTCCTCGAAGTGGCGCTTTAACGTGCTATTTGATTCGGGTTTTAGGAAATCTCCACACCGTTTGCATTGCGCCTTTTTTGTATCGTCGGGAAATTTTACCAAGTTGAAATTATCCCAAACCGGTGATTTTCGTGAATGATCGACAATAATGGTGTAATTTTGTTCGGCCATTTTTTTGATAGTAGAGACTAGAGACTAGAGACTAGAGTAGAGAGTAGAGAGTAGAGACTAGAGAATTGTATGCGTTTTTTGCGAGAAACGAATATAGCGAGAGCCGAGAAATGAGAATTGTATGTGTTTTTTGCGAGAAACGAATATAACGAGAGCCGAGAAATGAGAATTGTATGTGTTTTTTGCGAGAAACGAATATAACGAGAGCCGAGAAATTAGAATTGTAAGCGTTTTTTGCGTTTTGTAAGCAATTGTAAGGTGGTGATCACTCCATAACACCCCTAGTATTTATATGGGGTTTGGAGGGTGTTTTTGAGGCAATAAACGGTCAAAAGAGGCTTCCCAACGGTCATAAACGGTCACATAACGGCTATATTTTTTTTTGAAAAAAATCGGGTCGGGTCGGGTCGGGTCACGAACCGGGCCACGAACCGGTCCCGGGTCGGGCCGAGGAAAATCCTACATACACGAACCGGTCCCGGCTCTCGGGCTTGAAACCGGTTCTTGACCGGGTCGGGCCAGAACCGGTTCTTGGCCGGTTTCGGTTCGGGTTAGCCCGTCGGGTCGGGTCGATTTGGCCACCTCTACTTCGAAACCATACTTCCTATCAAATCCAACAACTGCTATTTGGTCCCCTCACCCACTGCTTTCGGCGAAGCACATGCTATTCTTCTGAACATAATAGAAAATCACATCCTCTTCCCTCTACTCTCAAGAACCCCAAACAAAATTCCAGTCCGTTATCTGAACCAATTTTGGCAAAGCTGCCGATTTGATAAAGACGATTCTCTTATCAAAGGGTACATTTCAAGACCTGATAAATCTGAGCATCTTGAAATCAAGTTCAACAGAACAATGTTCTCACTTGAATTCAACCTACCAACAAGGGGTCTTCTGGGATTGAAGAGTTATGCAGAGCAACCAACAGACGAAGAGCTCTGTCGCTTCGTAGAAATGCTTGGGTACAACACCCAACTACGGAAGAGAAATGACTTCCCCAGAGGAAGATTACCACCTCTGTGGAACACTTTGTTCTCTATTCTTAACAGATGCCTGACAGGGAAAATAGGGAGTATTGACCAGAGCTCACATCAAATCTTGAGCATCATGTATGGGGTTTACTATGATCTTCCACTAGATTATGCGACCATCATGATGCAAGAGATCATAAACACCATCGACAGAAAGAACAACACGAGAAGGGTCAAAGATAACGATCCCAACTTTCTACCACCTCTGCAATTCCAAAGAATATTGGGAGTACTGTTCGAACCTCTACTGCTAATCCAAAACTGGCCAATGGAAGGACCAACTCCCAAACAGTTCCCGGTGAACAAGAATACCCCCACTGATCATACTGATGGCTACTCACACTGCAGACCTCTGTCAAAGAAGCTTCTGCGCTACGCATCGAATAAATCCCTTAAGAAAGAGTATATACGTGATCATAGAACTCCTAAACCGAGTCCTATGACACCCCCGCGTTTAGGTGTCCCCCTAGGAACAATGATAGCAAAACCTCTTTCCACTCAAGAAGAAAAGGATCAGAAGTTAGCAAAGCACATGGCTATTCAACTCAGCTTTATAGCCAAACGTGCAGAACTTATGGGAAAGAAGTCTTCATCAAGAACCACTGCATCTACTCCAAAAGCTAAGAAGAGAAAAACTGCAGAAGGCACCTCAACAAGCGCTGCAGAAGATCAACCTTCACCTCCTCATGCCACAGAAATTGGCTCCTCTGCTCCTCCCTCTTCCCCAAAAATGAAGAAGAAAAGAAGATCGAAATCAACAGAGGAAGGGGCACCAAATCCTAAGAGAAGGAAAACCAAAAAGAAGCATGGTAAATCACTTGAAAAGTTGGTTACCATTGCAGAAGAGGAAACTGCTGAAGAAGTTGCAGAAGAAGAAATGGCTACAGAAAAGTATCAATCACCCTATCAATCTCCAGATAGATTTGCTCACCAAGGAGACCTGAACGACTTCTTACAGAACCCTGACATTGCCAACACCCTAAATACAGCAGGGTGGACGGCACAACCTCTCGACCACCACTTTCCAGAAGAACAAGATTTCTTCATTTCTGGCATTGACACACATCTGCAAGAAGATGACACAACACCCAAAGATCAACCAGCCAACACCCCTGTTATTTTACAAAACCCTTTCATTCAAGGATTGGACGTCCACAGAAGAAGTCCAAACCCAGCTTCAGAAGAAATAGAACAAACAGAAGTTGAGTGGAATAGAGGTGAAATTACAGAGGCTTCTGAGAAAATGATGGAAGAAGAAAAAGAAAAAGGGGCCGAAGTTGTACAAAAAGAGGGATTTGCAACAACAGAGACAGGAATAGAGATCTTTGAGACAGATTCAGATGAAGAAGAAGCTGTCTGGATACGTAAAGGTCTCTATCATCCACATGTCATGAGATTATTCGGATCTCATAAAATGTATGACTTCTTACGACCAGAGCAAGGAACTTCAACAGAACCTAGGGAAGAAGCACCAAGCCATAGGATAGCTACAGAGGATGAAATGATAGACAATGATGTAGTGCTTGGATGCTTAACAGAGGAAGAAGCAAGAAAAGATGCCTGGATAAATAGAGGCACACAACCAATACCAACTCCCAGTGCAACCCACATTTCTAACTCCGCAGGTCTAGCTGCAGAAGGAGTTATTGAAAAAGAGCAGCACAGCTCGATCCTAACCCAACCCATCCAGCCAGAGGTTACTCTTTCAACCTCTGTGCCCACAGAAACCGGGGAATCCATTCCTAGGGAGTCTCCTCAAAGAGACTCACCTATAGTTCGTGATCAGTCGCCCCAGATCACCCTAGAACACCCTACAGAGGAATTCGTTTCCTCTGCCACGCACACATTAGGACCAAAACTTCTTTCAGAGAGAAGTAGTGAGCACAGAGACGAAGAGACTCTAGACAAGTCTCCCAGTCAACGGAAGGACATTCCAATAACCACCTCTGGAGTGGATTTGGACACAATTCTTCACAGAACTTCTGTAGAGATCGAAACTCAGGTTTCTTCTCGAGGATCAGAAGGAAATCCTTCCACCACCATCGTACAAACAAGGGTGAACGAAGGTGTCCCAGGAACAGGGACTCACTCTGGAGACGAATGTATTCCTCCAGAGGTTACACAAGGAACACAAGTATCAAGGGATGAGTTCCAAACCCTTGTCACCTCTGTGAACCAAACAATGAAAGAGTTGCAAAGATCTTTCAAATCCTTTACAAAGACAACATCTACGGCTATCCTGAATCTGAACACCAAAATGGACAATCTATCCACAGAGGTAAAAACCGCCATCTCAGAGATGAAGTCTTCTACCGAAACTACTGCCAAAGCAACAGCCACTTCTGCCGCTCAGGAATTCGGAACAACTGCAACTTCTGCTTTCAGGGACTCTATCAAAAATTTCCTTGAACAAATGAATACGCAATCCAACAGAGCAGAGGGCATTACTCCTGCAGACTTACAAAATGCCCTATCACAAGTCCAAGCAGAGGCAATACGCAACACGACAATGATGCAACCAAAAGACTATATGACCAGAGCACAACTTACAGAGCTCGGACAGAACGTCATTAACTAGGTCACAGAAGTCATTGTCTCCTTCACAACTGCAAATGGCAACTATGTCAAGGATTTCAGAAAGAGTATCGGCAGAATGCGTTTCAAAACAGAAGCAGATCTTGCGACATTGATTGGCCTCTGCGATGATGTCTGTGAAAAGTTGATGGCAGCAGGAGCTGAATTACCGAAGAAGCCCAACACTTCTTGCAGAGCAGAGGGTACTTCTGGTAAAAGTCAGGATGATTCTGATGATGACCAACCTGGTCCATCAGATAATCCTGAGGGGGAGAATCTAAGAGAGAAAGCTACGAGCAGAGGAATACAAAGTCCACCAATCGCAGCAGAACCAATCAACCAAGCCCCTCCAGAACAAACCCAACAACAACAAACCCAAAAGACCACAGAGACAACACCCATCTCTGTGGAATCATCTCCTGACGAAACCAAAATTCCAGAAGCAGATCAGCAAACCACAGAGGCAACAACCGCCCCTGAGGTAATCATTTTGGAAGAAACAAATGAACAAACCACAAAGAAAACACCCACCTCTGTGGAAACACCCCAAACCATACCGAGAAGAAAGTCGATTGCCACCAAACCAAAAAGAGCAACGACCTCTGCTTCTGACGTTCTGAAAAGGATGCACACAACAATGAGTGATCGTATGGCGCAGAGAGAAGAAGGAAGGCACAGGTTCACTTTAGCTTTCAAAATGGCAAGAAGATTCGATGTCAATACTTCATCAACAGAAACTGAGCTCACATAAGAAGTCAACAAACAACCTCCAACAGAGGTTACAGAGCAACTCAAGCCAACAGAACCATCACCACAAAAGTCCTCTAAATCACAAATGTCAAAACCCAAAGAGGCAACCCCCATCAAGCCAACAGAAGTGCCAACCTCCAAACTTACAGAAGCAACAGTTTCTGCCCCGCCAAAAGCCAAAGATAAGGGCAAAGGAATACTGACAGAAGAGCCTAAGAAGAAAACATTGCCAAAGCCAACAGAGAAACTAATGAAGAGTGCGTTTGATGCCTTTCAAATCCCAAAGCTTGAAGAAGTTGACTGGGCACATGGATTGAAGCCTCTGTCAGACATTCCTCTAACTGGTAGAGCCGCAGAAGTTGTTCAACAGATGGAGAGTCTCAGAAGACAAGTACCACAACCTGGTCCAACATATGAAGAAATGGAAGAAGTGGTATACAAATACCTCTATAAACAATCCTTTCAGACCAATTATCCAACAGATCATGTGACAGATACAATGATCAGAGAAGAATTTGAGAACATCTTCACAAGGACAAAGCCAAGAACCAAAGCAGATGTCTTCTCAATCCACAAGATCAAAAAGGTAATCTTCTGCAAATTCTCCTTCAGAAGAACCTATCCAAGGGTCAGGTACAATCTTTACAAAGTCAGAAGAGAAGACAATTCAGAAACTACCTTCGCTGATGTTGATTTAAGAAATATCAATCCTTATGATCTACCTGACCTTCTGCAATGGACAAAGGACAACTACAACACAGAGGCAAACACCAGAGCCTATCAAGTGTTGAGAAAAGCGATGAGGGAAAAGCTTCTGCTCTACAGCATGATAGATTTCCAGCTGGGAAAGGATCTTGGTCTCAAGCATCTGGAGTTACGACCACCAGAGGATCGCTGCCCACCGGACGCCGTACCTAACTCAATCATCACAGAACCACGGTTTGGGTTAGGATTTCAAAACCCTCAAGGCGAAACTAAACTATTTGTATGCATGGACTGTCAGAAGTATGCAACAAGTACTCTGAACAAGTTCAGAGCAAGCCTTGTGAAATACAGAGGTACAAAGAAAATGGATAAAGATGCTGCAGATACTATCATGAGAGAGATTGACGCAACAATCCGCCTAAGAGAACTCTGCATCAGATTCTACAAAGAGATCAGAAGAGTCGGAAGAGACAACAGAAGCTACAACGATTTCAAAGATGCCAAAATCTGATTCTCAGACCTCCAATCTCTGCAAACAAAGTTAAAGTTTATCTTTCATTGTACTCAAATGTAAAATGCCTCTGGAATATTTCTAAATGAAAGAAATTTCGAGGTATTGTTTAACCTCTGTCTTATCTAACTTAGCCTAACTTAACTCAAGTTCAAATTTTTATTTTTCACTACTTAGGGGGAGATTGTTAGCTTCAATCTTCCTAATCATAGAAGTATTTAGAAGTAGTGAAAAATAGGCTAAGTGAAGAAAGCCTCTTATAGAGGCTCTGCCGACATTACCGAGAAATCAAGGTCAAGAAGCTACAGAAGCAGCAGAGGCTTCCTACAGAAGCTCTGATGTACTCAAAGAAGACCCAAGACTCGGAAACAAAGGTGACTGCTCCACAGAGGACCAGACCACAGAACCTCTGTAACTCATTACAGAGCCTCTGTGGTCCTCACTGAGACTTGAAGATATATATAATATCTTGCTACTGTTACAGGACCCGTTCATCAACTTGCATAGTAGCATGCCCTGTCCAACGTCGACGTGTCAAACTCTGATTGGACTCAGTAGGGCTTAGTACGTATTAGACGTCTGCTGCATTAAATGCAATACAGCACGTCTGACTGTTCATGCCATCCTTGCAACTGTTCATGACATCCGTTCTACTATTGATATGTACCTTTTGAATAGTAGCATATGCTTTATGGTCCCCTTTAGAGTAGTATATAAGGAAGACTCATGTTGAGTTCTTCCTTACACAAATACACACATACACACACACACACAACTTCAACCGAACATCAAGAACACAAAAACTTATTCACCTTAAAAGTCATATCTGTTTTAAAGCTTTTCTTACTCACGGTTCATAAACCTGTTCTTGATATATATTCAGTAAACTTTGAGATATAATATTTTGTTCACTGTTTATTTATATTTTGTTCTAAATCTATAAAACTTATCTGTTAGTTCTTTAAGTACGCTTCCGCATCAAACCTTAAACTTGAACTAATAGATCTGATAATCTTGTTTAAGCAAAACGGGAACCAACACATCCTCAAACTGATGGCCAAAGTGAACGTACAATTCAGACTTTGCAAGATATGCTACGGGCCTGCATTGTTGACTTTGGGGGATCGTGGGATAAGCATTTGCCGTTGATTGAATTTGCCTACAATAACAGTTATCATTCCAGCATACAAGCGGCACCGTTCGAAGTTCTGTATGGTAGAAAATGTCGAACTCCTCTGTGTTGGAACGAAGTGGGAGAGAAACAATTAGCAGGGCCAAATATAGTTCAGTTGACCGTGGATAAGATTACTCATATTCGGGAAAGATTGAAAGTAGCTCAAGACAGACAGAAAAGCTACGCTGACCGACGCCGAAAACCGTTAGAATTTCAAGTTGGAGATTTCGTAATGTTAAAAGTCTCGCCTTGGAAAGGAGTCATTCGATTTGGGAAGCAAGGTAAACTAATCCCAAGGTACATTGGACCATTTGCAATTACCGAAAGAATTGGTGAAGTAGCCTACAGGTTAGATCTTCCGCCAGAGTTAAGCAGGATCCACAACGCTTTTCACATATCAAATTTTCGAAAGTGTTTAGTTACGCCAGATCAGGCAGTTTCTCTACCAGATATACAAGTTGATGAAAAGCTGAATTACGTGGAGGAACCTGAAGCCATTGTAGACAGTAAATTCAAAGTCTTGCGGAATGGTAAGGAGATCAAGCAAGTAAAAGTTCAGTGGCGACATCATAAAGGGCAATATGCTACTTGGGAATCGGAATCAGAAATGAAAACTACGTACCCGTACCTTTTTTCCTAACCGAATTCCGGGATGGAATTCCTTTAAGGGGGAGATGATGTAATACCCCGGGTAAGTTCGTTAGTTAAATTCTCTTTCCGTTAAATTTAGTTAATTTTAAAATTGGAAGTTTAGGGTAAGTTTGGGTTAATTTATAAGTTTAGGGGTGTTTTGGTCATTATTGAATAGTTTAAGCTAAGATTGTAAATTAGGTCTAAAATATATATACCCTTTTTGATTCCAGATATTTTCAAAAAGAAAATATCCAGATATTGTGAGTGTGTGTGTGTGTGTGTTTTGGGAAGAAATGAAGAAGAAAAAGAAGAGAAAGGTTAAGTCTTCAAATAGGAATCATTGGAAGTGATTTGAGGTATGTCCCTTTACAATTTATGTGTGTAATTGTTAGTAGTAAATTCCTATCAGTTTAGATTTCGCAAGTTTTCGATTTGTAGCAGATTAATCGATTTCTGGGTTAAAAATAGGTAAACCGACAGAGGTTTCCGGACACAATTTGAATGTGTCCGGTAGTTTCTTTTAGTGGTGTCCGGTAGTTCTTCCTTGTAGGTATCCGGTGGATGAAGTGTCCGGGTAAGTTCCTCTTTCTATAGTTTTCGGTTGAAATTAGTTACCGGATGGTGTCCGGATTGCTTTGGTTTCCGGATGTCGTCCGGATTGTTTAAGTTGTCAGGATTGTTTTGTCATCTGGATTGGGTATGTGTCCGGAAAGTTGTGTTGTCCGGATTGTTTGGGTTATCCGGATAGTTCTGTGGTGTCCGGAAACTTTAGCTATTTGGTCACTTTTGAGAATTCAGATGCTTTTGAGAATAAGAGTTAGATAGAGTTATCTAGAGTTCTTAGCCTACTAATAAGTCATATGTGTTTGGTTGGTAAAGAAGTAATTGTATTTAAATTATTTCAGATTCTGTGATTACTGGGTGAAAGACTAAATCTTTGGAAAAGGCTTGGAAGCGTTTTTGATAAGCGAGCATGTGAGTTTTACTTTAAAATGTTTTCAAAACTGGAATACTGTTGGTCCCGAAGGGCTATACAAGTTTGTAGAAGGGGGGGTTGAATACAAACACACAGATTTTACTTTTCTAAATTGTTTATTGATAAATCATTAACAATTTACAGCCTGTTGCGGAACAAGATTAAGGATAAACCTAAATCTAAACAAGTTGGAACACTAAGTTTCTTGCACTAAGAAAGAGAAGGAAATTACTAATAATAACCTATCTCAAGATAAGAAGGATGAACTTGTCCAGAGTTAGCAAGTTACTTCAAAATGAAGTGAGTTCTTCTTCTTATATACTGCATGCATTTAATGCATGGCAGTTTACACTTTACACGTGGCAGCAGCTGATTGGTTGCATGTCATTGACCTTTGTTGACAACCTTAGTAGCCGCATGTTTGAACAATGTAGTATCAGAGTGGTTGTACAATTTCAGACAATAAGGAGTTTCTTTTCTGACACATCGTACGGAGTCGTGCAAGGGTGGTTAAGACAAAAGTACTTTGTACGGAGGACTTCATGATTAGCTTTTCGTTGATTCAGCGGTTTATCATTCTATATCAGCGAATGATAAAGTTCAGCGATAGCTGAAGTCTTGTACTTGATACTTAACGTTGAGTGGACAAATCTGAGTCTTCGCTGATCCGCATCAGTTCATTAGGAGACTTGTCGCTGGTTCTTGAGCTTGATCTTCGACTTCAGCGTAGAACCTATGTTGACGTGAAACTTGTCTTCAGGGATCATAAGTAAACAACTAACTTATCAGCGATCACCATAAGGACTGAACAGACTCAGAGCATGATGGTGAACAGAATTCGCTAAATGTTTAATCTAAAGAGCGAGAGTTCCTATCAGCGTTACTTTAAGATCTTAGTACTTATCAGCGATAGTGAAACTATGATATATATTGTTTACTTACAATTTTCACTAAGTATATAAAAGAGGGTCAGTATCAAATCACTGAGGGTTTGGATCAACAAATACATATGTGTGGATTGAGTATGTGATAAGTAGTGTGATTATGTGCATATGTATGAAGTATGATATATTGAGGTATATATTATATTTATACGAGTATTACACTACACGAGTGCACGTTGGCCGGGCTTAGGACCGGTGGAGTTTGGTTGTACGGAGGGACAACAGTGTTGGCTGTATTTTAGTACAGCGGAGTAAATTTATTAGTTGGCTCGCAACCATCTAATATGGCCATGAGAATGAGACAGGGAAGTACACAATGCATGAGTCATAATTGGTATTTATACTTGTGCTATGTATATGGTATTTGTACAAATGATTTAAACTAACAGGGATTTTCTCACTTAGACCGCTAGGTCTAACCCTCATTTTGTTTTAAAATATGTATTCCAGGTCGGGGAACAAATAAGAGCAAGTGAAAAGGGTAATCTGGGACTAGCCTTGGAAGATTCATGTTTTTGAAGACTATGAAGTATTTTATAGTTACAACCTTGTTATTAGTCATGATGTAAATTAATTAGCAAAAAGTTTGAAATGAAGTATCTTCTATGATTGTAAAGACTAAGGGACCGTACAGGTTATATGATGTACCTTTTGTTATGTAACGATGTTATGCAATATATGTTATTTGACACATGTTTGAAATCCGGGTAGTTACACTTCAACAATAGCCTTTTCAGCTTTCAATGCAGCGATAGCTTTTTCGCGCTCAATTTTGACTATTTGATTTATATGAACCTGATCTTTTAAATCTTCTTCAATTTTAGAAAGTTTTTCTATTTGAAGGTAGCAGTGTTTAAGTTGTTCAGCGAGATCGAGGTTTTGATTTTCAACAACAGTTTTGCCATTCATGGCATCATATAAACTCATAGTCAGGAGATCGTTCTTTCGAAGACTATCAACATCATCAATATCTGAAATATGTGTAAAGAAAGAAGGTGATACCTTAGTAGCAGAGGCTGAAGTAGAGGGAATGTCAGAATTTTCTTCCTCTTCTTCGATTTTGGCCATGAGACAGAGATTGGCTTCATCATCATCTTCAGAGTCAGATGACTCTTCTTCATCAGAGGCAGCCCAATCAAAGTCAGCCATAAGGCCTTTGCCTTTCTTCTTAAAGTCTTTCAGCTTTGCATACTTTTCTTTCAGCTTTTGATACTTGTCATCTCTAGCCCTGGGGTTAGAGGATTTATTGGAGAAAGCTGAGGGTTTATAGACTTTCTTTGACCTTCATTCACTAGCAAAGTGTCCTATTTTTTTATAGTTAATGCAGGTAGCAGTAGCCTTATCAACAGGGGTTGATGATCTTGGCTTGTCAGTAAGTGCGAGGGGATTGTTCTTTCTGAAATTTTTCTTTTTGACGAATCTCCTGAACTTATTAGATAGGAGAGCCATAGATTCATCAAGATATGAAGAGTCAGCATCTGATGAACATTCAGAGTTAGTTTCCAACCCAGTGATAGTGATAGTAGATCATTGAGTGGAAGGTGACTCTGAGAGTAAAGCAACAGGTGTGCTTTTGGAATCTTTTACAAGATTCTTCTTAAGATGACTCGATTGCTCATGATTGAGCATAGTGCCATATAAGGTAGAAAGTGTCATAGTTTTTAGATCCTTTGATAGCTTGAGACACATTGAATAACTGTCCCAGCTTTCAGGTAAACATTCTAAGAACTTTGTCAGAATTTCAAAGTTAGAATATTCATTACCAACGGTTTTCAGATCTATAATTAAACAGTTAAACCGCTGATGTACTTCAGAGAGAGATTCATTCTTACCAAAAATGAAGCTTTCGTACTGTCTTGCCAGGTTGATCTTTCTTGAGTCCTGGACTTCAGACGTACCTTCATATTGAACACAGATTGTGTCCCACATGGCTTTGGAGGTTTTCAGGTTTATGACGGAATGGTAGACTTCGTCAGGAAGAGCCATGGAAAGAATGGATCTGGCATTAGTATCGATAGCCACTTTCTTCTTATCTTCCTCAGACCAGTTGTGAATTTCCTTAGGCACGACTCTTTCATGAATGGCAGCTCTAGTAGCATTGCCTGGAACTTCAGGGTCAATTCTAACAGGAATATATGGGCCATTTTCGATGTAGTAAGGCATAGTAGGATCTACATCTTCTTAGAAGAGTATCATCCTACTTTTCCACAGATTGAAGTTATCTCTGGAAAATCTAGGGGGTTTTGCAAGAGAACCATTATCAATGTACTTTATGTTTGTGTTGGTAGTCATTATGAGAAATAGCAAGGAAGAGAAAAGATTAGTATAAGCAAGATCTTGTTTATGAGGTTAAACAATCTGCTCTGATACCACTTGTTGGTCCTGGATGGTTATACAAGTTTGTAGAAGGAGGGGTTGAATACAAACACACAGATTTTACTTTTCTAAATTGTTTATTGAAATGTATCAAACAATTTACAACTTGTTGCAGAACAAGATTAAGGATTAAACCTAATCTAAACAAGTTATGAGAACACTAAGTTTCTTGCACTAGAATTAAGACAGAAAGGAGATAAGAATATTACGAATAATATTCTAACACTAAGAGATAGAAAGAAGAAGATGGTCGAGCACTTCATTTCTGAAGTAGGGTTCTTCTTATATACTGCATGCATTTAATGCATAGTAGTACAACTTTACACGTGGCATCAGCTGATTGGTTGCATGGTTTGACCTTTGTAGACAACCTTAGTAGCCGCATGATGTACAGTGTAGAATCAGAGTTGGTTGTACGATTCTGGACAGAAGGGATGTCCGTTCTGACATTTCGTACGGAGGCGTGCAAGGGGGTAAGACAAAAGTAACTTGTAAAGGAAGACTTCATGATCAGCGTTCGTTGAACAGTACTTTATCAGCGAGTGACAAAGCTCAGCGATTGCTGAAGTCTTCTACTTGTAACTTCACGTTGAGTGGACAAATCTTGGCTTCGCTGATATCCGCATCAGTTCATTAGTAGACTTGTCGCTGGTTCTTGGGCTTGATCTTCGACTTCAGCGTAGAACATATTTGACGTGAAACTTGTCGTCAGGGATCATAAGTAAACAACTGAAATCATCAGCGATCATCAACAAGGCTGAACAGGCTCAGGTATATATTGATGAACAATGTCGCTGAATGTAATTTAAAGAACATGAGTTTCCTATCAGCGGTACTATAGAGACATTGTACTTATCAGCGATAGTGAAACTCTAATACATATTGTCTACATACAATTTTCACTAAGTGTTTCTTAAAGAGTCATTATCAAATCACTGAGGGTTTGGATCAACAGACAACACATCAATTACCTAGTCGTATGATACAAGTTGTCGGACAAAGTTTGTACGACCAAAAGTTGTTGGACAAAGCTTTGTGCGATAGTTATGAGTTTCAATTTTATACGACAGTTATGATGACTTGAAGAACAAGTGTTGTACGACAGTTATGAACACTTCGAACTAACTTGAAGTTCCAAACCCAGAACTAAGAATTTCGAAAATAAGGCTTAGCAAACAAGTATCCTAGGTTCGATTATCTATCAGGAAGCCTATCCTAACATCTTTTCACGCAAAACCTAACTCATTGAATGATTCAGACACAGAATGCGAAAGGTTTTCTAAAACCCTTTTCGACAAAACTAGAAATCAATAAAACTGATATAAAGATGGATGAAAATTAATACTGAGAATAGAATCATTAACCTGAATCGAGTATGAATCTACAGAAACAACACAGCAACAAATGATCAACACACTCGATTTTCCACTTGAGAGGATATGGGTTTCAAGAAAGTCAGACAAACTGAAACGTTTGAAAAATCGCTCTATATATACATCTCAGGTTAGAGTGACACGTGGCACAAGATGGTTGGTCCAAACTTTTGACCGCCACGAGTCAACTAATCGTACGAAAGAATGTACGAGTGATTCTTCTTAGTCGGACGAAGAAGTGTACGACAAAGGATTCAAAGAAGTCGGACAAGATTTGTACGACTTGGCTCTATGCACAGTAACTGTCAGATGAAGCTTGTACGACTAACATTTTAGTCGGACACAACTTATACGACTTGGAGAGGTTGTCGGGCAAAGCTTGTACGACTAAACTTTGTAGTCGGACAAAGCTTGTACGACAACATCCAAGAGTTGAACATTTTAAAAAATTGAACTTTTCAAACTTTTCAAATTAAAAGATGTTCAGCTTTTAACTCGAATTCTCACAGTGTCATTTTAAAAGCATTTTGCTCCCCCTACAAAGATGCAAAATATTTGACAAAATAATTTTCTGCAAGTAGGGTTTGCACAAATCATTTGAGGTAGAACACTTACCTTTACTTCAAGGACTGTAGACTTGTTGATCAAACACATTAACATTGTGTTTATGCTCCCCCTTAACACATGCTCAAATTACATTGTTACTCCCCCTAAACACATGAGCACACACATCAAATTGCACAAAGAGTATAAACTGATAAACTTGGAATACATACGGTAAAAAGAATAAAATTGAAATAAACTTTGTAAAATACTGAAAGAACTTTAAATTTAAACAAATCATAATGAATATTCAATACTATGAAAAATAAGTATTCTTCACTCAAATTTATAAAATTTGAATGACTAATAATTATTTTCAAAATATTGAATGAAAATTATGATTAATTAAACCTTCAAGTTCAACATGCCTAGCTTTGAAACCAGAAACGTGAATCGTTTCTCATCCAAAGCCTTGGTAAACAAGTCGGCAAGTTGAAATTCAGTAGATACAAAATAAAGTTCAATTGTACCTTTTTTGACATGGTCTTTATTAAAATGATATCGTATGTCGATGTGCTTTGTTTTTGTGTCTTGAACCGGATTGACAGATATAGCGATTGCGGACTTACTATCACAATATATTGGGATCTTTTCATACCGACATCCGAAGTCCATCAGTTGAGTTTTCATCCAAATGACTTGTGAGCAACAACTCGCAGCAGCGACGTATTCTGCCTCCACCGTAGAAGTTGATACACAGTTTTGTTTCTTGGACGCCCAACTCACCAATTTGTCTCCCAAAAATTGTATATGTCCGGTTGTACTCTTCAGATCCATTAAGCTTCCACCATGATCCGCGTCAGAGTAAGCCGTTAGCTCGTATCCCGTGCCTTTCGGATACCATAGACCAAGGTAGGTGGTTCCTTTGAGATAACGAAAGATACGCTTGACAGCACCGAGATGCGATTCCTTAGGATTCGCCTGAAATCTCGCACAAAGACATGTAGCAAACATAATATCCGGGCGACTAGAAGTTAAGTACATTAAAGATCCGATCATACCTCGATAGTTTCGTATATCTATTGACTTACCATCGGGATCTGGACCGATTTTCGAACCTGATGCCATAGGCGTTCCGATTGAAGTACAATTCTCCATTTTGAATTTCTTCAAAATGTCAAATATATACTTTCACTGATTGATGAAGATGCCCGTGAAAAACTGCTTCACTTGCAATCCAAGAAAGAAGTTAATCTCTCCCATCATGCTCATCTGAAATCTAGCAATCATCAGATCAAAAAACCATTTACATAAACTAGAGTTAGATGCACCAAAGATAATATCATCTACATAAATTTGTACTAGAATCATCTCACCATCTTCGCGCTTGACAAACAAAGTCGTATCGATTTTACCTTTTTCAAAGCCAGAGATGAGTAGAAATTGTGACAGGACGTCATACCATGCTCGAGGGGCTTGTTTCAATCCATACAAGGCTTTATCCAAGATATAAACGTGGTTTGGATTTTCCTTGTCGACGAAACCTTCAATTTGAGAGACGTATACCTCCTCTTTGAGAATACCATTTAGAAATGCTGTCTTCACATGCTTTTGATAGACCGTGAGGCTCTTGTAAGACGCGTACGCCAGAAATAATCTGATTGCTTCAATGCGTGCGACTGGAGCATATGTCTCGTCATAATCTATCCCCTCTTGTTGTCGGTAACCTTTCACTACAAGTCTCGCCTTGTTACGAACTATGATGCCATCTTCATCTTTCTTATTTTTGAACACCCACTTTGTTCCAATGATACTCTTATTAGCTGGACATGGAATAAGCCTCCATACTTTCAATGCTTCGAATTGATTTATCTTTTCTTGCATAGCTAAAATTCAATCCGGATCATTTAACGCTTCCTTAATAGTGAGTGGTTCAACATTGCTCAAAAACATCGAAAACAAACACTCATTTACTGTAGCAATCAAAGCAGACGAGCGAGTTTGAATTGGAGAATTTGGATCACCTATTATTTGATGAATAGGATAAGCCTTCGTCCACTTTGTTGTATGAGGGCGAGGAGCATAGGATTCTTGAACATTATCAAGAGTAGCATTTGTGCTTTCTTCGGTTAGAGGAACATCTGGGTCAGCACATGGAATATCTGAAGGAATATCAGAGTATTCCGATTGTTGATGAGGAATGTTTGGTTCATTAACCGAAGAACTAGCAGGATGTGTTGATCCTTCCACATTTATTGTAGTCTCTTGTTGTGTATGAACAACTTCTGGTACTGAAATATTTTGAACAGGAGTGGAAACATCAACCGGTGTTGAATTAGAAGCACCGTCTTGAGTATTTGTTGCAGCGGAAATTATTGTAGGTGTTTGGTCCATCCTGTTAAAATCAGCAGATTTATTGTAAGTACCGTAAAATTCATCATAAAATTCGTCAAATAATAAATCAAGGTCAGTTAAATGAGATTTAGATGTTGAAGATTGATCCTGATTAGGTGTTGGAATAAATTCTGAACTGAGATGTCCAGAAGCTAAGATTCCTGTTATTACAGGTTCTGAACTGTTTTGAACAGAAACCAAATCGTGATGTTCGTCGAATTTGACATTAACACTTTCAGTGATTGATCTGGATTGCTTCAGATATATCCGGTATGAAGCCGTTGAGAAAGAATATTCAACAAAGATACCATCAACCGCCTTTGGACTGAACTTGCTCCGTTGATATTTATCATTCATGACATAACACCTACATCCAAAAACACGAAAATATTTTATGTTAGGCTTCCGGTTGATCATAATTTCATACGGGGTGTTAGTGTCAATTTTATATGTTGTATTCAAGTTGAGGGGTTATTTGGTAACTATTGAGTCTAGGTATAAATAGCCTAGTTTAGCTCATTTCTCACTAACACTTTGAAAGATAACATTGGGAAAACTCACTGTATTTTCTCTCTGCACTTTTGTATTGAGTTCTTCAATCTAATGAGAGATGACCAGTGATTTGCATACATCATGTTATTGATTACTTGTTATTGGGATAACAAGTGGTATCAGAGCCAATCAGATCGAATTTGTGAAGAAATTTGATGATTTTTGGGCATTTTTTTGACACTTTCGGACTACTCATGGATTCTGTGATTTGAGTGTGTTTTTGGTTCGAGTTTGAGCACAGAGTTGTGCGGATTGATACACTAAATCAATTCATGCAAATTAACAGGATCAGAAAACAAGTTTCGAAGGATTTCAGTTGATTTTGAGGTTTCTCAAAAAGTTTACTGTTCAGATCGGAAGATGGATTTCTGTTAGTTTCTTGGTGGTCTCTGCTGAACAAAAGTTGCTCAGACTGTGATCATGAACAACCCTACGAAGTTTCAAATCAATTGGAGTTGATTTGAAATTGTTTGGACACTTAGAAAAATTTTGCGTTAAAACTCATAACTGTCGTACGCTTATCTGTTCTTCGTGTTCATAACTGTCGCATGATTCATAGCATCATAACTGTCGCACGATTACTGACCGACTAGATTTCTTGTCGTACAGGTTTTGTACAAGAGTTACTGTTCATGGGTCTTAGTCGTACACAGCTTATACGACAGTTACTGTTCATTTGACCAAGTCGTACAAATTTCGTACGAGTGTTGGTCCAAGTCGCACACTTGTTGTACGATAGTTACTGTTGCTGAATCCATGTCGTACACGTTCTGTACGAGAGTTACTGTTCACTTGTACTGTCACACACGTTCTATACGACAGTTTGTCAAATTTTCACAAATTCACTTTTCTGTGTAAAGATCAATACAAGTAATTTTCAAGATGAATAGAAACGACATAATGAACTCTTTGGGAAGTGATACTAGACCTCCGATTTTGATCGAAAAAGAGTATGAACAATGGAAAGAAAGGTTTGAAGATTTCCTTGAACGACAATCAAATGGTGTTCACTTGATAGATTCTCTTCACAATGGTCTAATGAAACCTGTTCTTAAGGACTATCGTGAACCGGATGCACCAAACGAAGATATGAGATTGGTTCCTCTTTCCGAGTACACTGTTGATGAAAAATCAAGATACGATGCTGACAAGAAGGCAAGATCATATGTCATTATGGGGATTCCTAATGAGGTGTTTAACAAGATTGATAGCTACAAAGATACCGCACACAATATGTGGATGCAATTAGAGAAGATGTTACAAGGGTCTCAGATTGGAAATCAGATGAAAATTACAATGTGAATCAATAGGTATGAAGAGTTTAAGGCTAAGGAAGATGAGTCACTTCATGACACATATGACAGATTCATAGTTTTACTAAATGAGTTGAGTAAAAACAAGATCAAAAAGGATCTGATCGAATTAAATGTCAAATTTCTCACTTCACTGCAACCCGAGTGGAAGAGTGTGGCTAGAAAAATGAAACAGAATCCTAGACTTTCCACTATGCAACTACATGAATTGTATGAGACGATGTTGCAAGATGAGGAAGAAATAGATGAGATAAGAGAGGAGAAGAATAAGAAAAAGAAGAAAGATATCTCTCAAGAACCGATTGCACTACAAGCCGAGGTACAATCGAACAGCTTTACATCTGATGAATCTGGAATGTTTGATACAGGTTTTAGGGGAAATATTTCTGATGATGGTGTTGAACTACATCAAGCTTTAGTTCTTGTCACAATGCACTTTCAAAAGAAGTTTTACAAACCTCCGTCATCAAACAACAATCTGAGGTATACATCTGGTTCGAGAAAGTTTGAGAACAACAATTATGAAAGGAAACCTTTTGGAGAGCAAAGAGTTGAGAATACTGATAAAAGATTTGGGCAAAGATCGGAGAAAGCTGAAGGAAAGAAGGTGTATGAGAACATGGAGAAAAAGTTCGAAGATAAGAAGGCTGTGGAGATACAAAAGTGCTACAATTGTGGAACCCCGGGTCACTATGCAAGAGATTGTCAAAAGAGGGTTGTCAAGAACACTGATTACTACAAACAAAAGCTGCTTCTTGCACAACAAAAAGAAGATGGAATAGCTCTTATGGTGGAGGAAGAGTATTTTCTTGATTATTCTGATGACGAGGGTGAAGGGGAAGATCATGCAAATATGTGTCAAGCAGAATTCGATTCTGATGAGGAGGATAAGTCTGACACTTCCTCACAGGCAAATTCTTTTCCATTACCTGAATCAGTAAATCAAGAAGTCATAAATCTGTGTAATGAACTGAATGACACACTAAATAAATTAGCATGTTCTGAAGAAGAGTATGCTAGTTTATTTTGTGAATTTGAAATAATGGAACCATGTGTTGAAAAGTTAACAAAAACTCTACAAAACGAAAGAAAGAACAATAGCGAGTTGAAACAACATGTTGATGTTGTTGAATTTGAGATAAAACACAAATGTTCTGAAATCAAAAATCTCAAAGCTCAACATGATCAATTTGAATCAGAAAAGTTAGTTCTTGATTCTCAATTATCTGAATTGAATAAGCAAATCAAAGATCTAGAATCAACGAATAAAGAAAGTGATTTTTCTTTGACAAATCTTTCAAATAAGAATTCAGATTTATTAGCCAAAATCAAAAGTTTGGAAAATAAGCTGTATTTGAGAGATCAATCTACTCAAACAATTTTCATGAACAAGCCAAGACATGTAAACAATGTCAATAAATATTGGGGACTTGGTTACGAATGTCCAAGATATGGAGCCAAAGCTATCGCTGCAGTACCGACAGTGTATAATTTCGAATGTTTAAGGTACGCACGATATTGTCCCGATTTTGAAATTCATTGGACTGATGAAAAGGAAACACAAAGAGAGGAATATAGAAAAAGGGCTTTAACAACTCATATCCAACTTCCATTTTGCTATACTAATGAGACGTTGAAGATTCTCAACAATCTAGATAAACCACTTCCAAACAATTATTTTGAAATAAATGCTACAAAGCCAGTTACTAACAATCAAGTCATTGAAACAAAGAAATATGTTCCTACATTAGTTCTTGAAGGGAAAATTGTTGAACTTGCGATCTCCCTTGCAGAACAAAGGATCAAAAATGATTATGAAAATGATCTCCTTTCAACTATTTTCTCAACTACATTTAAGGAAATATCTTCTAGTTTCAATGATGAGGTGAAAAAGGAAACTATTAAGATTGAACATGGCTTGATCGAAAAGTTTTCTGAATCAACAAAGAGTATCTTTGATTCAAAACAAAAGATTGATAAAAAATGTATCAAACTGTCAAAGAAAGTGGTAGATCTTGAGAATATTCTTCTTTCTGAGCATACCAATTTGGAAAATGAGAAAGTCAACTTTGTGAGCCAAATCAATTTATTCGAAAATAAGTTGACTGATTTGTTAAAGACAAAAGCTGAATTAGAGATTGTGTTAGAAAACGAAAGAAAAGAATTTGCTTTGAAAAACTAGTTCAATCTTGAAGAAAGCAACTTTCTTAAAGTACAGAACTGTGAGCTTTCTCAAAAAGTGATGACATTAGAAAAATCTTTGAAAGAAAGAAAGCCTAATATAATGTCTGATTTTGAAGATTCTTTCAATCTTGAAAGAGCACAGTTTGAGTTTGAGAAAGTAAGTTTTGAAAATGAGAAAAATTCTTACGAAATGAGAATAATTGAGCTTTCTCAAGAAGTGGATGAGTTAGAAAAGGAATTAGCAAAAGAAAGAAAAGAAAACGCTTTCAAAAGTTGGAATACACCTGAGTCCTCCAAGGATTTTGAAGTTCACAACGCCGATTCTGATTCGGATTGTGACTTTGAACCTAATGGCCAAGGTTTCGAAACCAAGTCAAAACCAATAGAAAATGAAAAAGGAAAAGCTTGTGTATTTGGATTTCTCAAAGAAACTTCAGGACCATACTGGTTTTATTATTTCTGAAGAAAAAGGGGAAAGCAAAAGGAAAGATGGTCTGAAAAGGATTTCTATGAAGATTGAGTTGAATACTACTTCTGAACCTAAAGTCAATAGTTATTGTATGAAATGCAATTGTGATCTGAATACTAGCAGTAAAAGTGATAAGACTTATGTTTCAGATCTATTGTCTCTTGCAAGAAAGAATCTCAAATGCGTTCAATGTGGTAGTCATTCATTTCATTCATCTCAGCAAAGTCCAGTTTTAATAACATCTGTTTCTTATATAAACAAAGAAAAATCTTCGAGTACTTTCTATAAAGGTGAGTGTTCAAACATAAAGAAACCACCTTTAGAGAAAAGAAAGAAGAGTAAAATGTCAAAGAAATGTCAAGTTCAGAGTTCTGAAGATTCTAACTCTAAATCTTCTATTCTTTCAGATAATTTTGTGAATTTGGAGAAGAAAGCGCAAGAATGGCGGGTAAAGCAAGCAACGACTGATTCAACCAAACAGAGTGTTAAAAACAGTAGTTTTTCGAATAATAAACAATTTGGTACGGGTAATAAACAATCTTTTGTAAAGCCTTACAAAAGTTACTCCAAAGACCAATTGTTGGATTTTAAAAATGGTGAATGTTTTTGCTCTGTTTGTGGTTATGAAAGTGCGTTTGCTATGCCTGGTTCTTGTTGTTGGGATAATTCTTACTTTATCCCAAGTGGTAAAAGAAATTCAAATTTGAAGAAAAAGAAGAAGACACAAATGTTGGTCCCGAAGGGTTATACAAGTTTGTAGAAGGGGGGGTTGAATACAAACACACGATTTTTACTTTTCTAATTTGTTTATTGATAAATCAAGACAAATTACAACTTGTTGCGGAACAAGATTAAGGATAAACCTAATCTAAACAAGTCCTGAGAAACACTAAGTTTTTTGCACTAGAAAGAGTTAAAGAAATTACGAATAATAACTTAACAATAAGATAAATAAGAAGATGGTCCGAGCACACTTCAAAACTGAAGTAAGGTTCTTCTTATATACTGCATGCATTTAATGCATGGCAGTATGGCTTTACACGTGGCAGCAGCTAAGTGGTTGCATGTCATTGACCTTTGTAGACAACCTTAGTAGCCGCATGGTGCACATTGTAGAATCAGAGTTGTTGTACGATTACAGACAAAAAGGATGTCCGTTCTGACAGTTCGTACGGAGATGTGTAAAGGAGGTAAGACAATAGTAACATGCAGGGAGACTTCATGATCAGCTTTCATTGAGTCAGATCTTTATCAACGAGTGATAAAGTTCAGCGATTGGTGAAGTATTCTACTTGATACTTCACGTTGAGTGGACAAATCATGGCTTCGCTGATATCCGTATCAGTTCATTAGCAGACTTGTCGCTGGTTCTTGAGCTTGATCTTCGACTTCAGCGTAGAACTTTGGTTGATGTGAAACTTGTCTTCAGGGATCATAAGTAAACCAACTAAACTATCAGCGATCATCAATAGAACTGAACAGGCTCAGAGCTATATGATGATGAACAGTGTTCGCTGAATATCTAATCTAACGAGTGTCAGTTCCTATCAGCGGTACTGTAAAGTCTTAGTACTTATCAACGATAGTGAAACTCTAATACATATTGTTTACTTACAATTTTCACTAAGTGTTAAGAGAGGGTCATTATCAAATCACTGAGGGTTTGGATCAACAATCTCCCCCTATTTGATTATGACATAGCAACAGAGAAAATTGCTATTTAATGAAATCATAAGGATAAAAAAGAACTTATAAAATATTTGCCCCTTTTACTGTTTTCTGGGATCTTTTCAGTACTGATGGAGTAAAGTACATTCGCTGAAAGTTTTCTTTAAACTTCGTAAAGATTACAGAGGGAAGTGGAAAAATTATAAGTACAGCAAATAAAATTACAAGTACAGAAGATGTAAACAGATAAGGATAGAAAGAATTACAAGGCGATCCTATCCGTCAAAAGGTTCTTCCTTAATGAGAAGTTCATCAAGGGTCTTTGATGTGGGAATCATCCAGTCAGGGACCGTTACACCTTGATCATTTTTGTTCTATGCTTCTTCAAAGATCAGGGGCTTGAGGTGACGTGCCGGAATGTCGCGTCTGACTTCACACCAGTGTATTAGGTCTCTGAGTTGTTCGATGGGAGTGATTGGAAGCCTAGATATGCGTTGAAAGTGTTGATTTCCATAACAGTCTAGAAACAAGATGCCATAGGGTTCACTTATGACTTTTCCAGGGATAAAGGTTTCACCAGGAGGCAGGGAGGTGTCAAGTACTGAGAGGTCAGGGTCACGACCAAGTACTTCTTCGCGTGAGAAACCTATACCTGCTTCATTCTGTATAGGAGGACCTGAGTCTGAGGTTTTCTTTTTCTTTGCAGAGGCCCTTCCTTGTTGAGGTGGAAGAATAGTGGAAGGAGGAATATCCACAGCAGAAGAAACAAAGTCGATCTGAGAATTTAAAATTTTCTCGACATGGCTCTTGAACTTTGAGCGAGATCGCTGAATGGCTAATTTCACTTCCAACCATTCAGAGAAACCAAACTTCTCTAATGAAGTGGCGTAGAAGGTTTGCTTGGTTTTATCTTCTCGGAATACGTCAACTTCAACAACAGGAACGTCTACAAACGTTTTTCCTCTGATATTTACCTTGATGATTTTGGATGGTCGAGATCGATAGTTCAGCATTTCTTTACACCATTCCAAAGTCGAATCAGATACCTTAGTCTTTTCTTCAACGATCCTTTGGGTATCATCCCATAGCTGACGTTGGACATCAATATGAGTTCTTTTCAGCGCGGGGTCTTTCACCAATTGTTGGACAAGCTGGATGGCGAGAGCCTTATCTTTTTCTTCAGCTTCCTTCTTTTCGGCGAGTAATCTTTCAGCTCTTAGATGATCCTCGTATTCTTTCCTTGATATCCTAAACTTTGTGGGAGCAGGGATTTTGTCACGAGGAAGAATGATTCGCTGATCTTCAAGCTTTTTGATCATTGCATCTCTCTTTTCTTGATCCTCTTTACATAGCTTTTGTGGAGCCAAGGAAGGCCTGTTTTTGTGAGAGAGCAGCTGTTCTTCTGGTTCATCGGTCTCAGTGGTTAAATCCAAGACTGGGATTATTGGTGTAGTCGTAGGAGCTTCTGCGTGATCCTCAAACAAGGGAGAGGACTAGCTGAAACACAGCGATTGTTTAAGTAAGAACATGGGATGAAAGAGATAGAGAAAAGAGTGTGGTTAAGTGAATTGTGGTTTTAAGGATAGAAGGATTGAGATTGAGAAGGGATAGAGGAAAGATGCAGTGTAAGGGAATAGAAGGTAGTGTACCTGACAAACTGGCTTTTGAAGCAAGATCGTCAGATTGTCTTCTTCAGCGAGGCCTTTGTTTTTGCCTGTGTCAGCTTCAGATGATGCAGGCTTTGTCCGCTCCCCTGAAGGTTCTTTTATCTCAATCCCTTTTTGAGCTGGGGCTTTTGCAATAGGCTGGACATAGAAGAAGTCGTCATCATCATCGTCATCTTCATCATCTTTGGGGGATGATGATGGTTCTTCATCAGAGATGTCGACAGGTTCATCGTCTCCAGCTTCTTCTTCAGACTCGACCTCTTCAGCATAAGGTTCGGTCACGTCAGCAGCAGCTTCCTTAAGTTGCTCATCGAGTTGCTCCCCCTCAGATACAGAGGGAAGTTTCTCGGTTTCCTCAGGGTTTTCAACTCCCTGAGGTCGTGAAGTAGAAGTAGTAGCAGCAGCAGCAGTTTCAATACCCCCCCCCCCCTCAGCATTATGGGGAAGGTCTTCTTTAGGCTTCTCCCCCTCTTCCACATTATGGTTGGGGGAGGTAACAAATTGTTCAGCAGCAGCAGTGTGTATTTGGTCTCTGTCTTCCAAGCTAGAGATCCCAACACAGTTCTCAATCATTGCTAATCTAACTTCCAGGCCAGTTATAGCAGGATTGATCTTTTGAAGATCCTCTCGATCGACCTGAGTAAAATGAGAAGTTGAGGTGTTCAGGCGATCGAGTACTTTCTGAACAATTTCGTTGACGGCGGAGACCTCAGTTTTGATCGTGGAGACTTCACCCTTAAGAGAACCAATCTTTGTCTTCAATGATGTGACTTCATTGGACAGAGCGGTGAAGTTTGTTGAAAGATAGGTGGTGGCGGTTGAATTGTCAGCGAGGGTGGTAGCAAATTGAGCAATCCTACCATCCACCTTCTCCAGATCAGCTTTGGAGGCTTTCGTATCAACGATCTCGGTCAACTTTGTGAGTTTCTCTCCAGCGTCTGTAACCGCTGAAGAGTTCATGGAGAGAATGGTGTTGTAATTTTCCACTTTTGTTTCCAGGGCCTTCAGGGAGGTGTTGATATCCCCCAAATTAGGACCTGAAACAGCTATTAACTTATGAACAGAGGAAAGCTCAGAAGTTTGGGGTAGAGAGAGAGGAGTGTTTGGGATTGTGTGTATACCTGCAGGCGGGTTGGCGAAGTTGTCGAACCCTTTGTGTCCTGAATGAAATTCCATGTCGCCTTCAAGAGTACCTTGGCGCATTGAGGTGCCTGCAGATCCTAAGTTTGCATCCATCATCGTATTTAGAGTGTCTGCAGCTGAGTCATGTACGATGAAGGGTGTCCTTGAGAAAGTTGGGAAAATTGGTGGAGAGTCCAAAGATTGAGTAGGAGGAATGATGGTTGAGAATGATGGTTGGGTGCGGGGTTCAGCGTTGGATTCGTTGAAAATCACTTCAGTCTGTAGAGAGGCTGAAGGAGGTGGGTTCAGTTCCAAGTTTATAACTTCAGCATTTATAGACGCTGAAGCCGGGATGGAAGGGGTGGCTTGATCAGTTGTGGTAGAGCGTACCACGGAACTTTCCATCAGCTCTTCAAGATGAGATGTGGAGACTTCAGCGTGTGAATGCTGGGGGGGTTGCTCCTTGGTTTTCTTGATTCTTTTGGAACCAAGTTGGGAAGATGAGTGTTTCCTTTTTCGAGGAGTGGAGGGTGCAGCGTGGGTATCAGCGGTGGGGATTCCCACTGAATGAGCTGCAGAAGTAGAAGAAGGAGGATTGAGAAGAGATAAGATAGTAGAAAGACGTACCTCATTTTCCAGCGGCTTGAAGTCGAGCACCTTAGGGCCAACGTGAGAGAGTCTCAGATCACCCTCTTGTGGGTACTTGTCCCCAAGTCCAAGTTGAAAGACGGCGCTGATGAATCTGGGATTAGGAACCTATGCAGATCTTTCAGCCATATCCACTCTGAACGCAAGGTCGTCGTAGATGATTGAGGCCCAGTCAACATTTAGACCTTTCAGCAATGCATAGCCCATTGCCTGCTGAGGTTGAGCAGCTTGATCAGAAGAGCCACTCTTCGCTGTCATGCAACTAATCAGATGTGCGAAGATGAAGTTCATCTCGTTGGGCATTTTGGACTTCTTGATCATGGTCAGTTTCTTCTCAGGCTTCTTGTCCCTTCCAGTGTCACATGCGTAACCCATTGCATCAAAGAATGCAGTGATGGCTTCCCTATCAGCATGGTTTTTGTGGTTTAGGAGAGGGACAAAGCGGTTTTCTTTGGTAGAGGTAGGAAGACTCAGTGCTTTCCTGATAATGGCAAGGTTAATTTTGGTGGTTCCAAATTTGGTGTCACACAGAATGGAGTCAACGATCTTCGTTGGGTCTTTGGCATGGGGTACCTTAACTCTTCTGGCAGTATACCAGAATTGAGATAGTAGGAATTGATGAGCAGGGGGTGTAATAGTCAGGGTTGTAGATAAGCAACATGTTTTGAGGTAATTCACAGCATCATCCAGATGTGTGACTTGCTTTCGAGGAGGAAACTCGAAAAGAGCATGGAGGTTGTTCGATTTTGAAAAATCGATTTCCTCAAGCTTAAACTTGACATGAGAAGCTTTGACGAGAGTCAGTTTCTTTGCAGCAGTGGATTTCTCAGCGGTAGGAGCAGGAGTAGAAGATGCCATTTCTGTTTAACATATCAACCATGAACACAACTAAAGAAAAGTCTTAATGTGAAAGATTTTCCAAGAAGATGTTTTCTATTTTTGTCCATTTCATTCAGACAGAAATGTCTTAATGAAGATTAGGGTTTTCTTGTTTTGATAAAAAACAAACCCAGTAAAAGTCTTGTTTTCCATTTTCCTTTAGATAAGGATTCTGGAAAAACGAATGAAGAACACGTTTAAGATTTTGAGTTTTAAACTTGAAGAACAACCATGAAAAGGCTGTGTTCATAAAACCATGAAAGAAATGATTTCATTTTATAAAAGTTTCTTTTGTTTGATCTGTTAAAAGCAACAAGAAGATCAGAAACAAGTTATGCAGGTGAATAATAAGAATATTAACCTGGTAAACGAAGAAGAAGATGAGCAGATTTCTGGAAATAAGCAACAGTAAATCTTTTCTTGCTTGGAGAAGAAGTTCGCGTAAAGGAAAAATATAAACTCGAAATAGTTTATATAGAGGGATTTGGGAGAGGGAAAAACTAGAGCGGGAAAGTTTTTCATCATGACAGGGACACGTGTTTGCATTTGATTCGATGGTAAACGAAACGTGCAAACGTGTGTCAGAAAAAGAACGTGCCCGGGTTTATCCGTTGTGATGATGTCACAAACGTCCTTTCATATTTTAGGATGTCTCTGAGGTTTTGAAAGCTCAGGGACTATTTTCAAAAACATGAAGCACTGAATAGAAATATCAGTGTTAGTTTAAGAAATTTCAAAGTATCGCTGTTAAGGAAGAGATATTCAGCTATGTGATTTGTTTTGAAATCTTACATTCACATGCGAACGTCAGCGAGCAAGAGAGAAACATACTGTTAGCTTCAATCTTCCTAATCATAGAAGTATTTAGAAGTAGTGAAAATAGGCTAAGTGAAGAAAGCCTCTTACAGGGGATCTGCCGGACTTACCGAGGGATCAAGATCAAGAATCTACTGAAGCTAAAGAGGCCCGCTACAGAAGCTCTGTCATACGCGCAAAGAAGACCAAAGACTCAGAATCCGGTGAAGACTGCTCCACAGAGGACCAGACCGCAGAACCTCTGTAACTCATTACAGAGCCTCTGTGGTCCTCACTGAACGACATGAAGATATTTATAATATCTTGCTACTGTTACAGGACCCGTTCATCAACTTGCATGGTAGCATGCCCTGTCCAACGTCGACGTGTCAAACTCTGATTGGACTCAGTAGGGCTTAGTACATAATAGACGTCTGCTGCATTAAATGCAATACAACACGTCTTACTGTTCATGCCGTTCTTGCAACTGTTCACGACATCCGTTCAACTATTCATCAGTACCGTCTGAATAGTAGCATATGCTTTATGGTCCCCTTTAGAGTAGTATATAAGGAAGACTCATGTTGAGTTCTTCCTTAAATCAGATAATCAATTAATCACATATAAATCGACCATCATAAGAACACAAAAAGCTTATTCACCTTAAGAGTCATATCTATTTTGAAGCTTTTCTTACTCATTGTTCTTAAATATGTTCTTATTATATATTCAGTAAACTTTGAAATATTATTTCCTGTTCATTGTATATTTATATTTTGGTCTAAATCTATCAAACTTATCTGTTAGTTCTTCAAATACGCTTCCGCATCAAACATTAACTTGAACTAATAGATCTGATAATCTTGTTTAAAGCAAAACGGGAACCAACAATTGGTATCAGAGCTAAGCTTGATTTTCAATATCAAGTGATCCTCGTTTTACAACTTTTATTTGATAGATTACTTTCCTTCTCTTCATCACCATATTTCTGGATATTAGGTGTACCCAGAAAACCTTCCAGATCTTCATACTCATAAATCCTCCATCAGATTATCCTTTCCTCAAAATGACAAATACAAATAACTTTTTCACTACTGGCTCATTAACCAAACCTCCTACTCTTCTTAGAGATGAGTATCCTCAATGGAAAATAAGAATGGTTCATTTTTTTGAGGGTACTGAAAAAACTCTCAAACAATATCTATACAATCTTCCTCCGGTTCCTATGATAACTATGCCACGTGTACCAGCTACTGCTGAATCTCCTGAAATCCCTGAACATCAAAAACCTAAGCCAAAAGAAGAATGGTCAAATGAAGATAAGGCAGAAGATGAAGTTGCACAGAAAACAAAAAAATACTGATCATGGCTATCCCCAACGAAATTTTTCAATCCTTAGATGCATGCGAAACAGCGCACGATCTCTGGAAAGAATTAGAAAGACAGTTGGAAGGGGGTGCTAAAACACAGAAGAACCGAAGGGCACAATACATAAACGAGTATCATGCCTTCAGAGCCTCTGCAACAGAATCACCGCAAACAACATACGATCGGTTCAACTCTCTCATAAACAAATGCAGAAAGTCTGGTATTCACAGAACCACGGAAGAAAATAACGTCATGTTTCTAAAGAGCCTGAACGATGAGTGGCTTCAGTTGTCTATGTCTTTACAAACAAATCAAGATCTAGACTCCTGGACACTCTCTGATATCTATGGAACACTAGCCGCACAAGAGCCTCAAATAACTCAAGCTAAAACACTAACCATTGTACCATATGCATTGGTTAGTAAATCTACAGAGACTACAGACAGATCAATAAATGAGAGATCTACAGAGGAGAAAAAGAAGGAGAAAAAGAAGATGGTAATGATTGATAGCGAAGAAGACGAGCTGATAGAGGAAGAAATAACTCTTGCGTCATTAGCTAAATCAATGGCTCTATTGACAAGAGAGTTTAGAAATAACCAAAGGAATTCTGGTAGGAGAGATGAAGGAAGAAGAGAAGAATCAAGCGACCGACAGAGGTCAGACTACATAAATGATGACCAACAGAGGTCGAGCGAAAGAAGCTACAGAGGGAATGACCGACAGAGATCAGATGACAAGGTAGGCCACACACAAGAATGCTACAAATGTGGTAAGCCTGGTCATTACGCAAACGAATGCAGAACAGAGAAAGGTGGAGACCAACAGAAGTCCGAAGATCGAACTGGAAACACCTCCCAAGGTTGTTTCAACTGCGGCAAGCCAGGTCATTTCGCTAAAGAATGCAGAAGTAGACAAAATTGCCCACAGAAGGACTCAGCTTTTTACAAAAAGAAGGCTGAGTATTATGCGCAAAAATCCCTAATGGCGAACAAAGGGCATTCTGAGGAAAACAAGGAAGACTTCGAGTCCGATTCTACCTCTGACGATGAATTCCCCACCAATGCCCTGTTCTGTGGCATGGCAGAAGTTGACTCCGGCACTGACAATGAGGTATCCATTTCAAACTCTACCTCAAGTACTAATTCTGTAGATGATGAAATATTTAAACTTAACATTGAACTGAAAGAAATAAATGAAAGCATTCAGAAAAAGCTGACCTTTAATGAGAGAGAAGTAAGGCTTCTCACTCAAGAAAAAGCCAAAATCTTTGAAGAAAAAGAAAAAGTCGAAAAATATTGGAGCAAAAATATAGATCCTTTAAAAAGGCAAATTTCTGATTTAACCTATGCTTTAAAAATCAAAACAAAAGAACTTTCAGTTTCAAGAAGTGAAACTACAGACATAAGAGCTCTAAAAGAATACTTTCAAAAAGAAAGAGAGGTACTTTGGCAAGATCTTTTAAGAAGATAAGTTTTACTTAAAAACTATAAAGATGCACAGAAGGTATATGAAAAGGTAAACTCTCAAATAGCAAGACGAGGCATAGGGTACAGTGATATTACCTTAGGAGTTGAAAATAAACGACTAAAACCTCTGTCTTCTCTATTTGTTTTGGGAAAAACTAACAAACCAAACTTTCCAAACTTACTCTCTGTAAGTAAAAGGGTTAAACTCTCTGCAGAACCTCACTTAAGAAAACATACAAAGATGATCAATGTGTGGTTTGAAAACACAGATTCATCATCTTCATCCTCTGTCAATAGAGGAATCGAACCAAAGAAATATCTGAAAACACAAGATCAGATTGGTATCTTTAAGTTTGGTAAACCAGAGACTCAAACACAGGTCGCCTTTGTCTGCATAATGAACGATGAAAAGAAATTATCAGCAGAAGCTCCTGAGTTCAAACCCATCCTTTCAGAAGAAAAACTTAAAAAATCTATTGAAGAAGAAATTTTGGAAGTTTTGAAATCAAATGTTTTAGAAAATCTCAGTACCTCTTCTATAAATCAAATTCTCACTGAAAAGATCTCATCAGATACCTCTGCCTTCTATGAAAGTCATTCTACAGAGGAAGAAAGCTCGTACGATACATGCTCAGAAAATCCAGCCTCTGTCGAAAGAGATGACTCAACCTCTGTATATGAGGACGATTCATCCTCTGACGACTCAGAGACTGATTCTAAATCAGGAATAGTTCACTGTGACACAGAGGATGTTAAATTCTCCTCTGAGGTTCTTAACAGAACTATTTCTCCAAAAGAGAAAATCACAGAGATACCTATCTGCCCAGATTTTCTGAACATGTATTTAAAGGTCAAAACCTCTGCTGAGCTTGATATGTTAAAGAAGACCTCTGTTGATCCTAAAAGTTCAAAATTTTCAAAACCTTTAAGGAAAATTAAAGAGAATCCCACTTGGCAACAAAAGGGAAAATGGCCTGAAGCTAACAAATACTTTTCCTCTGTGACAGTGAAGAAAGATGTTCACCACAGAAGAGAGTCACAGAAGGCAGGAACTAAACAAGACTTTTGCAAACAACATTCTAGTATTCATAGATCTTCTTGTAATAGGAAATCTAATGTAAAGAAAGAGTGTAATGCCTCTGTGGCTCAGTTCAATGAATTCAATGAAAAGTTCAAACGAATCACGTCTCATATACAATACTGTCATTGTTTTGATCTTATGTTCAAATTGAATAAACACTTCTCAAGTCCAGATTGCTTACTCTCCACTAAAACTCCAAAGTTAAAACCTCGAGAGAAACAATCTGATCTTTCTACAAAGGATAAAATGTATTTCAAGAATGCTAAGGCAAACTTGAAAAATTCTAACAATATTGGACCCATATGGTTATGGGTACCTAAGTCTCTGTGATTGTCTTACAGAAGCAACATGTGCCAATTTGGTATCTTGAGACCGGATGCTCAAGGCACATGACTGGCGACAGAAGGTTACTATCCACATACAAAGAAACACACGATGGTGGATCTGTAACTTTTGGAGACAACATGAAGGGACACATCAAAGGCTATGGAGTCATACAGAAAGAAAATGTCTCTGTATACAAAGTTGCATATGTAAATGGCCTCAAACACAACCTACTAAGTGTAAGTCAACTCTGTGATACAGGATTCGATGTGTTATTCAAAAGAACTTTCTGCTCTCTACAAAGTGAAAACACAGGAATGGAACTTCTGCGAGCTGAAAGAAGAGGTGATCTATACCTAATGAATTTTACTTCAAAATTCAAGGACAAAGTTTGCCTAGTAGCCTGCAAAAGTGAAGAAGCGTGGTTATGGCACAACAGGTTCTGTCACATAAACTTTCACACCCTGGATAAACTAGTAAAACTCGATCTAGTTAAAGGTTTGCCAAATGTTAAATTCAATAAGGATCACTTGTGTTCGGCCTGTGAAATGGGAAAACACAGAAGGGCTTCCCACAAAGGCAAAACAGACGTGTCTTGCACTAGGCCTCTGTACATGCTTCATGTCGACCTCTGCGGTCCCATTGCTATACAGAGCCTAGGTGGCAAGAAATACATACTTGTCCTAATTGATGAGTATTCACGTTTCACTTGGTTTGAATTTATTAGAAAGAAATCAGATGTTCCAATTATACTGATAAATCTAATGAAAAGAATTCAAGTTCTTTATGACAGCAGAATACAGAAGTTAAGAAGTGACAATGGCACAGAATTTAAAAACTGTGTCATTGAAGCCTATCTTTCTACAGAAGGAATATCACAGAACTTCTCTGCCGCTCGAACTCCACAACAGAACGGTGTAGTCGAAAGAAAGAATCGAACACTTGTGGAGGCCGCAAGAACTATGCTATCTGCATGCGGATTATCAATGAACTTTTGGGCAGAAGCAATTTCTACTGCGTGTTATACACAGAATCGATCAACCATTGTGAAAAGACATCTCAAGACGCCTTACGAATTGCTTCACAAAAGGCGGCCAAACATCAAGTTTTTCCATGTATTCGGATGCAAATGCTTTGTTTTAAACGACAGAGATTCAAGAGGAAAGTTTGAAGTAAAAGCTGATGAAGGCAAATTCATTGGATACTCTGCCACTTCCAAAGCCTACAGAACATTCCTTACAAAGTCTCGCAAGATTGTAGAAAGCATCAATGTTTCTTTTGATGATTCATTCCAAATGACTTCTGAACAAATCAGTTTAGAACTCGGAATTAAAGGGAAATCCTCTGACATCTCAAAAACAAAAGAAGATTTGGATCTTCTATTTTTAGAGATGTTCAACAATGACATTGATCCTTCTGTTGGAACCATCAGAATTTCTGAAGAACAATCCTCTGTCGGACAAAATCCTACAGGTATGACTCTAACAGGTCCAAATAATGCTTCATCTTCTTCTATAAATACTACAGATGCAATTGCCGAAGAAGAACATGCAGAAGATGAAACATCAAGAAAAACGACCACAGAAGTTGCTGAAAAACAAACTCCACAATCCACAGAGGAACCAATTACAGAGGAAATCGAGGACCAAGACTATACGTCCTCAGAGGAACAAACCCCACCACCACTCATACCAATATTTCCACAAACGGTAGAATCAACTACCAAGGCACGAAGAACGACAGAGGCTACACAAGAAGAAACACAAGAAGCCGCTGACGAAAGGTTCGAGGACATTGATGATTGTTAGCTTTAATTAGCTCCTAATTAAATGAATGTTTTATAAAGATATTTTAATGTTTTAGATATTTTCTTATAGATATTTACTTAGATATTTTATATAGATATTTTAGATATTGTCTAGATTTTAGATATCCTAAATATCTAATGTGTAATTGGCCTTATATAAGAGGTGTCCATAGTCTTATTTCAAGAAGTGAGAGATATGGAAAGCACACAAAAACACACATAGACTAGTTTCTTATGAGAGTCGTTTCATGTTTAGTGTGGTGTTTTTCAACATTTCTCCTCTCCATATTTAATCATCAATGAATATGAGATAAGTTTCTTTATGATTGTTCTTCATGTATATCTTATCTCTATATTTAAATATGGACTTTATATTTCTTCTATTGTTGCTCAAAAATGGGATCAACAATTGGTATCAGAGCCGATTGAAGAAACTTTTCTTCAAAATCGATCATCTATGCAACAATGGAAGTTTTAGATGGTTTAGTTTCTGATATACTTCATGTGTGTGTTTTGATTCTTTCTCATTCATTGGTTTTATTTGATAAGCACTAAGTAGATGGTTGATCTATGATCTCATCCTTGTGTGTGCTTAAGTCCATAGCAATTCTTTTTGCATCTTGGTAGTAAGGTTGTTGATCTTTGTTTGATCTGACCTTTATTTTCAAGATTGGACTATCTTTGATCCAGATTTTGTTTGTCTTCCGCTGCTCATAAACATTTATATATGGATAACAAAATCATTTGGGTCTTGAGAAAGTTGTTTGAGAAAGATTTGAGGTTTTGTTACATGTTCAAAGTCTGATCTGAAACGTTTTTTAAAAACTTTGAGTTCTTCTAATTAGTTTTCTGACTTGATCAATTAGAAATCGAATTATTTGCACTCACGGTTTTAAAAATTATATGAAGATCGTCTTATCTTTTACATCAAATCAGATTTAATGACAGATTTGCGCCGCTGTATTAAACTGATCATATCTCACTCATAAAAACACCGATTGATGCGATTCAAAAGGCCCTGGATTCAAAACACATTGATGAACAGCTTTCGTGTTTTGAGAATTCAGAGATTCGAAATTTATAAGGGTCATATGCATCGTTGAAGTAGACAACAGTGTGCTGATGGATAGCTGATGGACAGATCTGCGCGACTGTGGTAAATCAACCATATCTTTGTCGTACGAGCTCGAAAAGAGGTGATTCAAGATGATCTGAACAGATAACAAACTAATGAAAGTTGTTTGTGTTTTGAGTTTTTGCAAACTCCAGAGGTAAAATGGTCTAAATCAGTGTCAAAGTAAGTGTAACACTTCTGTTAAGCTTCTGCCGAGCGGCGACTAAACCTCTGCCGCACGCGACCAACCTCTGTGGTACTGTTCACCACATAACCTCTGTGAAACCCGACAGAGCCTCTGTGGACTGAACCTCTGCGACTCAACCTCAGAGCCTGATTTTTGTTTACTTGCTGTCAGCTTTGCACTGTTTCAGAAACACGCGCATAACTTCCTACTCGGTGATCCGATTCGCATGAGTCCAGTTGCGTTGAATTCCTAAGACACAGGTGAAACTTTTTCATGTTTTGATTTTGGTCTGAATCAGTGTGCTTAATGGTCAGAATCTGTGTCAAAGTCAATGAACTCTTGCTGCACCGAAAGCATCGCATTTTACTCATGTTCTTTCCGCTTTCAAAAACGGTGTTCTCTCAACGGTTCTTCATGGTGTCAAGCTACATTTGTCACATTTTAAATGTCACTCCATCCTCTGTTATTCACGTTTAAAGCTCGGTGGATGAGCCTACATTTGAGGGGGAGCACATGATGCTTTGAAGACTTGAAGAACGGAACATCAAATGTTCTAAAGAAAGCAAAGGGAGACTATAAGATGATGCTTTCTTTATAAAACATTAGGGGGAGATTGTTAGCTTTAATTAGCTCCTAATTAAATGAATGTTTTATAAAGATATTTTAATGTTTTAGATATTTTCTTATAGATATTTAGTTAGATATTTTATATAGATATTTTAGATATTGTCTAGATTTTAGATATCTTAAATATCTAATGTGTAATTGGCCTTATATAAGAGGTGTCCATAGTCTTATTTCAAGAAGTGAGAGATATGGAAAGCACACAAAAACACACATAGACTAGTTTCTTATGAGAGTCGTTTCATGTTTAGTGTGGTGTTCTTCAACATTTCTCCTCTCCATATTTAATCATCAATGAATATGAGATAAGTTTCTTTATGATTGTTCTTCATGTATATCTTATCGCTATATTTAAATATGGACTTTATATTTCTTCTATTGTTGCTCAAAAATGGGATCAACAATGATCATCTTCCACGCACGACTCAGTGGACAAAAAGCCATCCTCCAAGCCAAATAATCGGAGAACCTTCTGACTCAGTAAAAACCAGGTCTGCCACTGCTAATTTTTGTTTTTTTACTAACTTTATCAGTGTGATAGAACCAAAGAAGATTTCTGAAGCCCTAGATGACCCAAATTGGGTAGACGCCATGCAAGAAGAACTTCTGCAGTTTGAGCGTAACAAAGTATGGACTTTAGTACCTCTGCCACGAGGGAAACATGCCATTGGGACTAAATGGGTCTATAGAAACAAGAAGGATGAAGATGGAGTGGTCATCAGAAACAAAGCAAGATTAGTAGCAAAGGGATATAGACAAGAAGAAGGCATAGACTACGATGATACTTTTGCCCCTGTCGCACGACTCGAAGCAATAAGAATATTCTTAGCCTTCGCAGCCCACAGAGGTTTTAAAGTCTATCAGATGGATGTAAAATCAGCTTTTCTAAACGGTGAAATCCAAGAAGAGGTTTACGTAAATCAGCCACCAGGGTTTGAAAGCTCAAAGTTTCCAAGAAATGTATACTACCTTGAAAAGGCTCTATACGGACTGAAACAGGCTCCAAGAGCATGGTACGAACGACTTTCTACCTTCCTTCTAGTCAATGGCTACAACAGAGGTACAACAGATACTACCTTATTCTATAAACATAAAAAGGGTGAGATAATGCTTGTACAAATCTATGTGGATGACATAATTTTTGGGTCTACTAATTCAGAAGAGTGTAAAAGTTTTGAAAAACTCATGCAGAGTGAGTTTGAAATGAGTATGATGGGAGAATTAACATTCTTCCTCGGACTTCAAGTCAAACAAACTTCAGAGGGAATTTTTATAAATCAAGCCAAATATGTCTCTGACATTCTTTTCAAATATAGCCTCTCTGATACCTCTGCAATGAAAACTCCAATGGCCACTGGAAATAAGTTATTCTTAGATCCAAATGGTATCTCTGTAGAATGCACTCTCTACAGAGGCATGATTGGATCTCTGTTATACTTAACAGCTAGCAGACCTGACATCATGCATGCCACATGTCTTTGTGCACGTTATCAAGCTAATCCTAAGAAATCACATTATGATGCGGTGAAGAGAATCTTTAGATACCTAAAGGGGACCAAAAATCTCGGTCTCTGGTATCCACAGAACTCTGGTTTTAGTCTTAAAGCTTATACAGATTTAGACTATGGAGGATGCATGCTCGACAGAAAGAGTACCTCTGGGAGTTGCCAATTCCTATGTGGTAAACTAGTCAGTTGGACCTCAAAGAAGCAGAATTGTGTCTCAACATCCACTGCAGAAGCTGAATACGTTGCTGCTGCTAGCTGTTGTTCTCAGGTTCTATGGATGAAAACTCAACTAAAAGACTACGGCCACATCCTATTCAAAATACCCATCTTCTGTGATTCCAAAAGTGCCATTGCTATCTCTGCCAATCCTGTGCAACACTCGAAAACCAAGCATATCGATATAAGGTACCATTTCTTGAAATATCATGTTGAATACGGTACAATTGAAATGCATTTCGTGCCAACAGAATATCAACTCGCTGACTTATTCACCAAAGCACTAGACGAGAAAAGGTTCAATTTTTTGGTGGGTAAGTTAGGAATGATAAACATGGTGTGACAATCCTCTGTAAGTATAGCTTTATCTTCTGTAAATGTGTACAAATTTCCTTTATTTTTGCTTTAAGTTAATTTATTTCTGTTTGTAAATTCTCAATCTTAAAAAAATCTTAAAATCACAGAGCTTCTGTAAGCCAACTCAGAACCTCTGACGACCCCTACAGAACCTCTGGAAAACATGACCTATGTTCTATGCAAAACTTATCATTCTTTGATCCAAGCATAGGTCAAGGGGAGCAAAAGGAAATTACTTGATCTATAGAGGTGATTAAATCAAGGGGGAGCAGAAAGGAACCCTGAAATGATCTACAGAGGTAAATCTTTCAAAGGGAAGCCAAAGAAGAATGTCGGTAATTCTCCATCAACAGAAGTCAGACAAACTGCCAAGAACAGAAGAACCAAAAGGTATGTCTCTCGCACAAAAGGTTTTTGGAAAACAGTTTTCTAGGACAAGAATTGTCAAATATGTCCTAAATATACTGTGAATAACATTTCAAAAATCAAAAGCTCAAAAAGTTTCACAAAATTCGCATTAGGAGAAATTTAAGGTCATAGAGCTTCTGCTGAGCTCAACAGAGGTTCTGCAAGAAATATGCTCTGTGATCGCAAATTAACCCTCTGTCGATCTTTTGGAATGTTATCTCGGAAACCGAAAACACAAACCATGACCTTCTCGAACAAACCGTTTTTTTAACAGTTTTCTCGGACACAAACTTTCAAATATGTCCGAAAAACATCTCTTAAACCAAATCAAAAATTGGATGATCAAAACTTTAATAAAATTTTTGTTATGAGATTTTTTCCCTCATAGAGTTTCTGTTGGCCCTCATAGAACTTCTGCAAGTTCCAACAGAGCCACAAAACCTCTGCGAAGCAAATTTCTTGACAAAAATCCGATTTTATCCTCTCCAATGCCTTTACAAATGTTTTGGTTAAAGAAGAAACCCACAGAAGTCATGATAACAATGAGATATATACACATCAAAGATTTTCAAATTCACAGAACCTCTGTAAACTACAGAAGTTCTGTCAATCTGTTACTTGGGCATTTCTGTAGTAATAACGGTTACTTTTACTGAGAGTGAACTACATGTGGCTAAGAATAACCCCACGCGCCTAGCATTAATGGGCCGCGTACGACGTCCTGTCATCCTCTGACATGGCCTACGTGTCCCATTTTCATTGGGCGTACATGGAACGTTTTCTGTGGAAAGTTGAACCAGCCGTTCTAACTTGAGTTCGGATTCCAAATTTTAATCCATTTCCATATATTTTACTCTTTCGAATTCTACTGTTTTACCCTCCTATAAAAACCAAGCTTACTCTCTCATAAACTTTTTACAAACTCTCATTCTTCTCCGGCGAAACCCTGCAAAAACCTGCAAGTTTCTTATTCTCAGTATCAAATGGCTTCATGTTCTCAAGCTATCTCCCCTGCACACTCTCCAACGACCTCACCAGAAAATTCACCGGTTCATTCTGAACATTCAGAAAACCCCAACCCTGCCCAGAACATTGAGCTAGAAGATTCCGGCGACTCAGCAGACTTTGCTCCGACAACACATCTGCAAAACTTAATAGCTAAGGATCATTTCGAAAAAGTACTACCAATCAAATCCAACAACTGCTATTTGGTCCCCTCACCCAATGCTTTCGGCGAAGCCTACGCCATTCTTCTGAACATAATGGAAAATCACATCCTCTTCCCTCTACTCTCAAGAACACCAAAGAAAATACCAGTCAGATATCTGAACCAGTTTTGGCAGAGCTGCCGATTTGATAAAGACGACTCTATTATCAAAGGGTACATTTCAAGACCTGACAAATCTGAACATCTTGAAATCAAGTTCAACAGGACAATGTTCTCACTTGAGTTCAAACTACCCACGAGGGGTCTTCTTGGTTTAAAGAAATATGCAGAGCAACCAACAGACGACGAGCTCTGTCGCTTCGTAGAAATGCTTGGGTACAACACACAACTACGGAAGAGAAATGACTTCCGCAGAGGCAGATTACCACCTCTGTGGAACACCTTGTTCTCTATTCTTAACAGATGCCTGACAGGGAAGATAGGCAGCATTGACCAGACCTCGCATCAGATCTTGACCATCATGTATGGTGTTTACTATGATCTCCCACTGGATTACTCGACCATAATGATGCAAGAAATCATCAACACCATCGACAGAAAGAACAACACCAGAAGGGTCAAAGAAAACGATCCCAACTTTCTACCACCTCTGCAATTCCAAAGGATATTGGGAGTATTGTTCGAACCTCTGTTGCTGATACAGAAATGGTCAATGGAAGGGCCAATTCCCAAACAGTTCCCAATGAGCAAAAATGTCCCCACTGATCATATAGATGGTTACTCACACTGCAGACCTCTTTCAAAGAAGCTTCTGAAGTATGCCTCGAATAAAACCCTTAAGAAAGAGTATATACGCGATCATAGAACTCCTAAACCGAGTCCTATGACACCCCCGCGTTTAGGTGTCCCCCATAGGAACAATAGTTACAGAACCTCTTTCCTCTCAAGAAGAAAAAGACCAGAAATTGGAAAAACACATGGCTATACAACTAAGCTTCATAGCCAAACGTGCAGAACTCATGGGAAAGAAGTCCTCTTCAAAAACCTCTGCATCTACTCCAAAAGCAAAGAAGAGAAAAACTGCAGAAGGAACCTCCACAAGCACTACAGAAAATCAACCCTCACCTCCCCATGCCACAGAAATTGGCTCCTCTTCTCCAAAACAGAAGAAGAAAAGAAAATCGAAAATCACAGAGGAAGCGGCACCAAAACCCAAGAGGAGGAGAACCAAAAAGAAGCATGGTAAATCACTTCAAAAATTGGTCACCATTGCAGAGGAAGAAGAAATCGCAGAAGAAAGACTTGCAGAAGAAGATACAGAAGAAGAAATGGCTACAGAGGAATATCAATCACCCTATCAATCTCCAGATAGATTTGCTCACCAAGGAGATCTGAACGACTTCCTACAGAACCCTGACATTGCCAACACCCTAAATACAACAGGGTGGACGGCACAACCTCTCGACCACCACTCCCAAGAAGAACAATATTTCTCAATTTCTGGCATTGACACACATCTGCAAGAAGATGACACAACACCCAGAAATCAACCAGGTGAGACACCTATTATCCTACAGAACCCCTTCATTCGACAAGGATTGGACGTCCACAGAAAGAGTCCAAGCCAAGATGTAGAAGAAGAAATAGAGGAAATAGACATGTCAGATGAAGCTATTCAAGAACAAAATCAAAAGAACGCACAAGAGTGGAATAGAGGTGAAGTAACAGAGGCTTCTGAGACAAGGATAGAGGTCTCAGAGGCAGATTCAGATGAAGAAGAAGCTGTCTGGATACGAAAAGGTCTCTATCATCCACATGTCATGAGATTATACGGCTCTCATCAAATGTACGACTTCTTACGCACAGAGCAAGGAACTTCAAAAGAAGCAAGGGAAGAAGCACCAAGCCGTAGGATAACTACAGAGGCTGAAAAAATAGACGGTGATGTAGTGCTTGGGTGCTTAACAGAGGAAGAAACAAGAAAAGATGCCTGGATTAATAGAGGCACACAACCACAACCAACTCCCAGTGCAACCCACATATCTAACTCCGCAGGTCTAGCTGCAGAAGGAGTTATTGAAAAAGAGCAGCACAGCTCGATCCAAACTCAACCCATCCAGCCAGAAGTCACTCTTTCGACTTCTGCGCCCACAGAAACCGGGGAATCCATTCATAGGGAGTCTCCTCAAAGAGACTCACCTACAGTTCATGATCCATCGCCCCAGATCACAACAGAACACCCTACAGAGGAATTCGTTTCCTCTGCCACACACACACAACTAGGGCCAACACTTCTTTCAGAGAGAAGTAGTGAGCACAACGACGAACAGACTCTAGACAAGTCTCCGAGTCAACAGAAGGATAATCTAGTACCCACCTCTGAAGTGGATCTAGACAATGTCATTCACAGAACTTCTGTAGAGTCTGAAGCACTAGATGCTTCTGCTCAAGGATCAGATGGAAATCCTTCCACCCCCATCGTACAAACAAGGGTGAACGAAGGTGTCCCAGGAACAGGGACTCACTCTGGAGACGAATGTATTCCTCCAGAGGTTACACAAGGAACACAAGTATCAAGGGATGTGTTCCAAACCCTTGTCACCTCTGTGAACCAAACAATGAAAGAGTTGCAAAGCTCTTTCAAATCTTTTGCAGAAACAACATCGACGGCTATCCTGAAACTAAACACCAAAATGGACAATCTGTCCACAGAGGTGAAATCTGCAATCTCAGCGATGAAGTCTTCTTCCGAAACTACTGCCAAAGCTACAGCTACTTCTGCCGCTCAAGAATTCGGAACAACTGCAACTTCTGCGTTCAAGGACTCTGTCACAAACTTCCTTGAACAAATGAATACACAATCCAACAAAGCAGAGGGCATTACACCTGCAGAACTACAGAAAGCCCTAACACAAGTACAAGCAGAGGCAATACGCAACACGATAATGATGCAACCAAAAGACTACATGACCAGAGCACAGCTAACAGAGCTAGGACAGAACGTCATAAACCAGGTCACAGAGGTCATTGTCTCCTTCACAACAGCAAATGCCAACTTTTTCAAGGATTTCAAAAAAAGTGTTGGAAGAATGCGTTTTAAAACAGAGGCAGAGCTTGCGACTCTACTTGGCCTCTGTGATGATGTATGTGCGAAGTTGATGGCCGCAGGAGCAGAATTACCGAAGAAAACCAGAGCTTCTTGCAGAACAGAGGGTAGTTCTGATAAGAGTCAGGATGATTCTGATGATGACCATCCTGGTCCATCAGATAATCCTGAGGGGGAGAAAACAAGGGAGGAAGCTACGAGCAGAGGAATATAAACTCCACCAATCGCAGCAGAACCAATCAGTCAAGCCCCTCCAGAACAAACCCAAGATCAACAACAAACTCAACAGACCACAGAGACAACAACCATCTCTGTGGAATCAAGTCCTGAAGAAACAAATATTCCAGAAGCTGATCAGCAACCCACAGAGGCAACAACCACCCCTGTCGTAATCATTTTGGAAGAAAGTCCTTCAACAGAAAAAACCCCAACCATACCAAGAAGAAAGTCGATTGCCACCAAACCAAAGAGAGCAACGACCTCTGCTTCTGATGTTCTGAGAAAAATGCACGACACAATGACTGAACGAATGGCGCAGAGAGAGGAAGAAAGGCACAAGTTCGTACTAGCGTTCAAAATGGCAGGAAGATTCAATGTCGAAACTTCAACAACAGAAACTGAGCTCACAGAAGAAGTAATCAAAGAACCTCCAACAGAGGTTACAGAGCAACTCAAGCCAACAGAACCATCGCCACAAAAGTCCTCTAAATCACAAATGTGAAAACCTACAGAGGCAACCCCCATCAAACCAACAGAAGTCCCAACCTCCAAATCTACAGAAGCAACAGCCTCTGCCCCGCCAAAAGGAAAAGACAAGGGCAAAGGAATACTGACAGAAGATCCTAAGAAGAAGAAATCATTACCAAAGCCTACAGAGAAACTAATGAAGAGTGCGTTTGATGCCTTTTAAACTCCAAAGCCTGAAGAAGTTGACTGGGCATATGGATTGAAGCCTCTGTCAGACATTCCTCTAACTGGGAGAGCAGCATAAGTTGTTCAAGAAATGGAGAGTCTCAGAAGACAAGTACCACAACCTGGTCCAACACATGAAGAGATGGAAGAAGTGGTATACAAATACCTCTATAAACAATCCTTTCAGACCAATCATCCTACAGATCATGTGACAGATCCAAGGATCAGAGAAGAATTTGATAACATCTTCACAAGGACAAAGCCAAGAACCAAAGAAGATGTCTTCTCAATCCACAAGATCAAAAAGGTACTCTTCTGCAGATTCTCCTTCACAAGAACCTATCCAAGGGTCAGGTACAATCTTTACAGAGTCAGAAGAGAAAACAATTCAGAGACCACCTTCGCTGATGCTGACCTAAGAAATATCAATCCTTATGATCTACCTGACCTTCTGCAATGGACAAAGGACAACTACAACACAGAGCCAAACACCAGAGCCTATCAAGTGTTGAGAAAAGCGATGAGGGAAAAGCTTCTGCTCTACAGCATGATAGATTTCCAGCTGGGAAAGGATCTTGGTCTCAAGCATCTGGATTTACGACCACCAGAGGATCGCTGCCCACCGGACGCCGTAGCTAACTCAATCATCACAGAACCACGATTTGGGTTAGTATTTCAAAACCCACAAGGCGAAATTAAACTGTTTGTATGCATGGACTGTCAGAAGTATGCAACTAGTACTCTAAACAAGTTCAGAGCAAGCCTTGTGAAATACAGAGGTACAGAGAAAATGGATAGAGATGTTGCAGATACTTCCATCAGAGAGATTGATGCCACAATCCGCCTAAGAGAACTCTGCATCAGTTTCTACAAAGAGATCAGAAGAGTCGGAATAGACAACAGAAGCTACAACGATTTCAAAGATGCCAAAATCTGATTCTCAAACCTCAAATCTCTGCAAACCAAGTCAAAGTTTATCTTTCATTGTACTCAAATGTAAAATGCCTCTGGCATATTTCTAAATGAAAGAACTTTTGAGGTATTGTTTAACCTCTGTCTTATCTAACTTAGCCTAACTAAACTCGAAGTTAAATTTTTTTATTTTTCACTACTTAAGGGGAGATTGTTAGCTTCAATCTTCCTAATCATAGAAGTATTTAGAAGTAGTGAAAAATAGGCTAAGTGAAAAAAGCCTCTTACAGAGGCTCTGCCGGACTTACCGAGGGATCAAGATCAAGAATCTACAGAAGCTAAAGAGGCGCGCTACAGAAGCTCTGTCATACGCGCAAAGAAGACCAAAGACTCGGAATCCGGTGAAGACTGCTCCACAGAGGACCAGACCGCAGAACCTCTGTAACTCATTACAGAGCCTCTGTGGTCCTCACTGAAAGACATGAATATATTTATAATATCTTGCTACTGTTACAGGACCCGTTCATCAACTTGCATGGTAGCATGCCCTGTCCAACGTCGACGTGTCAAACTCTGATTGGACTCAGTAGGGCTTAGTACATAATAGACGTCTGCTTCATTAAATGCAATACAACACGTCTTACTGTTCATGCCGTTCTTGCAACTGTTCACGACATCCGTTCAACTATTCATCAGTACCGTTTGAATAGTAGCATATGCTTTATGGTCCCCTTTAGAGTAGTATATAAGGAAGACTCATGTTGAGTTCTTCCTTAAATCAGATAATCAATTAATCACATATAAATCGACCATCATAAGAACACAAAAAGCTTATTCACCTTAAGAGTCATATCTATTTTGAAGCTTTTCTTACTCATTGTTCTTAAATCTGTTCTTAATATATATTCAGTAAACTTTGAAATATTATTTCCTGTTCATTGTTTATTTATATTTTGGTCTAAATCTATCAAACTTATCTGTTAGTTCTTCAAATACGCTTCCGCATCAAACATTAACTTGAACTAATAGATCTGATAATCTTGTTTAAAGCAAAACGGGAACCAACACATACCTTGATATCAGCGAATCAATTTTGTTCAGAGAAAGAATGATAGAATGGGTTATATAATTGTTTTATCCTATCATTGATCAAATGTGAACCACTGAAGATCTTACTCTTCAAAGTTCAGCATTCCAAGCTCATTGATGAGAAAGTTGAATCTTGTCTCATCAAGAGGTTTGGTGAACATATCAGCTAACTGATAGTCAGTTAGGATAAAATGAAGTTCTATATCACCATTCATCACATGATCTCAGATAAAATGATACCTGATTTCGATATGTTTGGTCTTTGAGTGTAGTACTGGATTGTTGGCTATAGCGATGGCACTTGTGTTGTCGCAATAGATTGGAATTTTTGAGAGCTGAAGGTCATAGTCTAGTAGTTGATTTCTCATCCACAAGACCTGAGAACAATAGCTTCCAGCGGCTACATACTCAGCTTCAGCAGTTGAGGTGGACACTGAGTTTTGCTTTTTACTTGTCCAACTCAGCAGCTTTCCACCCAGGAGCTGACAGCCTCCTGGTGTGCTTTTCGTATCCAATTTGCAACCTACAAAATCACTATCTGAATAGGCGATTAGATCAAACCCTGAATCTTTGGGATACCAAAGACCTAGGTTCATAGTACCCTTAAGGTAACGAAAGATTCGCTTTACAGCGATCATATGAGATTCCTTAGGTTCAGCTTGATATAGTGCACACAAACAGGTTGCGTACATAATATCGGGTCGGCTAGCTGTAAGATACAAGAGAGAGCCGATCATCCCACGGTACAGCGTGACATTAACAGGTATTCCATTTGAATCCTTGTTTAGTGTCAGCGGTGGTGCCATAGGGGTTTTCATAGCTGAACTCCGAGTTAAATCGAATTTCTTCAGCATATCTTTAACATACTTTCCCTGATTAATGAAAGTTCCTTTTTCATTCTGTTTTATCTGAAGACCAAGGAAATATGTTAGCTCACCCATCATACTCATTTTATACTATTCTTTCATTCTATCATCGAAACGAGTACAAAGGTCAGGGTTAGTAGAATCAAATATAATGTCATCAACATATATCTGAACAAGAATGATATGACCTTTTACTATTCTGAAAAATAGAGTTTTGTCAATTTACCTCGCTAAAATTTTTCAATTAGGAGATAAGAGGATAGAGTGTCATACCATGCACGTGGAGCTTGGTTTAAGCCATAAAGTGCCTTATCCAGTTTATAAACATAACCTTGACGCTTAGGATATGAGAATCCTGGAGGTTGTTCCACATAGACTTCTTCATTCATCTTTCCATTGAGAAATGCTGACTTAACATCCATCTGATAAACTTTGAAGTCTTTGTGTACAGCATAAGCTAAGAATAGACGAATGGATTCTAGTCTTGCTACTGGAGCAAATGTTTCGTCGTAGTCTATACCTTCCTCTTGTCTGTATCCCTGAGCAACAAGACGAGCCTTGTTGCGGGTTACAGTTCTATGTTCGTCCAACTTGTTTCGATAGAACCATTTAGTGCATATCACTGTCTTGTCAGTTGGTCTTCGAACAAGATTCCAAACTTTGTTTCTTTCGAATTCTGTCAGCTCTTCTTGCATAGCGCTGACCCAGTTTGGATCTCTGAGGGCATCATCTATTTTCTTTGGTTCAATCAGAGAAATAAAGTTAACAAATAAACAAATATTACCTGCACTTCGTCGAGTCTGAACGCCAGCATTTGGATCACCAAGGATTTGATCAATTGGGTGATTTACAGTCCATCGCTGAGCCGGAGCATGAATCGCTGACTCGAATTGAACTGGAGGAGCTGAAGATGAGGCTTCAGCAACTTCTGGAATATCAGCCAAGAGAGGAGTAGGTGCAGATGTCATCTCATTCACTGATTGCTGAGAAGTGGATGGAATGTCTGATATATTTGGTTCAGAAGCAGGCATAGTGTTTAAAGGAACAGCTGAGACCCATGATGTTTCAGCTTCACTATTCTGCATGTTTGGGATGATAGTAGGACCATCATCTTCAACGGTATGAGTATGAGGAGTGGGAATATCTTCTGAATCACCAAAATTAGAAAACATCCATTGATATAGTTCTTCAGTATCAGCAGAAGGTCGAGAATTCGCTGAACGGGATTCGTCAAATGTGACGTGCATAGTTTCTTCAACAGTTTGTCTTCTTCGATTGAAGACTCTGAAGGCTTTGGAGACTGAGGAGTATCCAAGAAAGATTCCATCATCAGCCTTAGGATCAAACTTTCCAAGGGCATCTCTGTTATTCAGTATGAAACACTGACATCCAAAGATGTGAAGAAAGCTAATTGAAGGATTTCTCCCATGAAAAAGTTCATAGGCTGTTTTATTAAATCTTTTGACTATCAGCGACCTGTTTTGCGTAAAACAAGCAGTGTTGACAGCTTCTGCCCAAAACTGAGTAGGCAAGTGAGAATCGCTGAGCATTGAACGTGCAGCTTAAATAATAGTTCTATTTCTTCTTTTAGCGACTCTGTTTGTTGCGGTGTTCTCACTGAAGAAAAGTTGTGAGAAATACCCTTACTCTCAAAGAAGGAATCAAGAGAACTGTTTTTGAATTCAGTCCCATGATCACTCCTTATTGAGCGAACGGTCAAGTTGTTCAGGGTTTCCATCTTCCTGACAAAGGTGATGAGTTCTTCAGGGGTGTCACTCTTAGAACGGAGAAACATAACCCATGTATATCGAGAGAATTCATCAACTATGACCAGTGTATATTTCTTTCCAGCAATGGATTGTTTGTTAACAGAGCCAAACAAATCCATATGGAGAAGTTGTAGAAGAGATGACACTGAGGAAACTTGCTTTGACTTAAAGCTTGCTTTGATCTGCTTGCCTTTCTCACACACTGAACATAAGGACTCTTTGGCGTATGAGTGCTGAGGTAGACCAGTGACTAACTCTTTAGAAGAAAGAGTGTTCAGTGTCTTGAAGTTGAGATGAGAGAGCCACTTATGCCATAAGCAGTTGACATCAGATGAGGCTCTTGAGAAGAAACAGGAGTTCTCAGTGGTTGTTGAGTCCATGTTTATTACATAAACATTTTCCAAACGATAACCGCCGAGAGCTATCTTCTCTTTTTTGTCAGCGACAAAGCAGGATTCCTTAGTAAAGATTACTTTGTTATCCATGTCGCAAAGTTGACTGATGCTTAGAAGATTATGCTTCAGCCCTTCAACATATGCGACTCTTCTGAAGGTTGTTGTACCATTAGAGAGTACACCAAACCCTCGGGTAAGTCCTTTTCCATTTCCACCGAAAGTTAGAGAGGGACCCTTCTCTTCTTTGAACACAGTGAGCATGTTCTTCTTACCAGTCATGTGTCTAGAGCATCCGCTATCGAGATACCAAATACCCTTCTTAACTTGCATTACAAAGGAAGATTAGTTTGTCTTGGGTACTCACTTAACCATGTGTACACACTTGTCAGTGGGGGTAGAAGAGGAGGTGGAAGGTTCAGCAGTCTTCGCAGCATTTGAAGATTCAGCTTTGTCAGTCTTCACTTTGGTTAATTTCTTAACCTCAGTGGTCTTCTTTGCCTTGGGGGCAATGATCTTCACCTTAGCTATCTTTTCAGCTTGGGTGGCTGTGAGGCACTTACTAGCAATATGATTGGTAAGTCCACAGTGATAACATTTCCTATAACTAAAAGTGGTTTTAGAACCATTTGCATGCTGAGCTTTTGATTTTGAATTTGAAAGACCAACACCAAGTAAGCTATTGGCTTTTGAAATGGGAGGAACATTCAATTCTTCGGATTTCTTACCAATAATTTTCACTTTGATTCTAGAAGTAGATCGTTGAATAGATCCACGCTGAATAAATCCAGGGATCTTATTCTTTGAACCAAAGGGATAAGTCACTGAAACTTTAGAAGCATTCAACTTTGGTGCAGAGGTACCCTTCTGAGGATTTTGATTAAAAGCAATTCCTTTACCTTTGTTTTTAAAGACTGAGGTAGGTTTTGGATAAACAACTTTTTATTTACCTTTATAAGTTAAGGTAGAGATTTCCTCAGGGATAGGCTGTTTAGAAGAGGAACACTGAGATGAGAAAGTGTCAAGGATAGAGGATACGAACATTCCAAACTTAAGCATGGAACGATCAGTGGTTGGTTCTAGAGTATCAGCTTTGTGCCCAAGACCACATTTATCACTCAGGGGAATCTGAGACTTAATTATCTCAGTGATCTTTGTTGAGGAATTATACCATCCATCAACAGTAGCTTTTTCAGCTTTTAATGCAGCGATAGCTTCTTCGCGCTCGATTTTGACTAGCTGATTTAAGTGAACTGGATCTTTAAAATCTTCTTCAATTTTAGAAAGATTTTCTATTTGAAGGTGACAGTTTTTAAGCTGTTCAGCGAGATCAAGGTTTTGATTTTCAACAACAGTTTTGCCATTCATGGCTTCATATAAACTTCTAGTCAAGAGATCGATCTTTCGAAGACTATCAACTTCATCAATATTTAAAATATTGGTAAAGAAGGAAGGTGATACCTTAGTAGCAGAGGTTGAAGTAGAGGGAATGTCAGAATTTTCTTCCTCATCTTCAAGTTTGGCCATGAGACATAGATTGGCTTCATCATCATCATCAGAGTTAGATGATTCTTTTTCGTCAGAGGCAGCCCAATCTTAGTCAGCCATAAGGCCTTTGCCTTTCTTCTTAAAGGTTTTCAGCTTTGAATACCTTTCTTTCTGCTTTTTGTATTTTTCATCTCTAGTCCTGTGAGTAAAGTTTTTCTTGGGAAAAGCTGAGGGTCTATAGACTTTCTTTGACCTGCAATCGCTAGAAAAATGTCCTATCTTTTTCACAGTTATAGCAAGTAGCAGTAGCCTTATCAACAGGGGTTGATGATCTTGGCTTGTCAGTAATAGCAAGAGGTTTGTTCCTTTTGAAATTACTCTTTCTAGCAAATCTCCTGAACTTATTAGCCAGGAATGCCAGAGTTTCATCATTATCTGAAACGTCAGAGTTTGATGATCTTTCAGAGTTAGTTTCCAACTCAGAGACAGTGATAGTCGATCGTTGAGTGGAAGGTGACTCTGAGATTAAAGCAACATGGGTGCTTTTGGAATCTTTTACAAGATTCTTCTTAAGATGACTCGATTGCTCATGAATCAGCATCGTGCCATATAAGGTAGAAAGGGTCATTGATTTTAGATCCTTTGACAGCTTGAGACACATAGAATAACTGTCCCAACTTTCAGGTAAACATTCTAAGAACTTTGTCAGTACTTCAAAGTTATAACGTTGGTGTACTTCAGAGAGAGTTTCATTCTTACCACAAATGAAGCTTTCGTACTGTCTTACCAGGTTGATCTTTCGAGAGTCCTGGACTTCAGAAGTACCTTCATACTGAACACAAATTGTGTCCCACATAGCTTTTGAGGTTTTCAGGTTCATGACGGAATGGTAGACTTCGTCAGGAAGAGCCATGGAGAGTATGGATCTGGCTTTGGTGTCGATAGCCACTTTCTTCTTATCTTCATCAGTCCACATATGAATTTCCTTGGGAATCAGCCTTTCTGGAATAGCAGGTCTATTCTCAGCGGCTGGAACTGCAGGATCAATTCTTATATGAATATATGGGCCGTTTTCAAGATAGTAAGGCATAGTAGGGTCTACATCTTCTAAGAAGAGAATCATCCTATTTTTCCATTGATTAAAATTATCTCTGGTGAATCTAGGGGGTTTTGCAAGAGAACCATTGTCAATATAATTAGTGTTTGTGTTGGTGGCCATTTTCAGAAATAGCAAGGAATAGAAATCTTAGTATAGATCAGATCTTGTTTATGAGTTTAAACAAATCTGCTCTGATACCACTTGTTGGTCCCGAAGGGTTATACAAGTTTGTAGAAGGGGGGGTTGAATACAAACACACTATTTTTACTTTTCTAAATTGTTTATTGATAAATCAAGAGAATTTACAACTTGTTGCAGAACAAGATTAAGGATAAACCTATTCTAAACAAGTCCTGAGAAACACTAAGTTTCTTGCACTAGAAAGAGTTTAAGAAATTACGAATAATAACTTAACAAGAAGAGAAATAAGAAGATGGTCCAAGCACACTTCAAAACTGAAGTAAGGTTCTTCTTATATACTGCATGCATTTAATGCATGGCAGTATGGCTTTACACATGGCAGCAGCTGAGTGGTTGCATGTCATTGACCTTTGTAGACAACCTTAGTAGCCGCATGGTGCACAGTGTAGAATCAGAGTTGTTGTACGATTACAGACAAAAAGGATGTCCGTTCTGACAGTTCGTACGAAGATGTGCAAGGGAGGTAAGACAATAGTAACATGCAGGGAGACTTCATGATCAGCTTTCGTTGAGTTAGATCTTTATCAGCGGGTGATAAAGTTCAGCGATTGCTGAAGTCTTCTACTTGATACTTCACGTTGAGTGGACAAATCTTGGCTTCGCTGATATCCGCATCAGTTCATTAGTAGACTTGTCGCTGGTTCTTGAGCTTGATCTTCGACTTCAGCGTAGAACTTTGGTTGACGTGAAACTTGTCTTCAGGGATCATAAGTACACAAACTAAACTATCAGCGATCATCAATAGAACTTAACAGGCTCAGAGCTATATGATGATGAACAGTGTTCGCTGAATATCTAATCTAAAGAGTGAGAGTTCCTATCAGCGGTACTGTAAAGTCTTAGTACTTATCAGCGATAGTGAAACTCTAATACATATTGTTTACTTACAATTTTCACTAAGTGTTAAGAGAGGGTCATTATCAAATCACTGAGGGTTTGGATCAACAACAAAAATATAAAATTACATCTTATCAAGCTAATAAAAAAGGACCCAATATTCAATGGGTACCTAAAACTGTTTCAATCTGATTGATGCAGAAACATAAGTTATGGTATTTAGATTCGGGATGTTCGAAGCATATGACAGGTCAACGACACATGTTAACTAGTTTTGTGGAAAAAGATCTTGGTCGTGTAAGATTTGGAAACAATCAGTTTGCTCCTATCAAAGGTTTTGGAGATATCATTCAAGACAATCTTACGATAAAGAAGGTCAATTATGTTGAAGGATTGGAGCACAACCTGTTTAGTATAGGTCAGTTTTGCGATAAAGATTTGGAGGTGAACTTCAAGAAGACAAGATGATGTGTCAAAACTGAGGAAGGAACAGAACTTCTAGTTGGAACTCGCAAGTCAAATCTGTATACAATCAACTTGTCAAATATCAAACCGACCAATGAAGTGTGTCTTTTATCCAAAGCTTCCGAAGAATAAAGTTGGCTATGGCACCGACGGTTATCTCATCTAAATTTTTGAAACATTCAATAGCTGGTTTTAGGAGATTCAGTTCGGGGGCTTCCAACTTTGAAATTCAATGCTGAAAATCTATGTGATGCGTGTGAGAAAGGAAAGATGAAGAGGGTTCCTTACAAGCCTAAACCGGAACCGACAACGAAGAGTATACTTGAGTTGTTACATGTGGATTTGTGCGGTCCAATGAAAACGGAAAGCATAAATGGGAGGAAATACGTCTTGGTAATAGTCGATGATTTCTCAAGATATACATGGGTTAAGTTTCTTCGGTCAAAAGATGAAACTTCAGAACTTCTCATTGGTGTTATCAAGGCAGCTCAGAACAACATGCAGATCTCAGTTAAAATCGTGCGTTCGGATAATGGTACATAATTCAAGAACAGAGTCCTAGGTGATTTCTATGAATCACATGGGATTATGCAACAATTTTCTGCCGCCAGAACTCCTGAACAAAACGGTGTTGTAGAACGACGTTAGAGAACGTTAGGCGAGTCTGCGAGAACAATGTTGGCATACTCAAAGCAACCTCTCTTCTTATGGGCCGAAGCTGTAGCAACCGCATGTTACACTCAGAATCGTTCGGTCATACACCGCCGGTTTAATAAAACTCCATATGAAATAATGAATAACCGGAAACCTAACATAAAACATTTTTGTGTTTTTGGTTGTAGGTGTTATGTCTTGAACGACAAGGAACAACGAAACAAGTTCAGTCCAAATGCGATTGATGGTATCTTTGTTGGATACTCTTTTTCATCGGCATCATATAGGATATATCTGAAGCAATCAAGGAATATAATGGAAAGTGTCAATGTCAAATTCGACGAACACCACGAGTTGGCTTCTGACCAAAACATTTAAGGACCCGTTATAACTGGAATATTAGCTTTTGGACATCTCAGTTCCATACCTGCTTCAACTTCTAATCAGGATCAACCTTCTACCTCGAAATCTTAACTAACTGATCTTGATTTACTATTTGATGAATTCTATGATGAATTTTATGGTACTTACAATAGGTCTGTTGATTCTAACAGGATGGTACAAGCACCTACAACAATTTCCGCTACGACAACTACTCAAAATGGTGCATCTACTTCAACACCGGTTGATGTTTCCACTCCTGTTCAGAATGTTCAAGTACCAGAAGTTGTTATTCCACAACAAGAGACTACAACTACTATGGAAGGATCAACACAAAATCCTAGTTCTTCGGTTCCTGGACCAACCATTCCTCAGTCACAACCGGAATCTTCTAGTATTCCTACAGAAGTTCCAAATGCTGAACCAATTGTTTCTCCAACCGAAGAAGAAATGAATGCTACTCTTGAAAATGTTCAAGAATCATATGCTCCTCACCCTCATACAACCAAGTGGACGAAGGCTCATCCGATTCACCAAATAATCGGTGACCCAAGTTCACTAGTTCAGACTCGCTCGAGTGCTACCGTGAAGGGGTGTCTGTTTTCAATGTTTTTGAGCAACATTGAACCACTCACAGTCAAAGAAGCGTTGAATGATCTGGATTGGATTTTAGCTATGCAAGAAGAGCTAAATCAATTCGAAGCATTGAAAGTATGGAGGCTCGTTCCAAGACCGGCCGATAAAAGTATCATTGGAACAAAGTGGGTGTTCAAGAATAAGAAAGATGAAGATGGCATCATAGTTCGTAACAAAGAGAGACTTGTAGCGAAAGGCTATCGTCAAAAAGAGGGGATAGATTACGATGAGACTTACGCTCCAGTCGCATGCATTGAAGCAATCAGATTATTTTTAGCGTACGCGACATACAAGAATTTTACGGTATATCAGATGGACGTAAAAACAGCATTTCTTAATGGAATTCTAAAAGAGGAGGTATATGTCTCACAACCCGAAGGATTTGTAGACAAGGAGAATCCAAATCACGTTTACATATTGGATAAAGCCTTATATGGGTTGAAACAAGCCCCGCGAGCATGGTACGATGTTTTATCTAAATTTCTACTCGTCTCAGGATTTGAAAAAGGTAAGGTTGATACGACTCTGTTTGTCAAGAGCGAAGACGATGAGATGGTAATAGTACAAATATATGTAGATGATATTATATTCTGTGCATCTAACCCTGGTTTATGTTCATGGTTTTCTGATCTGATGACTACTAGATTTCAGATGAGCATTGATAATGTCGTTTTCCGACATTATTTTGATCACGAAGTCGTTCTGTTTGTTGTAAGTTCCCGAGTAAAAATAGTAGAATTTAATGGTTTTTATGAGAAAGTACAGGTTTAGATGAAAGAATGATGTTGGAAGAGTTTTGGAGCAATCGGAGCAAGTCTACAGCAGTCCAGTGCAAAAAGGAGAAAAATCTGATTTTTGGACCAAACAGTGCTCTGCGCGCCTCTGCGCGCTTCTCCAAACGCGCAGGCTTATTTTTTGCAAACATTCCAGTGCTCTGCGTGCCTCTATGCGCGCCTCCAAACGCGCCCACAAACGCGCAGAGGCACTGATACGTTTTTAAAGCCTTTTTCTGCTAGGGTTGAAAGGGGAATCAATCAGTTACGTTTGGAGACTCTCTTGGGGCGATTTTGGGAGATAGAAGACGATTTTTGAAGAGAAGAAGAGGGCTAAAAACATCAAGATACGAGAATCAAAAGGCGAATCGAGTTCATTCATCGAAGGATTAAGCTTTTCAGGGAGTTTTAGATTTCACTTCTTTTAGAACCAACATGTTTACTTTCGTTTTTATTATTTCTTTTCTGAGTTGTGAAACCCCCAATATGAACTAATCCGTTCATGTTGGGGGGTTGGTTTGAATCATGGTTGGATGATTATTTAGCTTTACAGTAGATACGATCGATTTGATTCTTATGGATGAAACATGTGGGATTGTTCTTAATGCCTGTAATAGTCCGATCAACTATTATTTGATTTAATGAATCTTTTAACGCTTGAGAAAAGTTTTGAGGTTTATCTAATCCTTCATGTCTTAGTCGAATTTGAGATAGAAATATGATAATTCGTACTTTGTGGGTTTTTAATCATTGTTTGTTCAATTATCTTTGTTGAGATCGAATGACGATACAGAATGTTGAATGAATGTTGCTATAGCTTGATAGGGTACAGTGATGGTTTGTGATTATACCAGTCATCCTGGAGTTATGTCAATCGTGTCAAATCTGTGCGTTAAGTAATTGTTTACCTGAGGAATCCAACCCTCCAACTCTCTCTCTTTTCTGAATTAATTAAGTTTTAATTCGTGTTCTGATAAGTAACAACCCAAATCAATTTGCGATAGTCTAGTTAATAATCTATACAGTCATTGTGGTACTTGACACCTGGTTCCTTTGGTTCGATACTCGTACTTACCGTACGTTATTACTTGATTCGACCCGTACACTTGCGGTAAAATTTAGGGGGGGTGATACCCGCCTATCAAGCATGATGGGGGAGATTAATTTCTTCCTAGGATTGCAAGTGAAACAATTTTCCATGGGGATATTCATCAATCAGTCAAAGTATATATTTGACATTTTGAAGAAATTCAAAATAGAAAATTGTACTTCCATTGGAACACCGATGGCAACACAATCAAAGATCGGTCCAGATCCTCATGGTAAGGAAACTGATATACGACAATATCGAGGTATGGTCGGATCTTTAATGTACTTAACTGCTAGTCGCCCGGATATTATGTTCGCTACTTGTCTTTGTGCGAGATTTCAGGCAAATCCTATGGAATCTCATGTAGGAGCCGTCAAACGCATCTTCCGCTATCTCAAAGGAACTACCTACCATGGGCTATGGTATCCCAAAGGCACGGGATTTGAGCTAACAGCCTACTCCGACGCGGATCATGGTGGTAGCTTATTGGACCGGAAAAGCACATCCGGACATATCCAATTCTTGGGTGATAAGTTGGTAAGTTGGGCGTCGAAGAAACAAAACTGTGTATCAACTTCTACGGCGGAGGCAGAATACGTCGCGGCCGCTAGTTGTTGCTCACAAGTCATCTGGATGAAAACCCAACTGTCGGATTTTGCGTGTAAGTATGAAAAGATTCCAATCTATTATGATAGTAAATCCGCAATCTCTATATCTGTGAATCCGGTTCAACACACGAAAACCAAGCACATAGACGTACGGTATCATTTTATTAAAGATCACGTCGAAAAAGGTACTATTGAACTCTATTTTGTTTCTACTGAATTTCAACTTGCTGATTTGTTTACCAAGGCTTTGGATGAGAAACGTTTCAATTTTCTTGTCTCAAAGCTAGGCATGTTGAACTTGAAAGTTTGATGAATCATAATTTTCATTCAACATTTTGAAAATAATTCTTAGTCATTCAAATTTGATAAATTTGAGTGAAGAATACTTATTTTCATAATATTGAATACTCATTATGATTTGTTCAAATTTTTACTTTAATTCAGTATTTTACAAACTTGATTTCAATTTTATCTTTTTATCGTATGTACTTCAATTGCTATTATTTGTGCAGTTTCATGTGTGGTTCATGTGTTTAGGGGGAGCTATAAATCTTTGTAAGCATCTTTCAAGGGGGAGCATTGTACAAAGAAGAAGTGGTTGAGCAAAACAACAAAGGTGAGTGTTCTATCTTAAATTATTTTGGCAAACCCTACTAGATGAAAAATCATTTTGTCAAAGCTTATGCATCTTTGTAGGGGGAGCAAAATGTTTTCAATGAACACTGAACAATTTTTAATCTGAAATGTTCAATTTTTTGAAAATTTTTCCAAGTCAGGAAAGTAGTCGCACAAGCCTTATACCACTAGCAATCCTAGTCGTACATGTCTTGTACGATAGTTACTGTTCCCACGTGACAGTCGCACAAGTCTTGTCCGACTAGCAATCCTAGTCGTACATGCTTTGTACGACAATCACTGTTCATAATGCCAAGTCGTGGATGCTTTGTCCGACTAGCAATCCTAGTCGTACAAGAATCGTACGACAGTTACTGTTCATGATTCCACCTTAGTCGGTCACTGTTTCATACGACTAAGATGAGGTTATCGTACATTGTTTCGTACGACTACCTGACACATGTCGGTCAAACTATGGACCAATCACTTCGTGGCACGTGTCACTCTGCCCTAAGATCTATATATAGTGTGATTTTAAACGTCTTTTCATTTTCCGACTATTGTTTCATCCGATTCTCTCACAAAAATAAATATCGATTTTGATTTATTGTTGCTGTTTCATTGATTTCGTGGATTAAAATCGATTCAGGTATCATCATTTACCATTTTTCATCGCATTTCATCGATTATTTCATCTGTTATGTTGATTGTTAGTAAAGTCGAAAAGGGGTTTTAGTAAACCCTTCGAATTCTGATTTGTATGTTATAGTTGCTAGGAAGAGATTATAGGATAGCATTCCTAGCAGAAAACCGCATCTAGGGCACTAGTTTAATAAGCTTTCGTTGACAAATCTTAGGTTTTTGGGTTTGAATGTTCATCACTGTTCGAACATTCATAAATGTCGCACAATACTGTGTTCTTCAACATTCAAAACTGGCGCATACAATTGATATTCATAACTGTCGCACACAGCTTGTACGACAACTTTTAGTCGTACAACTTTGTCCGACTAGTAGAGTCATGCGATTTGATGTTTTGTACGACAGTAGCCCATACTTAGGAAATTTTTGAAATTTTTCTGGTGAAAAAGCATTGATATCCAAGTGGTCTAATTATGTCTATCATAGACCATGGCACACATGCAAGAGCAGCGTGATGGTAATTCTTCTGACGAGAACACGGTGTTCCCATCTCATCGTTCATCACATCCATCGGTGAACGCTCGAGATCTAGATGTTGAACTTATTCTTCCAAAAGACAAGAAGGAATTGAAACCGAATAACTATACTCTAGATTTCCACGTCAGAATGGATTATCAGCTTATAATGGAGATTTTCAAAAACCATCCTCTCCGTACTGCTCTTGAGAAGACAATACAAGTTCCGGAGATCTATCTGCAACAAGTATGGCATAACATCCAATACATACCAAATAACAACTACTTTACTCTGAAAGTAGATCATTTTGATGCCAAGCTGACTCTGAAAAGGTTGCGGATAGTTCTTGATCTTCCTTATTCTCAAAATTTCGAAGATATGGTGTCTGAAGAAGATTTGTGCTGGGATATTATGCGGATGTGTTACAATGATCCACGACCAAAGTATAGAGTGTTGACTAATACATCAAAGTTGAAAAGAAACTATCTACCGCCGATCTATTACACACTATTCAGTGTTGTGAATAGATGTATGACTTCTAAACACACGGGAGTCGATACGGCCAGCATTTCAGTAATCAGAATGTTTCATGCTATCGTTTTTTGACCGAAAGATCGACTTTGCTATTCTTATCTGGAATGACCTGATCGAGGTGGTTACCGACAATCATGGATTCTAATAATCAGATACCGAGACGCGAGAATGCAGTTCTTGGTCCTACTACCTACATGAAATATCTCCGACTTCCGAAAGGTCTAACTTTTCCTACTGTCACACCCCGCTAAAGCGGAAACACGGGATGTGCAGCTCAAGTTTCATAGCAAACGTTACAAGATCACATCAATCATCAAAATTCATTCAAAAGGTTAAAACCTTGTCTTTTACAATCGTTTTTACGAGAGGGAAATGAACATAAATAAAAGATAAAAAAAAGCTTCATCACGTGTAGCCTTCCTAAGTCCCAACCTTAAGGACGCTCACCTGAAAAGCATGTAAATGAGAGGTCAACTAATGCACTAGTTGGTGAGATCACAGGTTTAACGAGTTCAAAAAGTTGTCATAGAAAATAGTTCCAATCCGCACAAGGGATAAATCAACCGGATATAAAAACACTTGCTCAAGGTAATCGTATGTAAAATGTTTAATTTATGAGCCCGTTACCCAACCTATACCGACAGAATCGCCCCACCGCATGTTCTATCGCCTACAATGCGTAAATACAAACAATAATTATGCACTCAAACAAGCGCTACTTGTGAGTGGGGTGTCAACCAAATAACGTTATCCATAATTACCAATGGCTCAATACATGAGTTAAACGGGTAACGTAAAAATAAACGGGGACTTTTGAACGATAGCAAAATAAAACTCAAACTTACAACATTTGCGAAAACATAGATACCATAGAGCATAAACAAGTATAGCAAGTTTCGTATTTCCAAGAAAACGAGATAACCGGTGCGTAAAATAGTTGTAGTAACGACATGCTTTTCACCCCAAAATATGTAAAATATTGTAAAAGGGGATGTGATAACTCACTTGATAAGCGATAGAATCCGGGAATCTCTCACAAGTACTTCGAGACGATCCTACTTCAAACCAATGAACGTAAGGTCACTAGTGAGTTTCGATCTCGAAGATTCGGTACTAACTATCCAAATCGTCATAAAATGCCTTTATTGTGATTTAATTATTATAAATCATATGGAGTTATCAAAATTTGTAATTGTATACTTCGTTCTTGTTAGATTAAAGTTACCGCAATTTCGTCGTAACAAGTAACGAAGAGGGTTTAAAGAATGTATATATATAGTACATATATATATAAACCAAAATTTGATCGTAAGAACGATAAATAGGGGTTTTGAATGAAAAGACGAAGTATTTAAACTGCATAAATATAAATGTATAGTATATATATATTCCACAATTTCATCATAAAATGATGAAATGGGATCAAGAATATATAAAATGCATAAATATATAAATATAAGATATACATATATATTCCACAATTTCATCATAAAATGATGAAATGAGATTAGAAGTTAGTCTTCAATTATAGTAAGACATTTGTCCTTTGCTGTCTAGATTTTGGTGTCACTTTGGGTCCACTTTTGGGTAACCTCCAGGTATAGTTAGGTCGAGATATTTTATGTCCAAGTGGTTTAAGGAGTTAGGAAACTTTTGGCGTAAGTTTCATAATTTTTAGAAGTGTTTAAGTACATGAAATAATACTTTACGTAATATATGACAGAAAACTTTGTTGGTTGCGCACTGTTTTTGTGAAAACTGTTTGGTGCATGAAATCTTTGAGTTTTTGAGTGAAACAACTTGGGTTTGAATCCTAACACATGAAAATAATTTCCAGAAAAATAATTACTCAATTTGGAGTTTTATTGAGTGAGATATGACCCTTTGAAGAGGGATGTGGAATCTGACAGCAAGCTGTTAAATATGCATGTGCATTCTCTTGACTTTTTACCCAAAACTCTTATTCCTTTTTACATGCAATACGATTTGACTCATCCCCATACAATTATTTTCCGTTCTAAAACTTGATTTTTAGCCATTTAAAGTACATGGAAGTTACCCATCATCTCATCTTTTATAAAATCTTGAAAATGGTTCTTTTTTAAGAATGTTGGTGTTTATGCCAAGAACTTCATCATGCATCTTAAAATTGTGTATTTTTAGCTTATGCATGTTGGTTTAAACATGTTTTTAGTGGCTTCAAAGACCTACTCATGAAACCTTTGAACCAAAAGATATGGATTTTCCAAGAAAACTACATGCATGTGTTTAAAAGTTCATCTTTGATCTTAACATGGGTTTGATTTTTTGATTCACCACATTTTTTAATAACAATCAAGTGTTATGGAGGTGAATCTACCAACATTAAGATATGTAAAGATGATTTTTGAGAAGATTAAAGAAAGTATAGAAGAAGATGAAGAACATTCATAAGTAAAATGCAAGAAAATGAAAACTTGACAAAAGAGAGTGTGTGGATTTCATCCAACACACTTGTAATTACCTTGAACACTTTTATCTCTTGGAAGAGATGTGTTTAGGGGCTGGAGTTGTTGGATGAAGATGGTTGAAGATGGAGAGAGAAAGAGATGAGAGAATTCTAGTGAGAATTTAGAGAGAGAATGAGATGTGTTGTAAGTGAATTGTAATAGCATAAAAGAAATACATAAGAAGTGTATAGAGGGGGGGGGGGGGCTCTCCATGGGGGGGGGGGGGGGGGGTGGTGCAAAATTAAAAATGTCATTTCTTGTCTTTTTGATTTATTTAAAAAATAAGATGTATTTTCTTTTAAATTATAAATAACATAATAATTATATAAAGTAAGGTATTTATATAAAATTTAGTTGTAGAAAATTAGTTGCTAATTATATATATACTTGTGATATAATTGTAGCTTAAGTTTGCATTTTATGAGATTTATGGATAATTTCCTAAGTTAGGGGTTTCTAGGCAAAATTTCTCAAATTTTCCTATTGTACCGAGTTTACTGCTAAAATTCCACTGTTCGAACTCTGATATGAATAAATGAAATATCCAGTGCGGTTCTAACCTGAGGTATAAATTTGACAGTTGTCACAGTCTCCCCCGGTTAAAAGAATTTCGTCCCAAAATTCAAGAGTTACTAGCTTTAATAGGTTTGCTAGCAAAGAGATGAGGATACTTATGCATCATGTAATCCTCTCGTTCCCAAGTGTACTCAGGTCCACGTCTTGTGTTCCAATGGACTTTTACTATCGGGATTTTGCTTCGCTTAAGACACTTGACTTCCCTATCGAGTATCTTCATTGGTTCCTCTACTATGTGTAGTTTATCGTTGATCTGGACCTCTTCTAAAGGCACGGTTACTGCTTCGTCGGCTAAACACTTCTTCAGGTTCGACACGTGAAATGTGTTGTGGATAGCACTTAACTCTATTGGCAACTCCAGCTTATAAGCTATTGGTCCAATTCTTTCCGTAACTTTGAATGGTCCAACATACCGTGGACTCAACTTTCCTCTTTTCCCAAATCAGACTGTTCCCTTCCAAGGGGATACTTTTAAAAAGACTCTGTCTCCAACCTGGAATTCTATAGGCTTCCTCCGATTGTCAGCATAGCTCTTTTGACGATCTTGAGCTGCTTTAAGCCTATCCCTGATGATTGCGATCTTGTCGGTGGTTTCTTGGACAATATCCGGACTAGATAGTTGTCTATCTCCGATTTCTAACCAACAAAGAGGTGATCGGCACTTGCGTCCATACATAGCTTCATATGGCGCACACTTAATACTAGAGTGATAGTTATTGTTGTAGGAAAACTCAACTAACGGCAAATGGTTATCCCAACTTCCTCCAAAATCTAGCACGCATGCCCGAAGCATGTCCTCTAACGTTTGAATGGTTCGCTCACTCTGGCCATCCGTTTGAGGATGATAGGCCGTGCTCAAATTCAATTGCGTACCCAACGCTCTTTGAAGTGACTGCCAAAACCGAGATGTGAAGCGACTATCTCTATCTAAAATAATGGAAACTAGGACTCCATGACGCGTGACGATTTCCTTAATGTAGATCTGAGCAAGCTTCTCCATCTTATAATCTTCCCGAATAGGCAAGAAATGTGCGGACTTCGTAAATCGATCTACTATAACCCAAATCGAGTCGTGCCCTTTGGCAGTTCTCGGGAGTTTGGTTATAAAATCCATAGTGATTTGCTCCCACTTCCACTGGGGAATCTCCGATTGTTGCAACAATCCTGATGGCTTTTGATAAACATCTTTGACTTTTGAGCAAGTTATGCATTTCCCTACATATATGGCAACATCCTTTTTCATTCCTGGCCACCAATAGTACTCCCTTAAATCCTTGTACATCTTATCTGCTCCTGGGTGAATTGAGTACTTAGACTTATGAGCCTCCTCCAAAATCATTTCCCGCAGGTTGTCAGCCTTTGGGATCCATACTTTGCCTTTAAAGTAACGTACTCCATCAGTCTTAGTTTCCAAACTCGATTCTAAACCATGAAGGGTCTCATCCTTCAGGTTTTCAGACTTTACCGCTTCGTTTTGAGCTTCAAAAATCCGAGTTTTCAAAATTGTTTGAATCAGCGCTCCCAACGCTCGAACTCGTGAAGGTTTTACCCTTTCTTTCCTACTTAGGGCATCGGCTACCACATTGGCCTTACCTGGGTGGTAACGTATCTCACAATCGTAGTCGCTGATCAGTTCTACCCATCTTCTTTGTCTCATATTAAGCATCTTTTGATCAAATATATGTTGAAGACTCTTGTGATCTGTGAAAGTGGTGCACTTGGTACCATATAGATAGTGCCTCCATATCTTTAGGGCGAATACCACAGCTCCGAGTTCCAAATCGTGCGTGGTATAGTTCTTCTCATGAACTTTTAATTGTCTCGAGGCGTATGCTATCACCTTATCATTTTGCATCAATACGCAACCTAATCCCTGATGTGATGCGTCACAATACACCACAAGGTTTTCCGTTCCTTCCGGTAAAGCTAAGATCGGTTTATTGCACAACTTCTTCTTCAAAAGTTGAAACGCTTCTTCTTGTGAAACTCCCCAAACGAATTCCCTATCCGTTTGGGTTAACATGGTGAGAGGTTTAGCAATCCTAGAGAAATTCTCGATAAAACGCCGATAATATCCTGCCAAACCTAGAAATTGGCGAATTTCCGTTGGGGTCCTTGGGGCTTCCTATTTCCGAATGGCTTCCACTTTAGCCGGGTCCACGTGAATCCCTTTTTCTCCAATTACGTGATCTAAGAAATGTACTTCCCGAATCCAAAATTCACACTTAGAGAATTTGGCATATAGTTTCTGTTCCTTAAGAAGCTCTAGAATTACCCTTAGATGCTGCTCGTGATCCTTCTTACTCTGAGAATAGATCAATATATCATCGATGAATACAATCACGAACTTATCAAGGTATGGCCTACATACTCTATTCATCAGATCCATAAACACAGCTGGTGCGTTCGTCAATCCAAATGGCATAACTAAAAACTCGTAGTGTCCATAGCGAGTTCTAAAAGCTGTTTTAGGAATGTCTTCCTCTCGGACTCTTAACTGATGATATCCCGATCGAAGGTCAATCTTCGAGAAGTAAGTTGCACCCTGCAACTGGTCGAACAAATCGTCTATTCGAGGGAGAGGATATCGGTTCTTGATTGTTATCTTATTTAGTTCCCTATAATCGATGCACATTCGAAATGATCCATCCTTCTTCTTGACGAAGAGAATCGGGGCTCCCCAGGGTGATGAACTTGGTCGAATGAATCCCTTATCCAGAAGTTCCTGAAGTTGATTCGACAACTCTTGCATTTCGGCAGGTGCTAAGCGATATGGGGCCTTGGCTACAGGCGCTGCTCCGGGTATGAGATCAATCTGAAATTCGTCTTGTCTCGGCGGGGGAAGTCCAGGCAAATCGTCTGGAAACACCTCTGGGTGATCTTTCACCACGGGAATATCTTGGATTCGCCTCTCTTCGGACTTCTTCTCTACTACATGTTCCAAGAACGCAACGTACTTCTTCCTCAAATACTTATGGACCTTCATACAAGACACTATCCTCAAGTTTCTCCCAGTTCTATCTCCTTGGACAACAAGGGTCTCTCCGCCTTGTAAGGGTAACCTGATAATCTTTTCAAAACAACTAACCTCTGCTCGGTTCTTAGATAACCAATCCATGCCTATTACTACGTCAAAACTCCCCAACTCAATTGGAATAAGATCAACGCTAAAAAGCTTATCAGCTAAGTTCAAGGTACAGCCTAAGATTACATCCTTAGCCTCTAATTCAAACCCGTTAGCAACCTCAACAATATAAGCATTCGGCATTTTCTTAGATTCTAGATTGATCAAAGGCCTAAATTCTAACGAAACAAAGCTCTTATCGGCACCAGTGTCGAATAATACGGATGCATAATAATCGTTTAGGGGGAACGTATATGTCACTGCAATGGGGTCTCGGCGTGCTTCTTCTGCTCTTAAGACAAATGCCCGTCCTCGAGCTTGTCATCCTTGGTTTCCCTGATTGGCTTGCCTTGCCTGGTTCCCATCGTTGTTATTGATTGGTCCCCTTTTTAGTCTTGGGCACACATTCCGAAAGTGATCCGGACTTCCGCACTCATAGCATGCCCTTCCTTCTACCTTTACATTCTTCCCCACCTTGCAGTACTGGGCTAAATGACCCTTTTGCTTACATATGCCACAAATGAGACAGGCTCCCTCATGATGCGAATTGCATTGGTTGCAATTCGGGTGGGATCCATTGTAACGTCCTACTTCCTTTGCATTCATCCCAAAATTTCCTACTACTTTCTTATTCCTACTTGAACTACTTCCAATCGCCTTTCCTGACTGACTCTCTAGCCTTCTCTTACTACCGACACCTTTTTGAGTCAAAGTTCCTGCCCTGACCGCATCGTGGGTCAAACTAGTTGCTAATGCCACTACGGCTTGGACCGTGGTCGGACTTGCTGACTTAACCATCCCTCGGATCTCCGGGGCCAATCCATACAAATATCGGTCGATCCGTTTGCTCTCCGGGGTAACCATGTGGGGTACTAACTTCGCAAGTTCGTGAAAACGAGCGGTGTATCAATCTATCCCCGAACCGACCATGGTAAGATCCCAAAGTTCAGCCTCCAATTTCTGAACTTCCCTCTTGGGACAGTATTCCTCAATGAGTAATTCCTTGAACTCAGTCCAGGACAACTTGTATACATCCTCCCTTCCACGGGTTTGGACTTGAATGTTCCACCAGGTTAGAGCTCGCTTTTGCAACTGACAGGCCGCATACTCTACCATGCGATACTCCGAGCACTTACTGATATGGAGTACCGACTCATGCTATCAAACCATGAAAGTAATCATGTAGCACCCTCGGTTCCGTGAAATTCCTTGGGCTTGCAAGTCATGAATGTCTTGTAGTTGCATCCTCTACTGTCATGAACATAATTGGGAGTTCCTCCTCCCACATTGACATTCCTATGACGCTCATTGATGCTCGCGGTGACTTGGGATACGATGTCGGGTATCGCCTCTTGGATACGTTGAGCTATGATCTGGGCAATATCGGGGTTTTGCTCTTCAGGATTTCCTCCCGTGCGACGTGTGCATCTTCTCGGTGGCATTTTTATAAAATATATTTGCAAATGTCGATTTGATTAAAATTTTGAGTAAATACAAATGAATATTTTGTAAAGAATACGTTTGTAATTCGAAATATTGGAAATTAATAAAAATAACTGTCGCATGTTCAACACATATAAAAAACGTGAAATTGCCCTTTTCATTAAAAACAATTAATAATAGCCGTTTTAATACAAAATTTCTGATGTGTGTCACACATCAGTACTAGGGTGTTTTAGAAGACAGAATTACAAATCTAAATACAATGTTTAAATAACTAGAAATAAAGTTCCACTTCACGAAGCTTCCACCATCCCGGTCAGTATCCTCCCCGATACATCTCAAACACGATCCACGACACCATCAAAGTCAGTAGCATCACTACTACTATGCACACTATCTCGGCCCTTAAGGTTATCCTTTGAGCTATCCTTGCTCCACTTAGGGCGTCAGACGACATGTTGGTTAGAAGGTGACTTAACTCTACTAGTTCTGTCGTGACTTGACTCTGACGACTGACCCTCATCTGACATCCGTGCAAATCTGCTGTTACAGCCCTAAGATGTTGCTCTTCTGCCCAGGTCATGCTAGACGCACGACCAATAGGCACTCCTTCGATCACTCGCGAGGGTTCCGGCGCCTCTTGCCGATCGGACCTCAAACTCACTCGTCTAGGTATAGGGACACTTTTCCTAGCCGTTATCCTCGTACGCGGCCCTCTAGAGTTAGGTTGTATTTCTTATAGGAGTGGGTTGTGGTGGAACCGCGGTCGGTGGTATCCTCGGTCCATCATACGGGTCTCGTTCGCCTTGCGATGACTGCTCGCTCGACGGCGTGTAGGAGGGTTGAGAGCTTGATGATGACGATGATGACATAGTGGTACTGAACTAAGAGTGTATAACATTACTATCACGCAAATATAAAGGCTAGGCGCACTATACTATTGCATACTATAGGCAATAACTACGCTCATACTAGGCATACAATGTGAAGCATCAAATGCGAAAAACACACATATTCCTAGTATATCCATTTCCGGTCTCGCATTACTCTTTCTTTAATTAAACATAGGTGATCAGGCTTTGTTTAATTAAAGACCGATGATGCGATACCCGAATTAGTTATACTAGCAACATGTTTAGTAATCTAAGTGTTCTTTCCCGTTTTTGGTTATAGTTGCAGTTTTCCAAACGAAAACCGGTATTCTCTATAACCTTTGTCTCTGATACCAAATCTGTCACACCCCGCTAAAGCGGAAACACGGGATGTGCAGCTCAAGTTTCATAGCAAAAGTTACAAGATCACATCAACCATCAAAATACATTCAAAAGGTTAAAACCTTGTCTTTTACAATCGTTTTTACGAAAAGGAAATGAACATAAATAAAAGATAGAAAAGAAAGCTTCATCACGTGTAGCCTTCCTAAGTCCCAACCTTAATGACGCTCACCTGAAAATCATGTAAATGAGAGGTCAACTAATGCACTAGTTGGTGAGACCACAGGTTTAACGAGTTCAAAAAGTTGTCATAGAAAATAGTTCCAATCCGCACAAGGGATAAATCAACCGGATATAAAAACACTTGCTCAAGGTAATCGTATGTAAAATGTTTAAATTAGGAGCCCGTTACCCGACCTATACCGACATAATCGCCCCACCGCATGTTCTATCGCCAACAATGCGTAAATACAAACAATAATTATGCACTCAAACAAGCGCTACTTGTGAGTGGGGTGTCAACCAAATAACGTTATCCATAATTACCAACGGCTCAATACATGAGTTAAACGGGTAACGTAAAAATAAACGGGGACTTTTGAACGATAGCAAAAGAAAACTCAAACTTACAACATTTGCGAAAACATAGATACCATAGAGCATAAACAAGTATAGCAAGTTTCGTATTTCCAAGAAAACGAGATAACCGGTGCGTAAAATAGTTGTAGTAACGACATGCTTTTCACCCCAAAATATGTAAAATGTTGAAAAAAGGGCTGTGATAACTCACTTGATAAGCGATAGAATCCGGGAATCTCTCACAAGTACTTCGAGACGATCCTACTTCAAACCTATGAACGTAAGGTCACTAGTGAGTTTTCGATCTCGAAGATTCGGTACTAACTATCCAAATCGTCATAAAATGCCTTTATTGTGATTTAATTATTATAAATCGTATGGAGTTATCAAAATTTGTAATTGTATACTTCGTTCTTGTTAGATTAAAGTTACCATAATTTCGTCGTAATAAATAACGAAAAGGGTTTAAAGAATGTATATATATAGTACATATATATATAAACCGAAATTTTATCGTAAGAACGATAAATAGGGGTTTTGAATGAAAAGACGAAGTATTTAAAGTGCATAAATATAAATGTACAGTATATATATATATATATTCCACAATTTCATCATAAAATGATGAAATGGGATCAAGAATATATAAAATGCGTAAATATATAAATATAAGATATACATATATATTCCACAATTTCATCATAAAATGATGAAATGGGATTAGAAGTTAATCTTCAATTATTGTAAGACATTTGTCCTTTGCTGTCCAGATTTTGGTGTCACTTTGTGTCCACTTTTGGGTAACCTCCAGGTATAGTTAGGTCGAGATATTTTATGTTCAAGTGGTTTAATGAGTTAGGAAACTTTTGTCGTAAGTTTCATAATTTTTAGAAGTGCTTAAGTACATGAAATAATACTTTACGTAATATATGACAGAAAACTTTGCTGGTTGCGTACTGTTTTTGTGAAAACTGATTGGTGCATGAAATCTTTGAGTTTTTGAGTGCAACCACTTCGGTTTGAATCCTAACACATGAAAATAATTTCCAGAAAAAGAATTACTCAATTTGGAGTTTTATTGAGTGAGATATGACCCTTTGAAGAGGGGTGTGGAATCTGACAGCAAGTTGTCAAATATGCATGTGCATTCTCTTGAATTTTTACCCAAAACTCTTATTCCTTTTTGCATGCAATCCGATTTGACTCATCCCCATACAATTATTTTCAGTTCTAAAACTTGATTTTTAGCCATTTAAACTAGATGCAAGTTACCCATCATCTCATCTTTTATAAAATCTTGAAAATGGTTCTTTTTGAAGAATGTTGGTGTTTATGCCAAGAACTTCATCATGCATCTTAAAATTGTGTATTTTTAGCTTATGCATGTTGGTTTAAACATGTTTTTAGTGGATTCAAAGACCTACTCATGAAACCTTTGAACCAAAAGATATGGATTTTCCAAGAAAACTACATGCATGTGTTTAAAAGTTCATCTTTGATCTTAACATGGGTTTGATTTTGGATTCAGCACCTTTTTTAATAACAATCAAGTGTTATGGAGGTGAATCTACAAACATTAAGCTATGTAAAGATGATTTTTGATAAGATTAAAGAAAGTATAGAAGAAGATGAAGAACATTCATAAGAAGAATGCAAGAAAATGAAAACTTGACAAAAGAGAGTGTTTGGATTTCATCCAACACACTTGTAATTACCTTGAAAACTTTTATCTCTTGGAAGAGATGTGTTTAGGGGCTGGAGTTGTTGGATGAAGATGGATGAAGATGGTTGAAGATTGTTGAAGATGGTTGAAGATGGAGACAGAAAGAGATGAGAGAATTCTAGTGAGAACTAAAGAGAGAGTGAGATGTGTTGTAAGTGAATTGTAATAGCATAAAAGAAATACATAAGGAGTGTAGAGAGAGGGGGGCGGCCTCTCCATAGGGGGGGGGGGGCTGGTGTGATCCAAAAATAAAAATGTCATTTCTTGTCTTTTTGATTTATTTAAAAACAAGATGTATTTTTCTTTTAAATTATAAATAACATAATAATTATATAAAGTAAGGTATTTATATAAAATTTAGTTGTAGAAAATTAGTTGCTAATTATATATATACTTGTGATATAATTGTAGCTTAAGTTGGCATTTTATGAGATTTATGGATAATTTCCTAAGTTAGGGGTTTCTAGGCAAAATTTCTCAAATTTTCCTATTGTTCCGAGTTTACTGCTAAAATTGCACTGTTCGAACTCTGATATGAATAAATGAAATATCCAGTGCGGTTCTAACCTGGGGTATAAATTTGACAGTTGTCACACCTACGATTATGATTTTACCTGAAGCACTACTCGCTTACGCTGACCAAGAATCACCAATTTTGAGTGAGTATAGAGAAGAGAACGCACTTATGGCCCGGCCAAGACCGGTAGGGCCTACCCATGGTGCCAACACATTAGGTGAGTGTAGTGAGGGTTCTAGAGTTAGAAAGAGAGTTCAGGATACTGGGGTACCTGAACAGGGCGTGTTGAGAGGTAAAAGCGATGTAAAGGGAAAAGGAGTTGGGGGTGTTCTTGGTCAGTCGTCCAAATCTAAAAAAATGATTCAGATCTTTGAGGACGATGATGAGGAAGATCTTGGTTCCGACGATACTGAGGAAGAATATGAGGATATTGATGCGGATATTGATGATCCTGCTAATCTTGTATATAGTTCAGATGATGATGATGCGAATGCTGAAGATGAAAAAGAGGATGATAGTTCTGATGATAACAATGATGATAACAACAATGATCAACTCATGGAGAATCTTGATACTGTAATTGAAAAGGTTGTCACTACTACTTCTGGTGGTGATGGAGGAGTGATAAGGGGAAATGAGGGAGTATTAGTTGAAACAGAAAATAAAGTGAGGTTGAGTGAGAAGGAAAGAAAAAAAGATGGTGAGTGTGAGACAGGATCAATAAAAGTTTTAACTAATGATCCTTCCCAAACCGTGTCAAGCCGGGTAGCCACATCTACTGTCGGTGCGCGTTCGTCGCCACATGACATTGAAGAAGCCATAGTCCGCCCAGCTATGCATTGCACAACCCCACTCATCCACTCATCAACTTCTTCACAAGTTGATGTTTCATCTTCTCACAGGGGATTAGCACAAACACTATCGGCGACAAACTCGGTGTCGGCTGATATTGAAACAGGATGGCAACTGCCCCGGCCACCACCTTCATTTGTTCACAGATCGAGTCTAGATCCATTTGATTTTACTTCCTTTCCTAGGACACGGAGACCATTCGTCACTTCATCTATGGTGACACAAAACGTTGGTGTTATGTGTGACCCAACCGGAATGCCCTGAGTGTTGCCGCCATTTGTTGGTGCTTCACGAGGACCAGGCAGAAGTCCTACCAACGTTAACATTATGCCAGCGTTGAACGTAGGCCATACAGTCTCTATGACTGCTATGTCAACCAGTAACCTTAGTGGTCTGGGTGTTACCTTGGAACAAGCGCGTGATATTCAGTCTTTGGTGGGTCATCCTCCTCACAACTATGTATCTAAGAGGTTGCTTGAAATGGCCATCCAGTCTGTCTCTAACACTCAGAAAGCTCATATGTCCGAATTGAAAGATATTGTTAAGAATTTATCTGCCGAAGTACACAAGTTTGTTAAAAGAAAGTCTGTTGCTGATTCTTCATCCGCACCATTCGACACTCAACCAGAATCTCAGTCGAACCCAAAGGTACATCATACTTTACCTTTACATGAATTGAAATCCCAGTTACTTACCCGTTTACTAGAACAAGGCGATACTAATACTCAATAAGAAGTAGACATTCTTGGTCTACTTAGACGCCAACCCGAAATACATGCCACTTTACCAGATTCACTAAATACCCTACAACAATCCGTATCCAACCTAACCGAAGCTATATCTTCTGGCTTCACATCCCTATCAAACCGAATTAAAGCGATGGAAGACAAAACCACCAATCTGGCTTCACAAGTGTGGGATTCAAGCCCAAACCACCAAACGGAGACATGATGATCAAGATCCCGATCATGATCACCATGAGGGGGAGATAAGTGTTAGACAAAGGGTTGAACAAGGTAGTGGTTCGGGTGTTCATGCTACTGAGAATGTGGAAACAAATGTGGAATCGGGTACCGGTAATGTTGGTGGTACACAAGGGGTTCAAAGTGCTGATGTTGGTGTTTTGGATGATATCAATCCTACGGTTGAAAAGCCTCAAGGATGTAATAACAGAACTGATGAGGAAATAATGGCTGATGAGTTCTTACAGGATTTGATTTATATTAATTCGAATGAAGATCAAACTGTGGTAAAGATTAAAGAGGAGATGGATGATGTATTTGATGGTGGAAATGTTCAACCTGATTCTTATTCCGAGAAAGAAAGTAATCTACCTGATCCAGTGATACAAATTCCGGTAATACCTGATCTACCTGAAGGCAAAATCAGAGATGCAGTCTCCGAGGCAGAATTACGTAATCTACAGATGTTAATTGATAGAGAAGCTTTGATTGTCCGACGTACTCACCGAACAAGAATCATTACTCCATTCCAAGAAGATATACGGAGTGATTTGTTTGTGAAAAAGATTCAGCCAATTGACAAGGTAAAGCTCTATTCAATTGATAAACTTCCACGAAAGAATCAGATTGAATATTTGTATATGATGGGTGACAATGATTAAAGGCTCAGTGCAGTCAGAATTGATAAAGAAATTGTTAAGCTTGTGAAGATAGAATCAGAGAAGATCTTGAATGTGTTTTATCCGAGATTCTATGTCAACAGATCAGATGGAAAAGAGTTGAATTTCTGTGAAGCCGACTTCAAATCCCTAACTTGTGCAGACTTCTTCAGGCTGTATGACATTCTTGCCCCGATGCCGAACAAAGATATTACCTACTCTGAAGCCTATCAAGCCCTAAAACATTTCATGAAGAACCTGATCAAGCTTTCATACCTAACTGATTTTCAGATGGCTTTGGAAAGTAATCAAATCAGAGTCAACAAACGAAGGCCAAACAAAGGCTTACCCGACATGCAAGGTATTCCTCTGTATACCGTGTTAGAAAAACCAGAGTTTGGTGTTGTTTATCATAATGGGCAAAAGAAGAAGAAGTTCTTGAGGTTTATTGAAGTCAACCTGTATTCTGATGAAACGCTCTATATGATCAAGATTTTGCTGAATGAAAGGCTAAGATTGGATGAACAAAGAAAGGTGCCTCTGAAAGAGAAGGAGATTGTCTTGATCAACAACGCCTTGAAAGCGATACAAGACCGAATAGATTACCGGAATTCACTAAGAAGGTTTGAGATTATCTTTGGGATCAGAAAGAGATACATTCCACTGGAAGAACTTTATGGTTAAAGCTTACCTGGCTCACTTGAATACAAAGGGGGAGAATGTTAGTGTCAATTTTATATGTTGTATTCAAGTTGAGGGGTTATTTTGTAACTATTGAGTCTAGGTATAAATAGCTTAGTTTAGCTCATTTATCACTAACACTTTGAAAGATAACATTGGGAAAACTCTCTGTATTTTCTCTCTACACTTTTGTATTGAGTTCTTCAATCTAATCAGAGATGACCAGTGATTTGCATACATCTTGTTATTGATTACTTGTTATTTGGATAACACGGGGTTTTACCAAACCGACGGTGTATGACTGAACGGTTTTGAGTATAACATGCGGTTGCCACGGCCTTGGCCCATAAGAAGAGAGGTAGACTTGAATAAGCCAGCATAGTTCTCGCAGATTCGACTAATGTTCTGTTACGTCGTTCAACAACACCGTTTTATTCAGGAGTTCTGGCGGCATAAAATTGTTGAATAATCCCATTTGACTCATAGAAGTCACCTAGGATTATGTTCTTGAATTCTGTACCGTTATCCGAACGGATGATTTTAACTGATATCTGCATATTGTTCTGAGCTGACTTGATAACACTAATCAGAAGTTCTGATGTTTCATCTTTCGAACGAAGAAACTTAACCCATGTGTATCTTGAAAAATCATCAACTATTACCAAGACATACTTCCTCCCACTTATGCTTTCGGTTTTCATTGGACCGCACAAATCCACATGTAAAAGTTCAAGTATGTTCTTTGTTGTTGGTTCAGGTTTAGGCTTATGAGGAACCCTCTTCATCTTCCTTTTCTCACATGCATCACATAAATTTTCAGCATTGAATTTCAAAGTTGGAAGCCCCGAACTAATTCCCCTAAACCAGCTTCTGAATATATCGGAAATTCAGATGCGATAAACGTCGGTGCCATAACCAACTTTGTTGTTCCGAAGCCTTCGATAGTAGACACACTTCACTATTTGGCTTAACATTAGACAAGTTGATTGTGTAAATATTCGACTTTCGAGTGCCAACAAGAAGTTTTGTTCCCTCCTTAGTCTTGACACAACATCTTTTCTTTTTAAAATTCACCTCCAAATCTTTATCACAAAACTGTCCTATACTGAATAAGTTGTGCTCCAATCCTTCAACGTAGTTGACTTTCTTTATTGTGAGATTATCTTGAATGATGTCTCCAAAACCCTTGATTGGAGCAACTTGATTATTTCCAAATCTCACCCGGCCAAGATATTTTTCAACAAAATTAGATAACATGTTTCTTTGGACAGTCATATGCTTCGAACATCCCGAATCTAAGTACCATAACTTATTTTTCTGCATCAACCAGATTTAAACATTTTTAGGTACCCACTTAAAATTGGGTCCTTTTTGGTTAGTTTGCGTAGACACGGTTTTAGAATTTTGTGACTTCTTCTTTTTCCACACATTTGACTTGCTTGGAACATTTGGAACAAAATAAGAATTGTCCCAACAACAAGAGCTAGGCATAGCAAACACACTGTCACAACCACAAATAGAACAAAAACATTCACCATTTTTAAAACACAACAACTTGTCTTTAGAGTAACTCTTGTAAGATTTTACAAAAGATTGTTTGTTACTCTCACCAAATTGTTTATTCTTTGTAAAACTACTGTTTTTAACATTCTGTTTGGTCGACTCGGACATTGTTTGCTTTACCCACTATTCTTGCGCTTTCTCCTTTCCATTCACAAGATTATCTGAAACAACAGAAGATTTAGAATTAGAACCTTTAGAACATTGAACTTGAGTTATCTTTGACTTTTTACTCTTCTTTCTTTTCTCTAAAGGTGGTTTCTTAGTGTTTGAACAGTCACCTTTACAAAAAATACTTGAAGGTTTTTCATTTGTAAAAATAAAATCTGTATGGTCCGGAAGCTTCTTTGAGAAATAAAATTAACAAGCTTTTCCTTTGTCATTTTCCTTTGGCTTTGACTTGGTTTGGAAAATATGATGATTAGGCACAAAATCACAATTAGAATCAGAATCGACATTGTGAACTTCAAAATTCATTTTAAAATAAGATGTAGACCATGTTTTAAAAGCATATTCTTTTCGTTCTATTGTAAATTCCTTTTCTAATTAAGTCACTTCTTGAAAAAGCTCAATTATTTTCTCTTCAAATGACTGTCTTTCTATTTCAAAGGCAACTTTTTCATTTTCAAATTGTTCGCATTCAAGATTTGAAACGTTCTCAATATCAGATATTTTTCTTTTATCATTGAAAGAATTTCTTTCCTTTTCTAATTCAGTTTCTAATATCATGATATTTTGAGAGAGTTCACAAATCTTTTCCTCCAAACAATTGATTTCATTTATGAAATTAACCCTTTTCACTTTCATATTGAGTATGCTCAAAGAGAAGAATATTCTCAAGATCCATCACTTTCTTAGAAAGTTGGAGACATTTTTTATCAACTTTCTGTTTAGCATCAAAAGTGGCTTTTGATGAAACAGAAAACTTTTTGATCAAAGATTTTTCAATTATAACGGTCTCCATTTCCACCTCATCTTTGAAACTAGAGGAAAGTTCCTTAGAGATATTTGAATAAACAGCAGAAAGGAGGTCTTTTTCAAATTCAAATTTGATTCTTTGTTCTAGAATAGAGATCTCAAGTTCACAAATCCTCCCTTCTAGAACCAATGGTGGAACATATCTTTTAGCTTCAAAAACTTGTTCAGTGTTTGGTTTTGTAGCACAAATATCAAAATAATTGTTTGAAAGTGTTCCATTTGGATTTTATAGAGTTTTCTCAGTCTCTCGAGTATAACAAAATGGAAGTTGTATATGTGTTGTAGATGACCTTTTTATCGATTCTTCTTTTAAAGTTTCCTTTTCACTTGTCCAAGGAATTTCAAACTCGGGCCAATATCTTGCATATCTTAGACATTTGAAATCATACAATGTTGGTAATGTAAAGATTGCTTTGGACAAATGTTTGGGGTTTTCGTAACCAAGTCCCCATTACTTATTGACAGAACTTACAAGTCTTGGCTTCTTTTCCAAATCTTCTATTTTGTTTAAAAACTCTGTATTTTGATTTGAAAGATTTGTCAAAGAGAATTCACATTCATTATTCCTTGCTTCTAACTCTTTGATTTGTTTGTTCAATTCAGATAATTGAGAATCAAGGATTGCCTTTTCTGTTTCAAATTGATTATGTTGAACCTTAAGAGTTTTAATTTCTGAACATTTTTCTTCTTTCTCAAGGTCAACATCATCAATCTTTTGCTTTAAGTCATTATTTTTCTTCTTTTCTTCTTCCAAAATTTTTCTTAATGCTTGAACACCTGGTACCATGTTCTCGATTTCACGTAATAAACTAGCATTTTCATTTTCTGAAAAAGCTAATTTATTCCGTAAATCAGACAATTCATTACGAAAGTAATTACTTCATGATCTACCGGTTCAGGTAAGGGAAAATAATTTACCTGTGTTGTAGTGTCAGAATCATCCTCATCATCAGAATTAAATTATGCTTGACACATGTTGGCCTGTTCTTCCTTTTCGGCCTCATCATCTAACTGGTCAAGCATATATTCTTCTTCAACCAGAAGTGCTATTCCATCTTCCTCCTGTTTGGCTAACAGCAACTTCTTCTTGTAGTAATCAGAATTCCTGACTACTTTCTTCCGGCAATCCTTAGCATAGTGACCGGGAGTTCCACAGTTATAACACTTTTGAGCCTCAACCAACTTCTTTTCTTCAAACCTTTTCTCCGTATTCTCAAACACCTTCTTTCCCTCAGCTTTCTCTGATATATTATCCACATTCTCAAACCTTTGTTCTCCTAAAGGTTTCCTCTCATAACTGTTATTCTCAGTTCTTCTTGAACCAGAAGTGTATCTTAGGTTGTTTGAAGAAGGATTTTTGTAGAACCTTTTTTGAAAATGCCTAGTCAATAATATCATCGCTTGCTCTAACTCGGCACCATCATCAGAAACATTACCCTTGTAACCCGTGTCAAATATCCCCGAATCATCAGACATAAAACTGCTTGTTTGCATCTCATCTTGAAGTGCAATTGGTTCTGAAGATATATCTTTCTTCTTCTTCTTACTCTTTCTTCTCTTCTATCTCCTCTTCATCTTGTTGCATGGTCTCATATAGTTCGTGTAATGGCATGGTAGAAAGTCTAGGATTTTGTTTCATTTTCCTAGAAACACTCTTCCACTCTGGTTGTAAGATGCTAAGAAACTTGACATTTATCTCTATCAAATCCTTGTTGATCTTGTTCTTTCTAAGATCATTGAGTAAAATTATGAATCTATCCTAAGTCTGATAAAGTGTCTCATCCTCCTTAGCTCTAAACTCTTCATATCTGTTTATGCACAAAGTGGTTTTCATTTGATTGCCGATCTGAGAACCTTGCAACATTTTCTCCAACTGATCCCACATGCTTTTTGCATTATCTTTAAATCTATCGATCTTGTTGAAAACTTCATTCGATATCCCCATGATTAGATAGGATCTAGCCTTTTATCTGCATCATATCTAGCCTTTTGATCAATGTTATACTCAGATATAGGAATAAATTTAGGAGCTACGTTTTGTGTATTCGGAGCTTGAACAGTTGTATACACAGGTTGCATCAGACCATTTCTTAGCGAATCTAACAAATTCAACCCATTTTGTTGTTGCTCTAAAAAATCCTCAAATCTTTCCTTCCACTGCTCATATTCTCTTTCAATTAAAATTGGAGGTCTAGAACCCGTTCCCAAAGAATTCATGATATCATTTCTCATCATCTTAAAAAATTACTTGTTTGATCTTTAAATAGATAAGCAAAATGTGAAGACTGTCAACTTGTCGGGCAGAGTGTAATCGGACAACTGTCGGATGTGAAGTGTACGACTAGCAGTGTGAACAGTAGTAGTCAGACAAACTGTCTACGACTTTGACCAACTGTCGTATGAAACTCGTACGACTTGAGCTTATGAACAGTAACTGTCAGACACGCCTTGTGCGACTAAGTCCAATGAACAGTAACTGTCGGACACGTCTTGTCTGACTAAAAATGTGAAGTCGGTCAAATACTGTACAACAGTTATGAGTGATAGTTTTGTACGACAGTTATGAACACAAGAACACAACTTCGTACGACAGTTATGAATGTCGAGTATCCAAAATTTTCTAAGTACCCTAACTCGCTCAAATCAAATCCGAATGACTTGAAACTTCGTAGGTAAGTTCGCACACTCAATCTGAACACCTTTTATTCAGGAAGAATCACCAAGAAACACCACAAATGCCAATTTCGATCTAAACAGTAAACTTCGAAAAACTTTCAAAAATTCACAGAAATCTTCCAAATCACGTATTCTAATCCATTCTTCTTGTATGAATTGAATCAGATCACTAAATCGAACAGGTCTGTGATTGATTCTTCAGCCAAAACACTCTCAAATTCACAGAATGATGTGAAGTGCGAAAGTTTCCAAAAATGCCCAAATTTCTTCAAATTTTCTTCACAAATCGCTGAATCTGCTTGCTCTGATATCACTTGTGATCCCAGACACAAGTAATATAATCAAGAACTAGAATGTAATCAATCCATCTCTCATTGATCTTCCAAAAGTATGAGTTACAAAGTAGAGAGAGTTTACAGTGGAATGATATTGTAATTGTATGTGTTGTTTTGAAATGTAAGCATATCTAAGCTATTTATACTTAGATTGAGAAGTTACAAAATGTGTCCCTCAACTTGAATACAACATAGAATTTGAGCACTAACAGATACCTTGTTTTCGTTTGATTGGAGAATCGTTCCTCTTCTTCACCAAGGTGGATCGCTTGAATTATATCCTTCTCCAAATGAAGATTTTCTTTCTCTGTTATCTCTCTTAGCCGCCAACAGTGAACGATTTCTTGAGTTTTGAGCCCACATTTTGGTTCTTATACCCTCTTGCTAAAATACAATTTGACCCCTAGGCTTTAAGAATTATGACACTTCCTTCGTATAACTTATTCTGCTTAAATAAGGATCTCGGTTATTACAACACCCCCCCCTCAAAAGAATTCCGTCCCCGGAATTCCATTATCTAAGAGTTGAGGATAACTGGACCTCATGTCCGCTTCTACTTCTCAAGTTGCCTCCCGTCCCTTAGGATGCCCCCACTGGGCCTTTACCAGCCGGACCTTTTTGTTCCTCGCTTTCGAATCTTACCGTTCACGATTTCTATCGGTTCTTTGACATAAGTTAACTTCTCATCAACGCTGATATCCACCAAGGGAACAACCACATCCGCTTCTGCCAAACACACCGGGACACACGGTTTTAAAACACGTCTAATTAAGTTATCCCATACATCTTTACTTCCTTAAAAGAGGGAACTTTGCGTAATTTCCTGCCACATCAATGGGAATCTCTTTCCAGAAACAATCGTTCACTTGACAACTTGGCGTGAGGCCAACCTTGCACATCCCAACAACTCGCACCCAAGAGTTCCTTCATTGGATTATGTTAGATCTGAAGTTTTGTCAATAAACACAAGTGTTGGATCTGGATAGAAGACTCAGAAGCTCTGACTGGAGAACCTCATAAAGATTACTAAGTGTGAATGTATGAATAGAAGGGTCAGAGTTCTGAGAAGAAGACTCAGAACTTCTGATGATGAAGATGAAATTGTCCAAGTGCTGAAGTGTATGTTCTGAGAAGCTTTATCAGAAGAATGTTCAGAAGTTCTGAACAACATGTTCAGAACTTATGACAGGATATTTTCCTTTGTATTCTGTTATCTAATTAGGACACGTGTATTAGTTCTATTAGTCTTTCATACATGTACTGTAGCTTTAGTGTTTCCTTTACAGTATATATAGTTGTTAGCAATGTTTGTCTAACTAACTTTCCTGCATAACTTTGTATTCATTTTTGTAATCTTAGAGAAATTCTCTCTCTAGATCTGTAATTTGTTCCTGATTGAATACAAGTTTGTTTGATCCAATTCTCTATTATTTACTATTTGATTGTTCATATTTGATTGTAAGATTGAATCCTGGACTTACAGATTACTTGAAATTCTAAATTACTTCCCCCACCCGACATTCGTCTATGCAGAATAATGCCTCCTCTTTTCCAAACACATTGACTACAACTCAATAACAAAATCATACGTCCTCACTACTACATCACTCCCACTAATACGTAGCTAAAAGCAGGAAACCTCCACATTCTCTCATTGAAGTGTTCACTTATCAGGATTTAACTTAACCTGAAGCCACACTAATCCTTGCTGCATTCTACAAGCGTTCAGGCATAACTTCGGTTACCCTTACTCAATGAGGAGGAGTAACCATGCTCTCACAAAACCTTTCCCAAAAGCCTTGTTAGCTTTAATTAGCCCCTAATTTATATGAATGTTGTATAAAAAAATAGTGTCAATGACTTATTTGTATTTGTTGAGTGTCAAGGGCTAAAAGTGTAAATAACCAATTGTTGTATTGGTTATAAAGTCTTGTCTTAGAGAATTTTAGGTTAAGCCTCCTAGTCTCATTTTACTTTCATACGTTTACTGAGAGAGAGAAAGCTTCAAGAGAGAGTTGTTCTTAATTCCTATATTGTAAACTCTTCTCTTTATTAGTCAATATATAAAGATTATTGCTATTATTATTGTTACTTGTTGTATTTGGGTTCCTACAATTGGTATCAGAGCCAAACAGATTCGAATTTGTGCTTCAATCCATTGATTTTTATCAATTTTTGAGAGATTATTGTGTTTTTGTGCAAAGTTGAGAGTTCTTCAAGTTCTTCATCTTTTTGGTTGGTTTTGGCCATTAGAGTTCTTCTACTGGTTTAGAATCGATCAAGGGTTGTTAGTAGATAATACCTGAGTGTTTTATTCCGCAAAATCACTAGGTTTGTAGCTCAGTTTGTTCATTTACTCAATTTTCGGAGTTTTAAGCTTTTATTTTTCTGCACTCTGTTTTGCTTCGGAAAACCACTTTTTGCTGGTTTTTGGACAAAACACCAAGCATTAAAGCTTCTCAGAATAGTGTCACGAACTTGTATACCAAATTTCAGCTCAATCCGATCATGTTTGAAAAAGATTGACTCAAGAACATTTGAATATAACTTTTATTTACTGCACACGTTTTTGCTTCAAAAAACCATTTTCTGTTGGTTTTTGGACAAAACTCGAAGAATTAAAGTTGTCCAGAATATTATCGTGCACCTACCTACCAAATTTCAGCTCAATCCGACAAGATTTGGGCTGAGACAGGTTAGTGCATTAAGACAAAAGACTGTGTAACAATTAATTCTTTTTCGCACAAAGTATCTGTTAACGATCTTTCAAGTAACAATATGTCAAGACTAAGATTTAGTGCTGATGCTGATGCTCATTATTATTCTAAACTCAGTACTAATTTTCGCAAAATTATTCCTAATCTTGAGAAAGAGTTGGAGGAAAAGAACAAAAGCATTCTGATTGATTCAGAAAAGATTGCTAAGCTTGAAGAATCAGGTAAACTCTTAACCTGTGAAAATCTCGATCTTAAGAGAAAATTATGTGAGTCTGACAATATTTTTGAAGAAGAGAAAAAAAGACGTGAACTTAAATGTTTAAAATTTTCTAATTTGGTTTCTGATTTTAAAAAGCTTGTGATCTGTGAAAGAGAAAAGTTTGAAAAGGAGAAAACAATTTTTGAAACAAAGTCTGTGGAATTTTCTTGCAAAATCTCAGAATTACAGAAAACTCTTGAAAAGGAGAGGAAAGAGTCTGATCTTGAAAGAAAAGAGTTTGAGAAGAAGAAGATTGAAGGATTTCAAACAAAATGTTTGAAAGATTATTTTGAGAGAGAAAGAAAGGTTTTTAAAGCTAAAATGTCCAAATTGACAAAAAAACTATCTGTTTTGTCAACCAATATTATGTTGGAGAAGATGTATAAATCAGATATTCTAAAGAAGTTTGATTTGAATCTTAAAGAAAAAGATGTTTTAGCTAAAAGGCTTAAGGAATTTGACTTAGAAAACTCTCGTGTTGATAATACAGATAATCTTGTTTTCAAAAGAGTGAAAATGGTTTGGAAAGTCAAAAGCTCTACTCCTGTCAAAAATGCTCCAAAGCCTTTTGTTTCTGTTTCATCTCATCACTCATATAACTGTAAATGCTTTAATCTTATGTTTACATTAAGGAACCATTTGTCTAGATCAAACTATGTTCAAAATGGGTCATTTCAAAAGAAAATTCGAAAGACCCAAAGTGAGAAAAGTCATAGAAAGGAACCTGGCAAACCAGCTAAACTTGGCAAACCAGAGGACCTTACAACAAATCCTAATCTTAACAGAAAAGGACCCATTTGGAAATGGGTACCAAAATGTCTTTAATCTGTTTTGCAGGTACTTGGACTCCTTAATACATCTGTTAAGGACTCACACTTCAGTGGACAATGGACTCTTAAACACTCAGTTTAAGACTCATCCTTCAAAGGCAATTGATTTCGGTGCACAACAATCAAGTACTATGACAGCATGCTGACATATTTGCGATGTTGTGGTAAATTGATCATATCTTGTTAGGTCTAGAGTTTTGTCAAAAACACAAGTGTTGAGTTCTGAGTAAGAAGACCAAAGAAGACTCAGAAGACTCAGAAGTTCTGAGTAGAAGACTCAGAAGTTCTGAGTGAGAAATCTCAAAACGATTCTAAGTGTTGGATTCTGACTAGAAGGTTCAGTGTTCTGAGTAGGAGACTCAGAACTTCTGACTATGAAGACCAATGTTCTGAAGTGCTTATTCAGAAGTATGTTCAGAATTTATATTTTGGGATATTCTCTGTTATATTCAGTTACTAATTAGGACACGTGTAATTGTTCTATTAGTCTGTTTCTTTTATGTACTGTAGCTTTAGTCTTTCCTTAAACAGTATATATAGGAGTTATCAACTGTATGCTAATAGATCTTTGGCTAATCTTTGGCATAACTTTTCCCGCATATTCTTGTATTCATATTTTGTAATCTTTGAGGTACGCTCTCTCTAAGATCTGTAAATCTGTTCTTCATTGAATACAAGTGTTCTTGATCAAATTACTTCTCAATTACTATTCTATTCATTGTTATATTGATTGTAAGATTGGATCCTGAACTTTCAATTGGTATCAGAGCCAATCAACAAACAAATACGTCCAAGAGTGTGTTTGATCGCGTTCTTGAAGTTTCTTGATCAATTCTTCAATTGATTCCGCTGCTGTTAACAATTCTTGAATTCCTAACAATTCTTGAATTCGTTTCTATCATTGATTCAAGAAATTTGAATTTGTCTTTCTGTTGAATCGATATGTTACAATCAAGTCATCCAAAGATTTTCTCTCTATGCTGATTAATTCTCGAAATTAAACAGAGATCACAGGTATGTTTTCGAAATTCTTGATTGGTTTCTTGATCAAAGTGATTATATCTGCTGCATGTTGATTAGTATTCAATCTTTTTGTTGAAAAGAAGATTTCATTAATTCATGTACTCTAACTGTTTGATAAAATGCATGTGACGGATTTGATTAATTCTTGCATGTTCTAGATCTGTGTTGATTCTCATTTTTGATTATAAGTCATAGTTGATATTTGAATTTGTCATTTCATCATGCCTGAGATTGTTGAAGTTTTTGTGAGACCTGCAAGTTCTATAACTAGTTCAGACAATTTACAAAAATTAAGTCCTGTAAAAGCAAAAGAAACAATTTCTGAACCAAAAACTGAGATTGTTCATTTTGAAAGCAAGATTGCTAATCTTCAAGCAAAACAAGATGAAAATGCAAAAGTTATAAAGACTTTGCAAAAAGAGAAATCTGATTTTCTAAAGGATTTTGAAAAGGTTCAAAAAAACATAAAGTTGTTAGAAAAAGAGAATGTTGATTTGAAAGAGAAAATCAATTTTGAAAGAAAGATGTTGACAGATTCTAAAAATAGAATCAAATCATGTGAAATAAAAAATGGTCAACTCTTGAAACAGATATCTGATTTTGAACAAGTTCTTATACTTGAAAGAGAGAAATTTGAGAAAGAGAGAAGAGACTTTCAAACTGAGAGGAAAGGTTTTGAAACAAAGTCTGTTGAATTCTCTCTGAAAAATTCTGATTTGGAGAAAATTCTTGCAAAAGAAAGAAAAGAGTTTGAATGCAAGAAAAATGTTTTTCAAAAAGAAAAGAATGGTTTTGAGAAAAAGAAAACAGGAATGTTAAATGAGTTTTTTGTAAAAATCAATGAGTTGGAGAAAGAGTTAGAAGATGGAAGGAAAGAGACTGAAAAGAAGAAGGTAAATGACTTTAAAGAAAAATGCTTAAAAGATGAGTTTGAAAAGGAAAAGAAAGTTTTTCATTTGGAAATAAGGAGACTTATTAAGAAATTATCTGATTTATCAACTAAAATCATGATAGAGAGGAAGTCCAAATCTGATTTGCAGTCAAGGTTTGATTTGTATGTTAAAAAGTTTAAAGATTTTGAAACGAAAGTTGTTGACAAATCAAATCATAGTTCAAAAGATCAGATTCGTTCTTCTAATCTATTTTATGATTCTCCTATTGATAAATCTTATAATTGTTTTTTTAAAAAGGTAAAAATGGAATGGAGAGTTAAAGGAACAACTTCCAAGAAAGAAGTGCCAAAATCAAAAGTTCCTAATTCAAATGTCAAGAAGAACAATACATTTCAAAGAAAATCTTCTGTTAAACCTGATGTGATTTATTTTGTAAATCAATTAGTCAGAATTGCACAAAAGAAACTTTGTTGTTCATATTGTGGGACTAATGATTTTGTGAACAAGAATTTTATTCAGCACTGGTATGGTTCTTATAGAATATCTGCATATGCCACTGCACCTAACAAATCTGGACCCAAGTTCATATGGGTACCAAAGACAACTTAATCTGTTTTGCAGGTTATTCATGTGTAAAGTTGAATGATCATACTGACACATGACTGAAAACATATGATGTGCTTAAATTGAAAATATTGACTTTTGGATAATTCAGTCCAAAACTCGGTCTGAATGTGATTATGAATTTCTGTTTCATACAAATCAATTTGTTGATTTTGAAGATTTTTTTTTCAAAAAGTTCAGTTTACTGTGGGATAATCGAACTCATAGTTGTGGGTGTTTTTGGTAGAAAACATTCCCAGAGAATGTGTTCAGAATCACATTTTGAGCAACCCTGCAAATATTGGTTAAAAAATTCTGATTTTTGAGCAAGTAATGGTAATTTGAAGTTCTGAAAGTCCAAAAATCACAAAATCCAAACATTTTTCTAAGGTATTTTCTCTGGATAGTTTTATCAGAATTTTGACTCTGTAACTCAGAAGTTCTGACTCTACTACTCAGAATTCTGACTCAACTAATCAGAATTCTGACTCTGATACTTAGAATTTTGAGCAAGTGACTCAGAATTCTGACTCTTCTAATCAGAATTTTGACTCTATTACTCATAATTTGGATTTTTTATATCTAATGAGGAATCATCGTAGATGATTACCAACATCTCTTGGTTTTGCAGGATTATCTTGATTTCAGAAAGAGTATTGACTCAAAATTTGATCTGACTGTTTCAAGATAAAGTTCAAAACCCGTGCTTCAACGTTTTAGGTTTTTGAACATATCTGTTCAAAACCCGTACTTAAATGACCATGGCTTCTGAATAATTCAGTTCAGGACCCGTACTTCAGAGACTAAGACTTCTAAACAAATCAGTTTAGAACCCATGCTTCTCAGGTGATATCCTTAACTGTCATATTTTTATGTTTCAAGGAACAAGTGGTGAAAGGTAACATTGCATTACGTTTATTTCTATTGCTTTGAATGTTTGAATCTTAATAAATTTAATTCAATGATATGAATTTTTTTTAATTTTCATTCAATGAATAAATGTGTGTCAAAGAGTGATTTTACAAGTATTTTGTATTATCTGAGATATATTTGTTTCAACTTTCATTTCTGAAATAAATCGAAAGGTCAGCAAAACATGAATGAAATTATGCTGAATGCTCATTGTTATGTAAATCTAGGCTTATATAGAATATAATGCTCAAATAGCCTAAATGTCAGAATGATGGATGGAAACAAAAATATGGGGAAGTACTACGTTTTAGAACCAAGTGATTGAGATGCAATAAATATATATAAAATCATTTAGTTTGAAAGTTTGTACCTGTGGCCTTTCTAGTTTGGGAGAGTAAGTCCTAAGGGGTGCTAGTCACCTAGTCCCTAAGACCAACTGGTCTGGGATCGGCTGACCCAAATCCTGCAATAGAACTAGATAGAAAGCCATGTTCTACTGGTACAAATGAGTTTAAGATATATCGATGTGGCCTTTCTGGTTTGGGAAAGTAAGTTCCAAGGGGTGCTTGACACCTAGCACCTAAGACCAACTGGTCTGGGATAGGCTGACCCAAATCCTGCTATAAAACCAGATAGAAAGCTATGTTTAACGGTGTATCTTATTCTTACTAAACTTTTTGATTAAAAGATGCCAATGTGCACAAAATTAAAAGATGCCAATGAGCACATATCTCTTGAAATTTTCGGAAAATTCAAAGTCGCAATAAACCTGTAAATTTGTGAAAATCCTGATTTGGGACAAATAGTGTGAGTAGAGAAAAGTATTCGTATATGTTTTAGAATTGCATATTCTTGAAGCTAATCATATTTCGCATGCTAAGCACACCAAATAGATTTAATAAAGGGATTGAAACTGAACATTTTTAACTTGATATGCAATGATGACTTGTATTTGAATCCAAACACATGCATTTGATTTCATTTGATTGAAAAACTTGATAAATTTCATTAAGTTGGATTTCTTTTGTAAAATTTTCAAATGATCAAATGTTAGTAGTTATCAAGTGTAGTTCAGTGAATCTTATTTTCCTTGTATAAATGTTTTCATTAAAGCACTATATTTGAAATGAATAATTTTAATGAAATATATGCATACTTTCAGGGGGAGAAAACAAATTGCTCCATAATTCTTATTTTGAGGGGGAGCAAGGTTATTCATTAAGGAGGAGAAAAAGCATAGACTTCATTCGAAGAAAAAGCATCGCTAAAGTTTTGAAAATCAAGGGGGAGAAAAGCTAAAGATTTTGAAGATGATTTTGCTTTCCAAAACTTTAGGGGGAGAAAAGCTAAAGATTTTGAAGATTGATATGGTTTTTGTACAGAAATAACAAAAGAGAGAAATGTTATTTTAAGAAGGAGAAGAGGAAAAGAAAACTGATCGGTTGTTTCTTATAAAGAAATCTTATGAAAGATGACATGAAGATGAGAATTTTCATTTCAAGGGGGAGCAAAGAAAAAGCAAATATATAACAGAAATCAATTTGGAAATCGTTGCTGCTGCTGATTAAAGACTGACCAGAAGTTGTTAACTCAGATTATTCAAAAGTGCTGAGCAAAAGTTGTCAAAGCATTCAGAATAGCTCCTTCTGAAGATTGTTCCTGCTCTAAGAATTTGATGATGAAAAGTACAAGTGTGTTTGACAAAAAGGGGGAGATTGTTAGGTCTAGAGTTTTGTCAAAAACACAAGTGTTGAGTTCTGAGTAAAAAGACCAAAGAAGACTCAGAAGTTCTGAGTAGAAGACTCAGAAGTTCTGAGTGAGAAATCTCAAAAAGATTCTAAGTGTTGGATTCTGACTAGAAGGTTCAGAGTTCTGAGTAGGAGACTCAGAACTTCTGACTATGAAGAAAAATGTTCTGAAGCGCTTATTCAGAAGTATGTTCAAAATTTATATCTTAGGATATTCTCTGTTATATTCAGTTACTAATTAGGACACGTGTAATTGTTCTATTAGTCTGTTTCTTTTATGTACTGTAGCTTTAGTCTTTCCTTAAACAGTATATATAGGAGTTAGCAACTGTATGCTAATAGATCTTTGGCTAATCTTTGGCATAAATTTTCCTGCATATTCTTGTATTCATATTTTGTAATCTTTGAGATACGCTCTCTCTAAGATCTGTAAATCTGTTCTTCATTGAATACAAGTGTTCTTGATCAAATTACTTCTCAATTACTATTCTATTCATTGTTATATTGATTGTAAGATTGGATCCTGAACTTTCATATCTCACTGATCAAGACTCCAACTGATGCGATTTAAAATGCCCTGGATTTAAAACACATTGATGAACAGCTTTCGTGTTTTAATATTTCAGAGATTCGAAATTTAGATGGGTCATATGCATCGTTGAAGTATACAACAGTGTGCTGATGGAAAGCTGATGGACAGATCTGCGCGACTGTGGTAAATCAACCATATCTAATTCGTACGAGCTCCAAAAGAGGTTATTCAAGATGATCTAAACAAATAACAAACCAATGAAAGTTTTTTATGTTTTGAGTTTTTGCAAACTCCAGAGGTAAAATGGTCTAAATCAGTGTCAAAGTTAGTGTAACATTTCTGTTAAGGTTCTGCCGATCCGCGACCAAACCTCTGCCGGACGCGAGCAACCTCTGCCGAGCCACAACCAAACCTCTGCCGGCTGTCACCAAACCTCTTCCGAGCAAGGGTAAACCAAAGTAAGAATGTATCGCACAAAATCTTTTCAAAAACATTTTTCTAGGACACCAACTTCCAAATACGTCCTAAAAACATTGCCTAAAACGATGAAAACTTTGGATGATCAAAAATGTTTATGAATCGTTAGCTATTAGAAATTTTCTCCCATAGAACCTCTGCCAAGTTTCACAAAGCTTCAAAACCTCTGTTGGTGAAAATTCCGTGCTAACGCTCTATCGATCAGTTCCAATGCTTTTTCAAACGATCTTGGTAAAGATGCAAGTCTAGAGAAGAATAAAAGTCAAGTCTCATATCACAGAGTCGCGACCAACCTCTGCCGAGGAGCGACCAACCTCTGCCGAGCCACGACCAACCTCTGCCGAGCCGCGACCAAACCTCTGCCGAGCCTTTGTCAAGCGTTTGTCAAGCCACGATCATTCTTTGTCGACCACTCAGACCAACTTCTGGCGACAACATAAGCTTTGGCTCAGAATTTTGTGACCACCCTCTGTGGTACTGTTCACCACAGAGCCTCTGTGAAACCCAACAGAGCCTCTGTGGACTGAACTTCTGCGACCGAACCTTAGAGCCCGTAGCCCAACGTCTTAGTACTTGCAGTCATCTTTGCGCACCTGTCGTATTTTCAATAGAACTCCCTCCTCGAAGCTCCAAATTTGATAAGTCTAGATGCGTTGGATTCCTAAGACACATATGAACAATGTTTATGTTTTGAGATTGGTTTGAATCGGTGTTCTTCTTGGTCAGAATCTCTACTAAAGTTAGTATACATATGCTGGACAGAAAGTTGTGTTTCACTAAAATCATCATCAGAGCTCTGTGGAGTTTTTCAGAGACTCAAAAGATCAGAAGCAGTCTTGAAGATCAAAGTTCATGCAGATCATAAGGTAGACCTCTATCAGCAGTTGATCAACCTCTGTCGACACGAGATAAGCCTCTGTCGACACGAGATCACCCTCTGTCGGCACTACGATCAACCTCTGCCACAAAACCTCTGCCGCCAAACCTCTGCCGACCAACCTCTGCCGCCAAACCTCTGCCGACAAACCTCTGCCGACCAACCTCTGCCGCCAAACATCTACCAGAGCTCTGTTGGTTTGTCAGAAGTTGTCCAGAGCCCGAAAATTGTTTGTTTGACAGCTTTGTGCTGCTTCAGAAACATGCACATAAATTTTGACTCGGTGCTCCAAATTACACGAGTCCAGTTGCATTGGAAAGATAATTCATAGATGCACGACTTTGATGTTCTGCGTTTTCTCAATTTATGTGTGTTGATATGCCAAAAACAGCTTCAAAGTCTGCTGTAAGGTGCTGGACCGAAAGCATTGCATTTAATTCATGCTCCTTCCGCTTTCAAGAACGGTGTTCTCTCGACGTTTCTACACACAGCAGTGTAGAACCAGTACCTCATCAGAATTGATGCTTCTACATAACACAGTGTAGGACCAATACCTCAGATATGTTCAGTTCAGAGTTTTTTAACTGGTATTTCTAAATTCTGACCCCTTGCATTGTTTTTAATTATTAGTGCTTTTGGATATTCCTAACAAATGAGGAATCATCAAAGATGATTACCAAAATATTTTTTGATTTTACAGGATATCTAATTTCAAATTGAGCTTCAATGAGATTAAATACTCAATTTGAGGGGGAGAATGCCAATCTGACCATGTACATCCAACGGTAAATTTCTAAATCATTAGACTCATCATTTTTAAAGAAGACTAACTTTAAAATGATAAAACCTTTCAAAAATGGTCAAACCACTTCTAGATGCTAAATGCTTTTTCTGATATAGAAGTTGGATTTTAGATGCTTTTCTGAGACTAAAAATAGTCAGTGTGTGGAACAATACAATCTTTAGGACAACAATTTCATGGGATCAATGTGTGAGCATATATAGCACTTCTATGGATTTACTTAAACCTGTGTTTCCTACCAAAGAAGTAAACCTTGAGTGATTGAGAGGTAAAGGGTCTACATTAAAGAGTGGGGGAGAGAACTCATCTGAGTTTTTCTCATTGTGCTTAAGAGGTAAAAATGAAAAGAGAGTTTGGTTAGATGTGAGCTAAATGATAAAAAGAAAGAGGGTGTGAGAACAGAGTCAAAAGAATTATACAACTCTGCACTAACTTTTTCTGAGCCGGACAAGCCACATTACTGATTTATCACGATTCTTTGGTGATTATCATTGAAACAGGCAGTGAGCCCATGCCAACTCTTGAATTAACCCCACTAGCTACTTATTTCTTTCTCAACAGAGAAATACTTCACTTTTCCACGGGGAAGCAGCATATATGCTATCTGATCTTTATTTGGAAGGTTGGATATTGAAAAGAAGTAAATTTGCCCCACTTTCACACTTCACTCATGCACATTGAGTCTGTGGACACCTGTTATGTCCAAACAGTTTACACACTTTTGAGCCTAATAGATAATATTCTATTTTTCTTCCACACAATATCACGAATCTTTGTGATTCCACATGCATATCTATGTGATATTGCCAGAACAGTTTGAGAAGTTTAATTTTATAATTCTACTTCTATGATAACTGGAAGTCCTATCAGAGCTTCATATTTGTCAATTCTGAACGTAGGCCACACAATTATTTTAATTGTTGTGATAACAGTTGCTATGTGCTTTTGTGTTAGATGATTACCCCTGGTTACTTATTATTGTTAATGCAGATTCTCATGAGCCGAATGTGTTCGCTACTCTTCATCTCCTAGTTGTTTATCTACCATCGGTTATTACTCAAACTGGTTATACAAGCTTCCGCACATCAAATCGTTCTCTGATTGTTTGAGTTTAATCTATGGGAGATAACTGGGATCTGAAAAATAAAGCAACATTCAAGGGGGAGTAGGCAAAGATCAAGGGGGAGTTAAAAAAAATGAACTAAAGCAACTGACATTGTGGAAGATCAGGAAAATAAGACTCACAAGACTTGAAGATTGACACTCCAACGCCTCTAAAGAAAGCAAGGGGGAGACTACAAGATGATGCTTTCTTTATAAAACATTAGGGGGAGATTGTTAGCTTTAATTAGCCCCTAATTTATATGAATGTTTTATAAAGAAATAGTGTTAAGGACTTATTTGTATTTGTTAAGTGTCAAGGGCTAAAAGTGTAAATAACCAATTGTTGTATTGGTTATAAAGTCTTGTCTTAGAGAATTTTAGGTTAAGCCTCCTAGTCTCATTTTACTTTCATACGTTTACTGAGAGAGAGAAAGCTTCAAGAGAGAGTTGTTCTTAATTCCTATGTTGTAAACTCTTCTCTTTATTAGTCAATATACAAAGATTATTGCTATTATTATTGTTACTTGTTGTATTTGGGTTCCTACAAGCCTATCACTGAACGACCAATTCGTTTGAACATTCCTCGCAACGTCACCAACTCAACTCATTCAACTGCCCTTTTCCACTTCTTTCCCACACACAAACATACACAAATCCCCTTCCTCAATACTCTTTCCAGGAGTTCGCACGCTTATCGATGACAATCTACACCCGCCACTCCACTTTTCGGTGTTACTGTCAAGCTTACTACGTCTAATCTACTCACTTATTCCGACATACGATCTTTAACTCCCCAAGTTAGAGTGGAGCACCGCCTCCCAAACTTTACTTGCCTCTCTATTCCGACCTTTCCACATGCTGATAACATTTTCTCAATAACATGCATAACTAAATAGTTGCACCCACAATTCTAGCTTGGGGTATCCAACCAGTTATCTCAAAATGACACTAGTGTTCAAAGTCACAACACGCTCCTTGATCTCCGTCGGTTACCTTTTCGGATAATTCCTTCACCCATAATAAACATTCCACGTTCTTTAAAGATTTCGCATCTACAACACCACCTTGTTGGCTCACCCATCCATCATTTTCTTTAAACTTCCAATGATTCCAAAATATACTTACTTAGTGACTCACGCAACCAAAAACACTTGGTTTCTCTCTTGGGTAACCACCTACTACCGCTCCGACATTCTATTCCGATAATAGCCATATCACAACTCCAACTTACAAACCACGTGCTCCAACAACTTTGATTAACAAATCATATACCTCATCCGAAATCCCCAAAAAGTCTTCCATTTGATGCTTCTGCTTGCTAACATCACATTACTACAACACTGACTGGCATGTTTATCTTGGCAATTAAAGCCACTACTCATTCGTACATCCTCTACCCCTAACATCACACTGCAGACCAGGTCTCTCTTGGTCATTCATACACAATTCAAACTTTCCTTCATATTCTCCCGCATGCATAATCGAGTCTATCTCGCTACTTTGCCCTTCCCCAACTCTAGTCGAACTACAACTCACGAGTTCCCAATTAACTCAAACATAATCGTTCTTGCTAGCTCTTTACGATTTGTACCCTTACATAGACAGGACACAATCCCTCACTGCTCGGTATAATCTACACATTCACTTCGTTTGTGCTACATACCTTATCCTTCTACGGGCCCTCCATACCTCGTAAGTATAACGATTATCCAAAACAACAGTCTCTCATCAACTTAACACCCCTACAAGGTGATCCATCAACTTTCAACCTTCTGGTTCAAGCCTTCGGCCTCAGCCACCTTACACAACTGCCGACTTCAACATCAATAGTCAATATGTTGGTACTTTCTTAACATGGGTTCCTTACTGGAAATATCATAATCAACTTCATTTTCTGTCGCCCTCATTTCAAAACTTACTCATGTAACATCAATATTACAAGATCACCTTAAGACTCTTATTCGACGTCAAGGAAATCCCATTTCCACCTCACCACACTACTCATAACGAGTTGCTAATACCAACACCTTGAAGGCTTCTAGTCCTTCCTCTGGATGCAACCGTCCCTCGACAGTCTTATTTCCAGTTACCGAACATGGTACAGACCCTCGTACGACCGACACCAAGGTCCACTTCCGACTCTTCCATTGTTCACCTCTCTTCTTGAACACAAATACCAAATCTATAAACATTCTCCCCTGGTTTGTCTAACACCCCTCCATTCTCGGAATCTTTCCTTATCTTAAAATGTAATACTCCACGACCTAGTGAGTTCGTAGCCTTCATGCATGACAACGCGTTAAATAAATCATTTCACACTTTTTATTATTTTAAAGAACAACACTTGAAAACGACTTGGGGACACATGACACAAACATTCCCATAACTCCAATGCCCTGCCCAACAATCTCAAGAATCGTTCGCATGCACCCTTTCAGTAAAACTCAATCTTACTCAACCAAAATGACGTTGTTACGATAGTAACACATTGAATGAAAATCTTTTGTACAACAAAATTTTGAAAGAATTTACCGACACAGAATAAACCAGTCGGCTCTCACACTCATTTCTATGACATCAACATGTCAACGCTCATTTTGGTTATAAAAGTTTTGTTGGCAAACATTTTCTTGACTTTTTGCAACAATTTAACTTATCATGAAAAGTGTGAAATATTTTGCAAATCGTTAAGCTCAAAATTTCGTTGTGCGACATAGATGAAATCGCCTTTTATTTAAACATACGCTTTACACGCTGACTCATTTCCGATCAAAATTGGTATTTACACATTTACCTTAAATTGTGAAAATGTCATGTTACATATAAGAACGCAATGCATGAAACTCTACTTGCAACTGAAGGCTACACATTCTAACAAGGTCAACCGCTTCACTCATGCAACTTATCATTGACACTCTTCCTTCGACCAGTGGTCGCCCTCTCGGCCTTGCAATTACTTGCTATACGTGCGTTTCACGGCTCACTTACTCAACCATTTCATACTATTTTCGTCTTGATAAATTTATCTCACAATCTACTTCTACACGTTTTCAATCCGCCACTGGAAAGCTCGACTAAAAGAGTCAGGGCTCTAATCCTCTACTCGCTCTTGAATTGACACTTTTAAGATCTCGACACTCACCTTCCTTACCATCCCAACGGATCTATCCCACGATTTCTAGAACTGGGACTCTCCAGTAACAGGAGTCTTACTCAAAATCAATCACTCATCCTCTTCGAATCCACGAAGATCTACCTCTAGACGGCTCATAACATTCTAAGCAACATTTCTTCTCTACGATGTATACATACATCACATCATAAACGATCTCTCACGATACCTCCCCAACAATGGGTCTTAGTCTACCCGTCAGGGATCTTGCTGACATTCTAGATTACTAGAACACGACATATAAACTAGCTTGAGACTACAACCTCGGAATAATATGGCAGGTTAAGCACATACATGTACCTGTAAGTTCGCAATTACACTGGCCAGGTGTAATCCCAAACTTACCTTACATGACTGTCCTCGGTACCCTATTAGTCCAATATCTACAATAGTGCCCTCCTAACGCATTTCCTGATTCTCAATTGTGATTTCTACTTCCAAAGTTTAAGTTTAGGCCCGTCCGGTCACCTAAATCCCTTAAACTATGGCTCTGATACCATTTGTAACAACCCAAAACTAAAACAGGACATGCATAGCATTAAATCATAAACATTACAAAACTGGGTCCCAAAATTTCATTACATCAATCTCAAAACTTAGGTTAGCGGAAACAACCTATACACAACTGAGAACATACTAGCTTCTATAAGTGGCATAGGCACTGTCTCTATCATCATCTGTACTCTATCCTGCTCTTGCTCACTTACCTAAGCCTCCTACTATTTGCTTACCTGAAAATGGTTTAGTTTTGAAAAGCGAGAGTTAGACCAAAAAGTTCTAGTGAATTCCCTCCGTAAACATCATATATCAACAGTATAAAATCATTTTATAAAATTCATCAACATTCTCCACATAAGCCTCAATCATGGTACTGCACAGTGCTTAAGGATCTCATTAGCTAACCATGATCGGGGCCCTAACAGACTCCGCTCTCGCCTCATATCGGGGCCCAAGCATACTCCCCTCTATCCGAGTAGGAAGGAAACGAATTCCCTTCTACAAGCTCGTCACAAACGCCCAAGGGCTCATCGGATCCCGAGGAACTCAGATCCAACTGTGCAGACCAACTCCACATAACATACACATAGCTCATTATAATCATGAAATATGTAATCTTTATAAATCATTTCATCTTGCGAATTAGACTTTTAAAATAAAGCATACTTTTCATGGAAAACGCTCGTAACAGTTGGTAATAATTCATGCTCATAAAAGAACCACAATCAGTAAAATATTCAGCAACTTGTTTCGTAAAAAGGGTTTAGGGAACTCACCTATTCTTCTTGTTTCACGACCTCTTACTTAGGCTTCCGTTCTCTAGATGGAACACCTATAATTTTAATAAACGCACGTCATAACTCTTTAATTTATTACTCGAGGTTGCTCCCGAATTTAACCTAAATTTCCTAAGTTTGGTAAGTTATACTTCTAGTCCAGAATCATACTTATTGGACCCTGCTTACCGGCCCAATCGATTCAATCAACTTCGGCCCAAGACATTAATTTACCCGATTTCCTGATTTAATACCGGACTCTCTCCTTTTTAAAACACAAATACCGGATTCTATTTTATATACCAACCCCACCTAACAATACAGTACCGGTCCAACATACTTCCGGATTACAAGTTTAATGATACCGGGTCTTAAGTCTTTTAGGCCCACACATTAGAATTTCCGGATCCCATTATCCAATTTAATACCGGATCTCATTTGACAAACCACTAATGGATCACGTGACCCAACAAGTTTCGGGTCTTAATTATATATACCCAATTTCCGGTTCCTGTTAATGAGACTCAATTTCCGGTTATCTTTATTAAATATCGGGTCCAATAACCCAGGCCCAATATCGGTTCTTAATAAATACCCAACATCGGGTCTGTTAGGTAATTTCCGGACCGGCTCTATTCCGGGTCCACGACCCAAGAGCATTTCCAGATTATTAATTTTCCAACATCCCGGATCCATTACCATATACTCACATTCCGGATCTTTCTTTTTAAAGTCCAAGTTCTGGTTTTTGTTTCATTTGAGATAGTTTCGCATCTTACTTAAAAAAACACCGATTCCGGATTCTAAACATTTAAATTCCGGATCCAACATGTTGGGTTCCGGATCCCATAGCAAATTCCTGTTCTTTCAGTTTCCAGACTCCAAAGTCCATTCCGGATCACCGGTTCCGGATGTCGGTTCCGGTTCTCTAGCTGGTCATTGGAGTCGGCACTACCATTCTTTAATTTGGGTGTCGATTAAACGGCATCGATTACCAGAAAACACGCACACACACACACACACACACACATTTTCTCAATAAGCAAACCTTAACACGGAATTATTATTTTAAGGTGGAATTTACCACGGCATCTTATCCCCAGTGAACTGTTCTTCTTTTTATACCACTTCTCAGAACCTCCCAAAATCTGACATAATCTAAATGTTCATTGGTAGCAGACTAGATTATGGATTTAGATTGATACCTTGTTTTCGTTTGATTGGAGAATCGTTCCTCTTCTTTACCAAGGTGGATCGCTTGAATTCTATCCTTCTCCAAATGAAGATTTTCTTTCTCTGCTATCTCTCTTAGCCGCCAACAGTGAATGATTTCTAGGGTTTTGAGCCCACATTTGGGTTCTTATACCCTCTTGCTAAAATACAATTTGACCCCTAGGCTTTAATAATTATGACACTTCCTTTGCATAACTTATTCTACTTAAATAAGGATCTCGGTTATTACAAAATACAATTAATATAACAAACAAACAAAACTAGAACAAAAAATCAAATCTTTCACAAAGTGTTCCCTAAGAAACTTCATATTTTACTTTTAAATATATGTGAACTACTAATGTGAGTCGCTCAGTTAAGAACATCTTTGGCTTAAAAATTTTGTTTTTATTTAGAGAATAATGACATACACAATTTAGCATTTTATAAAGTTTTTAACCTAATTTATCATTATAAAGAATCATTGTGTAACAATGTGTCAAATCATTTATTGTAGGTTTTTCTTAATTTGTAGATGGAAGATGAAAAGAGTATAACAATATCCCTAGGAAGTTATGTAGTGTGAAATTTAAAGCTAATTAAATTGGAAGTAAAGTTACTAAATAAGCCTTCTTATAATGAAATACATAAGTTTCATTTAGGGGTAGAATAGTCTTTAACTTATTTAATATTTAAAAAACTCAAAACAATGAGAAAATTTCTTTAGACAAATCATCTTCTAACAATGTGCCACATCATTCTTCGTAGTTTCTCCTTTAATATATATATTGATGATTAATGCTTATAGGAAGTTGGATAGTTTGAGGTTAAAGTTAACTAAAATGGGAATAAAATTACCAAATGACCCTTCACAATAAATAATTCAAGTAATCAATGATAGATAGTAACAAGATGAGATAAGGAGAAATATGTGTTTTATTCATGAGGAAGAGAACTACCTAGAGTGAGAAGGGAAGAATAATATCTCTTATCCTACAATTACACACACAAGACCCTTATATATTCCCACATCTCAGTTGTTACACATTTAAGCTCAGACCCATTTATCCTTAACCCAAACCTATATTACAAATATAAAACCCTTTACAAAACTATCATATAATTAGGACAATTTGTGTCCTAACACCTTCTTATAATGAAACACACAATTTTCATTCAAGGGTAGAAAAGTCTTTAACTTATTGGTTATTTTAAAAAATTCAAAACAATGAGAAAATTCATTTAGAAGAATACAACTATATCATTGTGTTACATCGTCATTTGAAGGTTTCCTTTTAAATATATATAGATAGATATAAAAAAATCTCTCTTTTCATACCAAGTCGTTAATCTCGCCACCTTCATATCATAATAAACTTATACACATTGAAAAAACAAAATTTTCATTATTTATTTTAAATAATGATATTATATAAATAAAAGTCTAGGAAAAAAAACTAAACATCAATAAAAAGTCATTTTAACCACATTATAGAGAATGACATAAAAAATACAACAATAAACAATCACATGATATATATATATAGGGGAGAGATCAAATGCAAACTACTTTTATTTTGCAAACAGTGCAAACCGTTGATTTCATTGGTTAAATTAATGAATTTGTTCATGAAGTTGTTTAATTTGATGAAATTGTTTCATATAATTCTTTTTTCTTGATGAAATTGTTTCATATATTTGTTTTTTTATGTAGCTTCATGTATTTTTCTCATTCTGGTGAAATTGTTTCATGTATTTTTCCATGTCTGATGAAACTTTCTCATTTTTACATGAAAAACACAGCAATATGAAATAATTTCATCAAGAAAAGAATGATATGTAACAATTTCATCAAATTAAACATTTTTATGAATCAATTTCATCAACTTATCCAATGAAATCGATGATTTGCACGGTTTGCAAAATAAAAGTGGTTTGCAAATGAAACTACCCCTATATATATATATATATAGAGAGAGAGAGAGAGAGAGGCTCCGTAAAATGCAAACCTTGCATTTGTTGCACCCCTTACAAACCACAGTCTGCATATGTGCAGACTGGTTCTGCATATATGCATATGAATACGTGCAAGAATATACATATAATGGACATACATTCATATGGGACAATGCATATATGCAGAATCAGTCTGCACATATGCAGACTGTGGTTTGTAAGGGGTGCAACAAATACATGGTTTGTATTTGATTTGTACCCTATATATATATATATATAAAGTTCATTGAAGAAGTTCTATTTACTCAACAAATTTGCCCCTCCTCTTTTGTTTGTCCAGCACTTTATATATATATATATATATATATATATATATATATAGCCTTAAGTTCAAATGAGAAGCGAAATTTTTTTGAGAAATAGAGAAGTGATCTTGGCCATTTATTCGGTCAAGATAGGTTATAATTGGTCAAAAGTTGCGGTTGTTCCAAAATTAGTAGGGCAATTTCGTAACTTTTACAAAAAACACGGGTTGAGTTCATATATGAATCTGTGTGATTCACATATGAACTATACGTTCATATATGAATCTGTGTGATTCACATATGAACTATACGTTCATATATGAACCTTTGTAATTCACATATGAACTCTTTATAACTAATTCATATATGAATCTTGTGATTCATATATGAACCTTTGTGTTTCATATATGAAACTAATTAACTGTAAGTTCATATATGAATCAGTTGAATCAATTAACTGATTCATATATGAATCTTTGTTTTCATATATGAACCTTTGTGATTCATATATGATTTTTTTTAACTAATTCATATATGAACCTTTGTGTTCATATATGAACCTTTGTGATTCATATATGAAATTTTTTAACTACTTCTCATATGAACAAATTAATTGATTCATATATGAATCACAAAGGTTCATATATCAATTAGTTAAAAAGAGTTTATATGTGAATTACAAAGGTTCATATATGAACTCAAAGGTTCATATATGAACTCACACAGATTCATATATGAACTCGTCTCGCGTATTTTTTACGAAACTACCCTTTTATCTTGTGCAGACCACGTGCGGACCAAGCGAGAAATTATCCGCTGCTTCTCGGTCAAAGCCGCCGATCTTGACCGAATAAATGGCCAAGATCACTTCTCTATTTCTAAAAATTTTTGTACTTCTCATTTGAACCTCTCCCTATATATATTGATTTTCATAAATAGCCACAATACAGAAAATGACATAAAAATACAAATTGCCAAACTCTATAAATGTAAAACACGAAGAAAAAAAATTCATAATAAAAAAGCTTCACATAGATCACATATGATCAAAATCTAATTGTTGTCAAGAAACAAAAAGTAAAAATTGAATAACTACAACAATATTAGTAAAACAATTTTTTGCAAAATAAAAAGGCACATAAAAAGAACATGTACACACATAACATAAAAAAATGAGGGATGAAAAACATAATGAATAAAATATATTAATGGGGAAGAAACTTGTTGGTTCATGTTTTGCTTAAACAATGATCTTAACTTTCAGTTAGTTCAGATTGTATGGTGCGGAAGCGTATTTAAGAACTGAAAGATAATGTAAAGGTAGAAGAACCCACAATATCAAATAAACAGTATGTAAAGAACAGATGAATATCTCAAAGATTACTGTGTTTGATATTATCAAGAACACCAAGAACACAACAAGAAAGAGCTGTTGGTGTGTGTGTTTGTGCGTAGCTTAAGGTGTAATTCTTGTTCTTCTTAAAGTTAATAGAAGAACTCAACATGAGCCTTCTATTTATACTACTACAAAGGGGATATACTTTAGACAATAAGGACTGATCTACAGTAGACAAGATCGTATGAACAGTAGCAGGTACGATGTTCATTTAATGCACATGTTCCAATTCTGACAGAGCCCTATCAGAGTTTGACACGTGTAGTTGATGTCAGGGCATGCCTAGAACAAGTGGATGAATGGATCCTGGAACAGTAGAAAGATATTTGTAAATCTTCCAAGTCTTCAGTATAAACCGCAGAGGCTCTGTCAAGGGTGACAGAGGTTCTGCGGCTCGGTCCTCTGTGAGCTGTCTTCTGCTGATTCTTGCCTTTGGTATTCTTGGGTTCTTCTACAGAGCCTATGTGGGTTACTTCTGTACTTAGACTATTTTCACTACATTCACAAACAGAAAGATTTAAGCTAACAATCTCCCCCTAAGTAGTGATAATTAAAAATTTGAAAGTGCAAGTATTTTCTAAGTACAAGAATAATTTTCTTTTTACATTAGATTATGCCAGAGGCATTTACATTTGATTGTATTGAAAAGAAAACATTACAGAGGATTTGTTTGACTGACTCAGACATTGGCATCCTTGAAGTCATTGAAACTTCTGCGGTCAAGTCCTTCTTGTATGGGCTCGTGATAGAAGCTGATGCAGAGAGTTCGGAAGTTGATTGTTGCATCGATAACCTCTATCAGTCTGTCGGCAAGACTTTGATCCATGAGCTCTGTTCCTCTGTGCTCCACTAGGATCGCTCTAAACTCTGTCAAAGTACTTGTTGCATACTTCTGACAGACCATCTCTACGAACAACTTTGATTTACCAGAAGGATATAGAAATACTAACCCGACCCTTGGATTTGTGACGATTGAGTTTGGTGTAGCAGAGGGAGGGCAATAGTTTTCTGGTGGTTAAACGTTTAAGCTTTTTACTCCAAGATCTCGAGCCAATTGGAAATCTACCATGCTGTATAGCAGAAGCTTCTCGCGTATGGCCTTTCTAATCACCCAGTAGGCTCTGCGAACTTCGTCGGTTGTGAAGTACTCTTTCGTCCATTCCAGAAGATCAGGTAGATCATAAGGATTGAGATTCCTAAGATCTACATCTGCAAATTGGTTCTCTGATATATCCTCTCTTTTGACCTTGTAGATGTTGTAAGAGAGTTTAGGCCAGGTTCTGGTTCATGAGAACTTACAATATAGGACTTTGACGATCTTGGATGTTGAGAAGATTTCGTATTTAGGCTTGGGTTTTGTTCTGGTGAAGAGGTTTTCGAGGTCAGCACGGAAATCAGGGTCTTGAATTGTTGGTTCGGATTAATCCATAATGCCCATTCTGCTGCATAAGTACCTATACACCACCTCTTCCATTTGTGGTGGTGGTGGTTGAGGTAAGGTTCTGCGCAGAGCATCTAATTGGTTCTTGACTTTTGCCACTCGATCCTCTGTTGGTTTACCCTTTAGATCTACAAAAGGTTTGTTTGACAGAGGAGCAACACCAAAAGCCCAGTCTTCTTCTTCTGGCTTTGGTGTCACAAAAGCATTGAAAGAGCTTTTCATCAGTTTCTCTGTTAGAGGTTGATGCTTGGGCTTTTTCTTTTTAGGTTCCTCTGTCATAATCCTTTTGCCCTTATCTTTTGCCTTCGTCTGATCTGCTTGTAGAGATGGGGTTGTCTCTTTAGGATTTGACGCTTGAGCTTCAGAGGGCTTTGTTGTTGATGTTTCTATTGGTTTGGGGATTGCCTCTTTAGGTTTTGATACTTTAGTTTCAGAGGGCTTGATTGTAGAAGGCTCTGTGGGTGTTGCCTCTGTTGGATTTTACACTTGAGTTTCAGAGGGCTTGATTATAGGAGGTTCTGTGGGTGTTGCCTCTTTTGGATTTGACACTTGAGTTTCAGAGGGCTTGATTGGTGATTTGGGTTCTGTTGGAGAAGCTTCTGGTGTTTTGCTAAGATATTTCCTCTGTTTTTGAGCAATTGTTTTGGTTCTTGGTATTTTGGGTGTTGGGGAAGGTAGTTCATCTTCGGAGGATGTCAGAAGTTGGACCTCTTCTTGGATTTGGACATCTTCTCCAAATACAGAAGGAAATTCCACAGAGGTTGGTGTTGCCTCTGTGGTCTTCTGTTGTTGAACTTGGGTTGTTTATGGTATTTGGGTTTCAGGTGTTTGGGTTGTAGCTGGGGTTTCTTCAGAGACCATTTCCACAGAGGCGGTTGTTGCCTCTGTGGACTGTTGTGTTCTTTGTTGGGTTTGAGTTGGGGGTGCAGAGGATATTGGTTCTGCGGATACCGGTAGAACGGGTAGACCTCTGTTTGCAGCTATTTCCCTTAGTTTCTCCCCTCGATTCTCCCCCTCAGGATGATCTGATGGATCATGATGGTCATCATCAGAGTCATCCTGACCTTTATCTGTCGTACCCTCTGCCCTGCAAGATGTATCTGGTTTCTTTGGAGGAGTTACACCTGCGGCTATTAGTTTTGCGCATACATCATCACAGAGTCCAAGAAGAGTTTGGAGCTCTGCTTCTGTGTTATAGCGCATTCTGCCGACGCTTTCTCTGAAGTCTTTCACGTAATTTGCGTTGGCAGCAGTGAAGGCAATGATTACTTCTATCACTTGGTTGATTACCCCTTGTCCAAGCTCTGTCAGCTGAGCTCTGGTCATGTAGTCAGAAGGCTGCATGGCCTGAGTGTTTCTGATTGTTTGCTCTTGGACCTCTTCTAAGGCCTTCTTCAGGTCTTCAGGTGTAAGACCCTTAGACTTTGAGGATTGCACTTTTAATTGTTGAAGAAAGTGCTTGACAGACTCTTTGAAGGCAGAAGTTGCGGCTTTCCCGAATTCTTGAGCTGCAGAGGTAGCAGTGGTAGTAGCAGTGTGTGTTGCAGTGGACTTCATCTGGGTTAAGGCGTTTTGCACCGCTGTGGACAAGGTGTCCATTTTGGTGTTCAGATCACGGATTGCCCTGGATGTAGTATCTGTAAAAGAATCAAAGGAGGTTTTCAACATCTTTAATGTATTTTCCACGGAGGTGACAAGGGTTTGGAACTCATTCCTTGATACATGTGAACTAGTTGTAACCTCTGGAGGAACACATTCGTCCCCAGAGTGAGTCTCTGTTCCTGAGACACCTTCTTTCTCCCTTGTTTTGATGTTGGGGGCGGAAGGATTTTCTTCTGATCCTCGAGCAGAAGCATCTAGTGCTTCAGACTATACAGAAGTTCTGAGAATGACATTGTCTAGATCCACTCCAGAGGTGGGTACTAGATTATCCTTCTTTTGACTCCGAGACTTGTCTAGAGTCTCTCCGTCTTTGTGCACTCTAATCTCCTCTGAAGAGATGTTTGGACCTAGTTGTGTGCGTGTGGCAGAGGAAACTAATTCCTCTGCAAGGATTTCTGTTGTGATCTGGGGCAATAGATCACTTACTACGGATGAATCCTTTAGAGAGGATTCCCCTGGAATGGTTTCCCCGGTTATTAATGGTACAGAGGATGAAAGAATTTCCTCTGTCCGGATGGTTTGGGTTGGGGTCGAGCTGTGCGACTCATTTTCAATATTACCTTCTGCTGCTAGACCAGCGGTAATAGAAGTGTGGGTTGCACTGGTAGTTGGTTTTGGTTGTGTGCCTCTATTAATCCAGGCATCTTTTCTTGCTTCTTTATCTGTGAAGCATCCAACCACTTGTTCTCCATCTATGGTCTTAACCACTGTTGCTACCTTATGGCTTGATGCTTCTACCCTAACTTCTGTAGTGGCTTCTGCATCAGTGCGTAAAGATTCGAATATTGGATGTGAGCCAATTAGTCGCATGACATGTGGATGGTAAAGACCTTTTCTTATTTGGTCTGCTTCCTCTTCATCAGAATCCACTTCTGAGACTTCTACCCAAGTCTCCCTAGTTTCAACCATTTTCTCTGTTGGACCTCCTATCATGAAGTCCAAGTGATGTTCTTCTGTAGCTACCTCTTCCTCTGGGCTTGTCCTTTGTACATCAAATGTGGGTTGAGTGAAGGGGTTCTGTAGAACTTCAGGAGTTTTCGATTGATTATTCTGTGGGGTTTGGTCATCCTCTTCCAAGTCTGAAGAGATTTGGAAGTCTGCTTCTTCTATAAAGCCATGGGAGAGGGGTTCTGCAGTCCATCCAGAAGTATCAAGAGTGTTGGCAAACTCAGGGCGTTAGAGGAAGTCGGAGAAATCCCATGATGTGTATAATTGAGAGGAGTTGGGGAATGCACAGGTGATTTTTGGGTTTGTTCTTCTGCGACTTCTTCTGTCATTTCTTCTGCCACTGTATCCTCTGCAATTGTTTGCATAGGAGACAGAGGTTTCCCAGTTTTCTTCTTGCTCTTTCTCCTCTTGGGTTTAGGTGCCCTTCCTCTAAGGCTTTGGATTTTCTCTTCTTCTTTTCCTTTGGGGGAGAGGGAGGAGCAGAAGATCCAACTTCTGTGGCATGAGGAGGAGAGGTTTGAGTTTCGACAGAAGAAGTTGAAGTACCCTCTATGGTTTTCCTCTTCTTTGTTTTCTTTTTAGGAGTTGAGGCAGAGAGTTTTTGTTTCTTTGAGGCAGAGTAGATGGATTTTCTCTGAGCACTGAATCTGGCTTGATTTTCTTCATGCTTCTAAAAAGCAGCTGCCCATTCTTCATCTGTCAACCTATCTAATACTTCTATACATATGGGGACTCCTAGACACGGGGGTGTCATAGGACTTGGTTCTGGAGTCCTATGATCGCGTATGTATTCTAATTCTAGTTCTTCATCCCTTACATATCCTAGAAGTTTCTTTGGCAGAGGTTTGCAGTGTGGGTATCCATCAGTATGTTCTGTTGGGGAGTTTTTGTTCATAGCATACATCTTGGTTGTTGCCCCCTCCATTGGCCATTTTTCGAGCAAGAGTAGAGGCTCTAGCAGAACACCTACAATTCTTTGAAACTGCAGAGGAGGTAGAGCTCCTGTTATCTTTGACTTTTTCTGCTGGAATGTGATCTTTCTGTCGATGGTGTTAACCATTTCTTGCATCATGAGAGTGGCGAAGTCCAGAGGTAGGTCGTAGTAGACTCAGTACATGATGGCTAGTATTTGGTGGGAGGATTGATCTAGACTCCCCACTTTCCCGGTTAAGCATCTGTTGAGTATGGAAAAGAGTGTATTCCACAGAGGTGGTAATCTGCCTCTACGGAAGTCATTTCTCTATCTGAGTGGTACGTTGTACCCTAACCTTTCGACAAACCTGCAGAGCTCTTCATCTGTAGGTTCCTGTGCAAAGGTCTTTAACCCTAGAAGACCTCTTGTGGGTAGGCTGAACTCAAGAGAGAACATAGTTCTGTTGAACTTGAGTTCAAGATGTGCGGATTTATCGGGTTTGGAGATGTAGCCTTTGATCTGTCGGTCTTCTGGATCAAATCTGCAACTTTGCCAGAATTGATTTATATATCTGGCAGGGATTTTGTTCACGGTTTTGGACAGAAGAGGGTAGAGAATATGTTGTTTCAAGATATGGAGAAGTATAGCATGTGTTTTCCCAAAAGCGGTTCTTGAAGGAACAAGGTAGTGATTATTGGGTTTTAAAGGTAGAACATTTGCAAAATGCTCATGTGCTAAGAAGTTTTGAAGGTGGGTGGTCGTAGCAAAATTTGCTTCATCGCGAGTTATCTTGTTCCAGGTTTCTGGCGATTTCAGGGTTTTCTGAATGTTCAGAGTGTTCAGGGGAGATAGCTTGAGCTTTAAAAGAGGAGGCCATTTCTTTGGATGTTAAAGATGAAGATAAGAAATTTGCCGCTTTTTGCAATGGTTCGCCGGAGAAGAAAGTAAGTTCGTAAAGGTTTATGAGGAGAGGTAACTTGGGTTTTATAGTGAAGGGTAACGGTTAGAATTCTGAAAAGGTAAATATATGGAAGTGAATAATATTTGGGGTCCGTACTTGAGTGTGAACGGCAGGTTCAACTTTCCAGAAGAACGTGTGTCGTGTACGTCCAGTAAAAATGAGACACGTCAGCAGTGTCAGAGTATGACAGGACGTCGTGCGCGGCCCATTAATGCTAGGCGCGTGGGTTTCTTTTCCTCCATATGATTTTCACTCTCATTAAAATAGCCGTTATTGTTACAGAATTTCCCAAATTTTGAAAATGACAGAAGCTCTGTAGTGGTAAGAGTTATGTGGTTTTGAAACCTTTCTTTTCTATCTTCTGTTGCTTGTACTTTACCAAAAAGTATTTGAAAAAGCATTGGAGAGGATCGATAGATTTTTAGAGTAGAAATTGTTTTCACAGAGGTTTTGGAGCTCTGTCAGAGCCAACAGAAGCTCTATGACAGGAAATTTCTCATAACTAAAAATCTATTAAACTTTTTGATCATCCAAGTTTTTAATTGTTTTAAGAATTGTTTTTAGGACATATTTGGAAGTTGGTGTCCTAGAAAACTGTTTTGGATAAGGTTCTGTGCGAGTAGCTCTTATTTTTGCCTAGGTTAATCAACAGAGGTTCTTGTGTTTGAAAGAGCTCTGTGACTAACCTTTTAGTGATTTTTTGGCGTACAAATGTTTAAGAGATCTCTGTCGAGGATATTCAAATAGATTGATAGAGTTACTATTTTAAATTTATGATCATAGAGGTTTTCCCTAGCAGAGCATCTGTTGAACTCATCAGAGGCTCTATGATCTTAAATTTCTAATAACGAAGAACTCATTAATCTTTTTGAATATTTGAAGTTTGGAATGTCTTTAGCAGTGTTTCTAGGATATATTTGGAAATTTGTGTCCTAGAAAACTGTTTTCGAAAATGATTTTGTACGTGTAAACTTCAAATATCTTGATTTGTTAGCACAAGTTCTGTGATGTATGAAACTTTTTGACTTTAGACCTTCTGTATGACATTCAAGATGATCGATCGAGTTCTTATATGTAATTTGTAGTAATAGAGGATCTGACTTACAGAAGCTCTGTTGAGCTCAGCAGAGGCTCTGGAACCTTAAATTTCTCATAAAGGGAGACTCATCAATCGTTTTGATTATTTTCCTTTTGGAACGTCATAAGTAATGTTTCTAGGACATATTTGGAAATTTGTGTCCTAGAAAATTGTTTTCGTGAAGGATTTGTACGAGATACTCACTTTTTTACTTTCCTTTGCTCGGCGAAATTATTGACCTCTGTTGATTTTGGTTGATCATAATTCTGCTTTGGCTCCCCCTTGAATGATCAACCTCTGTAGATCATTTCAAGGTCTCCTTCTGCTCCCCCTTGACCTATGCTTGGATCAAATAAGATAAGTTGTGCATAGAACATAGATCAAGTCTTTCAGAGGTTCTGTAAGGACTGTCAGAAGTTCTGAGCAATCCCATAGAAGCTCTGTTGAGTATTGAACACTTGGTGATTGAGAATTTATATACAGAAATAATTTAAACTACAAAACAAAAACAATGTATTTACGTATTTACAGAAGATTAAGTTATACTTACAGAGGTTTTAACTCATGTTTAACATTCCCAACATACCCACCAAGAAAAGGAATCTTTTCTCATCTAGTGCCTTGGTGAATAAGTCTGCAAGCTGGTACTCTGTAGACACGAAGTGCATTTCGATTGTCCCATATTCAACATGGTGTTTTAGAAAGTGGTAACGGATGTCGATAGGCTTTGTTTTGGAATGTTGTACTGGATTGGCAGAGATTGCTATGGCGCTCTTTGAATCACAGAAGATGGGAATCTTGAATATGATTTGGCCATAGTCCTTAAGCTGAGTTTTCATCCACATAACTTGGGAGCAACAGCTAGCAGCAACAACGTATTCGGCTTCTGCTGTAAATGTGGATACGCAGTTCTGCTTTTTAGAGGTCCAGCTGACTAGTTTACCACCTAGGAATTGACAACTCCCAGAGGTACTCTTTCTGTCGAGCTTGCAGCCTCCATAATCTGAGTCTGTGTAAGCTTTAAGACCAAAACCAGAGTTCTTCGGATACCAGAGGCCAATATTTTTGGTCCCTTTTAGGTATCTTAAGATCCTCTTTACAGCATCGTAATGGGATTTCTTCGGGTTAGCTTGATATCTTGCACAGAGGCATGTGGCATGCATTCTGTCAGGCCTACTAGCAGTTAAGTATAACAGAGACCCAATCATGCCTCTGTAGAGTGTGCACTCTACAGAGATACCATCTGGATCTGAGAATAATTTGTTTCCAGTGGCCATTGGGGTTATCATTACAGAGGCATCGGAGAGACTGTATTTTGAAAGTATGTCAGAGACATATTTAGCTTTATTTATGAAAATTCACTCTGATGATTGTTTTACTTGGAGTCCGAGGAAGAAAGTTAATTTTCTCATCATACTCATTTCAAACTCACTCTGCATGAGTTTTTCAAATTTTTTGCACTCTTCTGTATTTGTAGACCCAAAAATTATGTCGTCCACATATATTGGTACAAGCATAATTTCATCACTTTTTCGTTTATAAAACAAAGTTGTATCCGTTGTACCTCTGTCGTAACCATTATCGAGAAGAAAGGTAGAAAGTCTTTCGTACCATGCTCTTGGAGCCTGTTTCAGTCCATACAGAGCTTTGTCGAGATAGTACACGTATCTTGGGTACTTGGAGCTTTCGAACCCTGGTGGCTGTTGGACGTATACTTCTTCTTGGATTTCACCGTTTAGAAAAGCGGATTTTACGTCCATATGAAATACTTTAAAACCTCTGTGGGCTGCGAAGGCTAAGAAGATTCTTATGGCTTCGAGCCGTGCGACAGGGGCAAAAGTTTCATCGTAATCTATGCCTTCTTCTTGTCGATATCCCTTGGCCACAAATCTTGCTTTGTTTCTTATGACCACCCCATCTTCATCCTTCTTATTTCTGAAGACCCATTTAGTTCCTATGTCTTGTTTTCCTCGTGGCAGAGGAACTAAAGTTCAGACTTTGTTTCTTTTAAACTGTAGAAGCTCTTCTTGCATAGCGTCTACCCAGTTTGGGTCGTCAAGGGCTTCAGAGATCCTTTTTGGCTCGATCACACTAATAAAGTTTGTAAAGAAACAAAAATTAGCAGTGACAGATCTTGTTTTTACCTTTTCAAAAGGTTCGCCAATTATAAGACTTGGAGGATGGATTTTTGTCCATTTTGTTGTTCTTGGGAGATGGTCATCGATTTCATCAAGTTGATCTTCAGAGGTTTCTAACTGTGGTTCAAGTGCAACCTCTGTCGTTGATTTTGCTTTCGTGCTTGATCCTACAGATTGTGGAATGATTGGAATGAGTGGCGGTGTTTGTTCCTCCGAGGAAGTATAGACTGAGTCCTCTTGTTCCTTTGTTATTGGTTCCTCTGTGATTTCTGGAGTTGGTTCTTCAGTAGCTTCTGTGGTTGTTTTCCTTGTCGTATCATCTTCTGTTGGCTCCCCCTCGGCATTTGAATCTGTATGATTAACAGAGGAAGATGAATTATTTAAGGGACCAGTTAAAGAAGATTTAAGTCTTCTTCTCTTGTTTTTGAGATGGCAGATGATTCCTCTTTTAGACCGAGTTCTGAATTGATTTGTTCAGAAGTCTTCTGGAAAGTATCGTCAAAAGAAACATTTATGCTTTCTACGATCGTTCGAGACCGTAGAAGATAAACTCTGTAGGCCTTGGAAGTTGCAGAGTATCCTATGAACTTGCCTTCATCTGCCTTTACTTCAAACTTTCCTCTTGCTTCTCTATCATTTAAGACGAAGCACTTGCATCCAAATACATGGAAGAACTTGATGTTTGGTCGTCTTTTGTTGATCAAATGATATGGTGTTTTGATGTGTCTCTTTACGATGGTTGATCGATTTTGGGTATAGCAAGCGGTTGATACTGCTTCTGTAAAGCCCGTGTCCCGTTATACATTTTATTTAATTATTTATAAAGTTGATTTAGCAAATTTATTTAACGGGGTTAGGTGTCAAGGACCTAAAACGTTTATTTTGTGGGGATGATTGGTCAATTGTTAAATCCTAAATTAAAGTGGTAAAATTGACTTAACTATAAAAGTCTAGGGGCTAAAAAGGGTATTTTTGAATTACAAAGTTTATAGGGTCGGCCCAAATAGGAACCGACCCTCCCTCTAGTTTTTATTTCTTGTGTAACAAACAACCCTAGACACCCTTTACTTTGGTTTTCTTTTTGTTGTGTGACGTGCGGCCATGAGAGCAACGAGAAGCGAGAGCGAGAGAAAGAAGAATAGAAACCTAGAGGTAGAGAGAGAGAAATAGAAACCGAGAGAGAGGCGGAGGGTGCTGCCGGCGACGAGGAGGGAGGAGGAAGAAGGTGATCGCCGGCGAGTTGGTCGGAAAAGAGGAAGAAGACAGGTACGTCGCAAGGTAAGTCATTTTTCGTTCGTTTCGTTTCCTTTTCGTTTTTCCGGTGGAACAACCACCGCCGTGCGCCGCCGCTGTGGCGGCCGTGCGTAGACGTCTGGAGTGGTGGGTGCGTAGGTGTGCGTTAGGATGGCCGAGAGAGAGGGAGTGTTGGTGGTACAAGAGAGTGGTAAAGGGTGGTGTGTGGGTGCTCGTTCGTGGCCCTCGCCGGAGAGCCGCCGCCGCCGACCACCACTGCCAGAGGAGGCAGTGGGTGGTGCATGGTCTTGTCCAGCCTCGATACCTAAAACCCTGATCGGGTGAACCCGAGTTGCAAACCCGAATCGTTTATACCGTTTTTATAAATCGTGATTTTATGTAAATTCTAAGTGTGCTGTCCAGTTTTCGTTTGATCACAACTTTTCCGTCGTAACTTCGATTGAGCCGAAACTGGCGCCCACGGTTCAAGCTCGGGGTCGGGCACGTTTTCCGTGTTTTAGCGGAAAACTGGTTCGGTCTCTAGCTGGGCGAAAAAATGGTCGCAAGTTCGGTGTTTCGTCATTTCATGTGAAAATTTCTGGAATCTGCCTTGATTTTGCGAAAACCATAACTTTCTGCTCGTAACTCGGTTTGGGGTGAAACCGGTGTCAAAAGTTCCCTTTTTGAGTCTAGAAACCTTTCTGTGTTTTGTGCAAAACCCAGTTCGGGACGTAGCATGGGTCAAATTGTCGTTTTATACTCAAAGGTGCTGAATTTCGCTGTTCTGGAAACTGTTTTTGTAAAATCCGTAGTAAATTGTAGAAAAATCGTTAGGAGGCGTATAATATGTCCTTGGAACCCTAACTCAGAGTACTTTCTGGTCTTGAAATAATATTGGGAATTTTCTGGGTTTGAAGGGGTCGAAACAGGTCCCGAACAGACCTGTTTTGGGTGAGCGGAATTTAGTTTTAGTGACGGTTTAAGCGTGTGTCGTGTCATAGAGTCCGGGTCTCGTATTGACACGTTTTAACATGCATTTAGGTGCTGGGAAGTGACCGTAATTGTGAAGCTTGAAATGTGTTATTAAGCTGGACGCGCATTCGAGGTGAGTTCTCTCACTATGTAGTTAGGGGTTGTATGCATGTCATAATAGTTTGCATGTACTACTGTCTTTGTGGTGTGAACTAGTTGTTGTGGTGTGTAATATTTGATTGGTTTGAATGCTTGGTATAAATGTGTTACCTTACAATTCGGTGGGACCGAGGCCTCGATGGTACTGAGGTGTTGGTTACATTACAATTCGGTGGGACCGAGGCCTCGATGGTACTGAGGTGTTGGTTACATTACAATTCGGTGGGACCGAGGCCTCGATGGTACTGAGGTGTTGGTTACATTATAATTCGGTGGGACCGAGGCCTCGATGGTACTGAGGTGTTGGTTACATTATAATTCGGTGGGACCGAGGCCTCGATGGTACTGAGGTGTTGGTTACATTACAATTCGGTGGGACCGAGGCCTCGATGGTACTGAGGTGGTTGGATACATAATTACCTGTAGATGTTTACTCGTTTTATGTATCTGTGATGTTGTTGCTTATGTGCGGGTAGGGGTGATGTGTATATAATTCCTACCTGCGCATGTGTTTGAATTCACTAAGCTTCGTGCTTACCCTTTCCCAATAAACTGTGGTTTCAGGTACGAGTGGCTCTAAGACGTGATGGGTACACACTGGCGCGCGGGATGAGCTGGCTGATATTGGTTTCATTTATTGAACATTGTTTCCGCTGGTTTCTGACTACTTGAACGACATTTATGATTTTGCAATTAATATGTTGGGATTATTTAATGAGTTTTTATATATAAAACGTTTAATTAAAATTTTAAATTTCCTTGAAATTTTGGGACGTTACAACTTGGTATCAGAGCACAGCTTGAGTGAATCACACACACCTCGGTGTGTTTGATCTCAAGTTTGCGGCTATAAGATTCCTTTAAAAGCGTTTTTAGAAAATAAAAGAAAGGAAAATTCCGTTGAGAACGGTGATTGGAGGCGAAGTGTGTACAGTCAGCCGGAGCCAAAGGGGAAAGGTACAGTACTTAGTGTTTCATTGCTTTCTAGATCATAGAGTATGCATGCTAGATTGCCTGTTGTTGACACTATGCGGTATGTTGAACTGCTTGCTATTAGGAATTTATGCGAATTATGATAGGTTACTAAGTGGATGCCCTCTAGGTTGTATGCAGTAAGAGATTTATAGCCTTAGAATATTCGATTTAGTTCTATTGCGCAGCTCTTGTTTGAGTCCAACCGTTCTAGGATAGAGTCTTGTATTCGACTGTCTATTTATTTCGCACTGCATATAATCGGGTATTCGCAAGGTCACTCGTCATAATTAGTAGGGATTCGGTAGTAGCAAGGGTAGTGGGATAAGAGGAAATTCCTAGGGAGCTGGGAAGGGTGGATGTATATATATGCTGGTGCAGGCATATGGTTAATTATATATTTAATTGTTGTTGCATGATCGGGGTGACCGATGATTTATTATATATACAGTAGTTGTATGAGTTTGCCTGTTTAGGATATGTTCTCGAACTGGCATGTGTGGATTAATTGTATTATGTGTATAGTTTCGGCGAGAAACTACTTGGATCCTTGGGATGGGACTCGGAACGAGTGATGATAGGTGTGGAAGGTAGTAGTAGAGCTCCTACTACCGGAAGCACAGGATCAATGCTCGAGTCGGGGAAGTCACGAGGAATCCAAGGAGTTGGGCGCGAGTGTTGTTAGTGTGCGTTGTTATGTGCTAATAACACGTTGTATTATCTACCCTGAATAGCCGTCACGAGGAGAGACAAATATAGTAGATCCACTGGTACATGTGTGTACTTGACTTGCTTTGATGGGATGATCGTTGGGGTAGTGTCGAAGGCTCTAAACTGCCAGTCGTTGGAATAGAAAGACGATTATAGTATTAGTCACTTGGAGTGACGATAAGGATGATATTTGTTGTAAGCAGATCATTTCGAACCAAGATGGAAGATTGTGCTAGAGTCATAGGCTTATAGAGCCGATTTTGATTTGAGGAAAAAATCGTAAGGATTATTTGACGTAATTTTCCATCTTGCCCTAAGAGGCTTAAATGTCCGGAGGACGATAGTGGATTGGAAAGGTAGAGAGGAGCATGAGTCGAGACGTTGAACGTCGACTGAGTCGTGCACAGAGTTTATTTTGAAAATAGGATTGCATTAACTAATCCTTGTGTTTCCAATCCTTATATGGATTGTGTTTTGAAACTTTGGGAAATGTTTAGCACACACACAAGATTTCGAATTATAGTTTTGAAAACTTTGTAAAAGATTGTTTCATTTGATTATTTTCCAACGGTTCTTTCGGGTACGATAATATCCGTGTTTTGTGGTGGTTAAGATGTTGGGTAAGTGACTACGGCTTGAGACTCTAACATTGGAACTCCTCCACATGTGTTAGAGTCGAGACGGAAAGTTACATTCCACGGTGTCTGTTTAAAGGCTATTTTAGTGATTTGTCTAAAATGAGTTTGGAATTCTAGTGTCGCTTAACTTTTCGTTCGAGAGTTTGTATTACTAAGTGTTTTATTGCAAATAGTTCAGTGTGTGGATTGATTCATGCGTGACATAAGTGGTGCATGGAGGAATTTTGGTAACATTTCATAAGGAGTTGTGTAGTGCGCTTTTTAGTCAGCTAAAGGTTTTATTGACATTTCCATGAAAATGAGATTTATCGACTTAGGGGTATGCATACTGGGGTAACCTTTGTTCTCGGCATTTTGATGAACGAGTCGTGCATGAAAATGCTTTAGTTCCTTTTTGTCAAAATGAAAGACCATTTGATCCAAGGAGTGTTTTAATGTTGTAAACATCATGCATACGATTACAATGTGTTATATTTTGGAAATATAAATGCGTAGATTTTTGACATTCGGTTAATTTAGAATTACCGTTCATTTTTTTTTTTTTGAGAAATTAAAAACTTTTGCTTTGGAGGAAACGAGTATTTTGAGCATTTTCGATAAATACTTTTTTTAAACTATAATGTTTTGACATTATATGTCCCAAGTACCAAACTTGAGGTAGTGTTACAAGCTTGCATGCCTGCCCCCAGTTTGAGTTTTTACGAGGTTTTTAGTCGATATTTCCAATTATTAGAAGCGGACTGGTTTCTGTCTTCAAGTTTGCAACTTACACGAGACAATTGTGTTTTAACAAAGATATATTTGTAAACCGTGTCATCGTTTTGTGTGACTAGCTGACGCGCGAAAAAATTGTGGCGAACCCTGTGCCACGTCATTTATGATTAAAAAGAGGAATTTTTGAATCAAATGTCGTGAAACTTATTTTGAATTATGTGCACACCTTTGTCGGACCCTGTTTAAGGTCAAGCGGTTACCTTAAGTGCATGTCATGAGTCAATCCATACTGGGATCGAGGCGGTTCATTTTTATTTCTTACGTTTTGCTTTTGTGTGAGTAAACTGAACTGCAATGAGACGATTTTCAACATGATTTTCCTATATGGGACGAGCGTGTCCAGTTTTGCGTAACTATCGATCTGGTAATAGTAGTTTTATTATATACGATCTTTTTGAGATGAAAATCCTGATGTTGAAAATATTTTGTAAATGATTTTGTAAACCATTTAGGGAAATGTGCTTTTAAGCGTCATGTGTCATTTCGAGAAATTTTTAAGGGTGTGAGTCCTTTTGGAAAACTCTTTTGTTTAACCCGTGTTGAGACTGGGACTAAGGTTGATTTCAGAGTATTGCTTGCTTAAACTTTGTTTAAACGCATTTTCCGACCTATGGGTCTAGCAAGCGTGGAGCATTTTGCTCGGTTTTGACTTGGAGTTAGTCATGGGCCTATTGCCCGGTGTTAATGGCTCGATGTGGAGTCTAGTTGATGAGTTGTTTTTGTCGCACCGTTTGACATTCTTTGCACGTTGAGTGTTTGCATGTTTGGGTGAGTGAGTCAATCCGGAATAGGCATGTTGTTGGTAGGCTGCTTGCTTTGGATCCTTAGACACGTTAGTCAGTCGTTGGAAATGGTCGGTTGGGCATCTCGGGGTGGGACCCCGGTATTCATGTGTTTTAATCTAGACTTTCCAGTAGGTACTAGGAGGATATAGATGTGGACACTTACCTGGGAGGTAGTTCCGGTGTACTGGGTCTTGAGGCGTTACCTGGGAGGTAGACGACAAGGTGTATCCTCGATACGGTGTGACTTGACTTCGTAGAGCAGGTGTGGATGGTACGTCGACGGTGGAAGGTAGATATTCCACGCGTGTTGGTAATGTAGGCCGGGTAGTATCGGTTAAGGGAATGACCTACGTGTGTGTTAACTGACTTGATTGTAGGGGATATCTACTTGTGTTAGTGTCTAGGATAATACCACGCTTATGTGATTCATTGTTATCGGTTGGACCGATGTTCGGCGGGTGGCCGATGTTTGTTATCGGTTGGACCGATGTTCGGCTGGTGGCCGATGTTTGTTATCGGTTGGACCGATGTTCGGTGGGTGGCCGATGTTTGTTATCGGTTGGACCGATGTTCGGCGGGTGGCCGATGTTTGTATTGTAATCGGTTGGACCGATGCTCAGCGGGGGTTCGATGTTTTATTAATGTAATTTAATGTAAATCTTGGACGTCTGTTAGAATTCGTGGAAGTTAATCGACAATTAATGGTAGGGATGATCGGATTCGAGGATCCTGTAGGGTATATTGGTGAGCATCTTTAGAATGGTTAGAGCTTGAAAATTTAATCGGGAGATATGAATCATCTAAGGTTGGGAGACAACCGAAGTCGTTTAACTAGGGATGATTCCAATTGTTGGAGTGTTTTTCCAATCGCGTTTTCAGTGTTCTTGAAGGAGTGTTGTTAGCAAGGAAGTATTCGGGAGATTCTTAGACGGTGTGAGAAATTAGATTCCAGTTAGTGAAGGTTCAGCGGAAGCACCGAAAGGGTTCCGAGTGGACATGGGAACCTGAGGTTGAGATGAGGGATAACTATCTAGAGCTATTCACGGGCATAGACTTCGAGGACGAAGTCTAATCCAAGTGGGGGAGAGTTGTAAAGCCCGTGTCCCGTTATACATTTTATTTAATTATTTATAAAGTTGATTTAGCAAATTTATTTAACGGGGTTAGGTGTCAAGGACCTAAAACGTTTATTTTGTGGGGATGATTGGTCAATTGTTAAATCCTAAATTAAAGTGGTAAAATTGACTTAACTATAAAAGTCTAGGGGCTAAAAAGGGTATTTTTGAATTACAAAGTTTATAGGGTCGGCCCAAATAGGAACCGACCCTCCCTCTAGTTTTTCTTTCTTGTGTAACAAACAACCCTAGACACCCTTTACTTTGGTTTTCTTTTTGTTGTGTGACGTGCGGCCATGAGAGCAACGAGAAGCGAGAGCGAGAGAAAGAAGAATAGAAACCGAGAGGTAGAGAGAGAGAAATAGAAACCGAGAGAGAGGCGGAGGGTGCTGCCGGCGACGAGGAGGGAGGAGGAAGAAGGTGATCGCCGGCGAGTTGGTCGGAAAAGAGGAAGAAGACAGGTACGTCGCAAGGTAAGTCGTTTTTCGTTCGTTTCGTTTCCTTTTCGTTTTTCCGGTGGAACAACCACCGCCGCGCGCCGCCGCTGTGGCGGCCGTGCGTAGACGGCTGGAGTGGTGGGTGCGTAGGTGTGCGTTAGGATGGCCGAGAGAGAGGGAGTGTTGGTGGTACAAGAGAGTGGTAAAGGGTGGTGTGTGGGTGCGCGTTCGTGGCCCTCGCCGGAGAGCCGCCGCCGCCGACCACCACTGCCGGAGGAGGCAGTGGGTGGTGCATGGTCTTGTCCAGCCTCGATACCTAAAACCCTGATCGGGTGAACCCGAGTTGCAAACCCGAATCGTTTATACCGTTTTTATAAATCGTGATTTTATGTAAATTCTAAGTGTGCTGTCCAGTTTTCGTTTGATCACAACTTTTCCGTCGTAACTTCGATTGAGCCGAAACTGGCGCCCACGGTTCAAGCTCGGGGTCGGGCACGTTTTCCGTGTTTTAGCGGAAAACTGGTTCGGTCTCTAGCTGGGCGAAAAAATAGTCGCAAGTTCGGTGTTTCGTCATTTCATGTGAAAATTTCTGGAATCTGCCTTGATTTTGCGAAAACCATAACTTTCTGCTCGTAACTCGGTTTGGGGTGAAACCGGTGTCAAAAGTTCCCTTTTTGAGTCTAGAAACCTTTCTGTGTTTTGTGCATAACCCAGTTCGGGACGTAGCATGGGTCAAATTGTCGTTTTATACTCAAAGGTGCTGAATTTCGCTGTTCTGGAAACTGTTTTTGTAAAATCCGTAGTAAATTGTAGAAAAATCGTTAGGAGGCGTATAATATGTCCTTGGAACCCTAACTCAGAGTACTTTCTGGTCTTGAAATAATATTGGGAATTTTCTGGGTTTAAAGGGGTCGAAACAGGTCCCGAACAGACCTGTTTTGGGTGAGCGGAATTTAGTTTTAGTGACGGTTTAAGCGTGTGTCGTGTCATAGAGTCCGGGTCTCGTATTGACACGTTTTAACATGCATTTAGGTGCTGGGAAGTGACCGTAATTGTGAAGCTTGAAATGTGTTATTAAGCTGGACGCGCATTCGAGGTGAGTTCTCTCACTGTGTAGTTAGGGGTTGTATGCATGTCATAATAGTTTGCATGTACTACTGTCTTTGTGGTGTGAACTAGTTGTTGTGGTGTGTAATATTTTATTGGTTTGAATGCTTGGTATAAATGTGTTACCTTACAATTCTGTTGGACCGAGGCCTCGATGGTACTGAGGTGTTGGTTACATTACAATTCGGTGGGACCGAGGCCTCGATGGTACTGAGGTGTTGGTTACATTACAATTCGGTGGGACCGAGGCCTCGATGGTACTGAGGTGTTGGTTACATTACAATTCGGTGGGACCGAGGCCTCGATGGTACTGAGGTGTTGGTTACATTACAATTCGGTGGGACCGAGGCCTCGATGGTACTGAGGTGGTTGGATACATAATTACCTGTAGATGTTTACTCGTTTTATGTATCTGTGATGTTGTTGCTTATGTGCGGGTAGGGGTGATGTGTATATAATTCCTACCTGCGCATGTGTTTGAATTCACTAAGCTTCGTGCTTACCCTTTCCCAATAAACTGTGGTTTCAGGTACGAGTGGCTCTAAGGCGTGACGGGTACACACTGGCGCGCGGGATGAGCTGGCTGATATTGGTGTCATTTATTGAACATTGTTTCCGCTGGTTTCTGACTACTTGAACGACATTTATGATTTTGCAATTAATATGTTGGGATTATTTAATGAGTTTTTATATATAAAACGTTTAATTAAAATTTTAAATTTCCTTGAAATTTTGGGACGTTACAACTTCTGCCCAAAATGTCATTGGTAATCCACATACGGTTAGCATAGTTCTGGCGGCCTCCACAAGCGTGCGATTCTTTCGTTCAACCACGCCATTCTGTTGTGGGGTGCGTGCAGCAGAGAAGTTCTTTGAAATTCCTTCTTCTGTAAGATAGGCTTCAATGACAGAGTTTTTGAATTCTGTGCCATTGTCGCTTCTCAGTTTCTAAATCCTGCACTCATACAGAACTTGGATTCTTTTCATTAAATTTATCAAAATGTTTGGAACATCTGATTTCTTTCTGACGAATTCAACCCATGTAAATCTTGAGAATTCATTGATCAAAACAAGCAGATATTTCTTGCCACCTAGGCTCTGTGTAGATATTGGACCACATAGGTCAACATGGAGCATGTACAGAGGCCTAGTGCAAGATACATCAGTTTTGCCTTTATGGGAAGCTCTTTTGAGTTTTCCCATTTCACAGGCAGAGCATAAATGATCTTTATTAAATTTAACGTTTGGTAGACCTTTGACTAGATCAAATTTTACAAGTTTATCAAGAGTATGAAAGTTTAAATGGCAGAACCTGTTGTGCCATAACCAGGCTTCTTCGCTTTTGCATGCAACAAGGCAGATTTTGTCTTTCTTGTTCTTTGCATTGAAGTTCATGAGATATAGATCTCCTCTTATTTCGGCTCACAGAAGTTCAATTCCACTGTCCTCGCTCTGTAGAGAGCAGAAGGTTCTTTTGAACATTACGTCGAATCCCGTATCGTAGAGTTGACTAACACTGAGAAGATTGTGTTTAAGGCCATCAACATATGCAACTTTGCATACGGTTATATTTTCCTTCTTTATGACTCTGTAGCCTTTGATGTACCCCTTTTTATTGTCTCCAAAGGTCACAGATCCACCATCGTTCTTTTCTTTGTATGTGGATAGAAGACCTCTATCGCCAGTCATGTGCCTCGAGCATCCGGAGTCTATATACCAGATCGGCACATACTGCTTCTGCAAGACAATCAGAGAGTTTTAGGTACCCATATCTACATGGGTCCAGTTTTGTTAGGGGTTTTCAAGTTTGCCTTAGCATTCTTGGTCTTTGTTTTAGCTTCTGTTGAAGAAACATTTTGTTTCTTCTTACCCTTGGATTTATCATTTTCTTTGGGTACAGTAAGATGACAGTGTGGACTTTTGAAGTGCTGGTTTAATTTAAACATAAGATCAAAGCAATGACAGTATTGAATGTGCGAAGTGATTTGCTTGAACTCTTCATTAAATACATTAAATGGGGGGTACAGAGGCATTACAATTTATCCTAACATTAGACTTTCTATTACAAGAAGGTTTATGTAGGCTAGATCATTGTTTGCAAAATCCTTTGTTGAGTGCGGCCTTCTGTGTTCCCCTTCTGTGGTGAACTTCTGTAGATTTCACTGTCACGGAAGAAAAAGATTTGTTAATTTTAGTCCATTTACCCTTCTGTTGCCATGTTAGTTTTTCTTTAACAGGTTTTAAGGGTTTTAAAATCTTTGAACTTGTTGGAATTTGAGTGGACATTAACTTCTGTTGTTTGAAATTTTCAAGCTCAAGAGAGGTTTTGGCTTGTATGCATATATCCAAAAAGTCTGGACAGATAGGAATTCCAGTGATTTTCTCCTTGGGAGGAATAGTTCTGTTAAGAACTTCAGAGGTTTGTTTAAAAACCTCTGTGTCACTAGGTCCGATCTCTAACTTAGAGTCAGTCTCTGATTCGTCAGAGGATGAATCGTCCTCATATACAGAGGTTGAGTCACTTGGTTCTCTTTCGACAGAGGCTGGACTTTCAGAACATGTGTCATACTCACTTTCTTCCTTTTCTAAGGAACTATCTTCTAAGTTAACAAAAGTATCTGTTAAGTTTTCTTTAGAGAGATCTTGATCGCTGGAAGATATACAGAGGTTTTTTTCAGAGATATCAAGTTTTTCTTCTGTAATTCTTGGCTTGAACTCAGGTGCCTCTGCTGATAATTTCTTTTCAGAATTCATCATGCAGACAAATGCAACTTGGGTTTGAGTCTCTGGATTACCAAACTTGAAGATTCCTATCTGATCTTGAGTTTTCAGATACCTCTTAGGTTTGGATTCTCTTTTGACAGAGATTGAAGGTGACAAATCTGTGTTTTCAAACCACACATTTGTCATCTTCAGAGGTTTCCTCTTGTGAGGTTCCCCAAAGACTTTTTCCCTTTTACTTACAGAGAGAAGATTTAGAAATCCAGGTTTTCTTGTATCTCCAATGTGAAATAGAGAGGACAGAGACTTGTCTCTTTTGGTTCCGGTATAAGGATCTATATCACAGAAGCCAATTCCCCGTCTCCCTATTTGTGTGTTTATTTTTTCGTACACCTTCTGAGCATCTTGAATTTTTTTTAATTTGAAGATCTCTTCTGAGTAAATCTTGACAGAGGACTTCTCTTTCCTTTTGAAAATAATTTTTAAGAGCTAGGATGTTCATTCTGTCGCACTCAACGTCCATTAGTTCTTTAGACTTTGTTTTCAAGGAAGAATTAAGTTCATAAATCTTTTCTTTTAAAGGATTTAACTTTTTTTCCAGTTCATTTCAATTTCTTCTTTTTCTTTAAAGATTTTAGCTTTTTCTTGAGTGAGAAGTCTAGCTTCTCTCTCATAGAAGGTGAGCTTTTTCTGAATATTTTCACATGTCTTTTTCATTTCAGTGTATTCAATGTTAAGTTTAATCAAATCATCTTCTGCCATTTTAGAGTTAGAGGTAGAAGTGGATACCTCACTGTCGGAGTCGGGGCTGACTTCTGCCATGCCACAGAATAGAGCATTCTTTGTTTCGCCTTCGTCAGAGGATGTGTCTGACTCCCAGATTTCTTTGTTCACCATTAGTGACATCTGAGCATAGTATTCAGCTTTCTTTTTGTAGAAAGTTGCATCCCTCTGAGGGCGATTTGACTTGCTCCTGCATTCGTTGGCAAAGTGACCTGTCTTTCCACAGTTGTAGCATCCTTGGTTCTGTGTGGAGTTTCCAGCTCTGTCATCTGACCTCTGTCGGTCACCACTTCTTTCGGTTCGGCATTCATTTGCGTAGTGGCCTGGCTTACCACATTTGTAACACTCTTGAATCCGTGGAGTGTTGCTAGCTTTGTCTTCCGACCTTTGTCGGTCATTTCCTCTGTCATTTCTGTCACTTGACCCTTGTCGGTCACCACTTCTGTCGTTTGACCTTTCTCTTTCTCGATTATCTCTTTCATATCGTTCATTACCATATTTCTTCTGGTATCCTCAGATGAATTCCCTAGTCAAGAGAGCTAATGATTTAGCTATCGAGGTCAGGGTCGTTTCTTCTTCTTCTGCTATTTCCTCTTCTTCTTCACTTTCTACCATCATGTTTCTTCTTCTTCTTCTGCTATTTCCTCTTCTTCTTCACTTTCTACCAGGAATCTAAGTCTTGATTTGTTTGCAGAGACATAGATAACTGAAGCCATTCTTCATTCAGAGATTTCAGGAACATGACGTTGTTTTCTTCAGAGGTTCTGTGGATGCCGAACTTCTTGCACTTGTTTATTAGAGAGTTGAACCTATCATACGTAGTCTGCAGAGATTCGGTTGGCAGAACTTTAAATGCATAGTATTCATTTATGGATTGAGCTCTGCGGTTCTTCTGGGTTTTGACTCCTCCTTCTAGTTGTTTTTCCAGTTCTTTCCATAGATCATATGCAGATTCACATGCATCCATGGACTGGAAAAGGTCATTTGGAATGGCCATTATCAGAATTCTCTTAGTTTTCTGAGTAACTTCGTATTTAGCCAAATCAGGATCAGACCAATTATCCTGGGTCTTTGGTTTCGTGTGTTTTGGGATTTCTGGTGTGTCGTATGTGCTAGGAACACGAGGTACAGTTATCATGGGAACGAAAGGAGGGTTACGGATATAATAAACCAATTCTTTGTCAGTACCCTCAAAGAAGTGAATCATTCGAATTTTCCATTGAGGGTATTCTTCTCTAAGAAGAGTGGGAGGTTTGGTTAAGGAACCCGCATAGAGGAAGTTGTTTGTACTCGTCATTTTAGAGAAAGATAAATTATCCAGAAAAGGGTTTGAACAGCAAACTTTTTAGAGTATGACGTAGATGATTCGTATGAAGTTTTTAAGCTTAAAAGCTTTAAGTTGAGCAGTAAAATGGTGTTTTTAACTAGAATAACAGATTCTATAAGTTTACCAAAGTTCGAATGAATCAAAAATGGCAAAAAAAAACAGAAATTGTTTGATTAATATGAAGAATAGGTTAAAAATCCAAGTTTCTACCAAAGATCATTGTAGAGAGTGGATCCCTTGATATTAAAAATCAAGGTTTGCTCTGATACCAACTGTTGGTTCCTGTTTTGCTTAAACAATGATCTTAACTTTCAGTTAGTTCAGATTGTATGGTGCGGAAGCGTATTTAAGAACTGAAAGATAATGTAAAGGTAGAAGAACACACAATATCAAATAAACAGTATGTAAAGAACAAATGAATATCTCAAAGATTAATGTGTTTGATATCATCAAGAACACCAAGAACATAACAAGAAAGAGCTGTTGGTGTGTGTGTTTGTGCGTAGCTTAATGTGTAATTCTTGTTCTTCTTAAAGTTAATAGAAGAACTCAACATGAGTCTTCAATTTATACTACTACAAAGGGGACATACTTTAGACAATAAGGATTGATCTACAGTAGACAAGATCGTATGAACAGTAGCAGGTACGATGTTCATTTAATGCGCATGTTCCAATTCTGACAGAGCCCTATCAGAGTTTGACACATGTAGTTGATGTTAGGGCACGCCTAGAACAAGTGGATGAACGGATCCTGGAACAGTAGAAAGATATTTGTAAATATTCCAAGTCTTCAGTATAAACCGCAGAGGCTCTGTCAAGGGTGACAGAGGTTCTGCGGCTCGGTCCTCTGTGAGCTGTCTTCTACTGATTCTTTCCTTTGGTATTTTTGGGTTCTTCTGCAGAGCCTCTGTGGGTTACTCTTGTACTTAGACTATTTTCACTACTTTCACAAACAGAAAGATTTGAGCTAACAAAACTTTTGAAAAGAAAAAAAGCATTTATCAATAACAACAACTGACACAAATCATAAAAAAATGTAACATTTGTAACTCCGAAAAGTTAATGGTGAAATGACATTTAGTATGGACCATAAAAAAGAACTCTACGGAGATATGACATATCACACATAGAAAAACAACTGTAACATTAATTAACAAAATATAATAACATGGAATAAAAAACATTCATCAACAACAGAAAAAATAATAAAATAAAATGTCAATTCTTACATGGATTTTATGGAGGAAGAACACCGGTATGACGATAAAATATTCTGCAAAAAAAAACACAACACATTAGTAAACAACAAATAGCTCACATAAGCCCATAAAACAAACCATAAAAATGTAGCTTCCATCTTGATGAAACATTCGGTTGTGTAGTTTGCAATATAATGGAGGATCCTGTAAAACAAAAGAAAAAAATGTTTCCATATTGATTAGACATTTGATTGTGTAGTTTGCAATATGATGGAGGATTCGGTAAAACAAAAGAAAAAACATTAAATGGGATAATATATATATATATATATATATATATATATATATATATATATATATATATATATATATATATATATATATATATATATATATATATATACGGAATAGAAAACCGAAAGGTCTAGGACATTTATGAGTTAATGAAATACAATTAATATAACCAACAAGCAAAATTAAAACAAAATAATATAAAAATTTATATTAAAAAATATGAAATAACTCTTCCAGAAAGTGTCACCTAAGAAACTTCATATTTTACTTTTAAATATATGTGAACTACTAATGTGAGTTGCTCAATTAAGGATATCTTTGGCTTGAAAACTTTGTTATTATTTTTGAGATAATAACGACATACACAATTTTCATTCACGGGTAGAAAAATGAAGAATCATTTTGTAACAATATGTCAAATCATTTATTGAAGGTTTTTTTCTTAATTAGTAGATGGAAGATGAAAAGAGTATAATAATATCTCTAGAAAGTTATGTAGTGTGAAATTTAAAGCTAATTAAATTGGAAGTGAAATTACCAAAGAAGCCTTCTTATAATGAAATACATATTTTTTATTTAGGGGTAAAATAGCTTTAACTTATTTAATATTTAAAAAATTCAAAACAATGAGAAAATTTATTTAGCAAATCATCTTCTAACAATGCGCCACATCATTCTTTGTGCTTTCTTCTTTAATATATATATATATAGGGGCCTATTCATGGGAGATCCTAGTAAAAGGTGATAACTGTGAGATACAATCTCAACCACAAATCACAGATAAAGTAGGAAACTATTTTATTTTGGTAATATTGACTTAAATTTTAATCAAAGGTCAATTTAGGTATTTTAAAAGTATCCTCTCTCCTCCCTCATCCCTCATCCCTCATCCCTTCTCTCTCCTCTCTTCTCTCTCCTCTCTCCTCTCCGGCCCTCTCTTCTCCAGCTAATTTTTTTCCTACATACAACGATGCACAATGTAACACAGTGATATCCACTGTGTTACACTGTGATTACCATACAAAATGCACTATGATACCTAAAATACATACAAAGATGAACAATGTATCACAGTGATATCCACTGTGTTACACTGTGATTACCATACAAAATGTACTATGATACCCAAAAATCCATACGAAGATGCACAATGTAACACAGTGATATCCAATGTGTTACACTGTGATTACTTTGACAAAAAGCACCATAATACCAACAAAATACACACAAGATGCACAATGTAACACAGTGATACCCACTGTGTTACACTGTGATTACCATACAAAATGCACTATAATACCCAAAATACAAAATTAGATGATTAGCAATAAATTACCCAACAACATCTAAAATATATACAAGATGCACTATGATGCATACTGTGATACCACTATGACCCACTGTGATACAAATGGATTCAAGGACCAATGAACGATGTGATACCCATCATAAAACAACGAAAATAAATAGCGTGATACACCCTATATACAAATTGTGATACATACCGAGATCTAAGAAAGAAAAATCCTTTAGAACCATCAATAGAGTGGGTAGGGGGAAGAACAGTGACCGAGATGGGGATTTGAAAGTGTGTGTGGGGGGAGGGGGTGTTGGAGGAATTTGTTCATTCGCCTTCATCATAGGCACCACCGCCGCCAGCCTAGAAAAATCATCGGTGCGGTAGATATTGACGGTGGGAGCCGTAGTGGTTGCAGAAATCTTAACAACGATCGACGAAAGTCAGTTCGAATCGCCGACCCCATCCACCAAACAAACCGCCGTCCTAGCGCCGATCACAGGTGTTTGTAGGGAAGAATCCGGCGGCGACGGTAGCGGTCATAGTTGCAGAATCCGTCGTAGAATGAGTGAAGCGGTGTTCGCGTTTAGTTCCTGGTCCATCACTGTCACCACCGCCGGTGACATCCCTTTCATACGCCGATTTCAAATCTTCTTATTTTGTGTGGGAAGGATTGGTTTCTGGAAAATGGTGTAGGCGTGAGTTATAATTAGGGTCAATTATATTAGGTAAGCATAGGATTGGGATGAGTAAAGATAGGAATTAATTTGTTATAAAAAAAATTAAATTGTTAATTTACCAAAGTATCCTTTAATTTTATTTTTAAAACAATAATAATTATAATAAATGTGTGGCTCACATTGGATCTCACGGTTATCACAATCTACCAAGTTCTCATTTGATTAGGCCCCTATATATATATATATACCTATATATATATATATATATATATATATATATTGATTCATAGAACAATCCATACCGGAAGTATCAGTAACCTTTAATTCTTACTAGACATATTCACACATCGTATTATTAAACTCATTTGCTCTTGATGGCTCACATCCGGTGTACAAACAAGAATTACAGAAAAATATTTTTCCTGTTTTATAACTTTTATGAAAGAACTTTTAACATTATGGGCCAAAATAGAAATTAACTCATTTTGAATTTTGGGACCAAGATAATGATAGTGAAATTCTTGATTTTGAATCCGTCTAATATGAACTTGAATAATCATATCAAATTCCCCAATCATTTCAATTAGTCCCAAAATTACCATTACTATATTGATACAACTTCTCATTAGATCTAGTAATGGAAACGGGGCGGGGAAAAAGTGGGGAGTGCACCCCCTGTCTCCGATCCCCGTTTATAACCCCCATCCCCGACCCCGCCCCGCATAATCCCTGACGGGTTCGGGGGGAGAAAATCCTCGACGGGTATGGGGAACCCGTTAGGTATCGGAAAAAAACAATGAAAAGCAAAATGTGTTTAATTTTTTAAGAAAAACATACCTTGAGATTCAAAAACATTTAACCAACCACATAGATACACGATTTCGTAGTTCATGAGAAACTTAAAAATATAAAGTTCTTAAGTAACAAAAATGAAACTATATAAATCAATTAATCATAGTTCACAAAAAAAATCCGTTCTTCATTCGTCTTCAAAAGAACTCCCCACTTTTAGAATCCATAATCATCACCAATTCACCATCATTAGATCTTCATGATTCATGTGTCAAAATCTACAAAACTTGGACCCTATACCATTTTAAGAAACACTAAGCATCAAGAATTGTTAAACAAGTAAGAAGAAGAAAGACAAATAAAATGAACGTACCGCTTCATCATCATCATTCATGTCTTCAAACATTGTTAGATATTTTAACATGAAAGAAAATGAAACACTGTCTTCAAACATTGTTAGGTACACATTCATGTGTAAAAAGAAATAAAAATAAACATTATTAGAAATCATTGTTAGATAGTTGAATGTGTACCTAACAAGAAATAAAAATAAACATTATTATAAATCATTTCATGTGTAAAAGGAAATGAAACAAAAAGTTAGAAAATCATACCCAATTCATCCCATAACCAATCTTGCACATACCAATGCTTCTAATGTATGAGGATGAATCCTATTACGATGAGGAGTCACATGTCTTCCACTGGTACTAAAAGCCAACTCGGAACAACTGTAGAGACCGGGAATCATACCCAATTCATCCCATAACCAATCTTTAACCAATCATACCCAATTCATCCCATAACCAATCTTTAACAACTAAATCATAACCAACCAAAGAATCTACACACTCATCAACATCCATACCAACTTCAGAACCATGCAATGAGGAATCGGGATTAGCTTTTTTACCATCACTTAGTATGTATTCTTTCACCAAATCATAAGTCATCTTTCTAATTCTCTAATATTCAATCAACTTCATCTTAAATCTTAGATCCAAAATGGTTGTTATGGCTAGTATTCCATGTATGACAAACCAATATTGGTCAAATTTTTCAATCATATTTTTAGCCATCACCTTAATCTCTACATACGGTGATCTAATGCACTCCCTAAGCAACACTCGAATTTCACAAATCTTTGGGAAAAATATATTTGCAGTGGGATATTTGGCTCTAGAAAACATCTCAGTAACTGTTAATGCCAAAAATCGCACAGAAGTAGAACTTGAGGTTAGTGTGGACTTTTAACAACTAAATAAACGTATCTCAAGACCAATCAACACAATCGCGGGAAAAAGTAAACAGAACAAGAGATTTGGTGACGCGGAAAACCCCAAAACGAGGGAAAAACCACGGTGGACTTGTGAGAGTCGACGATGCACTATGGTCGCCAAACAGGGGCGAAAGTCCTTTTGTAACAAGAGATTTGTGTACAAAAGGTTACAAGTAAATGTAAAATAGACTTAGTCATGTGTAATTGTTGTGTGTCGTGCGTAAATCGTGCGAAAAGAGATGTCGTCATGCGATCTGAACTGCTGTCGTGCGAAGGAGCTTCAGCGATATTTGTTCGAATGCCTTGTGAATTATCGCGTTTCTGGTGTAGAATTGCTTAGGAAGTAGATGAAGTAGAGCGAAATAGCTTGGAGCAGATTTCAGAACAAATTGAATCAGATCAAAATTGGATGCCCATTTCGGTTGCAGCATAGGGTCTTTTATAGCTTCTGTTGGCCATTAATGGTGCTTTGATGGCGTACTTCGTAACCGCTGTCGGGCTTTGAATGCCACTGATGAGCTGATCGTCACTGACCGTTTGCACCATGAATGTTATTTAGACCTGCATTAATGAACAGAAGAAAACGGGTTTGACTGTTAATGGTTAGTATAAAGCGTACGACCGTCTTAAGTCTCATACGTCGTCGTACGGAACGTACGACCAACATAATTACGTACGACCGAGCATAATTACGTACGACCGACCATACGTCCGTGAGCAACTCGTAAGACCATATCCTAGTGCAAGGGTGGTCGCATGGAAATATTATCTGAGCTTTCTAGCATCGGTCGTGAGGTGTGATTTTTTACCCAAACAGTTTGCCCCCAAAATTTGAATTTTAGGCGTGAAACTCGAATTTTAAATCTTACGACGGTGTTTCAACACGTGTCTCTTGGGGAGAGGTTCTGGTTGAATTCCAACCGTCTTGGTTCGCTTCGGATTGGAGGAAGTGAGGTAGTCGTGACGTCACGACGGCGTGCCAGTAGTGAAGAGACGTTTAAAGGACAGGTGTCGCCCATCGGCATGATGCATGCGAAAAGGCGATGACAGGTGTCGACCATCGAGCGGGTCGACCTGATATGATCTTTTCCATAAATACACTTCTTCTGGAATTGTTTTGCTTTTACGCTTTCATCACATTTTTTAGAGCGTTTTCCGAGAAAAAAGTTAGAGAATCTCCGAAATTCGTTCGATCACTCGAGGTTTTAGGCACATAAGGTACGATCTCTTATCCCTCTTCTCATTATGCAACTCAAGTCGATAGCCAAAAATGCTCCTGGGTCTAAGGACCTTATGGACCTATACGTGTCACAAATTTCTATGCCAGATTTTTCCGTCTCCTCCGAGCCGGCGAGCTTTTTCCAAGAGAAGGAGGAGGTGGAATCCTTTACGTATTTGGCGGGTATTCCCATCGAAATCCATTTATACACTCCTGACCAACTTAAGCCGGCGGAGTGTTTAGGAGGATTTTTCGTCATGTACGAATATCCTTTTAGGATAGGATTCAGATGGCCATTTACTCCTCTGGTTAGGGAGTTTTTGGGCGTCTTTGATTTGTCTCTTGGTCAGATTCTGCCTGAATTTTGGTAAATATTCCAAGAGATTGACCGGATCAACAGTGATTGGGACATCCCTTTCACGGTGTGTGATCTGTTAACGGCGTTTGACGTGAAGTCGGACGACTATCACCATTACAGTCTATCCTCTAGGTTAAGAGGAGGACATACATTGGTTCTTGACACCCTGGTCCGCGATCGTGGGTGGAAGGTCAAATATGTTCTCGGTTGGGTATGGACGCTCGGTCGTATAGACGAGGACACTTCCTGGGTCGCGTCTGGGTGGAACACCAGTGGTATAAATTTCGTTTTGTCGTACGTCTTTTAGTACTTAGCTTTGTCTTTTGCTAATTTTTTGTCACTTGTTTTTCAGATATTGATTTTGCGAGGTTTGGTGCCGCAGTTGACTCTAAAGATAAAGTTGCGATACTTTTTTCTTGTGGGGTCGGAGAGTTATTTGACTCTCCCCGTCGTACGACCGTCAGCACTTCAGAGGCTAAAGAAAGAAGTCAACGAGAGACTTCATCAAGTAAGTGTTTTACTAATCGTATGTGTTTTAATCCCCTTCGGGTCGTACGACGATTTCTGATATTTATTATCTTTCGCAGGTGGTTCCGACATGCAGTCGGCTTCGGGCAAGGCGAAGAGAGATGCCCAGCTGGCCTTGGCTAAGAATGCCTAGGAGCTAAAGAGAAAGGATCCTCCGACTTTGGGGTCGGGGGTTGCGAAGAAGACAAGGATAGTTCCCACGAGGGAACCGTCGTTGTTGGAACCCAGATACACTTAATCAAGATTAACAATCTGTTAGTGGAGTTTAGAGTTTGATGTGGAAGCGTATTAAACTAACAGATATGTTTGATAGATATTAGAACGCACATACATAAAGAAAACAGTAAGGAATAAAAAGGATTTCTTGAACAGTTACTGTTATTCAATATATAATAAGAACACGAAGAACAGATTAAGAACTGTTGGTGTGTGTGAGAATATAACACTCAGATATTTGACAATAAAGCTTGAGAGTATTAGTGATTCCTTGTGTTTTCGTCGTTAGGAAGATCTCAACATGAGACTTCCTTTTATACTACTCTTAGAAGACTATGAAGTTGGTCACTGTTCCTTTTACGGCATGAATAGTAAACTGGATGGTGTGAACAGTGGACTGGATGGTGTGAGCAGTTGTTTGAGCCATGCGCATTTAATGGAGCAGATGTACTATTGGTAAATGCATTAAATGGCGCAGACGTCTATTTTGTACCATGCCCTATTGAGTCCACTCAGAGCTTGACACGTGTTTTGACAGTACTTTTCCATGCAAGTTGATGAACGTATCCAGTAATATCTTCCAAGTCTTCATAGCAGACCACAGAGGCTCTGTAAGGCATTACAGAGGTTCTATGGTCTGAACTTCTGTGGAGCAGTCCACTTGTTTCCGAGTTGATCTTCTTCTTGCGTACTACAGAGGTTCTGTGATTACCTCTGTAGCTTCTGTGGCTTTCTGGACTTGATCTTCTGGAAGAAGTGGCAGAGCCTCTGTGAGAGGCTTTTCTATACTTAGCCTATTTTTCACTACTTCTAAGTATTTCTATGATTAGGAAGATTGAAGCTAACAATCTCCCCCTAAGTAGTGAAAAATAAAAATTTGACTTTGTGTTTAGTTAGGCTAAGTTAGATAAGACAGAGGTTAAACAATACCTCGAAATTTCTTTCATTTAGAAATATTCCAGAGGCATTTTACATTTGAGTATAATTAAAGATAAAACTTTGTTTGCAGAGATTGGAGGTCTGAGAATCAGATTTTGGCATCTTTGAAATCGTTGTAGCTTCTGTTGTCTCTGCCGACTTTTCTGATCTCTTTGTAGAATCTGATGCAGAGTTCTCTTAGGCGTATTGTTGAGTCTATTTCTCTGATGAAAGTATCTGCATCATCTCTATCCATTTTCTCTGTACCTCTGTATTTTACAAGGCTTGCTCTGAATTTGCTCAGAGTACTGGTTGCGTACTTCTGAAAATCCATGAGTACAAAAAGTTTAACCTGGTGTTGTGGGTTTTGAAATACTAACCCAAATCTTGGTTCTCTGATGATTGAGTTGGGCACAGCGTCTGGTGGGCAGCGATCTTCTGGTGGTCGTAGATCTAGATGTTTGAGACCAAGATCTTTTCCCAGCTGAAAATCTATCATGCTGTATAGCAGAAGCTTTTCCCTCATCGCTTTTCTCAATACTTGATAGGCTCTGGTGTTTGCCTCTGTGTTGTAGTTGTCCTTTGTCCATTGCAGAAGGTCAGGTAGATCGTATGGATTGATGTTTCTTAAGTCAGCATCAGCGAAGGTAGACTCTGAATTGTTCTCTCTTCTGACTTTGTAAAGATTGTACCTGACCCTTGGATAGGTTCTTGTGAAGGAGAATCTGCAGAAGATCACTTTTTTGATTTTGTGAATTGAGAAGACATTTGCTTTGGCTCTTGGCTTTGTTCTTGTGAAGATGTTCTCAAATTCTTCTCTGATCCTTGGATCTGTCACATGATCTATTAGATAGTTTGTCTGAAAGGATTGTTTGTAGAGGTATTTGTATACCACTTCTTCCATTTCTTCATGTGTTGGACCAGGTCGTGGAATTTGTCTTCTGAGACTCTCCATCTGTTGAACAACTTCTGCAGCTCTACCAGTTAAAGGAGTTTCTGACAGAGGCTTCAATCCATGTGCCCAGTCAACTTCTTCGGGTTTTGGGGTTTGAAAGGCGTCAAACGCACTTTTCATCAGTTTCTCTGTTGGCTTTGACAATGTTTTCTTCTTCTTAGGCTCCTCTGTCAGTATCCCTTTGCCTTTATCTTTTGTTGTCGTGGCAGAACCTGTTGCTTCTGTGGGATTTGAGGTTTGTACTTCTGTAGGTTTGATGGAGGTTGCCTCTGTGGATTTTGACGATTGTGATTTAGAGGACTTTTGTGGCGATGGTTCTGTTGGCTTGACTTGCTCTGTAACCTCTGTTGGAGGTTGTTTGGTGACTTCTTCTGTGAGCTCAGTTTCTGTTGATGAAGTGTTTTCATTGAATCTTCTTGCCATTCTGAAGGCTAAAGTGAACCTGTGCCTTTCTTCTTCTCTCTTCACCATACGATCACTCATTGTTGTGTGCATCCTTTTCAGAATGTCAGAAGCAGAGGTCGTTGCTCTTTTTGGTTTGGTGGCAATCGACTTTCTTTTGGGTATGGTTTGGGGTGTTTCCACAGAGGTGGGTGTTTTCTCTGTGGTTGGTTCATCTGTTTCTTCCAAAATGATTACCTCAGGGGCGGTTGTTGCCTCTGAGGTTTGCTTATCTGCTTCTGTAGTGTTGGGTTCTCCAGAGGTTGAATCCACAGAGATGGGTGTATTCTCTGTGGTTTGTTGAGTTTGTTGTTGTCGGGTCTGTTCTGGAGGTGCTTGACTCAGAGGTTCTGCGGCTATTGGTGGACCTGTAAGTCCTCTGCTTGCAGTTTTCTCTGTAGTTTTCTCCCCCTCAGGATGATCTGATGGACCAGGATGGTCATCATCATCAGAGTCATCCTGACCCTTGTCTGATGTACCTTCTGCTCTGCAGGAAGCATCGGGTTTCTTTGGCATTGTGGCTCCAGCAGCGATCAGTTTCGCGCAGACATCATCACAGAGGCCAAGAAGAGTTGCTAGCTCTGCTTCTGTTTTGAATCTCATCCTTCCTACACTTTCTCTGAAATCTTTGACGAAGTTAGCATTGGCAGTGGTGAAGGAAAGGATGACTTCTGTCACTTGATTAATCACGTTCTGCCCAAGCTCTGTCAGCTGTGCTCTTGTCATGTAGTCTTTGGGTTGCATCAGCATGGTATTTCGCATGGCTTCTTCTTGAACTTTTTGTAGGGCCTTCTGTAGATCTGCAGGAGTGATGCCTGTTGACACTGAAGTCTGTTTGTTCAATTGATCAAGGAACTTGTTGATGGAGTTCTCAATCGAAGAAGGAGTAGTTGTTGCGGCAGAAGTGGTGGATGCGGTAGCAGCAGACTTCATCTGTGAGATGGCAGTTTTCACCTCTGTGGACAGGTTGTCCATTTTGGTGTTCAGGTTTAGCAGTGCCAGTGATGTTGTCTCTGCAAAAGATTTGAAAGAGCTTTGCAACTCTTTCAAGGTTTGGTTCACAGAGGTCTCAAGGGTTTGGAACTCATCCCTTGTGACTTGTGTTCCGGTGGTAACCTCTGGAGGAACACATTCGTCTCCAGAGTGAATCCCTGTTCCTGGGATACCTTCTTTCATTCCTGTTTGTATGTTGAGAATGGAAGGATTTCCTTCTGATCCTTGAGAAGAAACATGAGTTTCAATCCCTACAGAAGTTCTGAGAAGAACATTGTCCAAATCCACTCCAGAGGTGGGTATTGGAATATCCTTCTGTTGACTAGGAGACTTGTCTAGAGTCTCTTTGTCTTTGTGCTCTCTACTTCTCTCTGAAAGAAGTGTGGGTCTTAATAAGTGCGTGTCAGAGGAAACAAATTCCTCTGTAGGGTGTTCTTGTGTGATCTGGGGCGATTGATCACGAACATTAGGTGAGTCTCTTTGAGGAGACTCCCTAGGAATGGATTCCTCGGTTTCTGTGGGCACAGAGGTTGAAAGAGTAACCTCTGGCTGGATGGGTTGGGTTGGGATCGAGCTGTGCTGCTCTTTTTCAATAACTCCTTCTGCAGCTAGACCTGCGGAGTTAGAAATGTGGGTTGCACTGGGAGGGGGTGATTGATGTGTGCCTTCTTCAACTTCGGCATCTTTTCTTGTTTCTTCTTCTGGTTCTGTGGAAGTTCCTTGCTCTGTGCGCAAGGAGTCATACATGTGATGAGATCCGTATAATCTCATGACATGAGGATGATAGAGACCTTTTCGTATCCAGATAGCCTCTTCTTCATCTGAATCTACCTCTGAGATTTCTATCCCTGTTTCTGTGGTTTCTTCTACAACCGTTGCCTCTGTAACTTTAGTTGTATTCCACTCAGCTTCGATTTGTTCTGTTTCTTCTGAAGCTTGGTTTGGACTTCTTCTGTGGACGTCCAATCCTTGAATGAAAGGGTTTTGTAAAATCACAGGGGTTTCGGCTGGTTGATTTCTGGGTGTTGTGTCATCTTCGTGTAGATGTGTGTCAATGCCAGAAATGAAGAAATCTTGTTCTTCTGGAGTGTGGTGGTCGAGAGGTTGTGCCGTCCACCCTGCTGTATTAAGGGTGTTTGCAATTTCGGGGTTCTGTAGGAAATCATTCAGGTCTCCTTGGTGAGCAAATCTATCTGGAGATTGATAGGGTGATTGATATCCTTCTTCTGTCATTCCTACTTCTGCATCTTCTTCTTCTGCAGTTTCTCCCTCTATGATTTCCTCTTCTGCAATGGTAAACAACTTTTTAAGTGTTTTACCATGCTTCTTTTTGGTTTTCCTCCTTTTTGGTTTTGGTGCCCCTTCCTCTGTTGATTTGGATCTCTTCTTTTTCTGTTTTGTGAAAAGGGGAGGAGCAGAGGAGCCAATCTCTGTGGCATGGGGAGGTGAAGGTCGATCTTCTGTAGTGCTTGTTGAGGTGCCTTCTGCAGTTTTTCTCTTCTTTGCTTTTGGAGTAGATGCAGAGGTTCTTGATGAAGACTTCTTTCCCATTATTTCTGCGCGTTTGGCTATGAAGCTGAGCTGAATAGCCATGTGTTTTGCTAACTTTTGATCCTTTTCTGCTTGAGTGGAAAGAGGTTTTGCTATCATTGTTCCTAGGGGGACACCTAAACGCGGGGGTGTCATAGGACTCGGTTTTGGAGTTCTATGATCGCGTATATACTCTTTCTTAAGGGATATGTTCGATGCGTAGCGCAGAAGTTTCTTTGACAGAGGTCTGCAGTGTGAGTAGCCATCAGCATGATCAGTGGGGGTATTTTTGTTCATCGGGAACTGTTTGGGAGTTGGCCCTTCCATTGGCCAATTTTGGATTAGCAGCAGAGGTTCGAACAGTACTCCCAATATTCTTTGGAATTGCAGAGGTGGTAGAAAGTTGGGATCGTTCTCTTTGACCCTTTTCGAGTTGTTCTTTCTGTCGATGGTGTTTATGATCTCTTGCATCATTATGGTCGCATAATCTAGTGGAAGATCATAGTAAACCCCATACATGATGCTCAAGATTTGATGTGAGCTCTGGTCAATACTCCCTATCTTTCCTGTCAGGCATCTGTTAAGAATAGAGAACAAAGTGTTCCACAGAGGTGGTAATCGGCCTCTGCGGAAGTCATTTCTCTTCCGTAGTTGGGTGTTGTACCCAAGCATTTCCACGAATCGACAGAGCTCTTCGTCTGTTGGTTGCTCTGTATAACTTTTCAATCCCAGAAGACCCCTTGTTGGTAGGTTGAATTCAAGTGAGAACATTGTTCTGTTAAACTTGATTTCAAGATGCTCAGATTTATCAGGTCTTGAAATGTACCCTTTGATAAGAGAATCGTCTTTATCAAATCGGCAGCTTTGCCAAAATTGGTTCAAATAACGGACTGGAATTCTGTTAGGGGTTCTTGATAGTAGAGGGAAGAGGATATGGTTTTCCATGATGTTCAGAAGTATGGCATGGGCTTCGCCGAAAGTAGTGGGTGAGGGGACCAAATAGCAGTTGTTGGATTTGATAGGAAGAGTGGCTTCGAAATGATCCTTAGCTATGAAGTTTTGCAAGTGTGTCGTCGGAGCAAAGTCTGCGGAGTCCCCGGAATCTTGTTGTTCAATATCTCTTGCAAGGCTGGGGTTTCCAGAATGTTCTGAATGAGCAGGGGAGTTTTCCGTTGAGTTCGCCGGAGAGAGTTCAGAGGATGTAGCTCGAGAAGATGAAGCCATTTGCAAGTGTTTTGCAGGGTATCGCCGGAGAAGAAGATGAGAGTTTGTAAAAGGTTTTATGAGAGGGTAAGGTTTGTTTTTATAGGATGGTAAAACGGTAGACTTCGAGAGGGTAAAATATATGGCAATGGATTAAAGTTTGGAATCCGCACTCGAGTTTGAGCGGCGGGTTCAACTTACAAAAAAAAACGTTCCATGTTTGCCCAATGAAAATGGGACACGTAGGCCATGTCAGAAGATGACAGGACGTCGTGCGCGGCCCATTAATGCTAGGCGCGTCGAGTTGTTCTTAGCCATATTAGTTTCACTTGCAGTAAAAGTAACCGTTATTACTACAGAGATGCCCAAGTAATCAGATTGACAGAGCTTCTGTAGTTTACAGAGGCTCTGTGATCTTGAAAATCTTTGATGTTTATCCCTTTTTCATATTTCTCATTGTTATCATGACTTCTGTTGGGTTCTTCTTTAACCAAAACATTTGTAAAGGCATTGGAGAGGATAAAATCGGATTTTTGTGAAGAAATTTGCTTCGCAGAGGTTTTGTGGCTCTGTTGGAACTTGCAGAAGTTCTGTGAGGGCCAGCAGAAGCTCTATGAGAGAAAAAATCTCATAAAAAAATTTTATTAGTATTTTTGATCATCCAATTTTTGATTTGGTTTAAGAGATGTTTTTCGGACATATTTGAAAGTTTGTGTCCGAGAAAACTGTTTTAAAAAAAACGGTTTGTTCGAGAAGGTCATGGTCTGCGTTTTCGGTTTCCGAGATAACATTCCAAAAGATCGACAGAAGGTTAATTTGTGATCACAGAGCATATTTCCTGCAGAAGCTCTGTTGAGCTCAGCAGAAGCTCTATGACCTTAAATTTCTCCTAATTCGAATTTTGTGAAACTTTTTGAGCTTTTGATTTTTGAGATGTTATTCACAGTATATTTAGGACATATTTGACAATTCTTGTCCTAGAAAATTGTTTTCCAAAAACCTTTTGTGCGAGAGACATACCTTTTGGTTCTTCTGTTCTCGGCAGTTTTGTCTTTCTTTTGTTGATGGAGAATTATCGACATTCTTCTTCTGCTTTCCTATGAGAGATTTACCTCTGTAGATCATCTCAGGGCCCCTTTTGCTCCCCCTTGATCTAATCTCTTCTGTAGATCAAGAATTTTCCCTTTGCTCCCCCTTGATCTAATCACCTCTGTAGATCAAGTAATTTCCTTTTGCTCCCCCTTGACCTAATCACCTCTGTAGATCAAGTAATTTCCTTTTGCTCCCACTTGACCTATGCTTGGATCAAAGAATGATAAGTTTTGCATAGAACATAGGTCATGGTCTTTCAGAGGTTCTGTAGGGGTCGTCAGAGGTTCTTAGTTGACTTACAGAAGCTCTGTGATTTTAAGGACTATTTAAGGTTTTAAGAATTTACATACAGAAGTAGAATCAATCAAAGCAATAAATTAAGCAATGTATTTACTTACTATTTACAGAATATAAAACTATACTTACTGAGGATTTTCACACCATGTTAATCATTCCTATCTTACCCACCAAGAAGTTGAATCTTTTCTCGTCTAGTGCTTTGGTGAATAAGTCAGCGAGTTGATATTCTGTGGGCACAAAATGCATTTCGATTGTACCGTATTCAACATGATGTTTCAAGAAGTGATACCTTATATCGATATGCTTGGTTTTTGAGTGTTGCACAGGGTTGGCAGAGATAGCAATAACACTTTTGGAATCGCAGAAGATGGGTATTTTGAACAGAATGTGGCCGTAATCTTTTAGCTGAGTCTTCATCCATAGAACCTGAGAACAACAGCTAGCGGCAGCAACGTATTCAGCTTCTTCAGTGGATGTGGAAACACAGTTCTGCTTCTTTGAGGTCCAACTGACTAGTTTACCACCTAGGAGTTGACAACTCCCAGAGGTACTCTTTCTGTCGAGCATGCATCCTCCATAGTCTGAATCTGTATAAGCTTTAAGACCAAAACCAGAGTTCTGTGGATACCAGAGACCAAGATTTTTGGTCCCTTTTAGGTATCTAAAGATTCTCTTTACGGCATCATAATGTGATTTCTTTGGATTAGCTTGATAGCGTGCACAGAGACATGTGGCATGCATAATGTCAGGTCTGCTTGCTGTTAAGTATAACAGAGATCCAATCATGCCTCTGTAGAGAGTGCATTCTACAGAGATGCCATCTGAATCTAAGAATAACTTGTTTCCAGTGGCCATTGGAGTTTTCATTGCAGAGGCATCAGAGAAGCTATACTTGGAAAGAATGTCAGAGACATATTTAGCTTGATTTATAAAAATTCCCTCTGACGATTGTTTGACTTGGAGTCCGAGGAAGAAAGTTAATTCTCCCATCATACTCATTTCAAACTCACTCTGCATGAGTTTTTCAAATCTTTTACACTCTTCTGAATTAGTAGACCCAAAAATTATGTCATCTACGTATATTTATACAAGCATTATCTCACTACTTTTGCGTTTATAGAATAATGTAGTATCTGTTGTACCTCTGTTGTAACCATTGACTAGAAGAAAGGTAGAAAGTCGTTCATACCATGCTCGTGGAGCCTGTTTCAGTCCATATAGAGCTTTTTCAAGGTAGTATACATGCCTTGGAAACTTTGAGCTTTCAAATCCTGGTGGCTGATTAACGTAGACCTCTTCTTGGATTTCACCGTTGAGAAAAGTTGATTTTACGTCCATCTGATAGACTTTAAAACCTTTGTGGGCTGCGAAGGCTAAGAATATTCTTATTGCTTCGAGCCGTGCGACAGGGGCAAAAGTTTCATCGTAGTCTATGCCTTCTTCTTGTCTATATCCCTTTGCTACTAATCTTGCTTTGTTTCTGATGACCACTCCATCTTCATCCTTCTTGTTTCTGTAGACCCATTTAGTCCCAATGGCCTATTTTCTTCTTGGCAGAGGTACTAGAGTCCATACTCTGTTACGCTCAAATTGCAAAAGTTCTTCTTGCATGGCGTCTACCTAGTTTGGGTCATCTAGGGCTTCAGAAATCTTCTTTGGTTCTATCACACTAATAAAATTTGTAAAGAAACAAAAGTTAGCAGTGGCAGACCTTGTTTTTACTGCGTCAGAAGGTTCTCCGATTATTTGGCTTGGAGGAAGGCTTTTTGTCCATTGAGTTGTGCGTGGGAGATGATCATCAATGTCATTCAGACTTTCTTTAGAGACTTCTTGTGTTTCTTCTTGTGTAGCCTCTGTTGTTCTTCGTGCCTTGGTAGTTGATTCTACCGTTTGTGGAATGATTGGTATGAGTGGTGGTGGAGTTTGTTCCTCTGAGGACGTATAGTCTTGGTCCTCGATTTCCTCTGTAATTGGTTCTTCTGTTGTTTGTGCAGCTTCTGTGGTCGTTTTCCTTGATGTTTCATCTTCTGCACTTTCTTCTGCTTCGGCAATTGCATCTGTAGTATTTACAGAAGAAGATGAAGCATTATTAGGACCAGTTAGTGACAAACCTGTAGGATTTTGTCCGACAGAGGATGGTTCTTCAGAAACCCTGATTGTTCCAACAGAAGGATCAATGTTTTCGTTGAGCATCTCTAAAAATAGAAGATCCAAGTCTTCTTTTGCTCGTGAGATGACAGAGGATTTCCCTTTAATTCCGAGTTCTGAACTGATTTGTTCAGAAGTCATTTGGAATGAATCATCAAAAGAAACATTGATGCTTTCTACAATCTTGTGAGACTTTGTAAGGAATGTTCTGTAGGCTTTGGAAGTGGCAGAGTATCCAATGAATTTGCCTTCATCTGCTTTTACATCAAACTTTCCTCTTGAATCTCTGTCGTTTAAGACGAAGCATTTGCATCCGAATACATGGAAAAATTTGATGTTTGGCCGCCGTTTGTTAAGCAATTCGTAAGGCGTCTTGAGGTGTCTTTTCACAATGGTTGATCGATTTTGAGTATAACACGCAGTAGAAATTGCTTCTGCCCAAAAGTTCATTGATAATCCGCATGCTGACATCATAGTTCTTGCGGCTTCCACAAGTGTTCGATTTTTTCTTTCGACAACACCGTTCTGTTGTGGAGTGCGAGCTGCAGAGAAGTTCTGTGATATTCCTTCTGTTGAAAGATAGGCTTCAATGACAGAGTTTTTAAATTCTGTGCCATTGTCACTTCTTAACTTCTGTATTCTGCAATTATAAAGAACTTGGATTATTTTCATTAGATTTATCAATATATTTGGAACATCTGATTTCTTTCTAACGAATTCAACCCATGTGAAACGCGAATACTCATCAATTAGGACAAGTATGTATTTCTTGCCACCTAGGCTCTGTATGGCAATGGGACCGCAGAGGTCGACATGAAGCATGTACAGAGGTCTAGTGCAAGATACATCTGTTTTGCCTTTGTGGGAAGCTCTTTTGAGTTTTCCCATCTCACAGGCAGAACATAAATGATCCTTATTGAATTTAACATTTGGCAAACCTTTAACTAGATCAAGTTTGACCAGTTTTTCCAATGTGTGAAAATTTAAGTGACATAACCTGTTGTGCCATAACCAGGCTTCTTCACTTTTGCAGGCAACAAGGCAAACTTTGTCTTTGTTCTTTGAGTTGAAGTTCATTAGATATAGATCACCTATTCTTTCAGCTCGCAGAAGTTCCATACTTGTTTCTTCACTTTGTAGAGAGCAGAAAGTTCTTTTGAACAACACATTGAATCCTGTATTACAAAGTTGACTTACACTGAGTAGGTTGTGCTTAAGGCCATCCACATATGCAACTTTGTATACAGAAACGTCTTCTTTCCTTATGACTCCATAGCCTTTTATGTGTCCTTTCTTGTTGTCTCCAAAAGTCACAGATCCACCATCTTGTGTTTCTTTGTACGTGGATAGTGCACTTCTGTCACCAGTCATGTGCCTTGAGCATCTGGAGTCTAGATACCAGATTGGCACATACTTCTTCTGCAGGACAATCACAGAGATTTAGGTACCCATATCCATATGGGTCCAATATTGTTAGAGTTTTTCAAGTTTGCCTTGGCATTTTTGAAATGCATTTTGTTCTCTGCAGAAGAGTCAGATTGTTTCTTTGTGGGTTTTGACTTTTGAATTGTCGTAGAGAGTAAACAGACTTGTCTTAAAAAATGATTATTAAGTTTAGACATAAGATCAAAGCAATGACAGTATTGAATATGAGATGTAATTTGCTTGAACTTTTCATTGAACTTTTTAAACTCAGCCACAGAGGCATTACATTCTTTCTTTACATTAGATTTCCTATTACTAGAAGGTCTATGAATACTCGAATGTTGTTTGCAAAAGCTCTGTTTAGGACCTGCCTTCTATGGGTTGCTTCTGTGGTGAACTTCTTTTATCACTGTCACAGAAGAAAAAGATTTATTAACCTTGGGTTTTGAAAATCTAGAACTTATAGGATCAATAGAGGTCTTCTGTAACATTTTAAGCTCAGCAGAGGTTTTGATATGTAGATTCAATTTTAGAAAATCTTGGCAGATTGGAATCTCTGTGAGTTTCTCTTTTGGAGAAATAGTTCTGTGAGGAACTTCAGAGGAGAATTTGACATCCTCTGTGTCACAGTGAATTATCCCTGATTTGAAATCAGTCTCTGAGTTGTCAGAGGATGAATCGTCCTCGTATACAGAGGTTGAGTCAATTATTTCAATAGAGGCTGGATTTTCTGAGCATGTATCGTACGAGCTTTCTTCCTCTGTAGAATAGTTTTCATAGACTGCAGAGGTTTCTAATAAGATTTCTTCAGTGAGAGTTTTATCTATAGAAGATGTACAGAAATTTTCTACAACGCTTGATTTCCATATTTCCAAAATTTCTTTTTCAATTAAATTTTTAAAGTTTTCTTCTGAAAAATGGGTTTAAACTCAGGAGCTTCTGCTGATAATTTCTTTTCAACGTTTATCAAACAGACAAAAGCAACCTGTGTTTGGGTCTCTGGTTTACCAAACTTGAAGATACCAATCTGATCTTGTGTTTTCAGATATTTCTTTGGTTTGATACCTCTATTGACAGAGGTTGAAGATGATGAGTCTGTGTTTTCAAACCACACGTTAATCATCTTCTTATGTTTCTTCAAGTAAGGATCCACAGAGATTTTCGCCCGTTTGCTTACAGAGATTAGATTTGGAAAATCTGGTTTGTTTGTTTTTCCAATCACAAATAACGAGGACAGAGGTTTGTTTCTTTTGCCTTCAACACCTAGGGTGATATCATCATACCCTATACCTCGTCTCCCTATTTGTGAGTTTATTTTTTCATAAACTTTATGTGCATCTTTATAGTTTTTAAGCAAAACTTCTCTTCTGAGTAAATCTTGCCATAATACCTCTCTTTCTCTTTGAAAGTATTCTTTAAGAGCTCTTATGTCAGTAGTTTTGCTCCTTGAAACTGAAAGTTCTTTTGTTTTATCTTTTAAAGAATTGGTTAATTCAGAAATTTGTTTTTTTAAAGGATCTAGAGTTTTGTTCCAATTCTTTTCTATCCTCTCTTTTTCCTAAAAAATCTTTGCTTTTTCTTGAGTGAGAAGCCGTACTTCTCTCTCATTGAAAGTGAGTCTTTTCTGAATACTTTGATTTATCTCTTTCAGTTCAATTAATTCAGTGTTAATTCTAAGTGTATTATCATCTACAGAGGTAATACAAGAGTTGGAATTTGAAGTAGATACCTCAGAGTCAGTGCAGGAGTCGACTTCTGCCATGCCACAGAAGAGGGCATTAGCGGTATGTTCATCGTCAGAAGTAGAGTCTGACTGGAAGTCTTCTGTGTTCTCCTCAGAATGTCCTTTTGCCATTAAGGATTTTTGAGCATAATATTCGGCTTTCTTTTTGTAGAAAGCAGAGTCCCTCTGTGGGCGATTTGATCTGCTTCTGCATTCATTCGCAAAATGGCCTGGTTTGCCGCAGTTAAAACATCCTTGAGGAGTGTTTCCTGTTCGATCATTGGACTTCTGTAGGTCTCCGCCTTTTTCTGATCTACATTCATTGGCATAGTGACCAGGTTTGCCGCATTTGTAGCATTCTTGCTGCGTGTGGCTTACCGAGTCATCTGACCTCTGTCGGTCATTCCCTCTGTAATTTCTATCGTTTGACCTCTGTCGGCCACTTGATTCTTCTCCTCTTCTGTCATCTCTTCTGTTGTCTCTTCTGTCATCCTGGTTTTCTCTATCATATCTTTCATTTCCGGAACCTCTTCTGTTTCCTCTGAACTCTTTTGTCAATAGAGCTAAAGATTTAGCTAGTGACGCAAGAGTTATTTCCTTTTCTGCTTGCTCTTCTTCTTCACTGTCAATTATCACCATCTTCTTCTTCTCCTTCTTCTTCTCCTCTGTGGCTTTATCATTTCTTGGTCTCTGTGCATCCTCTTTAGTTTTACTAACCAATGCATATGGTGCATTGGTTAGTGTTTTAGCCTGTGCTATCTGAGGTTCTTGTGCGGCTAATGTTCCGTAAAGATCAGAGAGAGTCCAGGTGTCTAGATCCTGATTTGTCTGTAGGGACATAGACAGCTGGAGCCATTCTTCATTTAGACTTTTTAAAAACATGACATTGTTTTCTTCAGAAGTTCTGTCAATGCCTGATTTTCTGCACTGGTTGATTAGAGAGTTGAATATGTCGTATGTTGTTTGCAGAGATTCTGTTGCAAAGGTTTTGAATGCATGATATTCATTGATGTACTGTGCTCTTCGGTTTTTTTGTGTTTTAGCACCTCCTTCCAACTGTCTTTCAAGTTCTTTCCACAGATCATGCGCTGTTTCACATGAATCCAAGGATTGAAAGAGTTCGTTGGGTATTGCCATAATTAATGTCCTCTTGGTTTTCTGAGCAACTTCATCTTCTGCTTTATCTTCGGTTGACCACTCCCCTTTTGGCTTTGGTTTTTGATGTTCGGGGATTTCGGCAGATTCAGCAGTAGCATGTATACGAGGTACTACTGTCATGGGAATAGGAGGAGGATTGTACAGATATTGTACTTGATTTTTTTCAGTGCCCTCGAATAAATGGACCATTCTTATTTTCCACTGAGGATACTCATCTCGAAGGAGAGTAGGAGGTTTAGTGAGAGAACCAGTAGTAAAGAAATTATTTGTATTTGTCATTTGAAGATTTTAGAAAGAAAGTATGACTAAAGAGTTACTTCGATGAGCTTGAAGATTTTCTGGGTTTAAGCAGTTTCCAGACACAATTTTAAATCTCAATAATATCTATCAAGGGTCTTGATAAGTGGATCACTTGATATTGAAAATCAAGGAAGGCTCTGATACCAATTGTTGGAACCCAGATACACTTAATCAAGATTAACAATCTGTTAGTGGAGTTTAGAGTTTGATGCGGAAGCGTATTAAACTAACAGATATGTTTGATAGATATTAGAACGCACATATATAACGAAAACAGTAAGGAATAAAAAGGATTTCTTGAACAGTTACTGTTATTCAATATATAATAAGAACACGAAGAACAGATTAAGAACTGTTGGTGTGTGTGAGAATATAACACTCAGATATTTGACAATAAAGCTTGAGAGTATTAGTGATTCCTTGTGTTTTCGTCGTTAGGAAGATCTCAACATGAGACTTCCTTTTATACTACTCTTAGAAGACTATGAAGTTGGTCACTGTTCCTTTTACGGCATGAATAGTAAACTGGATGGTGTGAACAGTGGACTGGATGGTGTGAGCAGTTGTTTGAGCCATGCGCATTTAATGGAGCAGATGTACTATTGGTAAATGCATTAAATGGCGCAGACGTCTATTTTGTACCATGCCCTATTGAGTCCACTCAGAGCTTGACACGTGTTTTGACAGTACTTTTCCATGCAAGTTGATGAACGTATCCAGTAATATCTTCCAAGTCTTCATAGCAGACCACAGAGGCTCTGTAAGGCATTACAGAGGTTCTATGGTCTGACCTTCTGTGGAGCAGTCCACTTGTTTCCGAGTTGATCTTCTTCTTGCGTACTACAGAGGTTCTGTGATTACCTCTGTAGCTTCTGTGGCTTTCTGGACTTGATCTTCTGGAAGAAGTGGCAGAGCCTCTGTGAGAGGCTTTTCTATACTTAGCCTATTTTTCACTACTTCTAAGTATTTCTATGATTAGGAAGTTTGAAGCTAACAGTCGTCAACGGGTGGAGGGCCTTTAAAGGCCTCCACTCCTGAGAAGGCGAAGACGTCTGAGGACATGCCAAGAACGACTCTTCTTAGGTCGTCCACTGCGGAGGAGAAGGGGAAAGGTCCTCAGACTGAGGGATCCCTTGAAGTCACGACGGTGAATTTTCCGTTACCGTCGTACTTCCTGCTGGACGGCGTTCTGGATAGGGCGAAGATTTTCCCTAACTTGGGAAAATTTCTCCTACCATCATTTAAGGATCGCTACCGTGGCACTACCGTGGACGAGACATGGTCTCACGTCGCAGGCATGACGTTCCTGGTAAGTTTTTTATTTTCATCGTATGTCTCTTCCTCTCTTTAGTAAGTAAGACTTACCTTTTCGTGCGACTGCAGGCGTTGCAGGCGTCGTTGTGCCTTTTTGGCCAACTGGAGGAGCTCCAGAAGGCCGCTCCTTGAATCGCTGAGAAACATCAGCGAGCGCAAGAGGAAGAGCTCAAAGCTCGAGAGGAGGAACGGGCGACTAAGGCCAAAGCGGAGAATCTGTCCGTTCAAGTGGACGATCTCAAGGGTCTTCTGGAGAAGGAGGAGCTCCAAAATCGTCTCAAGGAGACGCTGGAAAGGGCCTCTTCTTATGAAGCAGAGGTGACGACGACTAAGGCATCCCTCGCCGTGCACGAAAAACAATTGGGGGAGCTTAGGTCGTCGGTTAAGGCCGCAGAGGCCAAGACGGGGGCCTTGGAGGAGAAGCTCCTCTCATTCGAGGCGCTGACCCGTCTGAAGGTCAGGGCGGCGATTATGTACCATCACCTGCAGGGGAAAAGCCCTCTAGCTGACACAGAGGCCGAGGCCGCGTCCTACCTCGAACATGTTGGGACCGAAGAGGATCTCGATCAAGAGGATAGGATCGATGATACTGACTCCGTGGAGACCATGACGGGCGGTGCGGAAGATGAGGGTGGAGTTAACCAGGGCCCTCAATGATCTTTTGTAATTTTTATTTCGTTCTCGGGCGACCGTTGATGGTCGCGCCTTATCTTGTATTTTTTTTTTGGAATTTTAATACAAGCACGTTTTCGTATGTTTTACTTTGTTGTAAATAAACAAAATAAACTAATACAGATAAGGCGAATGTAGAAACGTACGATACAGGCGCATATAACCTTTGTAAGTAGTCGGGCGATTGGGCCGTAAATATTCTAAGTATGGAACTCAAGTCATAAGACTTGGGTTCCGACGCTTAGCTGAAAGAATACTTATGACGATCACAGGACCTGTGTAACGAATCGTAAGAATCCTTTTTGTGGCATGCAAGTCTTAGAGACTAGCTCCTTACTGTAAAGCCTGTTGTGATTATAAATTTTGTAGACTGAATTGTAAGATTCAGTCTCCGTCGTATGAGTCATGAATTATAAGTCATAACTTTATCTTCCCACGATATGATAGTAAGACTGATGTTCATGTGATCCTGCAAACCTGCCATATAGGATCCAGGGGTGGTCGTTGGTTCGACCAACGACCCTCCGATGCTTAAGTCAGTAACCATTTGTCGAAATAACTCGAAGCAATTCAAAGGAAGTACTTTTTTAGATGTATTGCATTCCAGCTTCGTGGGATGTCTTGGTCGTCGAGGGTCTGTAGCCTGTAAGCACCATTTCCGATGACCTCAGATATTCGATAAGGTCCTTCCCACTTAGTGGACAACTTACCTGCATTGGGTTCCTTAGTGTTCTGGAACACTCGTCGTAAGACGTAGTCGCCTACCTGAAAGATTTTGGCCTTAACATTTTTATTGAAATGTCGTTCGATGACTTGTCGTTGAGATGCCATTCTGATCAGAGCAGACTCTCTTAACTCTTCAAGAGCGTCGAGGTCGTAGCTCAGGTCCCCCAGGTTATGATCGATAGACGTATGTCTTGATGTCAGGAGCTGAGTTTCGATAGGTAAAACGGCTTCACAACCGTAGACCAATGAGAATAGTGTTTGTCCTGTCGATGTTCTGGACGCCGTACGATTGGCCCATAGGACCGACGGGAGTTCTTCGACCCACTTCCCTTTTGCGGCCTCAAGTCTTTTCTTGATTGAATTGATGATGACTTTATTGCTTGATTCTGCAAGACCGTTAGATTGGGGATAACGTGGAGTTGAGGTCGTAAGTTTGATATTATGATCCTCACAAAATCGTAGTGTACGATCACTTATAAACTGTGACCCATTGTCGCACACGATTTCGAAAGGGATTCTGAACCTGCATAGGATATTAGTCTGGATAAAATAAATAACTTCTTCGTCCCAAATCTGGGAGTAAGCGACTGCTTCTATCCATTTAAAAAAATAATCCGTAAGGACTAACAGAAAGACCTTCTGCCCTGGGGCAGGAGGTAATTTTCCAAGAATGTCCATTCCCCACCTCATGAAAGGCCAAGGAATTAAGGACGTATGTAAAGGTTTAGAGGGTTGGTGGGTCATACCTGAATGTCATTGACATGCGTCACATCCTCGGACATACCTGATGGCATCTTGCCTTAATGTCGGCCAGTAATAGCCCTGTCTTGAAATACGATTAGCAAGGCTGCGACCACCTGAGTGGTAACCACACTCGCCATCGTGCATCTCCTTTAAGATACTTTGTACCTGTTCGGAATTATCGATGCATCTTAGGTTTAGGCCCGTCGACGAGCGTCGATAGAGCCTATCACTAATGATTAGATATTTCGATGCTTTGAATCGAATCTTGCGAGCTTCCATTCGATCTTCAGGTAGTTGGCCGTGAATAAGGTAATTTCTGATGTCAGTCGATCAACTGTCTTCCGTGCTAAGAGCACAAATTTCTTTAGAGTCTTCAATAGACGAGGTCGCTAGATGGATCATGGGAATAGCGTCAAACGACGGCTTATTCAGTGCTGACCCAAGGTTAGCTAGTGCGTCCGCCTGAATGTTTTGATCTCTGGGAATTTGTTCGACTGAGAACGGATCAAACTATTTGGACTTATCTTTGGCTACCCTGAGGTAGGCCATCATTTTGGAATCTTTGGCTGAAAATTTCCCGCTCATTTGGTTTACGACCAGTAGAGAATCGCTTCTGACGTGGAGCGTGACTGCCGCCAAGTCGCGAGCCATGTCCATGCCCACGATAAGGGCTTCGTACTCCGCTTCGTTGTTGGTAGCCTTGAAATAGCATCGTATGGAGTACACCATCTTGCCCCCTTGTGGGGACTTTAAGACGACACCGAGGCCTGCTCCTCTAAAGTTCGAGGAACCATCGACGTGGAGTACCCAGGTCGTGTCGCTTACAGTCGCCACAGTACAAATTTTGGTCTACGCTTCTTTCTCTAGTTCAGGACTGAAGTCAGCGACGAAATCAGCCAAGACCTGCGATTTTATTGATGTACGAGGTTTAAAATCGATGTCGTAGTTGCTGAGGTATATGCTCCATTTTGCTAGTCGTCCAGATAGCGCAGGCTTCCTTAGAATCGACTTAAGAGGAAAGCTCGTCACGACCGTAATGGGATGGGATTCAAAGTAATGTCGTAACTTCTTTGCCGCTGTCACTAGTGACAAAAGTAATTTTTCCATGGACTTATATCGTGTTTCTGCGTCCAACAAAGATTTACTGACATAGTAAATCGGCATTTGCTGCCGTTCGACCTCCCTAGTTAAGACGACACGTACAGAGTGAGGACTTACGGCGAGGTACAGTTGTAAGCCCTCGTGTTCTTCTGGTTTCGAAAGTAATGGTGGGACGGCCATATATTCTTTCAATCGTTGTAACGCTTGCTCGTGATCGTCCGTCCAGTCGAAGCCCTTGTTTTTTCTTAGGACGTTATAGATTAGACGGCATTTATCCGATGATCGTGAGATAAAGCGATTCATGGCGGCCACACGACCCATAAGTCGTTGGACCTCCTTAAAGTTTCTGGGTGACTTGATGTTCATCAAGGCTTTGATTTGATCTGGGTTAGCCTCTATGCCCCGTTGTGTGACCATATTGCCCAGGAATTTCCCGGCGCTTACTCCGAAGGAGCATTTCGTAGGATTCAATTTTATCTGATATTTCCGCAGGATGTCGAAGGATTTTTTTTAGATGAGAGACATGATCGGTCGCCTGCTTGGACTTGACAAGCAAGTCGTCAATGTAGACCTCCATGGTGTCACCAAGATGTTCTTTGAACATCTTGTTAACCAATCGTTGGTAAGTCGACCCCGCATTCTTCAGACCAAAAGGCATGACTGTGTAGCAATAGATGCCTTTGTCGGTCATGAAGCCAGTCTTTTCTTGGTCTTTGTTGTGCATCAAGATTTGATTATACCTGGAATAGGCGTCCATGAACGTCAGGAGTTCATGTCTTGCGGTCGCGTAGACCATAGCGTCGATATGAGGTAACGGGAACGGGTCTTTAGGACAGGCCTTATTGAGGTCTGTGAAGTCGATGCAGACTCGCCATCTCCCATTCTTCTTTTGTACGACCACGACATTAGCTAACCAGTCGGGGTATTTCACCTCTCTGATCTTCCCGGTTTTGAGCTAATTGTCGACCTCATCGTCGATCACTTTGTTCCGCTCAGGAACGAACTTTGGACGCTTTTGCTTTACTGGTTTAAAAGATGGTTCGACGTTCAACTTGTGAGATATGACACTGTGGTATATACCCACCATGTCTCCGTACGTCCAAGCAAAACAGTCAGCATATTCGTGCAAAAAGGAGGTTAGTTGACTTTTTATGGCAGGATCCAATGATGCCCCCATAAAGACAATCTGATCAGGCTTGCTCTGATCTAAGATGACTTCTTCCAGACTATAGACATCCTCAGATTCAGGGGTGTCCTGGGCCTGTGATTGCTGTGATGCAGGATCAGATAGGGCTGCCATTATCCCGGAATCATCAAAAACTTTTGCAAGATCGTTAGAGCGATATATGCGTTGTCTTGAGATTTTCTCTAAATGGGGTCCCACGGATGGCGCCAAACTGTTAATGCCAAAAATCGCACAGAAGTACAACTTGAGGTTAGTGTGGACTTTTAACAACTAAAGAAATGTATCCCAAGACCAAGCAACACAATCGCGGGAAAAAGTAAACAACACAAGAGATTTGGTGACGCGGAAAACCCCAAAACGAGGAAAAAAACTACGGTCGACTTGTAAGAGTCGACGGTGCACTATGGTCGCCAAACAGGGGCGAAAGTCCTTTTGTAACAGGTGATTTGTGTACAACAGATTACACGTAAATGTAAAATAGACTTAGTCGTGTGTAATAGTTGTGTGTCGTGCGTAATTCGTGCGAAAAGAGGTATCATCGTGTGATCCGAACTGTTGTCGTGCGAAGGAGCTTCAGCGATATTTGTTCGAATGCCTTGCGAATTATCGCGTTTCTGGTGTAGAATTGCTTAGGAAGTAGATGAAGTAGAGAGAAATAGCTTGGAGCAGATTTCAGAACAGATTGAATCAGATCAAAATTGGATGCCCATTTCGGTCTTTTATAGCTTCCGCTGGCCATTAATGGTGCTTTGATGGCGTACTTCGTAACCGTTGCCGGGCTTTGAATGCCATTGATGAGTTGATCGTTACTGACCGTTTGCACCATGAATTTTATTTACACCTACATTAATGAACAGAAGAAAACAGGTTTGACTGTTAACGGTTAGTATAAAGCGTACGACCGTCTTAAGTCTCATACGTCGTCGTACGGAACGTACGACCAACATAATTATGTACGACCGAGCATACGTCCGTGAGCAACTCGTACGACCGTATCCTAGTGCAAGGGTGGTCGCATGGAAATGTTATCTGAGCTTTCTAGCGTCGGTCGTGAGGTGTGATTTTTTACCCAAACAGTAACATTGTAAAAAAAACTTCAATTTCTCACACATCACTTTTGCTAAAAGCCAATCTTTGTCACTAGGTGCTTGTTTGTAATTTTTCTCGGTGTGTACTAGGCGATTACAAACATCCTTGTACACTATGGCACTCAAAAGCATCAAATAAGTAGAATTCCACCTAGTTTTACAACCAAGAATCAACTTTCTTTTACTTGGAAAAGACAATCAATCTTTAACTTCCTCAAAATTTTCAACTCTTTTTGTGTTGCGGTCCAATAAACTACACTTTCACGAATAGTTTCTATCCCACTTTCAATTGCAGTCAATCCTTGTTGAACAATCAAACTCAATATATGTGCACAACATTTCATATGAATCAATTTCCCATTCAATAGCAAATGCTCATTTCTCAATTTTTCTTTCATTTTATCGATCATGGAAATATTAACATTACAATTATCCAAAGTCAAAGTAGACAACTTACGATCAATAGCCCATGCAACCAAGCACTCCATCAACTCTTTTGATAATGTTTTAGCATTATGACGGACCAACGCATACACAATCCTATAAAATGATATATATATATATATATATATATATATATATATATAAGTTAATTCAAATAGAAATAATCAATATTAAATTAAACTATGTTGATCACAGTTTATCTCTATTTACTAAACAATCCAAACACAAATGAATATTTGCGGAAGCATTTGATAAAACGGATTGTAGTAAACAAGGTAGAAAATAGTAAGCAAAAGAGAATATTACAACAATAAGTAATCACTTCAATGTGCCATTGGCTTGATATTAATCATAAAGGATTACAATACTTGTTTCTTTCATTCACATGATGGAATTGGATAGTGTGCCAGAACTGTTGCAGGTAGATCAGTGGAACAGTGATTGTCTTCGTTAATGCAATTCTGAGCGGATGGACTTACAAAATCTCCAGAATAATTTTGTGATCAAGGTTCACACTTAGTTCAAGTGTGTAGTTGTTGTCAGCAAGCTTCAGATGTTGACACTTTGGAAGTAATTCTTCATCCAAATTATGGGCATTCACAGATGGGTGGGATGATCTGTGAGATGGCATAGGTGTTTTCTCGTGTGAAGAGTTGCCATCAAATTGCTCAACAAAGGCCATGGTAATCCTGTATTTTGAATGATTAGCCAAAGTATGACTTTCTGAACATTTGGAAAAATTTCCTAAGTCTGGGTTTATCGCATGCCACTAAGTATTTTTATCGCATGACAAAAGTTTGCCGCACAAGGCATGTGCGATAAGTTTGAACACATAACCGTGCGATAACTATGAATATTTGAATACATTTGGTATGTGATAAAGATGAATATTCGAGTCTATCAGAAATGTTCAACCCAGATTTCTAAGATAATGAAAGATAGGCTTAGAGATTCAAACCCTATATGCGTTTTACTAAAAGATACCTATCTTGTCATGTTTTTAAGTAAGAAGCTAACAATAAGAATGATTATTGACTCGGAATATGAACAAACACAAACAAGTCAATCGATAAAACCCTAAAACAACAACTGTGCAGCTAAACAAGTTTAAACAGATGAAAGAACAATGGAATACCAACCTAGATTGATGTCTGAGTAGAATGCAACAAGAATAAACGTCAATCCTTCAAAAATATTACACGATCTTTCAGAGAGTACAGAAGGGTTTTAGGTTCGAGAAAAGTTCAAATTTTGAAAAACCGCTCTATATATACGAACCTGAGGGTCGTGACACATGGCACTCAAAGATTGGTCAAAAGTTTGACTGGCCAACGAGTCAGACTTATCGACCGAACGAATGTTCGATAAGCCCAAAATTTTATCGAACAACAGATGTGCGATAAAAGGGTAAAATGTCTAATCGCACATGTTACATGCGATAAACACTGTTCACCAGGTTTTATCGCACAACACATGCGCGATAAACCATGTTATCGAATGAGACATGTGCAAAAGCACTATTCATCCAAGTTATCGCATAAGGCACGTGCGATTAAAATTTTTATCATGCAAGCCTTGTGCGATAAGATCAACACTTAGATATTTTTCAAAATATTTTCACTAAATCCAAAAAATTTGCCACATTAAAAGATGTCCAACATTATTGGTTAAACTCCCAAGAATTAAAACAATCATTTTACTCCTCCTAGAATGATGCAATGATTTTCAAAAATGTTTTTCATCATCTAGAGTTTGTTCAAAACAAATCAGAAATACTTACCTTGATGTCTTCTTGTTAATGATGAGATCATCTACACTCATAATCAACAGTTAACTGAATATATGTAACACCCAAAAATTTGGAAAACAGTTTTGGGGTTCGCGGACGTCCGCGAGGTGCGGAAATCCGCGGGTCATCCGCGGAAGCAACAGAGAATTTGTGGGGTTTGGCAAACTTGAGGGCCGGACGTCCGTAAGGCTTCATGCCGGACGTCCGCGAATGCACCTGAGATATTTTGTTTCCCTCTTAAGCCCTTTTCTCTCTCTCTCTTTCCTCTCACTTTTACATTTTCATTTCCATTTCTCAGCTTCTCTCTCTCTAGAACCGACCTCTCTCACTAAAATACCCTAAGTCTCATCTCTTCTTCTTCATCCTCTCCACCCAAACCATAGCCACTCCCACCATTGTTGAAGATGTGGAAGCTTGAAGGTTTTGGGGAGTCTAGGAGCTTTCTTTTGGAGGATTCAAGTGGTAAAGGTAATCTCTCCCTACCCAAAAGTTATATTGTTGTTGTTTTCACCTTCTCTTCCATATTGGGGTATTTTGGGTGATTTTGATGATGTTTGGTTAAGGTGATCTCCTAATCTCTTCATTTATAAAGTTAGGGTTTTTGATATAAGTGGGTATTTTGGTGTAAAATGGTGGGAGGACGATTCCTTATGGTTGGATCTAAATAGTTGTTGGTTGGAACTTATGGATCTAGGTTTTGGAGGTTTTGGCTTGAAGATGCAAACTTCTTCAAAGGAGCTTACGTTTGGAGAAATTCTAGATTTAGCCTAAATCTAGCAAAGTGAGTTCAAGTTGCTTTGTGAAAACTTTGTACATGTCAAAAATGTTATTTTTCAAGTATTTATGTCTTTACATGAAAATTATCTAATGTTGGGTTATTTGGTGGATTTTAACCTTTGAAATGTTTAACTTGGTAAATGTGGTAAAATGCCCATGTTTGGGATTTTTGGGAAAAGTCGATAGTAAATCATAGACGAAAATGTTTTGATGATTTGTGACATAAAGAAAATCATTTGGTGAAAATGCACTTCTAGTGCTTATTTGGAAATATGTATAGTTTATGTTATGATATGTTTTGAAAATACGAACATGTGGGATTTTGAGCTTTGAATAAATGAGACATGTATGAAAGTATTTAAATGTTTCATCCTATAGATGGAGAGTTGTATAAATGCCCTTTTTACGCACGTTTTGGAAATATGCATAAGTTATGATATGGGACGGTTTGAAAGTGTAAACGATAAGAGTTCCTTTGGAAAATGGGATGTCCCACCCAATGTTGGGTTTTGGGTTATTCATGAATTTAAAACGGGTGTTCGCATAAACGTGTGTTGTGTACGTTTAATTCATTTTATGACTTTTACTAATGGTCATTTGATTTATGGAGCCCATGGCTCGGTTTTGACTCTGTTGGGTCTTAGGGACACTTGTCCGATTTTGATAGCTCGATGTTGGGCGTTTGATTGTGTTTTGCATTTAATGCATCTTGTTTGAGAATTACATGTTTTGAATGCGTTAGTTCATTCGTTTGGGGTCATGTAATGTTATATTGGTAATGCAATGGATCCATAAGCGCTATAGACTTTATGCCGATGTTGGGACGATACTTTTCCACATCGCGGCACGGTTAGGCATCGATGGTATAGTATAAGTCCTACGTGCGAATACGTTAAGGATGTTGCCCCAAATAGGGTGTGGTTTTAAGTGGCCACACTCGGCATCCGTTATATGTCTTAGTAAGTGTTTGGCTTTACCAACTTGTCAAGTGGCTTACTTTTGTGTTCCGTTACTTGCGTTGGTAGGCGGGTCTCCCCCGTCGCCGAGAGGTGTTGTTTTGGGTAGCTACTTTTATCCATGTTTTCGGTGACATAATTATATATCTAAATGGATAGTTTTCCATGATTTATGGGCAATGTATTTATGTTTAATCCTGGTTGGGATGTTTTGAATAATGGAGTTTTATTCACGTTTATACCAATTGAGAATTTAATGTTTATTCACATCTTGGGTGAGTTTTGGGTTGAGCTTACATCGCAAAGAAATGTTTTACGTGGCGTTGCCATCATCTAAAATAAGTATTCTTGGAAATCAGATTGTCTGCATATTTAATGCAAATCATTTTGGGAATCAAGTTATGTTAAGGTTTTCAGCACGGGACTTGTGTAAGTTGGAAAATGGGTGATTCGTATCTAAAGTAAATTCTTTTGAACTCATGACTTAAACTATTTCTCTCTCGATTTATGAATTTATATAGTCATGATAACACTCTTGAACTCACTAAGCGTTAGCCTAACCCTTTTTATTTGTCGGCATGTGCAACAAGCTCAGGTTGGGAGTAGCTTCAGCTACACTGTGAAGCGGCGAGTGCTAGTAGAATACACGAGAGGTGACTTTGATTAGTGAAGTCTTCCGCATTTATTTGGGATTAGCAACTTGTGTTGTGTTAAGTAACGCCCATCTTAAGTTATTAATAGTGGGAATTATGATGTTTAGATTCCGAGGTATTTTCAGGAATGATTTGTAGAAATGATTTTATCTACTTTCGGTTATTTTATTGGAATTAAAGTTAGTTGCTCGTTCCAATTTTGAGGGTGTTACAATATACTCCCCCTAGACTTATGAGTATAGAAATAAAAACTCCCCCTGAAATCATGAACACATCTCAAGCAGAAACAAGTATCTTATGTAAAAGAAATAAAGACAAGAAAGAAATAAACAAGATTGAAACAAAAGTTTGTAAGCTACATAATCATAACAGTTTAAAGAACATATATTGAAAATTTAATAAGATGAAAATGTATCAACCTGGATATTATATCTAGATTGAATAACAAAATTTTCAATCTATTAAATGAACAATATGAACTTTAAATTTTCATGTTAAACATGCCGAGCTTGGACACCAAAAAGTGAAAACGTTTTTCATCCAAGGCTTTTGTAAACAAATCAGCAAGTTGATATTCCGTTGTTACAAAATAAAGTTCAATCGTACCTTTCTCAACATGGTCTTTTATAAAATGGTACCTGATATCAATGTGTTTGGTTTTGGTGTGTTGGACAGGTTTAGCTGAAATTGCAATCACGCTCTTACTGTCACAATATATAGGTATCTTCTCGTATTTGAAACCATAATCCATGAGCTGGGTTTTCATCCAAAGAACTTGTGAACAGCAACTGGCAGCTACAACATATTCAGCCTCCGTAGTTGATGTTGAAATGCAATTCTGCTTCTTGGATGCCCAACTAACGAGCTTATCACCCAAGAATTGAAAGTGACCAGAAGGTACTTTTTCTGTCCAGAACACTCCCTCCGTGATCTGCATCCGAGTAGGAAGTTAGTTCATAGCCAGTACCTTTAGGATACCATAATCCAAGATATGGAGTTCTTTTAAGATATTGGAAAATTCGCTTGACAGCTCCAAGATGTGATTCCTTGGGTTTAGCCTGAAATCTAGCACATACACACGTAGAAAACATAATATCTGGCCTACTTGCAGTTAGATACATTAATGAACCAATCATACCTCTATAGTTTCTTATATCTACATCCTTACCATCTAGATCAGGACCAATCTTTGAACCTGGTGCCATCGGGGTATTTATCGAAGTGCAGTTTTCCATCTTGAATTTCTTCAAAATATCAAACACGTACTTGGACTGATTTATAAAGATCCCCGTAGAGAACTGCTTGACTTGCAATTCGAGAAAGAAATTCATATCTCCCATCATGCTCATCTGAAACCTAGTCACCATAAGTTCAAAAAACCACTTGAAATATGACGGATTAGTAGAACCAAAAATAATGTCATCTACATAAATATGTACTAAGATTATGTCTTTACCTTTACGCATGATAAACAAAGTTGTATCAATTTTGCCTTTCGAGAATCTGGAATCCACTAGAAATGTGGAAAGGGCATCATACCAAGCGCGAGGATCTTACTTTAATCCATATAAATCCTTATCAAGAATGTAGACATGATTAGGCTTTGTTTTGTCCACAAATCCTTCTGGTTGAGATACATACACTTCATCTTTCAGAATTCCATTCAGGAACGCCGTCTTCACATCCATTTGGAATACCGTGAAGTTTTGATGAGCCGCATATGCAAGAAACATTCGAATTGCTTCTATACGTGCTACTAGAGCATATGTCTCGTCGTAATCAATCCCCTCTTGTTTACGTCATCCTTTGGCCACAAGCCTAGCTTTATTCCGTACAACGATGGAATCTTCATCCTTCTTGTTCTTAAAGACCATTTTAGTGTCGATTATGCTCTTATCCTTTGGTATTGGAACTAAACGCCATACTTTTAATGATTCAAACTGATTGAGTTCTTCTTGCATTGCGATTACCCAATCCGGATCTTCTAAGGCTTGAGAGAGACAGTTGTCGATTCAATGTTACTTAGAAATACCGCGAATAGACACTCATTTGCTGTTGTTGATCTTGTTTTCCCAGAATCAGACACATCACCAATCACTTGATGTATCGGATGATGTCTTGTCCATTTTGTTGAGTGTGGGTGTAGGGAAATCATATTTTGATTAGGGTCAATCAACGATTTTTCCTATTCCGATGGTGGTTCATTTACCAATTTAGCTTCAGATTGAGGCACTGATTCTTGATTCTTAGATACAATAGGTTCAGCCTCAGGAGTCACCTCATGTGTAGTGCTTTCATTCTGATCATTGACTTGTGAAAGAACCTCACTAGAAGAAACCACATCATGTGTTTGGTGTAGAATGAACTTCTTGCAAAATTGGCGAGACTCAGATACAGGAACTGATGCTTCCACATCATAACTGGTTTGCTCCACTGAAGGACCAGATATTGTCACGTGTTCAGCATTCTAAACACCTGCATCCAAATGAACTTATTTAAGTTGTCTTTGTCATTGAGCACGAAACACCTGCATCCAAATGAACGAAAATGTTTAATGCTAGATTTTTTTATCTCATATGGAGTTTTACCAAACCGTCGATGTATGATTCATCGATTTTGCGTATAGCACGCGGTTGAAACTGCTTCAGCCTAGAGAAATAATGGTGAGTAATTCCCAAAGACTCCAAAAAGTCACCAAGAATTTGATTCTTGAATTATGTGTCGTTGTTTGATCTTAACGTCTGAACTGATTGTTGTAGATTAACTGGAAGTGATTTCAGTAAAGAAATGATTAACTCGGGAGTTTCATCCTTTGATCGTAGAAATTGTACCCACGTATACCTCGAGTAATCATCAACCACAACCAATACATACCTTTTCGCATTTATGCTTTGTGTTCTCATGGGTCCGCACAGATCCATGTATAAAATCTCTAAAACTTTCTTCGTGTTTGGTTCAGGTTTTGGCGGATGAGGCACTCTTTTCATTTTGCCTTTCTCACGAGCACCACAAAGATGATCTTTCTTGAACTTCAAAGCGGGTAGGCCTTTCACTAAATCAGGTGAGATAGTCGCCTGCCATATCCAGCTTTGTTCTAACGAAGCTTTTGACATTAGACAAACGTCGTTCATGGGTTTGAGATTAGACAGATCAATTGTGTATAGATTCGACTTTCTAGTTCCAACAAGAAGTTCTGTACCATCTTCAGTCCGTACTGAACACCTTCTTGCTTTGAAGTTGAATTCCAAATCCTTATCACAAAACTGACCAATGCTAAACAAATTATGTCCTAAACCCTCAACATAATTGACCTTTGTAATCCTGACGTTGTCTTTCACGACATTTTCATAACCTAGAATTTGCGAGTACTGATCATTTCCAAATTTGACTCGACCTCCATGTTTCTCAGTATAATTAGTAAGCACCTATTTTCTCCCAGTCATGTGCTTTGAGCAACCTGAATCTAGATACCAAACATGACTGGTCTGCAAACAATCAAATCAGTTGGTTTTAGATACCCATTTGTAGATGGGCCCTTTTAGGTTAGAAGTGAGAGTCGTTGGTACACGCTTGAAATTTGTACCACGTTTTCCTCTAAAAAAACCTTTGATGCATTCTGTAACACCCTCGAAATTGGAAAGAGCAAATAAATAAAATTTTCAATAATACATCCAAAAAGAGTAGAATTTCTTCCTATAAGCCAATACTAGAAATATCTCAAATTAAGTTCTATGATTAACCTCAAAAAATTTATTACTCAAGTCTTATTACAAAGACTAAATCCATAACGGGTGTTACTTAACCCAGTACAGATTGCTATTCCCAAAAGAAAAAATGCGGAAGACTTCACTTAATCAATTCACTTCTCGAGCACACTACTAGCACTCATCTCTTTGCAGTATCACTAGAACTACTCCCAACGTGAACCTGTTACACATGCCGACAAATAAAAAGGTTAGGCTAACGCCTAGTGAGTTCAAGAGTTTACAACATGATTTAAATAATTTGTTAAATGAAAGATTGCAACTTAAATCATGATTTCCCAAAAGAGTTTATGATAAGGATGTAAACAACTTATTTTCCAACGCACACAAAATCTATGAGGAAGTTCCCAAAATGTATATAGCGTTTTCCAAAATGAATTCCAATCCAACTCACTCAAAACATGAATAAATCTATATTATGCAAAACACTCCAACACGGATGAGACATAATACTCAACCCATAAATCATGGAAAAATAATCCATATAAGTATAATACTTCTCCGGAAACATGATACGAAACCCAATACTCACATGAGCATAAAATGGAATAAAGTTCAAATACCAAAAATATGGGAGTGACATACTTCATTCAAACTTTAATATACGTGGAGGGAATTCGAATATTAAAGTCATCATATGCAGTCAATCGCACAAGACCAACGATAGTAAAGCAAGGACATTATAATATTCAAAATAATGTTGGCCGACAACGGGGGAGACCTGTATCCATTGAGAGTGTAGGAACACAAAAGTATGCCACTCATACAACGTTAATCGTATGACACTTCACAGCATGAAAGCCCAAGTGTCCCTACGACTCCTTATGAGTTACACCCCAAGAGATAGTTGACCTTAGCAAGTATTACCATGAATACCACCAAAGGCCCGACACAAGCGGGGTTACAACCATGGCATTGCCCCGACATGGCGGAGGTTATAAACGCCCATTGTCAGGATCGAATCTTAACAAGACTAATAATACTTAGAACTCAGAATTAAAGAATCTGCGGAATAGAACTTCAATTCACACAATCAAAGGACAATATATCAGAAAACACACAGCTGTTTGTATTCACTAATTCAACTCACAAGCTTACAACCAAACCTCAATCTTGATGAACAGGCTCAATCAAGACGACTTCTACTTCTCTAGAAATAGGGTTCTAAACCTTGAGGTTAATTCTCTCTAAAAACAAAACGTATTCTGAAACTCTCGTATATCGCGTGTCTTTAATAGCTATCGATCAACATCTATTTATACAAAATAATTACAAGATAACTATCAAAAATAAATTGATCTTCTGAATCTTCTTTAAGCATATCTTCATCCATTCCATCTTTATCTCCAAAATCTTCGCATACCAAACTTATCACATCAGCAGTATTAACTTCATTCAGCATGAGCAGTACTAATATTTTCCAGCAGCATTAATTCATTCCAGCAGCATTAACTTGACTCAGCAGTACTAACTTCGATCCAGCAGTATTAATCTTGACAAGCAGTACTAACTTTGCTTCAGCAGTATTAATCTTGACAAGCAGTACTAACCTTGTTCCAGCAGCATTAATGCATCAGCAGTATTAACTTTGTCTTGCAGTAGTAACTTTGTTCTGGCAGTACTAACCTTTACTGGCAGTAGTAACTTTGTTCTGGAAGTAGTAATGTTGTTCTGGCAGTATTATCCATACTTAGCAAGTCTTCAGTTCCCAACACCCATCAATCATGATAGCACAACCGGACTCAGCCCTCCTAGTGTACCCTTGTAAGGTAAAGGTCATAAAACATGGGGCCCGGTCAAATCCCGCAACACCCGGTTGACCATCAAATAAAGACTGACTTACATACCTATGGATCCAATGCAGCATAGTCTAAAATTACACGACAACACATGAATGACTAAAGCACTTTAGCATGTAATTATCCATAATATGCAATAAGATGCAATAAGTTGCATGCAAACCATAATTAGGACTCTACATTAAGCCATCAAAATCGGACAAGATGTCCCAAAGACTCCTTTAAAGTCAAAACCGAGTAAAATGCTCAAAACCCATTAACCACTAAATAACGGTCCTCATAATGTAAAATGCATTAAAACATCACTTAGGTAAACGTATACCTCAAAGACATTATTAACCCAAAACTCTTCACAGATTAGTACAAATGGTTTCCCAAATGGGCTCATACCCTTATAATTCCAAAACGTCTCACAACACGAAAATGTGCATTTTCCAAATGGTTTATAAAATCAATTACACCAACATGATTAAACCATTGAATAAAGTCCATTTGAGCAATAAATCATTTAAGGACATATTTATGATTTCTACTTATCAAAACTTCCGAAAATCCCAAATATGGGCGCTTTACAAAGTTTATAAAGTTAAAACACTTCAAAAGATTAAACTCACCAAATAACTCAACAATTGATAATTTTAAGTAAAACACACAAATACTTGAAAAATAACATTTTTGGCATGTACAATGTTTTCATAAATCAACTTGAACTCACCTTTCTAGATTTAGGATAAATCTAGATTTTCCTCAATGTAAGCTCCTTTGGAGAAACTTGAATCTTCAAGCCAAATCCTCCAAAAACCTAGATCCACAAGTTCCCAACCATTAATATCCATTTAGAATCGTTTCCCCTAAATATTTCACACCAACATCTCCAATTATACCAAAATCCAAAGTTTGACCTAACTTTCCCAAAATCGTCCAAAAGGGAAATTGGAGAAATAAAACACTAGGAAATCATCAATGGAGTATTTATAACTCAAATGAGGATTTAGAAAATGAGAGGATGAACTTACACCATGGATCTTGAGTAAAACCTCAAAACCCTAGAATCTCAAGAAAATGGAGGTGAAACTTGAATCTTGCACCAAGAGATGAAATCACAAGCATAAATGATGAGGGAACACTTTATTTCTAAAAGAAAAGCCCCAAAAATGAGTTGGGGTTCATAGCATAGGGTGGGAGATCGGTTTGGGAGAGAAAGGGAAAGTTGTGAGGTGAGAAATGAAGAAGAAAGCTAAAAAATCGCATTTGACAGCAACCAGGTACATGCCTACGACTATGACAGCGACTTTGACACTGGTCATAGTCGCTGGTCATAGTAGCTCAGGGGTACCGAAACTGTTTTGGACATAACTTCTTCGTTTTAACTTTGTTTTCGTTCCGGAAATGACCGTTGGATTCGTATTTGAATTCTCCATCCAACAAGACTATAAAATCTAGGATTTATTGCAAAATTCTATTTTTCATGTTTATCATCAAAGATTGATACCTTCAAGAAATCGGAATGTTACAATCCTCCCAGCCTTAAAATAAATTTTGTCCTCGAAATCTAGTTCCCATACGCTCGAGTGAACGCTTAACTCATTACAGTAGCTTCCAACCAAAATACTTTGGTTGTCTCCCAATCTTAAGTGATTCATACTTCCCCAACGGCATATTCCGATTACAAATCAGTCCAAATCTACACTCTTATAAGTTCTTTCTCCAACCATCCCAGAGTACGATCGCCACTGAAAATAACAATAAATTCCCAAGTTCAACCGTTCCCACTATCGAATTGACATCTAACTCTAACAAGTACTATCAGACACCAAAACAGACGGTCGTCCTTGACCCATCGATTATACGGCTCTACGAATACGTCTGATCATCAATCAACCAATCGACAGATTCTTTCACCATTCAAGTAGAGTCGTTCAACTAAAGCCACTTATCATAATCCAAACTTCTTAAAATCACTACAAGCGATGCCATTATCTCTTAAAATTGGTCTATAACACTTCACATACTCTAATTGTTCTTGGCCTCGAAATCCAAAAGTTGACACTTAACCATTCCACCAAGATTCGAACCACTACAGAACTCCAAACACGAGTTTGATTCGCTGAGCATTCCCACAAAACCAAGGTTATCCACATGGTGTTTAAAGGGTCCTACATGCTCTTTATGCAAAAACTGACAAACCCGAAACAAGGTTGCCGATTAGAATGGTTACCATAAGCATTATTAAAAGATACCGTGATTCTAACCCTCCAGTTACAAAAGTACACCGAATCTGCAAACGATACTACTCAACTTACGGTACCAACACACGTCAGAATACCCAACCTTCCACTGTCAAGGTATTATACGCCTTTTGTAATAATCGGGTACGTTGTGGGTTTATCTAATTTTTATTATTTTGTTTTTAAGGTAAGTTTGGGATTAGTTTTATGGAGTTATAAGTTAAAGGGTAGACTTTAATTTTAAATTGGAAGTTGGAGGGTAGATTTTGCCATTTAAGGAGAGTATGGGGTTTCTTTGGCTAAAATGGTGAAAGTACAACACCACCACCGCTTTATTTTTAACAAAAGGGATAAGAGGAATGAGATATTTTATTTTAGTATCTTGAATGTGTGTGTGTGGGTTTATTTCGGCAAAGAGAGAAGAGAGAAAAGAGAGAGATTTGAGAAAGAAAAGCTAAGAAGAAGAAGAAGAAAGAACAGAAGTATCGCTCAGCTAGGGTTCAAATTGGAATCGTTTGGAATCATTATTAAGGTATAATTCCTTCTCATATTGTGTTTGTAATCGTTAGTAGTATGTTTCTATCGGTTTAGATTTATCAATTTTAAGGTTAGTATCGATTTCAATTGATTTCTGGGTTGAATTGGTTCCGTATCGTTTCTTATATGAGTTTCGGTATTGGGTTAAGTCCCGGTATTTTCGGAGTCCCGGTACCTGGAGTCCTGGTATTTTGGAGTCCCGGTACTTGGAGTCCCAGTACTTAGAGTCCCGGTATTGGAAATCCCCGTATTGGTTTCTGACTTTTTTGTTGTTACGTAGTGGAGTCGTTTCAAAGCGAAATATAGGGGTATGGGTACTCGTTTTGAGTGTAAAATAGCATTTGAACACTTTGAACATGTTTTTATGTGCCAATTACAAACCCAAAGTCTTGTGATTGACGTCGGTTGTTCGGTTTCTAGCTCGGTTGCTATTCGGGGGTGTTCGGTGCGTTGTTAAGGTTGTCAATTGTCGTAGTGAGTCTTATATACATATAATCATAGGGGTTTCATCAATGTGTATATATTTCAGGCTCAGTTGCCCCTTGTTAGTGAAGTTTGATTGTGGTGTTCGGTTGTATCGTTTGCGCGTGTGTGGCTTCAAACTATTAACAAGGTGAGTTTTTACTTTAAAACGTTTTCAAACTGGAATACATATATAGATATATATATATGAGATGGATATGTGGTAGGAACGTGATGACGTGTTTATAAATGAAAATATGATATATTGAGATATATGTTGTATTTATATAAACATTACACTACACGAGTGCACTTTGGCCGAACTATGCCGGCGGAGTATTGGCTGTATATAAGTGCAGCGGAGTTGGCTGTATATAAGTGCAACGGAGTAAATTGATTAGTTGGCTTGCAACCAACTAATTTGGCCATGCGAAGGAAGAGTTGTACACGATGCACGAGTCTTGATTGGTATTTAATTATTTGTTGTATATATGTGTTTTTAACAAAAAGGATTACTAAACTGACAGGGATTATCTCACTAGAGCGTTTGGTCTAACCCTCATTTTGTTTTCAAAAATATGTATTCCAGGTCGAGGAAATTTTAATAGTAAAGGGAAGGATAAAGTATAGGATGCGGTTGATAGCTGACGGAGATTAGGAAATGCCTATGTTTTGTATTGTATAGTTTTGAGACTATGGGACCGTACGTGACTTATTATGTATTCTTTTGTTATGAATGTAACGATGTTATGTAATATATGATATTTGTTGTATGTTTGGGAAACCGGGTCATTACATATGGTATCAGAGCCCTAGTTTAAGGGATTTAGGTATTTGGATCCATACCATGACTTAAACTGCATGTGAAGTAGGATGTCCCTATTAGTTTAGAACCTTGGGATGTTAAGTATAAAAAGGTAGAATGAACATCATGTAAGGTAATTTCGAATTACATCTGGCCAGTGTAATTGTGAACTTACAGGTACATGTTTGGACTGGAATACCTTATTGTATGGGGTATGTGCTTACGTGTATATTAACCTTGTTGAATTCAACAGAATGGCAGGCGGTACTCGAAATACGAATAGAGAGGGAGGAAGAAATCCTAGTAGAACGAATCCAACAGTCGGGACAAGGGGAAGAGGGGGAGAACGAGGTAGGGGCAGAACTGGAGGCAGAGTTCAGACGCGAGGTACGGAATTTGTTACAAGAGACGATTTGACGGCGGAAATGGGAAGACTGCAAGCCAATATACAAGCTATGTTCGACCGAACTCGTCATACCGAAACTGAAATACCAGATCCTAATCTGGAAGACGAGATGCCCATTACACCTACTGTCGTACCGGTGCCAAGGAAGTGTGATTATAAGATGTTTCTGAGTTGCAAACCTCCAACCTACTCAGGAGAAAGAGATCCAGTAAAGGCGATGAGGTGGCTAAAAGAGATAGAATCTATCTTCAAGACCAGCAAATGTGCCGATGAAGATAGGGTGTTATATGGAACTGCAATGTTGAAGGCCGATGCGTTATACTGGTGGGAAGCTCTTATTACTTCAAGAGGGCCGGACGTATATTCTACCTTTTCATGGGAAGAATTGTTGATCCAAACCCTCAGTGATTTGATAATGACCCTCTCTTATATACTTAGTGAAAATTGTAAGTAAACAATATGTATGAGAGTTTCACTATCGTTGATAAGTACTAAGATCTTACAGTACCGCTGATAGGAACTCTCGCTCTTTAGATTAAACATTCAGCGAACACTGTTCACCATAATGCTCTGAGTTTGTTCAGTCCTTATGGTGATCGCTGATAAGTTAATTGTTTACTTATGATCTCTGAAGACAAGTTTCACGTCAACATAGGTTCTACACTGAAGTCGAAGATCAAGCTAAAGAACCAGCGACAAGTCTCCTAATGAACTGATGCGGATCAGCGAAGACTCAGATTTGTCCACTCAACGTGAAGTATCAAGTACAAGACTTCAGCTATCGCTGAACTTTATAATTCGCTGATAAACAATGATAAAGCGCTGAATCAACGAAAAGCTGATCATGAAGTCCTCCGTACAAAGTACTTTTGTCTTAACCACCCTTTCACGACTCCGTACGATATGTCAGAAAAGAACCTCCTTATTGTCTGAAATCGTACAACCACTCTGATACTACACTATTCAAACATGCGGCTACTAAGGTTGTCAACAAAGGTCAATGACATGCAACCAATCAGCTGCTGCCACGTGTAAAGTGTAAACTGCCATGCATTAAATGCATGCAGTATATAAGAAGGACTCCAGCTTCATTTTTGAAGTACTTGCTAACTCTGGACAAGTCATCTTTCTTATCTTGAGATAGATTATTATTAGTAATTTCCTTCTCTTTCTTATTGCAAGAAACTTAGTGTTCCAACTTGTTTAGATTTAGGTTTATCCTTAATCTTGTTCCGCAACAAGCTGTAAATTGTTAATGATTTATCAATAAACAATTTAGAAAAGTAAAATCTGTGTTTGTATTCAACCCCCCCCCCCCCCCCCCCTTCTACAAACTTGTATAGCCCTTCGGGACCAACAAGTGGTATCAGAGCGGATTTGTTTAATCTCATAAACAAGATCTGATCTATACTAAGATTTCTCTTCCTTGCTATTTCTGAAAATGGCTACCAACACAAACACAAATTATATTGACAATGGTTCTCTTGCAAAACCTCCTAGATTCTCCAGAGATAAATTTAATCTATGGAAAAATAGGATGATTCTCTTCTTAGAAGGTGTAGACCCTACTATGCCTTATTATCTTGAAAACATCCCATATATTCCTGTAAGAATTGATGCTGCAGTTCCAGCCGCTGAAAATAGACCTGCTATTCCAGAAAGGCTGATTCCTAAGGAAGTTCATATGTGGACTGATGAAGATAAGAAGAAAGTGGCTATCGACACCAAAGCCAGATCCATACTATCCATGGCTCTTCCTGACGAAGTCTACCATTCCGTCATGAACCTGAAAACCTCAAAAGCTATGTGGGACACAATCTGTGTTCAGTATGAAGGTACTTCTGAAGTCCAGGACTCTCGAAAGATCAACCTGGTAAGATAGTACGAAAGTTTCATTCGTGGTAAGAATGAAACTCTCTCTGAAGTTCACCAACGTTTTAACTGTTTAATAATAGATCTGAAAACTGTTGGTAAGGAATATTCTAACTTTGAAGTGTTGACAAAGTTTTTAGAATTTAAAACCTGAAAGCTGGGACAGTTATTCTATGTGTCTCAAGCTGTCAAAGGATCTAAAATCAATGACCCTTTCTACCTTATATGGCACGATGCTGAATCATGAGCAATCGAGTCATCTTAAGAAGAATCTTGTACAAGATTCCAAAAGCACCCATGTTGCTTTAATCTTAGAGGAACCTTCCACTCAGCGACCCTCGGTCACTATCACTGAGTTGGAAAGTAACTCTGAAAGGTCATCAGATTCTGACTCTTCAGATGATGATGAATCTTTGGCTCTCCTCACTAAAAAGTTCAGGAGATTCGCCAAAAAGAAAATGTTCAGAAATAATAAACCTCTTTCCATTACTGACAAGCCAAGATCATCAGCTTCTGTTGATAAGGCTACTGCTAGTTGTTTTAACTGCGAAAAGATAGGACATTTCGCTAACTAGTGCAGGTCTAAGAAAGTTACGAGAAACTCAGTGTTTCCCAAGAAATCCTTTATTCCCAGGAATAAAGATGACAAATACGCCAAGCTGAACGAAAAGTATGCGAAGCTGAAAAGCTTTAAGAAGAAAGGCAAAGGCCTGATGGCTAACTATGATTGGGCTGCCTCTGATGAAGAAGAATCATCATCTGACTCTGAAGATGATGAAGCCAATCTCTGTCTTATGGCCAAGATTGAAGATGAGGAAGAAAGTTCAGACATTCCCTCCACTTCAACCTCTGCTACTCAGGTATCACCTTCCTTCTTTACCAATATTGCAAATATTGATGAAGCTGATAGTCTTCGTAAAATCGATCTCTTGACTAGAAATTTATATGAAGCCATGAATCGCAAAACTGTAGTTGAAAATCAAAACCTTGATCTCACTGAACAGCTTAAAAACTGTCACCTTCAAATAGAAAATCTTTCTAAAATTGAAGAAGATTTTAAAGATCAAGTGCACTTAAATCCGCTAGTCAAAATCGAGCGCGAAGAAGCTATCGCTGCATTAAGAGCTGAAAAAGCTACTGTTGATGGATGGTATAATTCCTCAACAAAGATCACTGAGATAATTAAGTCTCAGATTCCCCTGAGTGATAAACGTGGTCTTGGTTACAAAGCTGATACTCTAGAACCAACCACTGATCGTTTCATGCTCTTATTTGGAACTTTCGTATCCTCAGTCGCTGATACTTCATCCTCTCAGTGTTCCTCTTCTAGACCACCTATCCCTGAGGAACCTCTTCAAAAGGTAAAGAGAAAATGGTTTATCCAAAACCTACCTCTGTCTTTAAAGATAAAGGTAAAGGAATTGCTTTTAACCAAAATCCTCATAAGGGTACCTTAGTACCTAAGCTGAATGCTTCTAAAGCTTTAGTGATTCATCCCTCTGGATCAAGGAATCAAATCTCTGGATCTACTCAGCGTGGATCTATTCAGCGATCTACTCCTAGAATCAGAGTGGATGTCTCTGGTAAGAAATCCGAAGAACTGAATGTTCCTCCCATTTCAAAAGCCAATAGCTTACTTGGTGCTGGTACTTCTAATTCAAAATCTAAAGCTTATCATTCAAATGGTCCTAGAACTACTTTTAGTTATAGGAAATGTTATCACTGTGGACTTACTGATCATATTGCTAGTAAGTGCCCCACAGCCACCAAAGCTAAAAAGATAGCTAAGGTGAAGATCATTGCCCCCAAGGCAAAGAAGACCACTGAGGTTAAGAAATTAACCAAAGTGAAGACTAACAAAGCTGAATCTTCAAATGCTGCGAAGATTGCTGAACCTTCCATTCCAACTACTTCCACTGACAAACGTGTACACATGGTTAAGTGGGTACCCAAGAAAAACTAATCTTCCTTCGTAATGCAGGTTAAGAAGGGTATCTGGTATCTCGATAGCGGATGCTCTAGACACATGACTGGAAAGAAAAGTCTGCTCGCTGAATACAAGGAAGAGAAGGGTCCCTCTGTGACTTTCGGTGGAAATGGAAAAGGACATACCCGAGGGTTTGGTGTACTCTCTAATGGTACAACAACCTTCAGACGAGTCGCATATGTTGAAGGGCTGAAGCATAATCTTTTAAGCATCAGTCAGCTTTGCGACAAGGATAACAAAGTAATCTTTACTAAGGAATCCTGCTTTGTCACTGACAAAAAGGAGAAGATAGCTCTCAGCGGTTATCGTTTGGAAAATGTTTATGTAATAAACATGGACTCAACAACCACTGAGAACTCCTGTTTCTTCTCAAAAGCCTCATCTGATGTCAACTGGCTATGGCATAAGAGGCTCTCTCATCTGAATTTCAAGACACTGAACACTCTTTGTTCAAAAGAGTTAGTCACTGGTCTACCTCAGCACTCATACGCCAAAGAGTCTTTATGTTCAGCGTGTGAGAAAGGGAAGCAGACCAAAGCAAGCTTTAAGTCAAAGAAAATCTCCTCAGTGTCATCTCCTCTACAACTTCTTCATATGGATTTGTTTGGCCCTGTTAACAAACAATCCATCGCTGGAAAGAAATATACACTGGTCATAGTTGATGAATTCTATCGTTATACATGGGTTATGTTTCTCCGTTCCAAGAGTGACACCCCTGAATAACTCATCACCTTTGTTCGCAAGATGGAAACCCTGAACAACTTAACCGTTCGCTCAATAAGGAGTGATCATGGGACTGAATTCAAAAACAGTTCTCTTGATTCCTTCTTTGAGAGTAAGGGTATTTCTCACAACTTTTCTTCAGTGAGAACACCGCAACAAAACGGAGTCGCTGGAAGAAGAAATAGAACTATTATTGAAGCTACACATTCAATGCTCAGCGATTCTCACCTGCCTACTCAGTTTTGGGCAGAAGCTGTCAACACTGCGTGTTTTACGCAAAACAGGTCGCTGATAGTCAAAAGATTCAATAAAACAGCCTATGAACTTTTTCATGGGAGAAAGCCTTCAATCAGCTTTTTTTCACATCTTTGGATGTCAGTGTTTCATACTGAACAACAGAGATGCCCTTGGAAAGTTTGATCCTAAGGCTGATGATGGAATCTTTCTTGGATATTATTCAATCTCCAAAGCCTTCAGAGTCTTCAATCGAAGAAGACAAACTGTAGAAGAAACTATTCACGTCACGTTTGACAAATCCCGTTCAGCGAACTCTAAACCGTCCGCTGATACTGAAGAACTGAATCAAAGGATGTTTTCTCATCTTGGTGATTCAGAAGATATTCCCACTCCTCATACTCATACAGTTTAAAATGATAGTCCTACTATCATTCCAAACATACAGAATAGCGAAGCTGAAACATCATGGGTCTCAGCTGTTCCTTTAAACACTATACCTGCTTCTGAACCAAATGCCTCATACATTCCATCTACTTCTCAGCAATCAGTGAATGAAATGACATCTGCACCCACTCATCTCTGAGCTGATATTCTAGAAGTTGCTGAAGCCTCATCTTCAGCTCCTCCAGTTCAGGTTGAGTCAGCGTCTCACACTCCGGCTCAGCGATGGACTGTAAATCACCCAATTGATCAAATTCTTGGTGATCCAAACGCTGGTGTTCAGACTCGACGAAGTGCAGGTAATATTTGTTTATTTGTTAACTTTATTTCTCTGACTGAACCAAAGAAAGTAGATGATGGCCTCAAAGATCCAAACTGGGTCAGCGCCATGCAAGAAGAGCTGACTGAATTCGAAAGAAACAATGTTTGGAAACTTGTTCGAAGACCAACTGACAAGACAGTGATAGGCACTAAATGGGTCTATAGAAACAAGTTGGACGAACATGGAACTGTAACCCGCAACAAGGCTCGTCTTGTTGCTCAGGGATACAGACAAGAGTAAGGCATAGATTACGACGAAACATTTGCTCCAGTAGCAAGACTAGAATCTATTCGTCTATTCTTAGCATACGCTGTACACAAAGACTTCAAAGTATATCAGATGGATGTTAAGTCATCGTTTCTAAATGGAAAGCTGAATGAAGAAGTCTATGTGGAAAATCCTCCAGGATTCTCAGATCCTAAGCGTCCAGGTTATGTTTATAAACTGGATAGGGAACTTTATGGCTTAAAGCAAGCTCCACGTGCATGGTATGATACTCTCTATACTTATTTCCATATTGAAAAATTTGAGCGAGGTAAAATCGACAAAACTCTCTTTTTCAGAATAGTGAAAGGTCATATCATTCTTGTTCAGATATATGTTGATGACATTATATTTGGTTCTACTAACCTTGATCATTGTACTCGTTTCGCTGATAGAATGAAAGATGAGTATAAAGTGAGCATGATGGGTGAACTAACATATTTTCTTGTTCTTCAGATAAAGAAAAATGAAAAAGGAACTTTCATTAATCAGGGAAAGTATGTTAAAGATATGCTGAAGAAATTTGATTTAACTCAGAGTTCAGCTATGAAAACCCCTATGGCACCACCGCTGACACAAGATAAGGATACTAAGGGTATTCCTGTTAATGTCACGCTGTACCGTGGGATGATCAGCTCTCTCTTGTATCTTACAGCTATCCGACCCGATATTATGTACGCAACCAGTTTGTGTGCACGATATCAAGCTGAACCTAAGGAATCTCATATGACCGCTGTAAAGAGAATTTTTCGATACCTCAAGGGTACTGCGAATCTAGGTCTTTGGTATCCCAAAGACTCAGGGTTCGATCTAATCGCCTATTCAGATAGTGATTTTGCAGGTTGCAAATTGGATAGGAAAAGCACCACAGGACGTTGTCAGCTCCTGGGTGGAAAGCTGGTGAGTTGGACAAGTAAAAAGCAAAACTCAATGTCCACCTCCACAGCTGAAGCTGAGTATGTAGCCGCTGGAAGCTGTTGTTCTCAGGTCTTGTGGATGCGAAATCAACTACTGGACTATGACATACAACTCTCAAATATTCCAATCTATTGCGACGGCACAAGTGCCATCGCTATAGCCAACAATCCAGTGTTTCACTCAAAGACAAAACACATCGAAATCAGGTATCATTTTATCATAGATCATGTGATGAATGGTGATATAGAACTTCACTTTATCCCAACTGATTATCAGTTAGCTGATCTGTTCACTAAACCTCTTGATGAGACAAGATTCAACTTTCTCATCAGCGAGCTTGGAATGCTGAACTATGAAGAGCAAAATCTTCAGCGGTTCACATTTGATCAGCGATAGGATAAAATCAACTTGTATCTCATTCTATCATTTTCTCTCTGAATAAACTTGATTCGCTGATATCAAGGTATGTTTTTTTCTCTCACTGACAATCGCATGTGAATGCAAGATTTCAAAACAAATTGCATCGCTGAATATCTCTTCCTTAATCAGCGACACTTTGAAATTTCTAAAACCAACACTGACATTTCTATTCAGTGCTTCATGTTTTCAAAAGTGTCCCTGACTTTTCAAAACCTCAGAGACATCCAAGAATATGAAAGGACAGTTGTGACGTCATTACAACGGATAAACCCCGACATGTTCTTTTTCTGACACACGTTTGCACATTTCATTTACCTTCCAATCAAATGCAAACACGTGTCCGTGTCATGATGAAAAACTTTCCCGCTCGAGTTTTTCTCTCTCTCTAATCTTACTATATAAACACTTTTTGGGTTTATATTTTTTCTTTACGCGGAAAACTTCTCCTCCAAGTAAGAAAAAGAAAATTACTGTTGCATTTGTGCTCTCAAGTTTTCAAGAACTTCTTCTTCTTCAACGAACCAGGTTAATATTTCTGTTATTTACCTGTTTCTTAAAACTTGTTAATGATCTTCTCATTGTTTTTACAAGATCAAACAAAAGAACTCTTTCAAAAATGAAATCATTTCTCTCATGGTTTTTTGAACACAACCTTTCATGGTTGTTCTTCAAGTTTAAACGCAAAATATTAAACTTGTTCTTCATACGTTTTTCCAGAATCCTAATTCTCAAAGGAAACTGGAAAACAAGATCTTTATTGGGTTTGCATTTCTTTTTCAAAACCAAGAAAAACCCTAATCTTCATTAAGACATTCTTGTCTGAATGAAATGGACAAAATTCGAACCATCTTATTGGAAAATCTTTCCACATTAAGATTATTCTTATATATTATATCTTTGGTTGAACTGATAATACAGAAATGGCATCTACTGACATTTCCACTGCTAAGAACACCACCGCTGAGAACACTGCTGCTGCTGCTGAGGAATTGGAAATCATCAAGGCTCCTCAGGTCAAGTTCACTCTTGAAGAACTAGATTGGACAAAAACCAACAACCTCTATGCGCTTCTCGAGTTTCCTCCTCGAAAGCAAGTCACACATCTGAATGATGCTGTGAATTTCCTGAAAAACTGTTGCATCTCTACAGCCCTAACCATAACACCTCCTGCACATCAGCTACTACTATCTCAGTTCTGGTATTCTGCCAGACACTCTAAGCTACCATCAAACAAAGACTCCTCAAAGACAATTGATTGCATCCTCTGTGATACTGATTTTGGCACTATAAAGATCACCCCTGCCATTATCCGCAAAGCCCTGAGCCTTCCCATCGCCTCTAAAGTAAAACCTTTTGTTCCTCTCCCTGACCACAAGAAACATTCTGATAGGGAAGCCATCACTGCATTCTTTGATGCAATGGGCTATGTATGGGAAACTGGGAGGGACAAGAAGCCTGAGAAGAAGCTGACCCTCATCAAGAAGTCAAAAATGCCCAGCGAGATGAACTTCATCTTCGCTCACTTAATAAGCTGCATGACTGCAAAGACCGGCTCCTCTGATCAAGCCGCTCAACCTCAGCAAGCAATGGGATATGCTTTGTTGAAAGGTCTTCATATTGACTGGGCATCGATAATCTATGATGACCTTGTACTCAGAGTAGACTCCGCCGCTGACCGATCTCCATGGGTTCCATATCCTAGATTCATCAGTGGCGTCTTCCAAACAGGCCTGAAGGATAACTACCCACAAGTAGGAGACCTGAAACTCTCTCAGGTTGGTCCTAAAGTACTCGACTTCAAGCCAGTGGAAAACGAGGCACGTCTCTCTACACTCTTAACTCTTCTCAATCCTCCTTCTTCTTCTACTTCTGCAGCTCCTTCAGTGGACAAACCCACCGCTGATACCCCAGCTGCAACCTCCTCTCCTTCAAGAAAAAGGAAACACTCTTCTACCCAACTTAGTTCCAAAAGAACTAAGAAAACCAAGGAGCAACCCCAGCAATCTCTTGCTGAAGACTCCTCAGCTCATCTCGAAGAGCTGAAGGAAAGTTCAGTGGTACGCTCTGCCACAGCTGAACAAGCCACCCATTCCATCCCAGCTTCAGCGTCTCTAAACGTTGAGGTTATAAACTTGGAATCTACCCAACCTCCTTCTGTCTCTCTACAGACTGAAGAAGCGATTCTTAGCGGATCCAACGCTGAACCCCGCACTCCAACCAACATTCTCAACCTTCGCTTCTCTCTCCTCTCCATTGGACTTTAATCCAGTTTTCACCACGATCACTGGAGCACCCGTCATTCCTCCAGAAGCTAAAGCTGATACTCTTCAAGGAGTGATGGATGTAGGACCTGCAGAAATGACCATGCGTACATGCACTCTAGCTGACGACATGGAACTCTTTTCAGGACACAGAGGTTTTGACGAATTCATCAATCCTCCTGCAGGTATACACCAACCCAGATACACTGTAACTGAACCCCAAACTTCTGAGCTTTCCTCTGTTCACAAGTACTTATATGTTACAGGTCCTAATTTGGGAGACATCATCGCCTCTCTGAAGAACCTGGATACGAAGCTGGCAGGTCTCACCACTACTCTCTCAGACAACTCTACAGCTGTAATAAACACTGGAGAGAATCTCAATAAGTTGACAACAGTGGTTGAAGAGAAAGCCTCCAAAGCTGACTTGGAGAAGGTTGATAAAACTCTTGGTGACTTTGCCAAAGTTCTTGCTGACCTCTACACAGACTACACCTCCCTCAAAACATCAGTTCAATCCATGTCCAGCGAGTTTACAACGCTGAAGACATCGGTTGGAAATCTTCAGGGAGAGATGACTGCTGTTAAAGATTGGCATGAATTCGGTGAAGACTGAGATGAGTTCTGTAAAGACTGACGTCAATTCAATGAAGACAATGATGCAGCAGATCCTGAATAAAATGACAGCCCCTGCCCCTGCATCGACGCATTTTACTACGGTGGATCGTGCTGAACTTTTGAAGATCAATCCTGCTATTACTGGCCTAGAAGACAGAGTAGCAGCGATTGAAGATTATATGGGGATCCCTGGCCAAGAAGACAGGGAACCAAAACCAACTGCTGAGTCATTCCATTCCTCCCCCACTCATCACGAGGAAGGGGGGGAGAAGAACTCTGAAGACCTTCCCCATGATGAATCTATAAAGGGGGAGAAGACTGAAGACCTTACCCTTACTGAAGAGGGTAAGAAGACAAATGAAGAAACAACCGCTGGACCTCAGGGAGATGAAAACCCTGAGGGAACCGAGAAGCTTACCTCTGTATCTGAGGGGGAGCAACTAGAGAAGATGCGGAAGAAACTGAATCTGAAGCTGAAGATGAAGAAGCCATCGACTTATCTGATGATGAACCATCCTCTTCTCTAAAGAATGATGATGACGACGATGATGATGATTATGACTCCATTATCGTCAAGCCTGCTCAGAGGACTACAACTCTTAAAGGGATCTTGATAAAAGAACCTTCAGGGAGCAGACCAAGACAAAGCCTTCAGCGTCTGAAGCTGACAAAGGCAAAAACAAAGGCCTCGTTGATAAAGATAATCTGACGATCTTGCTTCCAAAGCCAATTTGTCAGGTAAACTAAATCTTCCTTACACTACATCCCTCCTCTATCTATACACATTATCACCTCCTCTCCATAAAACTTCTATACACAACCACATTCTTTCTCTATCTCTGTTCTACCCAAGTTCTTACTCGTACGATCGCTGTGTTTCAGCTAGTCCTCTCCCCTGTTTGAGGATATCGCTAAAGTTTCTACAGCTGCGACTTCACCAATAATAATCCCAACTCCGAACGCTGAAGAAATAATCCCGGTCTTAGATTTGATCTCTGAGACTGATGAACCTGAAGAACAGATGCTCTCTCACAAAAACAGACCTTCCTTGGCTCCTCAAAAGCCAAGTGAAGAGGATAAGAAAAAGGGAGATGCAATGATAAAGAAGTTCGAAGATCAGCGAATCATTCTGAAGCGTGATCAACATCCTTCTATTCCTCCAAAGTTCAGACTTTCTCAAAAGGAATACAAGGATCACCTCAGAGTTGTACGTCTAATCGCTGAAAGAAAGGAAGCTGAAGAAAAAGACAGAGAACTCGCCATCCAGCTTACTCAACAATCAGTGAAAGACCCCAAGCTGAAAAGAACTCCAATCGAAGTTCAACGTCAGCTATGGGAAGACGCCAAGAAGATCGTTGAAGAAAAGAGAACTGTGTCTCAATCTACTTTAATCTAGTGCAAAGAAAAGGTACACTTCAGATATCGAACTTCCAGAATCATCAAGGTACTTATCACTGGAAGATCAACCCTCAAAGTTTTAATCGCTGAAATCGAGATATTCAGAGAAAATGGACAGTACGAAAAATTCTATGCTGAAGCCCTCACGAAGTACGGTCTCTCTGAATGGTTGGAGATCAGATTAGCCATCCAGAAGTCTCAATCTAAGTACAAGGATCATTTCAAAAACCTGATAAATAAACAGATCGACTTAGTATCTTCTTGTGTGGATATTCCTCCTCCCCCTCCTCTCGCAAATCAGAAAAGAAGGGCCTCTGAAAAGAAAAAGTCTAAATCTTCAGACTCAGGTCCTCGTATACGGAATGAAACAGGTATTGGTTTTTCTCTTGAGGAAGTCCTTGGTCCAGAACCTGACCTTTCTGCACTTTACACATCTCTTCCTCCTGGTGAGACTTTCATCCCTGGGAAAGTCATAAGCAAACCCTATGGGATATTCTTTATTGACTATGATGGACGAAAACGTTTTCAATGTATCTCTGAGCTTCCCATCACTCCCATCAAACAACTGAAAGGTCTCATCTACTGGTGTGAATTCAAACGCGACATTCAGGCACGGCATCTTAAACCCTTGATTTTTGAAGAAGCGCTGAACAAAAGGAATCAAGGAGTAAATGTCCCTGACTGGATGATTCCCACATCAAAGGTCCTTGATGAACTTCTCATTAAGGAAGAACCTTTATAAACTGATAGGATCGCCCCATTCTTCTATTGTATCAGTTATTCTTTTGTACTTGTAATTTATTTCGCTTGTACTTGTAATCTTTCCACTTCCTTTTGTAATCTGATTCGAAGTTTAAAGAAAGATTTCAGCGAAAGTACTTTACTCCATTAGTACAGAAAAGATCCCAGAAAACAGTAAAAGGGACAAATATTTTATTAGTTCTTTTTATCCTTATGTTTTCATTTAATAGCAATTTTCTATGTTGCTATGTCATAATCAAATAGGGGGAGATTGTTGATCCAAACCCTCAGTGATTTGATAATGACCCTCTCTTATATACTTAGTGAAAATTGTAAGTAAACAATATGTATCAGAGTTTCACTATCGCTGATAAGTACTAACATCTTACAGTACCGCTGATAGGAACTCTCGCTCGTTAGATTAAACATTCAGCGAACACTGTTCACCATAATGCTCTGAGTCTGTTCAGTCCTTATGGTGATCGCTGATAAGTTAATTGTTTACTTATGATCTCTGAAGAAATGTTTCACGTCAACATAGGTTCTACGCTGAAGTCGAAGATCAAGCTAAAGAACCAGCGACAAGTCTCCTAATGAACTGATGCGGATCAGCGAAGACTCAGATTTGTCCACTCAACGTGAAGTATCAAGTACAAGACTTCAGCTATCGCTGAACTTTATCATTTGCTGATAAACAATGATAAAGCGTTGAATCAACGAAAAGCTGATCATGAAGTCCTCCGTACAAAGTACTTTTGTCTTAACCACCCTTGCACGACTCCGTACGATATGTCAGAAAAGAACCTCCTTATTGTCTGAAATCGTACAACCACTCTGATACTACACTGTTCAAACATGCGGCTATGTGACAACTGTCAAATGTACATCTCAGGTTAGAACTGATTTGGATACCTTATTTTTATGACATAGTTTACACAGTGCAATTTTAGCAGTAAACACGGTACGATAGGAAAATTCGAGAAATTTTGCCTAAGAAATCCTTGAATTAGGAAATTATCCATAAATCTCATAAAATGCCAACTTAATATACATTTATACTACAAGTATTTATGTAGTTGATAATTTTTATATATCTCAATTTTATTATATATATAAATACTTTATTTTATATATATACATATATACTTTGTATTTTAACTTTAAAGAGAATACTTGTATTTGATTTAATTTTTTTTAAAGACATGAAGTGACTAAAATACATTTGTCACACCACCCCCCCCACCCCCTAGAGAGCCCCCCCCCCCCTCTCTCCCTCTCTCCATATGTATGCCACACTTCACCAATTTTTGAATCATTCTCTCTTCTCACTCTCTCACTAGCCATCACTCCTTCTCTCTCCATCTTCAAGTCTTCAAGTATTCATCTTCAAATCTTCATCACAACTCCAGCCCTTAAACTCTTTTTCTTCAAGAGTCCAAGGCAATCAAAGGTAAAAATAAGTGTGTTGGGTAAAATCCACACACATTCTTTTAAGTCTTTTTCATCATCTTGTATTTTAAAGTATGTTCTTCCTCTTTTCTACACTTTCTTCATGTTTTTTTAAACCATCTTTCATATGTCTTAATGTTTGTAGATTTACCATCATAACATCTTTTTGTTAGTAAAAGATGGTGAATCCAAAATCAAACCAATGTTAAGACCAAAGATGAACATTTTGAACACATGCATGTAGTTTTCTTGAGAAATTCATCATCTTTTGTTCAAGAGTCTCATGAATGGATCTTTGAAAACCATTAAAAACATACTTAAACAAACATGCATGAGCTCAAAATACTCAATTTTTAGTTGCATGATTGATGTTCTTGGCAAGAACATCAATAATCTTCAAAATGGGTCTTTTACAAAAGTTTTCAAAGGTTGAGTTGATGGGTAATTTGCATGCATTTTTAATGGATCACAAATGTGTTTTGGGAACTGAAAATAAATGTATGGAAGAGAGTCAAATTGGATTGTGCATGCAAAAGAATAAGAATTTTGGTTAATAAGTCAACATGTGAGCACATGCACAAAGTGTGGTTTGACAGATTTCTGCCAAATTCCACCCTCCAATTCAATGGGTCATATCTCACTCAAAATAACTCCAAATGGAGTGATTCTTTTTCTGGAAATCATTTTTATGTGTTAAGATTCAAACCCAAGTAGTTTCACTCAAAAACTCAAAAAAAGTATTTACCAAACAGTCCTCACAAAATCCGTGCACAAACAGTAAAGTCTTCTATCAGGTTTTACGTCGTGTATTATTTCATGTACTTATACTCTTCCAAAAATTCTGAAACTGATGCCAAAAGTTTCCTAACTCATTGAACTAATTGGACATAAAATTTCATGACCAAATTGTACCCGGAAGTTACCCAAAGTTGGACACCAAGTGACATCAAATTCGGGACAGCAAAGGACAAATTATTATTATTATTAAGCACTAACTTCTAATCCCATTTCACCATTTTATGATGAAATAGTGGAGTATATATGTATATCTTATATTTATTTACTTATGCATTTTATTTATGCACTTTATTTATTCTTTATCCCTTTTAATCTTTTATGATGAAATTGTGGAATGTTCATATATATAATATATTTATATATATTTATGCATTTTATATATATTCTTGATCCCATTTCATCATTTTATGATGAAATCGTGGAATATAAATATATACTATACCTATATATTTATACATTTCAATACTTGTCATTTTGTTTACGACCTCTAATTTTATCGTTGTTACGATAAAATTTCGGTTTATACATATATATATGTACTATATATGTTTACGTTCTTTAAAACCCTTTTCGTTACTTATTGTGACGAAATTGCGGACACTCTAATATAATAAGAACAATGTATACGTTTAATTACGTTATAATATTAAAACACAACAAGCCATTTTATGACGATTTGGATAGTTAGTACCGAACCTTCGAGATTGAGAACTCACTAGTGACCTTACGTTCATAGGTTTGAAGTAGGATCATCTCGGAGTACTTGTGGGAGATTCCCGGATTCTACCGCTTATCATGTGAGTTCACAGCCCCTTTTTCAATGTTTTACATATTTTGGGGTGAAAAGCATGTCGTTACTACAACTATTTTACGCATCGATTATTTCGTTTTCTTGGAAATACGAAACTTGCTATACTTGTTTATGCTCTATGGTATCTATGTTGTTGCAAATGTTGTAAGATTGAGTTTCTTTTGCTATCGTTCCAAAGTCCCCGTTTATTTTACGTTACCCGTTTAACTCACGAGTGTGAGCCGTTGGTAATTATGGATAACGTTATTTGGGTTGACATCCCACTCACAAGTAGCGCTTGTTTGAGTGCATAATTATTGTTTATATTTGCGCATTGTTGGCGATAGAACATGCGTCGGGGCGATTCTGTCGGTATAGGTCGGGTAACGGGCTCAATAACTTAGCATTTTACATACGATTACCTTGAGCAAGTGGTTTTGATAACCGATTTATTTATCCCTTGTGTGGATTTAAACTATTTTGCGATGGCAAACAATGTTATACTCGTTAAACCTGTGATCTCACCAACTGGTGCATTAGTTGACACTCTCATTTACATGCTTTTCAGGAGAACATCCTTAAGGTTGGAACTTAGGAAGGCTACACGTGATGAAGCTTTCTTTACTATCTTTAATTTTATGTTCATTTCCCTTTTGTAAAAACAATTGTAAAAGACAAGGTTTTAACCTTTGAATGTATTTTGATGGTTGATGTGATCTTGTAACTTTTGCTATGAAACTTGAGCTGTACATTCCGTGTTTCCGCTTTAGCGGGTGTTACAAATTTGGTATCAGAGCTAAAGGTTATAGAGAATACCGGTTTTCCTTTGGAAAACTGCAACTATAACCAAAAACGGGAAAGAACACTTAAATTACTAAACATGTTGCTAGTATAACTAATTCGGGTATTGCATCATCGGCCTTTAATTAAACAAAGCCTGATCACCTATGTTTAATTAAAGAAAGAGTAATGCGAGACCGGAAATGGATATGCTAGGAATATGTGTGTTTTCACACTCGATGCTTCACGTTGTATGCCTAGTATGAGCGTAGTTATTCCCTATAGTATGCAATAGTGTAGTACGCTTAGCCTTTATATTGCGCGATAGTAATGTTATACACTTTTACTTCAGTATCACTATGTCAACATCCTCATCACATTCTTACTTCAGCAACACTATGTCGTTGTCATCATCATCAAGCTCACAACCTTCCTACACGCCATCAAGTGAGCGTACGTCTGACGTGGAACGAGACCCGTACGATGGGCCGATGATACCTCCAACTGTGATTCCCCGACAACCCATCCCGGTAGTGATACAACCTAATCCTAGGGGTCCACGTACGAGGCAAACTGCTAGGAAGAGCGTGCCCATACCTAGACGAGTGTCTTTTAGGTCTGATCAGCGAGACGCACCGGAACCCTCACGGGTGATCGAGGGAGTGCCGATTAGTCGAGCGCCTGGCATGACCTGGGCCGAAGAGCAACGCCTTAGGGCCGTGACAATGGATTTGCACGGATGTCAAATGAGAGTCAGTCACCAGAGTCAAGTCGTGACCGAGCTAGTGGAATTAAGTCACCGTTTGACCAACATGTCGTCCGATGCCGTGAACGGAGCGAAAATAGCTCGGAGGATAGCTTTATGAGCTGAGATAATGAGCATGGTAGTAGTGATGCTATTGACGCTATTGGTGTTGTGGGTTTCGATTGAAGTGTATCGGGCCGGATATTGACGTGGAAGGTGGAAAATTTAGAAAATGGAACTTTTTTATTTCTAGTTGTTTCAGTCTTAAATTTCAGTTGTAATTCTATACTGATGTGCAATGCACATCAGAAATTTTGTATCAAACGGCTATTATTAATAACTTCAATGAAAAAGCAATTTCGTGTTTTAATTATATATGTGTGGAACATGTAATAGTTATTTAATTACTTTCCAATACTTCGAAATTTCAAATGTATTCTTTACAAAACATCCGACTTTATTTACTCAGAATTTTAACCAACTCGATATTTTCAATAGTGTTTTAGAAAAATGCCACCAAGAAGATCCACACGTTACACGGGAGAAAATCCTGATGATCAAAATCCCGATATCGCCCAACTCATAGCTCAACGTATCCAAGAGGCGATACCTAACATCATAGCCCAAGTTACTGCGGGCATTAATAAGCGTCAAAGGAATGTCAATGTGGGAGGAGGAACTCCCAATGACACCCAAGACAATAGAGGATGTAGCTACAAGACATTCATGACTTTCAAGCCCAAGGAGTTTCATGGAACGGAAGGTGCTATAGGATTACTCTCATGGTTCGATAGTATGGAGTCGGTACTTCATATCTGTAAGTGCTCAGAGGATCGCATGGTAGAGTATGCGGCCTGTCAGTTGCAAAAGTGAGCTCTAACTTGGTGGAACATTCAAGTCCAAACCCGTGGAAGAGAAGATGCATACAAACTGTCCTGGTCTGAGTTCAAGGAATTGCTCATGGAGGAATACTGTCCCAAGAGCGAAGTTCAGAAATTGGAGGCTGAACTTTGGAATCTTACCATGGTTGGTTCGGGGATAGATCGCTACACCGCTCGTTTTCACGAACTTGCGAAGTTAGTACCTCACATGGTTACCCCGGAGAGCAAACGGATTGACCGATATTTGTATGGATTAACCCCGGAGATCCGAAGGATGGTTAAGTCATCAAGTCCGACCACGATCCAAGCCGCAGTGGCATTAGCAACTAGTTTGACCCATGATGCGGTCAGGGCAGGAACTCTGACTCAGAAAGGTGTCGGTATCAAGCGAAGGTCGGAGAATCAGTCAGGAAAGGCGATTGGAAGTAGTTCAAGTAGGAACAAGAAAGTAGTGGGAAACTTTGGGATGAATGCTAAGGAATTAGGGCATTACAATAGACCCCACCCAAAGTGCAACCAATGTAATTCGCATCATGAGGGAGCCTGCCTAATTTGTAGCGTTTGTAAGCAAAAGGGTCATTTAGCCCGATTTTGCAAGACGGGAAAGAATGTGAAAGAAGAAGGAAGGGTATGCTTTGAGTGCGGAAGTCCGGATCACTTCCGAAATGTGTGCCCAAGGCTGAAAAGGGGACCAATCAATAACAACGCTGGGTATCAAGCAAGACAAGCCAATCAGGGAAACCAAGGAGGACAATCTCGAGGACGGGCATTTGTCTTAGGAGCAGAAGAAGCACGTCGAGACCCCAATGTAGTGACAGGTACGTTTCTTCTAAACGATTATTATGCATCCGTATTATTCGACACTGGTGCCGATAAGAGCTTTGTTTCGTTGGATTTTAGGCCTTTGATCAATCTAGAATCTAAGAAAATGCCGAACGCTTATATTGTTGAGGTTGCTAATGGATTTGAATTAGAAGCTAAGGATGTAATCTTAGGTTGTACCTTGAACTTACCTGATAAACTATTTAGTGTTGATCTTATTCCAATTGAATTGGGGAGTTTCGATGTAGTAATAGCCATGGATTGGTTATCTAAGAACCGAGCTGAGGTTAGTTGTTTTGAAAAGACGGTTAGGTTACCATTACAAGGCGGAGAAACCCTTGTTGTCCAAGGAGATAGAGTTGGAAGAAATCTGAAGATAGTATCATGTATGAAGGTCCATAAGTATTTGAGGAAGAAGTATGTTGCATTCTTGGCGCAAGTAATTGAGAAGAAGTATGAGGAGAGGCGAGTCCAAGATATTCCTGTGGTGAAGGATCACCCAGAAGTATTTCCAGACGATTTTCCTGGACTTCCACCGTTTAGACAAGTCGAATTTCAGATTGACCTTATACCCGGAGCGGCGCCTGTAGCCAAGGCCCCGTATCGCTTAGCACTTGCAGAAATGCAAGAGTTGTCGAATCAACTTCAAGAACTTCCGGATAAAGGATTCATTCGACCGAGTTCGTCACCCTGGGGAGCCCCGATTCTCTTCGTCAAGAAGAAACATGGATCATTTCGAATGTGTATCGATTATAGGGAGCTAAATAAGTTGACAATCAAGAACTGATATCCTCTCCCTCGAATAGACGATTTGTTCGACCAGTTGCAAGGTGCAACTTACTTCTCTAAGATTGATCTTCGATCGGGATATCATCAGTTGAGAGTCCGAGAGGAAGATATTCCTAAAACAGCTTTTAGAACTCGCTATGGACACTACGAGTTTTTAGTTATGCCATTTGGTTTGACAAACGCGCCAGCTGTATTTATGGATCTAATGAATAGAGTATGTAGGCCATACCTTGATAAGTTTGTGATTGTGTTCATCGATGATATACTAATCTATTCTCAGAGTAAGAAGGATCACGAGCAGCATCTAAAAGTTATTTTAGAGCTTCTTAAGGAACATAAGCTATATGCCAAATTTACTAAGTGTGAATTTTGGATTCGGGAAGTACATTTCGTAGGTCACGTAATCGGGGAGAAAGGGATTCACGTGGACCTGGCTAAAGTGGAAGCCATTAAGAAATGGGAAGCCCCAAGAACTCCAACGGAAATTCGCCAATTTCTAGGCTTGGCAGGGTATTATCGACGTTTTATCGAGAATTTTTCTAAGATCGCTAAACCCTTTACCACGTTAACCCAAAAGGAGAAGGAATTCGTTTGGGGAATTCCACAAGAAGAAGCATTTCAACTTCTGAAGAAAAAGTTGTGCAATGCACCGATTTTAGCCTTACCGGAAGGAACGGAAAACTTTGTGGTGTATTGTGACGCATCACATCAGGGATTAGGTTGCATATTGATGCAAAATGATAAGGTGATAGCATATTCCTCGAGACAATTAAAAGTTCATGAGAAGAACTATACCACGCACGATTTGGAACTCGGAGCTGTAGTATTCGCTCTGAAGATATGGAGACATTATTTATATGGTACCAAGTGCACTATTTTCACCGATCATAAAAGTCTTCAACACATCTTTGATCAAAAGATGGTTAATATGAGGCAAAGGAGATGGGTAGAACTGCTCAGCGACAACGATTGTGAGATACGTTACCACCCAGGTAAGGCCAATGTGGTAGCCGATGCCCTGAGTAGGAAAGAAAGGATAAAACCTTCACGAGTCCGAGCGTTAGGAGCACTGGTTCAAACAAGTTTAAAAACGCGGATTTTTTAAGCTCAGATCGAAGCATTGAAGTCTAAAAAACTGAAGGAAGAGACTCTTCATGGTTTAGAGTCTAGTTTTGAAACTAAGATTGATGGAGTACGTTACTTTAAGGGCAGAGTATGGATCCCAAAGGCTGACAACCTATGGGAAATGATTTTGTAGGAGGCTCATAAATCTAAGTATTCAATCCATCCAGGAGCGGATAAGATGTACAAGGATTTAAAGGAATACTATTGGTGGCCAGGAATGAAGAAGGATATTGCCATATATGTAGGGAAATGCATAACGTGTGCAAAAGTCAAGGCTGTTCATCAAAAGCCATCGGGACTGTTGCAACAACCAGAGATTCCCCAGTGGAAATGGGAGCAAATCACTATGGATTTTATAACCAAACTTCCGAGAACTGCCAAAGGAAATGACTCGATTTGGGTTATAGTAGACCGATTTACGAAGTCTGCACACTTCTTACCTATTCGGGAAGATTATAAGATGGAAAAGCTTGCTCAGATCTACATAAAGGAAATCGTTAAGCGACATGGAGTCCCAGTTTCCATCATTTCTGATAGAGATAGTCGTTTTACCTCTCGATTTTGGCAGTCACTTCAAAAAGCGTTAGGTACGCAGTTAAACTTGAGCACGGCCTATCATCCTCAAATGGATGGTCAGAGTGAGTGAACCATTCAGACTTTGGAAGATATGCTTCGGGCATGCGTGATAGACTTTGGAGGAAGTTGGGATAACCACTTGCCGTTAGTTGAGTTTTCTTACAACAATAGCTATCACACTAGTATTCAGTGTGCACCATATGAAGCTATGTATGGCCGCAAGTGTCGATCACCTCTTTGTTGGTTGGAAATTGGAGATAGACAACTATCTAGTCCGGACATTGTTCAAGAAACCACCGACAAGATCGCAATCATCAGGGATAGGCTTAAAACAGCTCAAGATCGTCAAAAGAGCTATGCGGACAATCGAAGGAAGCCTTTAGAATTTCAAGTGGGTGACAGAGTCTTTTTAAAAGTATCACCTTGGAAGGAAACGGTCCGATTTGGGAAAAAGAGGAAAATTGAGTCCACGGTATGTTGGACCATTTAAGATCACGGAAGGAATTGGACCAGTAGCTTATAAGCTGGAATTGCCAATAGAGTTAAGTGCTATTCACAACACGTTTCATGTATCAAACCTAAAGAAGTGTTTAGCTGACGAAGCAGTAACCGTGCCCTTGGAAGAAGTCCAAATTAACGATAAACTGCACATAATAGAGGAACCAATGGAAATACTCGATAGGGAAGTCAAGCGTCTTAAGCGAAGCAAAATCCCGATAGTAAAAGTCCATTGGAACACAAGGCGTGGGCCTGAATACAGTTGGGAGCGGGAGGATTACATGTTACAAAAGTATCCTCACCTCTTTGCAAGCAAACCTGTTAATACTAGTAACACTTGAATTTCGGGACGAAATTCTTCTAACCGGGGGAGACTGAGACAACTGTCAAATTTACATCTCAGGTTAGAACTGCTTTGGATACCTTATTTTTATGACATAGTTTACACAGTGCAATTTTAGCAGTAAACACGATACGATAGGAAAATTCGAGAAATTTTGCCTAAGAAATCCTTGAATTAGGAAATTATCCATAAATCTCATAAAATGCCAACTTAATATACATTTATACTGCAAGTATTTATGTAGTTGATAATTTTTATATATCTCAATTTTATTATATATATAAATACTTTATTTTATATATATATACTTTGTATTTTAACTTTAAAGAGGATACTTGTATTTAATTTAATTTTTTTTAAAGACATGAAGTGACTAAAATACATTTGTCACACCACCCCCCACCCCCAGCCCTCTCTCCCTCTCTCCATATGTATGCCACACTTCACCAATTTTTGAATCATTCTCTCATCTCACTCTCTCACTAGCCATCACTCCTTCTCTCTCCATCTTCAAGTCTTCAAGTATTCATCTTCAAATCTTCATCACAACTCCAGCCCTTAAACTCTTTTTCTTCAAGAGTCCAAGGCAATCAAAGGTAAAAATAAGTGTGTTGGGTAAAATCCACACACATTCTTTTAAGTCTTTTTCATCATCTTGTATTTTAAAGTATGTTCTTCATCTTTTCTACACTTTCTTCGTGTTTTTTTTAAACCATCTTTCATATGTCTTAATGTTTGTAGATTTACCATCATAACATCTTTTTGTTAGTAAAAGATGGTGAATCCAAAATCAAACCAATGTTAAGACCAAAGATGAACATTTTGAACACATGCATGTAGTTTTCTTGAGAAATTCATCATCTTTTGTTCAAGAGTCTCATGAATGGATCTTTGAAAACCATTAAAAACATACTTAAACAAACATGCATGAGCTCAAAATACTCAATTTTTAGTTGCATGATTGATGTTCTTGGCAAGAACATCAACAATCTTCAAAATGGGTCTTTTACAAAAGTTTTCAAAGGTTGAGTTGATGGATAATTTGCATGCATTTTTAATGGATCGCAAATGTGTTTTGGGAACTGAAAATAAGTGTATGGAAGAGAGTCAAATCGGATTGTGCATGCAAAAGAATAAGAATTTTGGTTAATAAGTCAACATGTGAGCACATGCACAAAGTGTGGTTAGACAGATTTCTGCCAAATTCCACCCTCCACTTCAAAGGGTCATATCTCACTCAAAATAACTCCTAATGGAGTGATTCTTTTTCTGGAAATCATTTTTATGTGTTAAGATTCCAACCCAAGTAGTTTCACTCAAAAACTCAAAAAATGTATTTACCAAACAGTCCTCACAAAATCCGTGCACAAACAGTAAAGTCTTCTGTCAGGTTTTACGTCGTGTATTATTTCATGTACTTATACTCTTCCAAAAATTATGAAACTGATGCCAAAAGTTTCCTAACGCATTGTACTAATTGGACATAAACTTTCATCACCAAATTGTACCTGGAAGTTACCCAAAGTTGGACACCAAGTGACATCAAATTCTGGACAGCAAAGGACAAATTATTATTATTATTAAGGACTAACTTCTAATCCCATTTCACCATTTTATGATGAAATAGTGGAGTATATATGTATATCTTATATTTATTTACTTATGCATTTTATTTATGCACTTTATTTATTCTTTATCCCTTTTCATCTTTTATGATGAAATTGTGGAATGTTCATATATATAATATATTTATATATATTTATGCATTTTATATATATTCTTGATCCCATTTCATCATTTTATGATGAAATCGTGGAATATAAATATATACTATACCTATGTATTTATACATTTCAATACTTGTCATTTTGTTTACGACCTCTAATTTTATCGCTGTTACGATAAAATTTCGGTTTATACATATATATGTACTATATATGTTTACGTCCTTTAAAACCCTTTTCGTTACTTATTGTGACGAAATTGCGGAAACTCTAATCTAATAAGAACAATGTATACGTTTAATTACGTTATAATATTAAAACACAACAAGGCATTTTATGACGATTTGGATAGTTAGTACCGAACCTTCGAGATTGGGAACTCACTAGTGACCTTACGTTCATAGGTTTGAAGTAGAATCATCTCAGAGTACTTGTGGGAGATTCCCGGATTCTATCGCTTATCATGTGAGTTCACAACCCATTTTCAATGTTTTACATATTTTGGGGTGAAAAACATGTCGTTACTACAACTATTTTACGCATCGATTATTTCGTTTTCTTGGAAATACGAAACTTGCTATACTTGTTTATGCTCTATGGTATCTATGTTGTTGCAAATGTTGTAAGTTTGAGTTTCTTTTGCTATCGTTCTAAAGTCCCCGTTTATTTTACGTTACCCATTTAACTCACGAGTGTGAGCCGTTGGTAATTATGGATAACGTTATTTGGGTTGACATCCCACTCACAAGTAGCGCTTGTTTGAGTGCATAATTATTGTTTATATTTGCGCATTGTTGGCGATAGAACATGCGTCGGGGCGATTCTGTCGGTATAGGTCGTTAACGGGCTCAATAACTTTGCATTTTACATACGATTACCTTGAGCAAGTGGTTTTGATAACCGATTTATTTATCCCTTGTGTGGATTTAAACTATTTTGCGATGGCAAACAATGTTATACTCGTTAAGCCTGTGATCTCACCAACTAGTGCATTAGTTGACACTCTCATTTACATGTTTTTCAGGGGAACATCCTTAAGGTTGGAACTTAGGAAGGCTACACGTGATGAAGCTTTCTTTACTATCTTTAATTTTATGTTCATTTCCCTTTTGTAAAAACAATTGTAAAAGACAAGGTTTTAACCTTTGAATGTATTTTGATGGTTGATGTGATCTTGTAACTTTTGCTATGAAACTTGAGTTGTACATTACGTGTTTCCGCTTTAGCGGGGTGTTACAGGCTACTAAGGTTGTCAACAAAGGTCAATGACATGCAACCAATCAGCTGTTGCCACGTGTAAAGTGTAAACTGCCATGCATTAAATGCATACAGTATATAAGAAGGACTCCAGCTTCATTTTTGAAGTACTTGCTAACTCTGGACAAGTCATCTTTCTTATCTTGAGATAGGTTATTATTAGTAATTTCCTTCTCTTTCTTAGTGCAAGAAACTTAGTGTTCCAACTTGTTTAGATTTAGGTTTATCCTTAATCTTGTTCCGCAACAAGCTGTAAATTGTTAATGATTTATCAATAATCAATTTAGAAAAGTAAAATATGTGTTTGTATTCAACCCCCCCCCCCCCCCTTCTACAAACTTGTATAGCCCTTCGGGACCAACAAGAATTTGTTGGAGCTTTCAAAAGGCAGTTATGTCCTCAAGCTGCCCTAAGACAGTTGGAAGAAGAATTCATGAATTTGCAACAGGGTAAGTTATCAGTTCGGGATTACACTGCGCGCTTTCTAGAGAAGTCTTGTTTTGCATAATACTATGTGGCTACCGAAACACTCAAAATGGAAAGGTTTATTTTTGGATTAAATTCGGAAATCAGAGGTTTAGTGATTGCTAAGGGAACCGATACTTTCTCAACCGCTGTTGATGCCGCCGAGAATGTAGAAAGAGATAAAAGGAGGGATGCTAGTGATAGAAGTTATGGGAAAAGAAAATTAGAAGAAATGACGTACGATTTGAAGGAGTACGAATTCCCGAGGGTTGATAGTCATTCACCTTTCAGACCAGCTAAAATACCATGTTCAAAATGCAACCGTGTTCATCAAGGAAACTGTTATGTGGATTCCCGAAGTTGTTACAAGTGTGGAAAGACGGGTCACATTGCTAGAGATTGTTGGGTAACTCGATTATGTTCCTCTTGCAACTCCCCTAATCATATTCAGTCTGAATGCCCACAGTGGAAAGCACAGCAAGGTAGTATGACAGTAAGACCAACGGGTGTTAGGACGGGAGAGATACAAAGGTCTGAAGTACCGAAAGCAAAGGGTCGAGTCTTCCAAATGACAGCACAAGAAGAAGAGGATGTTCCGGATGAGGTTACAGGTACATTTTTAACAAACTCTATACGTGCTAAAGTGTTATCTGACTTCGGTGCAAACCGATCATTAGTATTTTCGTTCTTTTGTTGCTTATCTGCATTAGAAAAGTATTTGATAATTGTGTTAGAGATATAGATGGGTATGGGGTGTCTATTCTGTTATTTCCTATGACCTTGTTAGAATTCAATGTAGTAGTAAGAATGAAGCAACCGTATTTTTCGCCTAACCGAATTCTGGGACGGAATTCTTTTAAGGGGGAGATGTTGTAATAACCGGGTACGTTGTGGGTTTATCTAATTTTTATTATTTTGTTTTTAAGGTAAGTTTGGGATTAGTTTTATGGAGTTATAAGTTAAGGGGTAGACTTTAATTTTAAATTGGAAGTTGGAGGGTAGATTTTGCCATTTAAGGAGAGTATGGGGTTTGTTTGGATAAAATGGTGAAAGTACAACACCACCACCGCTTGATTTTTAACAAAAGGGATAAGAGGAATGAGATATTTTATTTTAGTATCTTGAATGTGTCTGTGTGTGTGTGTGTGTGTTTATTTCGGCAAAGAGAGAAAAGAGAGAGATTTGAGAAAGAAAAGATAAGAAGAAGAAGAAGAAAGAACAGAAGTATCGCTCTGCTAGGGTTCAAATTGGAATCGTTTGGAATCATTATTAAGGTATAATTCCTTCTCATATTGTGTTTGTAATCGTTAGTAGTAAGTTTCTATCGGTTTAGATTTATCAATTTTAAGGTTAGTATCGATTTCAATTGATTTCTGGGTTGAATTGGTTCCGTATCATTTCCTGTACGAGTTTCGGTATTGGGTTAAGTCCCGGTATTTTTGGAGTCCCGGTACTTAGAGTCCCGGTATTGGAAATCCCAGTATTGGTTTCTGACTTTTTTGTTGTTACGTACTGGAGTCGTTTCAAAGCGAAATATAGGGGTATGGGTACTCGTTTTGAGTGTAAAATAGCATTTGAACACTTTGAACATGTTTTTATGTGCCAATTACAAACCCAAAGTCTTGTGATTGACGTCGGTTGTTCGGTTTCTAGCTCGGTTGCGATTCAGGGGTGTTCGGTGGGTTGTTAAGGTTGTCAATTGTCGTAGTGAGTCTTATATACATATAATCATAGGGGTTTCATCAATGTGTATATATTTCAGGCTCGGTTGCCCCTCGTTAGTGAAGTTTGATAGTGGTGTTCGGTTGTATCGTTTGCGCGCGTGTGGCTTCAAACTATTAACAAGGTGAGTTTTTACTTTAAAACGTTTTCAAACTGGAATACATATATATATATATATATATATATATATATATATATATATATATATATATATGAGATGGATATGTGGTAGGAACTTGATGACGTGTTTATAAATGACAATATGATGTATTGAGATATATGTTGTATTTATATAAACATTACACTACACGAGTACACTTTGGTCGAACTATGCCGGCGGAGTATTGGCTGTATATAAGTGCAGCGGAGTTGGCTGTATGTAAGTGCAGCGGAGTTGGCTGTATATAAGTGCAGCGGAGTAAATTGATTAGTTGGCTTGCAACCAACTAATTTGGCCATGTGAAGGAAGAGTTGTACACGATGCACGAGTCTTGATTGGTATTTAATTATTTGTTGTTGTAATACCCCGGGTAAGTTCGTTAGTTAAAACCCATTTTCCGTTAAAATCAGTTAACTTTGTAATAGTGTGTTTAGGGTAAAAATTGGGTTAAATTATAAGTTAGGGGTGTTTTAGTCATTAGTGAAGAGTTTAGGGGCTGAAATGGTAAATGTGAGTGGATATTATCTAAAGAAAGATCAGATATTATCATAACCCAGAAATCAAGGTGTGCAAGTGTGTGTGTGTTTGGAGAGAAAACAAAAAAGAAGAAGAAAGAAAAGGAAGGGTTAAGGCTCCATTTGGTCTACTTAGAAGTGATTTGAAGGTATGTTCCTTTGTAAATTATGTCTATAATTGCTAGTTAATGGTTCCTATTGGAGTAGAATAGTCGAAATCATATCTGGTAATATTTTCTGTTGAATCTGGGTAAAAAGTATGCAAACCGACAGTAGTTTCCGGATAGAATGAAGGTTTCCGAGTACTTTTGTTGATAGTATCCGGATGGTGTTTTAAAGGTGTCCGGACGAGTCGATTATCTAGGTAAGTCATTATTTCCATAGTTTCCGGATAAAATAAGATACCGGATGGTATCCGGGTTACCTTAGTTCCCGGGTGTTGTCCGGATTATTATGTCGTCAGGAAAAGTGATGTTGTCCGGATTGTATAGGTTGTCCGGAAAAGTCTTGATGTCCGGAAAAGTTGTGTTGTCCGGATAACTTGTGGTATCCGGATACTTTAGCTGTTTGGTCATTTTTGAGAGGATTGATGCTGTTAGTTGTCCAGGAACACTGAGTTTGTTGAACTATTGGATAGAGTATGAATGAGGACTGGTTGTGCTGTTGATTTGACTTAAGTCGGGTTTGGGGAATACAATTGAGGATAAGAGTTAGATAGAGCTATCTAGACTTCTTAGCTTAGCAACTCTTATGTGGTCAATGTGGTAAAGAAATACTTGTATCTGATTGTTTCAGATCCTGTGAATTTGGATTGAAAGTTGTATCGTTTTCAGAAGAGTTAAGAGCATTTTGATAAAGCAAACAGGTGAGTTTTACTTCAAAATGTTTTTAAACTGGAATACATATACGTATAGATTGAAAAGGTGATAGATAATGTGATTAGATGTTCATAAATGACAATATGATATATTGAGATATATATTGTATATCTTTGTATATATGGAAACCGGGATGTTACAGTTGTACATATGTGTTTTTAACAAAAAAAGGATTACTAAACTGACAGGGATTATCTCACTAGACCGTTTGGTCTAACCCTCATTTTGTTTTCAAAAATATGTATTCCAGGTCGAGGAATTTTTAATAGCAAAGGGAAGGATAAAGTATAGGATGCGGTTGATAGCTGACGGAGAATAGGAAATGCCTATGTTTTGTATTGTATAGTTTTGAGACTATGGGACCGTACGTGACTTATTATGTATTCTTTTGTTATGAATGTAACGATGTTATGTAATATATGATATTTGTTGTATGTTTGGGAAACCAGTCGTTACACCTTTACTCTTACCGGGGTTACTTAACCTTTCAAAGCCTAATGAGTTCAAGGTTTTTAGGTGACAGGCTCAACAATTATGCCGATTGAAAAATTTATAAAATCTTTCAACACAAATATTTTTATAACACTTTATCGTGCGTGCAAAAATTTACTACTACTTATTCGGTGATTATGCAAAATGGGCACACTCGTCCCCATAAGAAAATCATTTGAAAATTACTCAATCACTACTCGATTTACTAACAAATGCAAAAGTATGCTCAACAAGCTTTTAAAATGAACCGCTACGGTCCTAGCACGAATTTATTTATGCCATGAGTCGTAAGTAATTTCTTGCATAAAAATAGTGTGCACCAAAAGATTTGTACGAAACTTTGAAAAGAAATTTTAAATGACATCGACTCCGAAATTCTCTTTCTAACCGTAAAACGACATGGAATACATTCCATCAACAAAAGTCGCATGTGATAGTTTACTTTGTAAAAATGACGTAACGATCTATATATATATATATACATATACCTTGGTTAAAATGTGGAATGATTTGTGTTGATTTCAAGTTTAAAGCAAGATAACAACATGTTTTCATCATTTGAGAACATCGGTTAAAATATCGTGAAGGAATCTCAAATCATAATATGCATGCAAATTTGTAACACTCTCCTAGTAATTTTTCTGAAATAATAAAGCATGTAACAGGCGGTCCATACTAAATTTTCAAAGTAGAAAATTTCATCAAATCAAATTTCAAAATTTTCTCATTTTGTCATATAATGACATAGGAGTAAAACCCTTTTGACAAGACTCACACACATTAATGTATTTTCTCAAAACATAGGAAAATAGTAAGTGTTTGTAATTGGTTGACACCTAAAAGGATTTAAATCGACTTCAAATTTCGAATCATACAAACGATGCACATCAATGTTCCAAAAACATAAATAACTCCACACAACTCTAGGTTAAGACAAATAATTTTCCAGAACCCCATCACGGTGCATTTATACCAAAGATTTACACTCGTTAGATAAATTGTTAAAATATCACTACCTAAGATTTACTCATCAAAATACTCAAAATACATCTTTTCTCCAAAACCAAAAAGGTTTACAATTTCCAAAATGTTCATCAAGCCAAGATTGACCAAAATTCAACGACTCACACATTCGTATTTTCAAAATGTACCGTATCGTAAACCGTACATAATCCCCACAAAACAAAAACATATTTTGACCAAATGACCTCCACTTATGCAATCAATTAATAAAACACCTTCAATCATGATTTATTTATTAAAGTATCCAGAATTAGTGGCTACCAAATTATGCATACCCCTAGATCAATATAATGCATTTGCATGAAATGATAATAAAAGAATCAATTAACCGAAAGCGCACAAAGCAAATCATTAAGAATAACTATCAGGATGCTCTTACATGCATTACTCACGCCACGTATAAATCAATCCGTACACTAAACAAGTTGCAACGAAATGTGCTAACACAAATCTTCAAAAGAGAAATTATGTGACACCAAAATTCCAAAAACCATTCCTTTTGGTTGTCTTACGACATAAAATAATATTTCTCAACAAAACCCGTATGAGACAAAATGCCCAATATAACTTATAAATTAACTCACATGATAAATAAAGCATGCACAGTTCAAAGTTGTACCCACGCGACACAAAACACCGTGAAACAAAAATCCATAAAACTCAAGGGAGCTCAATGGCCTCAAATCAACCAAATGGTGCCAAACTTTCCACTTCCAAAAGTCAAATTGCATAAAGCAAAATCATGACTAAATTGTCGTACTTCCGAAAATCCCCTTTTTGTTATAATTACGATATAAACAACAATTTTCAGCAAAACTCGCATTAAATAAATTTCTCAATAAAGCTCGACATCAAAATAACGAGAGGTAACTCTCCGTCCAAACCTTAACATATGTGGAGGAGATCCAATGTTAAAGTTATAAGCCATAGTTACTTGTCCAACATTCCAAACAACATCAAAATATGGATATCACTATATCCGAAAATAACGTTGGACAACAACAAAAATAAAGAAAGTCCCGACAAAGTTTGCAATTCCCGCAATAAAATAATTTCATGCATATTCAAAATCATGATTTAAAATCTTGTGCGAGCTAAACGTTTTTCCGAGATTTCATAAGACAATTCACATGACGATTTGAAACACTAGAAAGAATTGATGCAATTTATTTCAAAAAAAAATTTGTGCATGAATTTGGTCGACACTCAATGTCTCAAAACCACACTCCTCAAATTCCTCCGGTTACACTATCATCATCCGGGGGTCCAAACATCTTAAGGCAAATTGAAAGCTACAACGGTTAACCTTAAAATTTCTCCTCGAATTAAAGTCGATTCATTAAGCCTATGGTTCTAATCCGACCATCAAATTCGACCCGAAATAATCCACTTAATGCAATCACCATGCTTACTGTCACTACAAGTGACAAATGCCAAAATCACCAACCTCGTCTAATAGCTACTTGCTTAGAAACTCCTTTTCTACCCCATCGGTCATCACATCGAAGTAGTCCAAGTATACACATGTAACTTGTAGGTTCCCCATAACACTGGCCAGGTGAAATTATGAACGTACTGTACATGATCATCCTTGCTACCCTCGACGTGATTCCCGATTCTAGTGACTCGATCAACCTCTAAATATCCTATCTTATAGTGCCTATTGGTGCAATTTCATTCTCATTCACTTAAGAGAACGCTAGTTTGAGTCTAGGTATCCAAAATTAACACCTAAATCTCTCAAACTTAAGCTCTGATACCAACTTGTAACACCCTCGAAATTGGAAAGAGTTCTATGATTAACCTCAAAAAATTTATTACTCAAGTCTTATTACAAAGACTAAATCCATAACGGGTGTTACTTAACCCAAGTACAAATTGCTATTCCTAAAAGAATAAATGCGGAAGACTTCACTTAATCAATTCACTTCTCGAGTACACTACTAGCACTCATCTCTTTGCAGTATCACTAGAACTACTCACAACCTGAACCTGTTGCACATGCCGACAAATAAAAAGATTAGTCTAACGTCTAGTGAGTTCAAGAGTTTACAACATGATTTAAATAATTTGTTAAATGAAAGATTGCAACTTAAATCATAATTTCCCAAAAGAGTTTATGATAAGGATGTAAATGACTCATTTTCCAACGCACACAAATTCTATGAGGAAGTTCCCAAAATGTATATAGCGTTTTCTAAAATGAATTCCAATCCAAACTCACTCAAAACGTGAATAAATCTATATTATGCAAAACACTCCAACACGGATGAGACATAAAACTCAACCCATAAATCATGGAAGAACAATCCATATAAGTATAATATTTCACCGAAAACATGATACGAAACCCAATACTCACACGAGCATAAAATGGAATGAAGTTCAAATACCAAAAATATGGGAGTGACATGCTTCATTCAAACTTTAATATACGTGGAGGGGATTCCAATATTAAAGTCATCAATTGCGGTCAATCGCACAAGACCAACGATAGTAAAGCAAGGATATTATAATATCCAAAATAATGTTGGCCGGCAACGGGGGAGACACGTATCCATTGAGAGTGGAGGAACACAAAAGTATGCCACTCATACAACGTTAATCGTATGACACTTCACGACATGAAAGACCAAGTGTCCCTACGACTCCTTACGAGTTACACTCCAAGAGACAGCTGACCTTATCAAGTATTACCATGAATACCACCAAAGGCCCGGCACAAGCGGGGTTACAACCATGGCATTGCCCCTACATGGCGGAGGTCATAAACGCCTATCAATCCTGATAGCACAGCCGGACTCAGCCTTCCTTGTGTACCCTTGCAAGGTAAAGGTCATAAAACATGGGGCCCGGTCAAATCCTGCAACACCCGGTAGACCATCAAATAAAGACTGACTTACGTGTCTATGGATCCAATGCAACACAGTCAAAAATTACGTGACTACACATGAATGACTAAAGCACTCTACATGTAATTATCCATAATATGCAATAAGATGCAATAAGTTGCAATAAATGCAAACCATAATTAGGACTCTACATTAAGCCATCAAAATCGGACAAGATGTCCCAAATACTTCTTTAAAGTCAAAACCGAGTAAAATGATCAAAACCCATTAGACCACTAAATAATGGTCCTCTTAATGTAAAATGCATTTAAACATCACTTAGGTAAACGTATACCTCAAAGACATTATTAACCCAAAACTCGTCACAGATTAGTACAAATGGTTTCCCAAATGGGCTCAAACCCTTATAATTCCAAAACGTCTCATAACACGAAAATGTGCATTTTCCAAATGGTTTATAAAATCAATTACACCAACATGCTTAAACCATTGAATAAACTCCATTTAAGCAATAAATCATTTAAGGACATATTTATGATTTCTACTTATCAAAATATCTGAAAATCCCAAATATGGGTGTTTTACAAAGTTTATAAAGTTAAACACTTCAAAAGATTAAACTCACCAAATAACTCAACAATTGATAATTTTAAGTAAAACACACAAATACTTGAAAAATAACATATTTGGCATGTATAACGTTTTCATAAATCAACTTGAACTCACCTTGCTAGATTTAGGATAAATCTAGATTTTCCCCAATTTAAGCTCCTTTGGAGAAACTTGAATCTTCAAGCCTGTTGGTTCCTGTTTTGCTTAACAATGATGATTCTTTCAGTTAGTTCAGATAAGATATAATGCGGAAGCATATTTAAAGAACTGAAAGATATTTATGAGGTAGAATAACACACAATATCAAATAAGCAATATGTAAATAACAGATAGATTTCTAAAAGATTTACTGTATTTGATATAAATAAGAACACCAAGAACATCGAAAGGTTTGATAAGAATCTGCTCTAAAGGTGTGTGTGTCGTGCAAAGCTTAATAGAAGAACTCAACATGAGTCTTCTATTTATACTACTTCTAAAGGGGACAAGATCTTATATAATAAGGACCGAAGTACTAGGATACAGTTGATGAACAATTGTTGGAATGTACTAATACACTATTCTGTTACTGTTGATACAACATGCATTAAATGCTCCGTATTCTGCTTTAGGCTGAAACCTATCAGAGTTTGACACGTGGAGTTGTCAGGTCACTCCTTGTCAGAATGATCTTCAGAACCTTCGAATGGCAGATATTGTAATAAGCACGTTTGTCCTTGTTTAGATCTTTTGCGTAGATCTTCTTTTTACCACAGAGGCTCTGTCAAGTATGACAGAAGCTCTGTGGCCATGTCCACTTAGAAGAGTCTTCTGTTGCTTGTTCACTTCGGTCTTCTTGACTAACCCGGCAGAGCCTCTGTCGAAGACTTCTGTCTTCTCGGCTACTCGGCAGAGCCTCTGTCGAAGGCTTCTATACTTAGTGTTGATCCAAACCCTCAGTGATTTGATAATGACCCTCTTTTTAAACACTTAGTGAAAATTGTAAGTAAACAATATGTATTAGAGTTTCACTATCGCTAATAAGTACTAAGACTTTACAGTACCGCTGATAGGAACTCTCGTTCTTTAGATTAAACATTCAGCGAACACTGTTCACCATAATGCTCTGAGCCTGTTCAGTCCTTATGGTGATCGCTGATAAGTTAGTTGTTTACTTATGATCCCTGAAGACAAGTTTCACGTCAACATAGGTTCTACGCTGAAGTCGAAGATCAAGCTCAAGAACCAGCGACAAGTCTCCTAATAAACTGATGCGGATCAGCGAAGACTCAGATTTGTCCACTCAACGTGAAGTATCAAGTACAAGACTTCATCTATCGCTGAACTTTGTCATTCACTGATATAGAATGATAAAGCTCTGATTCAACGAAAGCTGATCATGAAGTCTTCTGTACAAAGTACTTTTGTCTTAACCACCCTTGCACGACTCCGTACGATATGTCAGAAAAGAACCTCCTTATTGTCTGAAATCGTACAACCACTCTGATACTACACTGTTCAACCGTGCGGCTACAAAGGTTGTCTACTAAAGTCAGAATCAAACAACCAATCAGCTGCTGCCACGTGTAAAGTATAAACTGCCATGCATTAAATGCATGCAGTATATAAGAAGAAGACCTCACTTTATTTTGAAGTACTCGTAAACTCTGGTCGAGTCATCCTTCTTATATCTTTGAGATAGGTTATTATTAGTAATTTCCTTCCCTTTCTTAGTGCAAGAAACTTAGTGTTCCAACTTGTTTAGATTAGGATTTATCCTTATCTTGTTCCGCAACAAGCTGTAAATTGTTAATGATTTATCAATAAACAATTTAGAAAAGTAAAAATCGTGTGTTTGTATTCAACCCCCCCCCCCCTCTACAAACTTGTATAGCCCTTCGGGACCAACAAGAGGTATCAGAGCAGATTTGTTTAATCTCATAAACAAGATCTGATCTATACTAAGATTTCTCTTCCTAGCTATTTTTTAAAATGGCCAATACAAACACAAACTACCTTGACAACGGTTTTCTTGCAAAATCCCCTAGATTCTCTAGAGATAATTTAAATCTATGGAACGATGGGATGATAAACTCAGCTTTTCCTAAGAAATCCTCTAACCCCATGTCTAGAGATGACAGGTATCAAAAGCTGAAAGAAAGGTATGCGAAGATGAAAAGCTTTAAGAAGAAATGCAAAGGCCTGATGGCTGACTATGATTGGGCTGACTCTGATGAGGAAGAAACATCTGACTCTGAAGATGATGAAGCCAATCTCTGTCTTATGGCCAAACTTGAAGATGAGGAAGAAAGTTCATACATTCCCTCCACTTCAACCTCTGCTACTCAGGTATCACCTTCCTTCTTTACCAATATTGTAAATATTGATGAAGCTGATAGTCTTCGAAAGATCGATCTCTTGACTAGAAGTTTATATTAAGCCATGAATGGCAAAACTGTAGTTGAAAATCAAAATCTTGATCTCGCTGAACAGCTTAAAAACTGTCACCTTCAAATAGAAAGTCTTTCTAAAATTGAAGAAGATTTTAAAGATCAAGTTCACCTAAGTCAGCTAGTCAAAATCGAGCACGAAGAAGCTATCGCTGCATTAAAAGTTGAAAAAGCTACTGTTGAAGGATGGTGTAATTCTTCAACAAAGATCACTGAGATAATTAAGTCTCAGATACCTCTGAGTGATAAATGTGGTATTGGTTACAAATATGAAACTCCAAAACCTACCACTGAGCGTTCCATGCTTAAATTCGGAACGTTCGTATCCTCTAACGCTGATACTTCATCTTCTCAGTGCTCCTCTTCCTATACACCAACTCCTGAGGAAAAACCTACCCTAGTCTTTAAAGACAAAGGTAAAGTAATTGCTTTTGAAGAAAATCCTCAGAAGGGTATCTTTATACCTAAGCTGAATGCTTCTACAGCTTCAGCGAATCATCCCACTGATTCAAAGAACAAGAACACTGGATATATTCAGCGTGGATATTTTCAGCGATCTACACCTAGAATCAAAGTGGATGTCACTGGTAAGAAATCCGAAGAACTGATAGTTCCTCTTATTTCCAATACTAGAGGTATACTTGATGCTGGTCCTTCTCGTTTTAAACAAACAACTTAGCATACAAATGGTCCCAAAACTACTTTCAGTTATAGGAAATGTTATCATTGTGGACTTACAAATCATATTGCTAGTAAGTGTCCAACAGCCACCAAAGCTGAAAAGATAGCTAAGGTGAAGATCATTGCCCCCAAGGCAAAGAAGACCACTGAGGTTAAGAAATTAACCAAAGTGAAGACTGACAAAGCTGAATCTTCAAATGCTGCGAAGACTGCTGAACCTTCCATTCCAACTACTTCCACTGACAAACGTGTACACATGGTTAAGTGGGTACCCAAGAAAAACTAATCTTCCTTTGTAATGCAGGTTAAGAAGGGTATCTGGTATCTCGATAGCGGATGCTCTAGACACATGACTGGAAAGAATAGCCTGCTCGCTGAATATAAGGAAGAGAAGGGTCCCTCTGTGACTTTTGGTGGAAATGGAAAAGGACATACCCGAGGGTTTGGTGTACTCTCAAATGGTACAACAACCTTCAGAAGAGTCGCATATGTTAAAGGGCTGAAGCATAATCTACTAAGCATCAGTCAGCTTTGCGACAAGGATAACAAAGTAATCTTTACTAAGGAATCCTGCTTTGTCGCTGACAAAAAGGAGAAGATAGCTCTCAGCGGTTATCGTTTGGAAAATGTTTATGTAATAAACATGGACTCAACAACCACTGAGAACTCCTATTTCTTCTCAAAAGCTTCATCTGATGTAAACTGGCTATGGCATAAGAGGCTCTCTCATCTAAACTCTAGACACTGAACACTCTTTCTTCAAAAGAGTTAGTCACTGGTCGACCTCAGCACTCATACGCCAAAGAGTCTTTATGTTCAGCGTGTGAGAAAGGGAAGCAGACCAAAGCAAGCTTTAAATCAAAGCAAGTCTCCTCAGTGTCATCTCCTCTACAACTTCTCCATATGGATTTGTTTGGCCCTGTTAACAAACAATCCATCGCTGGAAAGAAATATACACTGGTCATAGTTGATGAATTCTCTCGATATACATGGGTTATGTTTCTCCATTCTAAGAGTGACACCCCTAAAGAACTCATCACCTTTGTTCGGAAGATGGAAACCCTGAACAACTTGACCATTCGCTCAATAAGGAGTGATCATGGGACTGAATTCAAAAACAGTTCTCTTGATTCCTTCTTTGAGAGTAAGGGTATTTCTTACAACTTTTCTTCAGTGAGAACACCGCAACAAAACGGAGTCACTGAAAGAAGAAATAGAACTATTTTTGAAAATGCACGTTCAATGCTCTGCGATTCTCACCTGCCTACTCAGTTTTGGGCAGAAGCTGTCAACACTGCTTGTTTTACGCAAAACAGGTCGCTGATAGTCAAAAGATTCAATAAGACAGCCTATGAACCTTTTCATGGGAGAAAGCCTTCAATTAGCTTTCTTCACATCTTTGGATGTTAGTGTTTCATACTGAACAACAGAGATGCCCTTGGAAAGTTTGATCCTAAGGCTGATGATGGAATCTTTCTTGGATATTCTTCAATCTCCAAAGTCTTCAGAGTCTTCAATCGAAGAAGACAAACTGTTGAAGAAACTATTCACGTCACTTTTGACGAATCCCGCTCAGCGAATTCTCGACCTTCTGTTGATACTGAAGAACTGAATCAATGGATGTTTTCTCATCTTGGAGATTCAGAAGATATTCCCACTCCTCATACTCATACAGTTGAAGATGATAGTCCTACTATCATCCCAAATATGCAGAATAGTGAAGCTGAAACATCATGGGTCTCAGCAGTTCCTTTAAACACTATACCTGCTTCTGAACCAAACGTCTCAGACATTTCATCTACTTCTCAGCAATCAGTGAATATAATGACAACTGCACCCACTCCTCTCTTAGCTGATATACCAGAAGCTGTTGAAGCCTCATCTTCAGCTTCTCCGGTTCAGGTTGAGTCAGCATCTCATGCTCCGGCTCAGCGATGGACTGCAAATCACCCTATTGATCAAATTCTTGGTGATTCAAACGCTGGTGTTCATTTGTTTTATTAACCCAAAATTCTTGTTTATTTGTTTTATTTCTCTGATTGAACCAAAGAAAATAGATGATGCCCTCAAAGATCCAAACTAAGTCAGCGCCATGCAAGAAGAGCTGACTGAATTCTCAGGTCTTGTGGATGAGAAATCAACTACTAGACTATGACCTTCAGCTCTCGAAAATTCCAATCTATTGCGACAGCACAAGTGCCATCGCTATAGCCAACAATCCAGTGCTACACTCAAAGACAAAACACATCGAAATCAGGTATCATTTTATCAGAGATCATGTGATGAATGGTGATAAATAACTTCATTTTATCCCAACTGATTATCAGTTAGCTGATCTGTTCACCAAACCTCTTGATGAGACAAGATTCAACTTTCTCATCAACGAGCTTGGAATGCTGAACTTTGAAGAGTAAAATCTTCGGAGGTTCACATTTGATCAGCGACAGGATAAAACCAACTTGTATAACCCATTCTATCATTTTATCTCTGAATAAACTTGATTCGCTGATATCAAGGTATGTTTTTCTCTCGCTGACAATCGCATGTAAATGCAAGATTTCAAGAAAAACTGCATCGCTGAATATCTCTTCCTTAATCTGCGATACTTTGAATTTTCTTAAACCAACACTGATATTTCTATTTAGTGCTTCATGTTTTCAAAAGTGTCCCTGAGCTTTCAAAACCTCAGAGACATCCTAAAATATGAAAGGACATCCGTGACGTCATCGCAACGGATAAGCCCTGGCACGTTCTTTTTCTGACACACGATTGCACGTTTCGTTTACCTTCAAATCAAATGCAAACACATGTCCGTGTCATGATGAAAAACTTTCCCGCTCTAGTTTTTCTCTCTCTCTAATCTCACTATATAAACACATTTTGGGTTTATATTTTTCCTTTACGCGAACAACTTCTTCCTCAAGAAAACTACTGTTGCATTTTTGCTCTCAAGTTTTCAAGAACTGTTCATCTTCTTCTTCTTCAACGAACCAGGTTAATATTTCTTTTATTTACCTGCTTCTTAAAACTTGTTAATGATCTTCTCATTGTTTTTACAAGATCAAACAAAAGAACTTTTTCAAAAATGAAATCATTTCTTTCATGGTTTTATGAACACAACCTTTCATGGTTGTTCTTCAAGTTTAATCGCAAATATCTTAAACTTGTTCTTCATACGTTTTTCCAGAATCGTAATCCTCAAAGGAAACTGAAAAACAAGACTTTTTATTGGGTTTGCATTTCTTTTTCAAAAACAAGAAAACCCTAATCTTCATTAAGACATTTTTGTCTGAATGAAATGGACAAAATTCGAACCATCTTATTGGAAAATCTTCCCACATTAAGATTATTCTTATTTGTTATATCTTTGGTTGAACTGAGAATACAGCAATGGCATCTACTGATATTCCTACTGCTGAGAACACTGCTGCTGAGGAACTGGAAATCACCAAGGCTCCTCAGGTCAAGTTCACACTTGAGGAACTCGATTGGACAAAAACAAACAATCTCTATGCGTTTTTTGAGTTTCCTCCTCGAAAGCAAGTCACACATCTAAATGATGCTGTGAATTTCCTCAAAACCTCTTGCCTCTCTACAGCCCTGACCATAACACCCCCTGCTCATCAACTACTACTATCTCAGTTCTGGTATTCTGCCAAACACACTCAGCTCACATCGACCAAAGACCCCACGAAGAAAATCGATTGCATCCTCTGTGACACTGATTTTGGCACCATAAAAATCACGCCTGCCATTATCCGAAAAGCACTGAGCCTTCCCATCGCCACAAAAGAAAAACCCTTTGTTTCTCTCCCTGACCACAAGAAACATGCTGATAGGGAAGCCATCACTGCATTCTTTGATGCAATGGGTTATGTATGGGAAACTGGGAGGGACAAGAAGCCTGAGAAGAAGCTGACCCTCATCAAGAAGTCAAAAATGCCCAGCGAGATGAACTTCATCTTCGCTCACTTAATAAGCTGCATGACTGCAAAGACCGGCTCCTCTGATCAAGCCGCTCAACCTCAGCAAGCAATGGGCTATGCATTGCTGAAAGGTCTTCATGTTGATTGGGCATCGATAATCTATGATGATCTTGTGCTCAGAGTAGACTTTGCTGCTGACCGACCATCATGGGTTCCATACCCAAGATTCCTCAGCGCCATCTTCCAAACCGGCCTTAAGGATAACTACCCAAAAGTAGGAGACCTGAAACTCTCTCAGGTTGGCCCTAAGGTACTCGACTTCAAGCCAATGGCAAACGAGGTACGTCTCTCTACTCTCTTAACTCTTCTCAATCCTCCTTCTTCTACTTCTGCAGCTCATTTAGTGGAAATCCCCACCGCTGATACTCCAGCTGCAACCTCCACTCCTTCTAGAAAAAGGAAAAAATCTACTACCCAACTTGGTTCCAAAAGAATCAAGAAAACCAAGGAGCAACCCCCCCCCCCCCCCCCAGCAATCTCTTGTTGAAGACTCCTCAGCTCATCTTGAAGAGCTGATGGAAAGTTCAGTGGTACGCTCTGCCACAGCTGAACAAGCCACCCCTTCCATCCCAGCTTCAGCGTCTCTAAACACTGAAGTTATAAACTTGGAAATGAACCCACCTCCTTCAGCCTCTCTACAGACTGAAGTGATTCTCAGCGGATCCAATGCTGAACCCCGCACCCAACCATCATTCTCATCCTCCATTCCTCTCACCTCTTCTTTGGTCACTCAATCTATTCCCCTATTCTCCTCAACAACCGTCATCCTCAACAACACTACTGCTGAACATTTTCAGAGGATGATAGGACACACCACAGGACCTGCAGGTACTTCCAGTCGTCTAGGAAATATTGAAGACGACTACGAAACTTTTTTAGGACATCGAAGTTTCGACAACTTCGCCAACCCGCCTGCAGGTATACACAAAATCCCACACAGTTCTCTCTCTCTCAACCCCAAACTTCTGAGCTTTCCTCTGTTCATAAGTTTATAACTTTTTTAGGTCCTAATTTAGGGGATATCAATACCTCCCTGACGGCCCTGGAAACAAAGATGGAGTCTTCAAAGCTGGAGTCTTCAACAAAGATGGAGTCTTCAACAAAACTCTAACTGCCAACTCTTCAGCGGTTACAAACGCTGGAGAGAACTTGAAGACTTTGACCACTGAGGTCGAAAAGAAACCTCCAAAGCTGATTTGGAGAAGGTTGATAGTACTCTCAGTGATATTGCCAAAGTTCTTGCTGACATCTACACCGACCACCTCTCTCAAAACAAGAGTTCAAACCATGTCCAGCGAGGTCATAACGCTGAAGACATCGGTTGGAAATCTTCAGGGACAGATGTCTGCTGTAAAGACTGACGTAAGTTCAGTGAAGACAATGGTGCAGCAGATCCTGAATCACATGACCGCCCCTGCCCCTGCACCTTCACATTTTACTCAGGCGGATCGAGCTGAACTTCTCAAGATCAATCCTGCTATAACTGGCCTGGAAGCCAGATTAGGGGAGATTGAAAATTATGTCAGATTACCTGGCCAAGAAGACAGGGAACCGACACCATCTGCTGAGTCATCGCATTCCTCCCCCACTCATCATAAGGAAGGGGGGGAGAAGAACTCTGAAGACCTTCCCCATGATGAATCTATCGAGGGGGAGAAGACTGAAGACCTTCCCCTTACTGAAGAGGGGGAGAAGACAAATGAAGAAACAACTGCTGGACCTCAGGGAGATGAAAACCCTGAGGGAACTGAGAAGCTTACCTCTGTATCTGAGGGGGAGCAACTCGAAGAAGCTGCTGAAGAATCTGAATCTGAAGCTAAAGATGAAGAAGCCGTCGACATCTCTGATGATGAACCATCTTCTTCTCCAAAGGATGATGATGATGATGATGATGACTCCTTTATCGTCAAACCTGTTCAGAAGAGAACAGCTCTCAAAGGGATTTTGATAAACGAACCTTCAGGGGAGCGGACCAAGACAAAGCATGCAGCGTCTGAAGCTGACAAAGGCAAAAACAAAGGCCTCGCTGAAGAAGACAATCTGACGATCTTGCTTCAAAAACCAGTTTTTCAGGTACACTACCTCTTATTCCCTTACACTGCATCCCTCCTCTATCCCTTCTCAATCTCAATCCTTCTATCCATAAAACCTCTATACACTTAACCACATTCTTTTCTCTATCTCTTTCTTCCCCAACTCGTCTTACTTAAACGATCGTTGTGTTTCAGCTAGTCCTCTCCCCTGTTTGAGGATATCGCTGAAGTTCCTATAGCTGCGACTTCACCAACAATAATCCCAGCTCCCAATGCTGAAGAAATAATCCCGGTCTTGGATTTAATCACTGAGACTGATGAACCTGAAGAACAGCAGCTCTCTCACCAAAACAGACCTTCCTTGGCTCCTCAAAAGCTGAGTAAAGAGGATCAAGAAAAGAGACATGCAATGATCAAGAGATTAGAAGATCAGCGAATCATCCTGAAGCGTGATCAACTTCCTTCTATTCCTCCAAAGTTCAGACTTTCACATAAGGAATACCAGTATCACCTCAGAGCTGAAAGGTTAATCGCTGAAAGAAGGGAAGCTGAAGAAAAAGACAGAGAACTCGCCATCCAGCTCGTCTAAGAATCAGTTAAAGACCCCAAGCTGAAATGAATTCCCATTCAAGTCCAACGTCAGCTTTGGGAAGATGCTTGAAAGATTGTCGAGAAGAAGACAAGTGTATCTCAATCCACCCTGAATTGGTGTAAAGAGAAGGTACACTTCATATATCATCCAGCAAGGATCAACAAGGTACATATTACTGGAAGAACAACTATCGAAGTACCTATTGTTGATATCTAATTGTTCAGAGAAAATGGCCAAACTAAAACCTTCGGAGCTGAAGCTGTCACAAGGTATGGTCTCTCTGAATGGTTGGAGATGAGGATAGCCATTCAGCAATCACGTTCAAAGTACAAGGATCATGTCGAGAAACTTATAAATCGACAGATCGACTTGGTCTCATCTGTTGTGGATATTAGTTAAGGTCCTCCTATATGAAATGAAACTGGTATCAGTTTCTCTCGCATTGAAGTGCTTGGTCTTGACCCTGATCTATCTGCCCTTAACATATCTCTGCCACCCGGTGAACGTTTCATCCCTGGTAAAGTCATAAGTAATCCTTACGGTATATTCTTTCATGACTGCGAGGGACGAAAATGTTTTCAACGTATCGCTGAGCTACCCATCACTCCAATCGAACAGCTCAGAGATCTCATATACTGGTGTGAATTCAGACAAGACCTTCTCGAACACTTCATGAAGCCGCTGATCTTCAAGGAAGCCCAAGAAAGAAGAAATCAGGGAGAACAAGTCCATGACTGGATGATTCCTACAACCCAGACCCTTGATGAACTTCTCATTAAGGAAGAACCTCTATAAGCTGATAAGATCGCCTTATTCTTCTATTTTATCAGTTATTCTTTTGTACTTGTAATTTATTTCGCTTGTACTTATAATTTTTCACTTCCCTTTGTAATCTGATACGAAGTTTAAAGAAAGATTTCAGCGAAAGTACTTTACTCCATCAGTACAGAAAAGATCACAGAAAATAGTAAAAGGGACAAATATTTTATGAGTTCTTTTTATCCTTATGTTTTCATTAAATAGAAATTTTCTCTGTTGCTATGTCATAATCAAATAGGGGGAGATTGTTGATCCAAACCCTCAGTGATTTGATAATGACCCTCTCTTAAACACTTAGTGAAAATTGTAAGTAAACAATATGTATTAGAGTTTCACTATCGCTGATATGTACTAAGACTTTACAGTGCCGCTGATAGGAACTCTCGTTCTTTAGATTAAACATTCAGTGAACACTGTTCACCATAATGCTCTGAGCCTGTTCAGTCCTTATGGTGATCGTTGATAAGTTAGTTGTTTACTTATGATCCCTGAAAACAAGTTTCATGTCAACATAGGTTCTACGCTGAAGTCGAAGATCAAGCTCAAGAACCAGCGACAAGTCTCCTAATGAACTGATGCGGATCAGCGAAGACTCAGATTTGTCCACTCAACATGAAGTATCAAGTACAAGACTTCAGCTATCGCTGAACTTTGTCATTCACTGATATAGAATGATAAAGCTCTGATTCAACGAAAGCTGATCATGAAGTCTTCTGTACAAAGTACATTTGTCTTAACCACCCTTGCACGACTCCGTACGATATGTCAGAAAAGAACCTCCTTATTGTCTGAAATCGTACAACCACTCTGATACTACACTGTTCAACCATGCGGCTACAAAGGTTGTCTACTAAAGTCAGAATCAAACAACCAATCAGCTGCTGCCACGTGTAAAGTATAAACTGCCATGCATTAAATGCATGCAGTATATAAGAAGAAGACCTCACTTTATTTTGAAGTACTCGTAAACTCTGGTCGAGTCATCCTTCTTATATCTTTGAGATAGGTTATTATTAGTAATTTCCTTCTCTTTCTTAGTGCAAGAAACTTAGTGTTCCAACTTGTTTAGATTAGGATTTATCCTTATCTTGTTCCGCAACAAGCTGTAAATTGTTAATGATTTATCAATAAACACTTTAGAAAAGTAAAAATCGTGTGTTTGTATTCAACCCCCCCCCCCCCCCTTCTACAAACTTGTATAGACCTTCAGGACCAACACTTAGCCTATTTTTCAATACTTCTATTAACAGAAAGATTGGAGCTAACAATCTCCCCCTAAGTATTGAAAAATAAAAAATTGAAAAGTGCAGAGTTTTAGGCTAAGTACATAACAAGAGGTGAAACAATATACCTCAAAAGATTTTACATTTCTTTCATACATAAAATATGCCAGAGGCATTTACACTTGATTATGAAAGAAAAGATTTGCAGAGGTTGTTTGAGGATATCAGACATTGGCATCTTTGAAGTCGTTGAAACTTCTGTTGTTGAATCCTAATTCTCTGAGCTCGTTATAGAAACTGATGCAGAGGTTTCTGAAGTTGATTACTTGGTCGATGACCTCTATCAGTGTATCTGCGAGAGCTTGATTCATGAGCTCTGTTCCTTTATGCTCCACAAGGCTTGCTCTGAACTTTGTCAAAGTAGTTGTTGCATACTTCTGACAGTCCATTTCTATGAACAATCTTGACTTCCCAGCAGGATCTTGATAAACTAGCCCAACTCTTGGAGATGTAATAATCGAGTTTCGTATGGCAGAGGATGGGCAGTCGTCTTCTGGTGGTCGAAGATTCAAGTTTCTTACTCCAAGATCTCGTCCTAATTGAAAGTCGACTAGGCTGTATAGCAGAAGTTTCTCTCTCATGGCTTTCCTTAGCACCCTGTATGCCCTTCGATTTGCATCTGTTGTGTAGTTTTCTTTGGTCCAGTGCAGAAGGTCGGGTAGGTCGTAGGGACTTAGATTTCTCAGATCAGCATCTGAGAATTGGGTAACGCTTCTGTCCTCTCTTTTGACCTTATAGATGTTATAGGAAACCTTAGGTGTGGTTCTGGTTTGAGAGAACTTACAGTATATGACTTTGTCGATTTTGGACTCTGAGAAGACTTGATGTTTTGGCTTGGGTGTTGTTCTTGTGAAGGTGTTCTCGAGGTCAGCATGGAAGTGGGGATCTTGAATGGTTGTGGGCAGAATATCTCTGGCACTTCTGTTGTACAGATATCTGTACACCACTTCTTCCATTTGTTGTGGAGGTGCACCGGGTGGAGGCATGGGTCTGCGCATAGCATCCATTCGCTTCTTGATTTGGGCCACTCGATCCTCTGGGACTTTTGCCTTCGGATCTAGAACAGGTATATTTGACAGAGGGGTAACACCGAAAGCCCAGTCTTCTTGTTCTGGCTTTGGTGTCACATATGCATCGAAAGAGCTCTTCATCAATTTTCCTGCTGGTTGATGCTTGGGCTACTTCTTTTTAGGTTCCTCTGTCATTATCCCCTTGCCTTTGTCTTTTGCCTTCGGCTGAAGATCTTCTTGTAGAGATGGGGTTGCCTCTGTGGGATTCGTCTTTTGGATTTCTGAGGGTGCCTCTGTAGTTTTGGGGGTTGCCTCTGTAGGTTTTGGCACTTGTGTTTCTGAGGACTTTGTTGGTGACGTGGGTTTTGTTGGTGAGGCTTATGTGGTTTTGCTCAGATGTTTTCTTTTATGAGCAATGGTTTTGGTTCTGGTTTTGGGTGTGGGAGATGGGAGTTTTGTCTTTTTGGCTTCTGGTGTTGGGGATGGGAGATTTGGTTCTTCTGGTGTTTTAGGTGTTGGAGAGAGGAGTTCTTGTGGTGATTTTGGTTTTGGTGATTGGGATGGTTGATCTTCTTCGAAGGATGATAGGATTTGAAATTCTTCACGGGTTGGGACATCATCTCCGAATACAGAGGTTGTTTCCACAGAGGTGGGTATTGCCTCTGTGGTCTTCTGTTGATCTGTAGGGATTTCAGGTACTTGGGTTTGGATTGGGGTTTCTTGAGGGGTTTCCATGGAGATGGGTGTAGCCTCTATGGTTTGTTGCTGGTTTCCTCCTTGGGTTTGAGTTGTTGGGGGGACTTGGTGCAGGGGTTCTGCGGATACAGGTGGTTATGGTAGACCTCTGCTTGCAGCTTTCTCCCTTGATTTTTCCCTTTGATTCTCCCCCTCAGGATGATCTGATGAATCGTCAGAGTCATCATCAGAGTCATCCTGACCCTTTTATTTAGTACCCTCTGCTCTGCACGAAGCCTCGGGTTTCTTAGGCGGTACTGCCCCTGCGGCTATCATCTTAGCGCATAGATCATCACAGAGGCCAAAAAGGGTCTGGACCTCTGCTTCTGTCTTGAAGCGCATTTTGCCCACACTTGTCTTGAATTCTTTGACATAGTTTGCGTTGGCAGCAGTGAAGGCTCGGATGAATTCTGTCATTTGATCAAGTATTCCTTGCCCAAGCTCTAACAGCTGAGCTCTGGTCATATAGTCAGAAGGCTTCATGGCCAGAGTTTGTTGCATAGTTTGCTCTTGAACTTCCTCTAATGCATTCTTTTAGTCTTCAGGGGTAAGGCCCTTAGAGGTGGAGGCTTTGGCATTAATCGTTTCAAGGAAGAGTTTGATAGAGGTTTTGAATGCAGATGTGGCGACTTTTCCGAATTCAGTGGCAGCAGATGCAGCAGAGGTATCAGCAGTTGTTCTCATCTGGGCTAAGGCATTTTGCACCTCTGTGGACAGGTTGTCCATTTTGGTGTTCATTTCGTTTAAGGCCCTGGATGTAGTACCTGCAAAAGAATCAAAAGAGCTTTTCAACTCTTTCAATGTATTGTCCACAGAGGTGATAAGGGTTTGGAACCCATCCCTTGTTACATGTGGACTTGGTGTAACCTCTGGGGGAACACATTCGTCCCCAGAGTGAGTCCCTGTTCCTTGGACACCTTCTTTCGCCCTTGTTTGTACGTTGGGGGCGGAAGGATTTCCCTCTGATCCTCGAGCAGAGGGATCTTGTGCATCAGACTCTACAGAAGTTCTGGTAAAGACATTGTCTTGATCCACTCTAGAGGTGGGTACAAGATTATCCTTAGGTTGACTCGGAGACTTGTCTAGAGTCTCTCCGTCTTTGTGCACTTTAAGCTCCTCTGAAGAGCTATTTGGACCTATAGTAGTGTGCGTGGCAGAGGAAACAAATTCCTCTGTAAGGTTGGTGATTGTGGTCTGGGGCGATGGACCACGAACTAAGGGTAAGTCCTTTTGAGAGGACTCCCCTGGAATGGTTTCCCCGGCTAAGATTGGCATAGAGGTAGAAAGGGTTACCTCTGCCTGGTCAATTTGGGTTAGGGTCGAGCCGTGCTGCTCTTGTTCAATATTACCTTATGCCACTAGACTGGCGGTAATAGACATGTGGGGTGCACTGGGAGTTGGTTGTGGGAGTATGCCTCTTCTTCTCCATCTATGGTCTCAACCTCTGTTGCTACCCTATGGCTCGGTGCTTCTACCCTGACTTCTGGGCTTTTCCCTAGGTTATCATAGCAGGAATGAGTCCCAATTAGTTGCATGACATATGGATGATAAAGATCTTTTCTTATTTGGTCTGCTTCCTCTTCATCAGAATCAACCTCTGAGACTTCTACCCTAGTACCTCTAGTTTCAACCATCTCCTCTGTTGGATCTCCTAACATGGTGTAACGTCCCAAAAATTACAAGGAAATTTAAATTTTCTAAAACATATATTCCATTTTAAAACAACCACATTTTAATAAACCGTAACTCAATTTAAGTTAATACCGTCAACTCAAACAGTCAAAAGAATTCATGCAGCGGAAATATTATAAATAAAGTCTAAAAGTTTAAAAGCGTAAATTCCAACAATTCTCGGCGCCCGCGCGTAGTGTGTGTGTACCGTCATGCCCGACCGCCACTCGCACCTGAAACCACAACAAAATGGGAAAGGGGTAAGCTAAACGCTTAGTGAATCCAACCACACACGTAGGTAGCAACCCCACGGATATCACCCCTACTCGCAAGTAGGCAACATTACCATCACCACGAATATCAAACCACATAATGATTATTATATAAGTATGAACCTCGGTCCCACCGAGTACACAAAATACATTAATACAAGCTCAGTCCCACCGAGCCCTCGGTCCCACCGAGTAAAGATTACTGTACTAGCTTAGTCCCACCAAGCCCTCGGTCCCACCGAGTAAAGATTAATGTACTAGCTTAGTTCCACCAAGCCCTCGGTCCCACCGAGCCCCTCAGTCCCACCGAGGTGTACACATGCATAAATATTCCACATACGAATTCAACAAATCACAACCAGTTATCACATCCCAACTAGTTCATATAAGCACATAAATACACGTAATAACACGTAACACAAAAGAACGACATACATGAAATTCCTAACTACGCGGTGAGAGAACTCACCTCGAATGCGCGCCTAGCTCACAAACAATAGTCCAAGCTCCACAATCCAAAATCACTTCCCAACACCTAAACGAACGTTAAAATGTATTAACGCGAGACCCGGACCCTAAAACACGACGCACGCTTAAACTGTCACTAAAATGACTTTTTTGTCTAGCCAAACAGGTCTGTTCGGGACCTGTTCCGACCTCCCCAAACACAGAAAATCCTCAATTACATTACATCACCAGAAAGTGCTCTGATTTAGGGTTCCAAGGACATATTATACTCCTCCTAACGATTTTTCTACAGTTTAATACGGATTTTACAAAAACGGTTCGCAGAACAGCGAAAACAGAACCTTTCAGTACAAAACGACGATTTGACCTAAGCTACGTTCCGAACTGGTTTTTGCACAAAACATAGAAAAGTTACTAGACTCAAAATGGGAACTTTTAGCACCGATTTCGCCCCAATCCGAGTTACGAGGAAAACGTTACGGTTTAAGCAAAACAGTGGCAGATTACTAAATTTTCACATGAAATGACACTATTGATTATAAACCCATTAAGTTGTGGCTTAATCCCAACAGACCCGAAAAGCATATGAACTACTGAATATGGGTTACCCTAGGCTGGACAACAGCCGTGCACCACCCCCTGCCGCCTCCGGCAGCGATGGTGGTTGGCGGCGTTTCTTTGACATACGATAACAACAAACGAGAAATAGACGAACTTACCTCGACGAACCCTTCTTCCTCCTCTTTTCCGACCAAAATTGCCGGCGATCACCTCCTTCCTCCTCTCTCCTCGTCGCCGGCAGCAACCTCTATCACCCTCTCGGTTTCTCTCTCACTCTCTCAGCTTCTTTCTTTCTCTCTCTCTCTCTAGTTCTCTTCTTGGCCGAACACACAACAAAGGGGGATGGGGAAAAGGTTTTTGGGAGTTGTTTAAGTGAAAATGAAAGGGGAAGGGGGAGGGGATCGGTCATATGGCTGGTCCCTTGCACAAGTTTGGTGCATTGACCCAAATGGCCCCTCAACTTCCTTTCCTTGCAAAGACCAAAACAAGGTTGACCCCGTTAACTTTTTATCCCATTTCATCTAATTCCGTTAACGAACACCAAGCTAGGGAGAAGGTTTAAAAAGAAATTAATAAAAATAATAAAGAAAAGGCATACCGGAGTACGGACTTTACAACTCTCCCCCGCTTGAAATTAGACTTCGTCCTCGAAGTCTTGACCGATGAATAGCTCGGGATAATTCTCGCGCATCTCCGCTTCGGGCTCCCACGTCCACTCTGAACCCTTCCGGTGCTACCACTGAACTTTCACCAGTCCAATGACCTTGTTGCGCAGATTTTTCGTCTTCCTCTCAATGACAGCTATCGGCTTCTCCACGTAGTTGAGCCTCTCGTCAATCTGAATGTCCTCGAGAGGGATCACTGCAGCCTCGTCCACTACACACTTCCGCAATTGGGACACATGGAAGGTGTTGTGAATCAAACTCAGTTCTTCAGGTAACTCTAACCGGTAGGCCACTTTCCCCACACGGGCGATAACCTGGTAAGGCCCAATATAACGAGGCCCTAGTTTCCCCTGCTTACGAAACCGGATCACCCCTTTCCAGGGTGAAACCTTCAACAATACATAATCACCCACCTGAAATTCCAAGTCGGATCGCCTTTTGTCGGCGTAGCTCTTCTGCCGACTCTGTGCAGTAACCAAACGGTCCCGCACCATCTGAATCATCTCGGTCGTTCTCAACACAAAGTCAGTACTCCCTAACACCCGATGACCAACCTCGCCCCAACAAACGGGCGTCCTGCACTTCCTACCATACAACAACTCGTACGACGGCATGTCAATACCAGAGTGAAAACTGTTGTTGTAGGAGAATTCTGCTAGAGGAAGGTGCTGATCCCAGCTACCTCCAAAATCGATAACACAAGCTCGAAGCATATCCTCGAGGGTCCGGATGGTTCGCTCGCTCTGTCCGTCCGTCTGCGGGTGAAAAGCCGTGCTAAAGTGTAACCGGGTACCCATCTCTGACTAGAACTTCTCCCAAAACCGGGAGGTAAAACGAGTGTCCCTGTCAGAGACAATCGAAACTGGCACCCCGTGCCTGGCCACGATCTCACGTACAAACACCTCCGCAAGTTTCTCCGCCGAGGAGCTCTCCTTGATGGCCAAGAAGTGAGCACTCTTGGTCAGACGGTCAACGATCACCCAAATAGCATCGTTCCCACGGGGAGTCCTTGGGAGTTTCGTTATGAAGTCCATAGTAATCTTTTCCTATTTCCAAACCGGGACCTCCAACGGCTGCAATTTCCCATGTGGTCGTTGATGTTCCGCTTTGACCTTCCGACAGGTCATACATACCTCAACACATCTAGCAACATCCCGTTTCATGTCGGGCCACCAATAACCTTCACGCAAGTCTCTGTACATCTTTGTAGCTCCCGGGTGAATCGAGAACTTGGACTTATGTGCCTCATCCATTAGTACCTGCCGGTTCCCACCGATGAATGGAACCCAAACCCTACCATGTCGAGTTAGCAACACCCGACTGTCACGAACAAAATTCGGGATTTACCCCGACACTCTTTCCCGCTTTGCATTTTCCTCCAAAACAACCACCTCCTGAGCGCTTCCTATCGACTCCAGAATTGGTGTAACCACTGTCAATCGCTGACATAAACCCCTCAGTGGCTCACCGACCGGATGTCGGCTGAGTGCGTCCGCAACCACGTTCGCTTTACCCGGGTGGTAAAGTATCTCGCAGTCATAATCCTTGACCACATCGAGCCACCTTCGCTGACGCATATTAAAGTTCTACTGATCCATCAAGTACTTGAGGCTCTTATGGTCAGTGTAGATCGTGTACTTGACACCATAGAGATAGTGTCTCCAAATTTTAAGGGCAAACACCACCGCTCCCAAATCCAGGTCATGAGTCGGGTAATTCGCTTCATGAGGCTTAAGCTGCCTCGAAGCGTAGGCTATGACCTTGCCGCGTTGCATAAGCACGGCACCCAAACCTTGGTGTGAAGCGTCACAGTATACTACCAAATCCTCCATGCCCTCGGGCAAGGTTAACACAGGAGCCTCGCACAAACGCCTGCGTAGCTCCTCGAATGCCTTCTGTTGTTCCTCACCCCAACTGAACGCCGCGGATTTCTTCGTCAATCGCGTCATAGGAATCGCGATCTTGGAGAAATCCTGAATAAACCTTCGGTAATACCCTGCCAAACCTAGAAAGCTTCGCACCTCAGTAGGAGTCTTCGGCACTTCCCACCGCATCACTGCTGAAATCTTAGCTGGGTCGACCATAATGCCATCCTGATTCACGACATGTCCTAGGAACTGGACCTCTCGCAACCAGAACTCGCACTTGGAAAACTTAGCGTATAACTTCTCTCGCCTCAATACTTCCAACACTTCTCAAAGATGCACCTCGTGCTCCTCCTTGGACTTTGAATACACCAGAATATCGTCGATGAACACAATCACCGATCGGTCCAACATCGGGCTACATACTCGGTTCATGAGATCCATGAATGCTGTCGGTGCATTGGTGAGCCCAAAGGCATCACCACGAACTCGTAATGACCGTACCGCGTACGGAAGGCCGTCTTCTGCGTGTCCTCACTCCTGACCCGCATCTGGTGGTACCCCGACGGTAAATCAATCTTGGAGAACCACGAGGCCCCCTGAAGCTGGTCGAACAAATCGTCAATCCTTGGTAAAGGATAACGATTCTTTACCGTAAGCTTATTCAGCTCCCGGTAGTCTATGCACCTCCGCTGCGACCCGTCCTTCTTCTTCACGAATAAGATAGGTGCTCCCCACGGCGAACAGCTCGGTCTAATGAACTCCTTCTCGAGAAGTTCCTGCAACTGGGCGTACAACTCTTTCATTTCTGGTGGAGCCAGGCGATAGGGTGCCTTGGCCACCGGAGCAGCACCCGGGATCAGATCGATCCGAAACTCTACCTGTTCGGGAGGTATCCCCGGCAAATCCTCGGGAAATACGTCGGTGAACTCCCGTACCACTGGCACGTCTTCTGCAGACTCCTTCGCTTCCCCAACACGCGTGTCTATCACGTATGCCAAATATCCCTGACCACTATGCCGAAGGTACCTCCGAGCTCTCGCAGCCGAATATATGGCCGTAGTCCGTCTAAACGAATCTCCCTGCACTAACAGTTCTCCCCCGCTTGGGGTTCGAACTCGCACTTGTTTGTGACGACAAACAATCTCCGCGTCGAACTTATCCATCCAATCCATGCCCACAATCACACAAAGCTCCCGCATAGCGATCGGGATCAGGTCAATGGGAGACCGCACTCCTGAGATCTCTAAAGTGCACCCGCGAAACACGTCCGTGACCGTCAAGGTCCTATCATCAGCCACCTCAACAACAAGAGGATGACTCAAACGTCCTACCACTCGGCCCAAACCCTCGCTAAAAGTGCGAGACACAAAAGAGTGAGTAGCCCCGCTATCAAACATCACAACCGCAGGCACCGAGTTAACTAGGAACGTACCTGTAACCACTTTAGGCGTCGCCTGCGCCTCATCCACCGTCAACTAGTGAACTCTACCTCGAGCCGCTCCCGCCCCCGACAGACCTGCTCGACCATCGATAATACGTAACGGGGCATTCCCAGACGCCCTCTATGCTCCACCCCCAATAGCTACCCCTGCTCTAGGACACTTGGCCTTTACATGGCCCGTCTGATTACAGTTGAAACAGACCACTAGCGGTACCTTACAATCCCGGCTAAGGTGACCGGGTTGGCCACACTTAAAACACCCCTACTACACTCACGCTCCACTCCTTGGCTTCCTCGTGACTCTCCCCGACTCGAGTATGGATCCTGTGCTTCAGATAGTAGGAGCTCTGCTACTACCCTTCACACCTATCCTTACTCGTTTCGAGTCATATCCCGGGACGTCCAAGTAGTTGCTTACCACAAACAAACACATATGTCCACTCCGGCATATGTAAACACTTTTCCTAGCTCCCTAGAAAAGTCGTAACAACCCACTACCCTTGCTAGAACGGGACCCCCACTAACCCTGACGAGTCGCCTCGTAAACGCACAGTCGTATACAGTGAAACCAGATAGACATTCGAATATAGGATTCTATCCTACAACGGTTGGACTCAAACAAGAGATGCGCAATAGAACTAAATCCAACATTCTAAGGCTATTCGGTTCCTACCGCATACAACCTATAGTGCATTCGCTTAACAACCTATCAAAGTTAGCATAAGTCCCTAATAGCAAGCAACAACCATACAATACAGTGTATTAAGCACCAAGCAATCTAGCATACATACTCCTATGTTCTAGAAAGCAATTTTGCATACGTACTCATATGTAAACGCTATTCCCAGCTCACTAGGAATTTCATCTCATCCGACTACCCTTGCTACAACGGAATCCCTGTTAGCCATAACGAGTTGCCTCGCGAATACCCAGTCGCATGCAGCGTGAATCAAATAGACATTCGAATACAATATTCTATCCTAGAACGGTTGGACTCAAACAAGAGCTGCGCAATAGAACTAAATCAAATATTCTGAGGCTATATGATTCTGACTGCATACAACCTATAGGGCCTTCACTTAACAACCTACTATAACTAGCATTGATTCCTACTAGCAAGCAGTCATCATACAGTACAGTGTAAACAACATAGGCAATCTAGCATGCATACCCTATGCCTAGAAAGCAATAAATACACTAAGCACTGTACCTTCCCACATAGCGTCAGCTGACTGTACACACTGCGCCCCCGATCACCGTTTCCCAAACGGGTTTTCCTTTTTCCCTTATTCTCAAAGATTTTAGTAAAAGAGTTTAAAACTTCATAGCCGCAACTTGAGACCAAACACACCGAGATGTGTTTGATTCACTCAAGTTGTGCTCTGATACCAAGTTGTAACGTCCCAAAAATTACAAGGAAATTTAAATTTTCTAAAACATATATTCCATTTTAAAACAACCACATTTTAATAAACCGTAACTCAATTTAAGTTAATACCGTCAACTCAAACAGTCAAAAGAATTCATGCAGCGGAAATATTATAAATAAAGTCTAAAAGTTTATAAGCGTAAATTCCAACAATTCTCGGCGCCCGCGCGTAGTGTGTGTGTACCGTCATGCCCGACCGCCACTCGCACCTGAAACCGCAACAAAATGGGAAAGGGGTAAGCTAAACGCTTAGTGAATCCAACCACACACGTAGGTAGCAACCCCACGCATATCACCCCTACTCGCAAGTAGGCAACATTACCATCACCACGAATATCAAACCACATAATGATTATTATATAAGTACGAACCTCGGTCCCACCGAGTACACAAAATACATTAATACAAGCTCAGTCCCACCGAGCCCTCGGTCCCACCGAGTAAAGATTACTGTACTAGCTTAGTCCCACCAAGCCCTCGGTCCCACCGAGTAAAGATTACTGTACTAGCTTAGTCCCACCAAGCCCTCGGTCCCACCGAGCCCCTCAGTCCCACCGAGGTGTACACATGCATAAATATTCCACATACGAATTCAACAAATCACATCCAGTTATCACATCCCAACTAGTTCATATAAGCACATAAATACACGTAATAACACGTAACACAAAAGAACGACATACATGAAATTCCTAACTACGCGGTGAGAGAACTCACCTCGAATGCGCGCCTAGCTCACAAACAATAGTCCAAGCTCCATAATCCAAAATCACTTCCCAACACCTAAAAGAACGTTAAAATGTATTAACGCGAGACCCGGACCCTAAAACACGACGCACGCTTAAACTGTCACTAAAATGACTTTTCTGTCTAGCCAAACAGGTCTGTTCGGGACCTGTTCCGACCTCCCCAAACACAGAAAATCCTCAATTACATTACATCACCAGAAATTGCTCTGAGTTAGGGTTCCAAGGACATATTATACTCCTCTTAACGATTTTTCTACAGTTTAATACGGATTTTACAAAAACGGTTCGCAGAACAGCGAAAACAGAACCTTTCAGTACAAAACGACGATTTGACCTAAGCTACGTTCCGAACTGGTTTTTGCACAAAACATAGAAAAGTTACTAGACTCAAAATGGGAACTTTTGGCACCGATTTCGCCCCAATCCGAGTTACGAGGAAAACGTTACGGTTTAAGCAAAACAGTGGCAGATTACTAAATTTTCACATGAAATGACACTATTGATTATAAACCCATTAAGTCGTGGCTTAATCCCAACAGACCCGAAAAGCATATGAACTACTGAATATGGGTTACCCTAGGCTGGACAACAGCCGTGCACCACCCCCTGCCGCCTCCGGCGGCGGTGGTGGTTGGCGGCGTTTCTTTGACATACGATAACAACAAACGAGAAATAGAAGAACTTACCTCGACGAACCCTTCTTCCTCCTCTTTTCCGACCAAACTTGCCGGAGATCGCCTCCTTCCTCCTCTCTCCTCGTCGCCGGCAGCAACTTCTATCACCCTCTCGGTTTCTCTCTCACTCTCTCAGCTTCTTTCTTTCTCTCTCTCTCTCTAGTTCTCTTCTTGGCCGAACACACAACAAAGGGGGATGGGGAAAAGGTTTTTGGGAGTTGTTTAAGTGAAAATGAAAGGGGAAGGGGGAGGGGATCGGTCATATGGTTGGTCCCTTGCACAAGTTTGGTGCATTGACCCAAATGGCCCCTCAACTTCCTTTCCTTGCAAAGACCAAAACAAGGTTGACCCCGTTAACTTTTTATCCCATTTCATCTAATTTCGTTAACGAACACCAAGCTAGGGAGAAGGTTTAAAAAGAAATTAATAAAAATAATAAAGAAAAGGTATACCGGAGTACGGACTTTACACATGGTGTCCATCTGATGGTCTTCTGCATCTACCTCTTCTTCTGGGCTTGCCCTTTGCACATCAAATCCGGGTTGTATGAAGGGGTTCTGTAGAACTTCTGGTGTGGCACCTTGAGTGCTCTTCGGGGTTTCGTCATCGTCATATAAGTCAGAAGAGATTCTGACGTTTGGAGCTTTTGTTGACTAATAGGAGAGGGCTTCTGTGTTCCAGCCAGAAGTGTATAGAGTGTCGGCGATTTCGGGGTGCTCAAGGAAGGAGTTGAAGTCGCCCTGATGGTCTGCATAGTTGATGGGTGAAGGTAATTGCAGAGGTTGGTCTTGGACTTCTTCTGCTATTTCAGCTTCCTCTGCGATAGTCTGCAGAGGAGTATGAGGCTTCTTTGATTTCTTCTTGCTCCTCCTTTTCTTAGGTTTGGGGGCACCCTCCTCAGAAGACTTATGTTTTCTTTTCTTCTTTTCCTTTGGAGGAGGGGGAGGTGCAGAGGATCCAACCACGGTTTCGTGTGGTGGAGATTGTTGAGCTTCAGCAACATTGGTAGAGGTTCCCTCTGTCGTTTTTCTCTTGTGTGCTTTCTTCTTCTTTTTCTTGGGAGTGGTGGCAGAGGTTTTGCTCTTAGGAGTAGAGGGGATTGTGTTTCGCAGAGCATAGAAGTTGTCTTGTACCTGTTCGTGCTTAGCCAAGGCCACTGCCCATTCTTTGTCAGACATTCTTTCTACAACCCTAGATCCTAAGGGGACTTGTTGGTTCCCGTTTTGCTTTAAACAAGATTATCAGATCTATTAGTTCAAGTTAATGTTTGATGCGGAAGCGTATTTGAAGAACTAACAGATAAGTTTGATAGATTTAGACCAAAATATAAATAAACAATGAACAGGAAATAATATTTCAAAGTTTACTGAATATATATTAAAAACAGATTTAAGAACAATGAGTAAGAAAAGCTTCAAAATAGATATGACTCTTAAGGTGAATAAGCTTTTTGTGTTCATATGATGGTCGATTTATATGTGATTGATAAGGAAGAACTCAACATGAGTCTTCCTTATATACTACTCTAAAGGGGACCATAAAGCATATGCTACTATTCAGACGGTACTGATGAATAGTTGAACGGATGTCGTGAACAGTTGCAAGAACGGCATGAACAGTAAGAGGTGTTGTATTGCATTTAATGCAGCAGACGTCTATTATGTACTAAGCCCTATTGAGTCCAATCAGAGTTTGACACGTCGACGTTGGACAGGGCATGCTACCATGCAAGTTGATGAACGGGTCCTGTAACAGTAGCAAGAAATTATAAATATCTTCAAGTCTTTTAGTGAGGACCACAGAGGCTCTGTAATGAGTTACAGAGGTTCTGCGGTCTGGTCCTCTGTGGAGCAGTCTTTCCTATATTCTGAGATATTGGTCTTCTTTGCGCGTATGACAGAGCTTCTATAGCGCGCCTCTTTAGCTTCTGTAGATTCTTGATCTTGAGCCCTCGGTAAGTCCGGCAGAGCCTCTGTAAGAGGCTTTCTTCACTTAGCCTATTTTTCACTACTTCTAAATACTTCTATGATTAGGAAGATTGAAGCTAACAATCTCCCCCTAAGTAGTGAAAAATAAAAAAATTTAACTTCGAGTTTAGTTAGGCTAAGTTAGATAAGACAGAGGTTAAACAATACCTCGAAGGTTCTTTCATTTAGAAATATGCCAGAGGCATTTTACATTTGAGTACAATGAAAGATAAACTTTGACTTGGTTTGCAGGGATTGGAGGTCTGAGAATCAAATTTTGGCATCTTTGAAGTCGTCGTAGCTTTTGTTGTCTCTTCCGACTCTTCTGATCTCTTTGTAGAAACTGATGCAGAGTTCTCTTAGGCGGATTGTGGCATCAATCTCTCTGATGAAAGTATCTGCAGCATTTCTATCCATTTTCTCTGTACCTCTGTATTTCACAAGGCTTGCTCTGAACTTGTTCAGAGTACTAGTTGCGTACTTCTGACAATCCATGCATACAAACAGTTTAATTTCGCCTTGTGGGTTTTGAAATACTAACCCAAATCGTGGTTCTGTGATGATTGAGTTAGGTACGGCGTCCGGTGGGCAGCGATCCTCTGGTGGTCGTAAATACAGATGCTTGAGACCAAGATCCTTTCCCAGCTGGAAATCTATCATGCTGTAGAGCAGAAGCTTTTCCCTCATCGCTTTTCTCAACACTTGATAGGCTCTGGTGTTTGCCTCTGTGTTGTAGTTGTCCTTTGTCCATTGCAGAAGATCAGGTAGATCATAAGGATTGATATTTCTTAGGTCAGCATCAGCGAAGGTGGTTTCTGAATTGTCTTCTCTTCTGACTTTGTAAAGATTGTACCTGACCCTTGGATAGGTTCTTGTAAAGGAGAATTTGCAGAAGATTACCTTTTTGATCTTGTGGATTGAGAAGACATCTTCTTTGGTTCTTGGCTTTGTCCTTGTGAAGATGTTCTCAAATTCTTCTCTGATCCTTGGATCTGTCACATGATTTGTAGGATGATTGGTCTGAAAGGATTGTTTATAGAGGTATTTGTATACCACTTCTTCCATCTCTTCATGTGTTGGACCAGGTTGTGGTACTTGTCTTCTGAGACTCTCCATCTTTTGAACAACATCTGCAGCTCTACCAGTTAGAGGAATGTCTGACAGAGGCTTCAATCCATATGCCCAGTCAACTTCTTCAGGCTTTGGAGTTTGAAAGGCATCAAACGCACTCTTCATTAGTTTTTCTGTAGGCTTTGGTAATGATTTCTTCTTCTTAGGCTCTTCTGTCAGTATTCCTTTGCCCTTGTCTTTTCTCTTTGGCGGGGCAGAGGCTGTTGCTTCTGTAGATTTGGAGGTTAGGACTTATGTTGTTTTGATGGGGGTTGCCTCTGTAGGTTTTGACATTTGAGATTTAGAGGACTTTTGTGGCGATGGTTCTGTTGGCTTGAGTTGCTCTGTAACCTCTGTTGGAGGTTCTTTGATTACTTCTTCTGTGAGCTCAGTTTCTGTAGTTGAAGTTTCGACATTGAATCTTCTTGCCATTTTGAATGCTAATGTGAACCTGTGCCTTTCTTCTTCTCTCTGTGACATTCGATCAGTCATTGTGTCGTGCATTTTTCTCAGAACATCAGAAGCAGAGGTCGTTGCTCTCTTTGGTTTGGTGGCAATCGACTTTCTTCTTGGTATGCTTTGGGGTTTTTGTGTTGATTTTGGGGTTGGGGAGTAAGGATCTTCTGTTTCTTCCAAATTGATTACCTCTGGGGTTGTTGATCCCTCTTTGGTTTTCTGATCGGCTTTTGGAACATTTGTTTCTTCAGGAGTTGATTCCACAGAGATGGGTGTTGTCGATGTGGTCTGTTGATTTTTTTGTTGATCTTGGGTTTGTTCTGGAGGGGCTTGACTGATTGGTTCTGCTGCGATTGGTGGAGTTTGTATTCCTCTGCTCGTAGCTTTCTCCCTTGTATTCTCCCCCTCAGGATTTTCTGATGGACCAGGATGGTCATCATCAGAATCATCCTGACTCTTATCAGAACTACCCTCTGCTCTGCAAGAAGCTTTGGTTTTCTTTGGTAATTCTGCTCCTGCGGCCATCAACTTCGCACATACATCATCACAGAGGCCTAATAGAGTTGCAAGTTCTGCCTCTGTTTTAAAACGCATTCTGCCAACACTTTTTCTGAAATCCTTGACAAAGTTGGCATTTGCTGTTGTGAAGGAGACAATGAATTCTGTGACCTGGTTTATGACGTTCTGTCCTAGCTGTGTTAGTTGTGCTCTGGTCATGTAGTCTTTTGGCTGCATCATTGTCGTGTTGCGCATTGCCTCTGCTTGTACTTGTTTTAGGGCATTCTGTAGATCTGCAGGAGTAATGCCCTCTGTTTTGTTGGATTGCATATTCATTTGTTCAAGGAAGTTTTTGACAGAGTCCTTGAACGCAGAAGTTGCATTTGTTCCGATTTCTTGAGCGGCAGAGGTGGCTGTAGCTTTGGCAGTAGTTTCGGCAGAAGACTTCATCGCTGTGATGGCAGATTTTACCTCTGTGGACAGATTGTCCATTTTGGTGTTTAGTTTCAGGATAGCCGTCGATGTTGTCTCTGCAAAAGTTTTCAAAGAGCTTTGCAACTCTTTCATTGTTTGGTTCACAGAGGTGACAAGGGTTTGGCACTCATCCCTTGATACTTGTGTTCCTTGTGTAACCTCTGGAGGAACACATTCGTCTCCAGAGTGAGTCCCTGTTCCTGGGACACCTTCGTTCACCCTTGTTTGTACGATGGGGGTGGAAGGATTTCCTTCTGATCCTTGAGAAGAAACCTGAGTTTCGATCTCTACAGAAGTTCTGTGAAGAACAGTGTCCAAATCCACTCCAGAGGTGGGTATTGGAATGTCCTTCTGTTGACTAGGAGACTTATCTAGAGTCTCTTCGTCTCTGTGCTCACTACTTCTGTTAGGTCTAGAGTTTTGTCAAAAACACAAGTGTTGGGTTTGGTCAGAAGGCTCAGAAGTTCTGAGTAGGAGACTCAGAAGTTCTGAGTGAGAAGTCTGAAAAAGATTCTAAGTGTTGGATTCTGACTAGAAGGTTCAGAGTTCTGAGTAGGAGACTCAGAACTTCTGACTATGAAGACAAATGTTCTGAAGCGCTTATTCAGAAGTATGTTCAGAATTCATATCTTGGGATATTATCTGTTATATTCAGTTACTAATTAGGACACGTGTAATTGTTCTATTAGTCTGTTTCTCATATGTACTGTAGCTTTAGCTTTTATCTACAGTATATATAGGAGTTAGCAACTGTAGCTAACAGAATCTTTGGCTAACCTTTTGGATAACTCTTTACGCATAAATTGTTAGATCTATTGAGAGAGAAATTCATTGTAATATCTTTAATAGATCATATGACCAGTTGCTATTAATACGATCTTAATTGTTCATATTTGATTGTAAGAGTGTAACCTGGACTTTCAATTGGTATCAGAGCTAATCAACAAACAAATTCGTTCAAGATTGTGATTGCGAAGATCGATTGATCAATTTCTTGAAGATTTCTTGATTCATTCAAAATTCGATTCCGCTGCTAGGGCTAGTTCTTGAATTCTTAGCAATTCTTGAATTACCTGCTACTTTTCGATCAAGAAAATCGAATTTGTCCTTCTGTTGAATTTTCTTACAATCATGTCTTCTAAAGAATATCTAGCCATGGGATCCGAAACCAAACCGCCTGTTCTTATACCAGAAGAGTATCAGCAATGGAAAACTCGTATGATCCAATTCCTTGACAACATCGATGAAAATCTTATGATTTCTATACGAGAAGGTCCAATCGAAGTATATATCGATGTCGCCGCAACCCCTGCTACAGAGACAACTCCAGAAATTCCAGCGACCAGAGTAAAGAAGAATTATTCCCAATACACTGCTGAACAGAAAAATAGGCATGCTATTGACAAAAGAGCAATTACTTTGATGACTTTGGCTGTCCCGAATGAGGTTCTTAACAGGATTGACAGTGGATCATCAGCTAAAGAAATGTGGGACGAATTGGAAAGGCAAATGTTAGGAACTGTAAGATCTATTCAGGCAAAGTTAAATCAAAGCATAAATGCTTATGAAAGGTTCAAAGCAAAAGAGTCAGAAAGTTTGACACAGACATACAGTAAATTTTGCACTATTCTAAATGACTTGAGAAGAAATGGACTGAAGAAAACAAAATCAGAAATAAATTACAAATTTCTGAACAGTCTAAATTCAGAATGGTCATCATTTGCCATAAGTCTGCAAATGAACAAAGATATGTGTGAAGAAGACTTAAATGATTTGTTCTGTGTTCTTAATCAACATGAAGACTCTGTCAAGTTAGTTGTGGAAGAAAAGAAAAATGTTGCTGATCAGTTAGCGTTCTTATCAAAGTCCAAAGCAATCAAAGCACCCAAAAAGACTGCATATCTATCCGAAATACCAAGTCTGGAGGAATCTGACAAAGAAGAAGGATCAGAAGATGATGAAGATATCAAGATAATGGCTGAAAAGCTAGCTTTGCTGACAAATACTTTCAACAAAAGGTATGGGAAGGGCAGATTTCAAGGAAATTATAAGAGAGCTGGAAGTTCAGATTATAAGAAGAAAGATGACAGAGAAGAAAATAAGATTGAAAAGAGAATAGAGAGAAGTGAAGAAAACAAGGAAGAGAAGGAAGAGAGAAAAGAAAAGAATCTGTGTTTCAAGTGTGGAAAATCTGGCCATTATGCCAAGGATTGCAGAGTTAAAGTTGTGAAAGATTATGAATACTACACGAAGAAGGCTCAGCTTGCAAAGAAGAGAGATGACGAGATTGCGCTATTGGCTGAACAGGAGAATTGGCTGTACTACACTTCTGATGAAGATGATCATATCAACTTTCCACAGATGCGAAGCTATATGGCAAAAATGAGGAATGAGGATGATTCTGATTTTGAAGATGCTGATTCTGAGTCATCTGCTGAGGTACATTCTTCACTTGAATTAGAGTTAATGACACAGATTGGTGAAATGAAAACTGAATTTGCTAACCTAAGAAAACAGATAAAAGGAGAAAGAACTTTGGTTAACAAATTCAGAATTGAAAAAGAAGTAATAAACGAACAATATGAAGAATCTGAGGCTGAGAAACAGAAAGTTAAAGATGAAAATTCTGAATTGATGAAAAGGCTTTCTGAACTAAAAGTTGAGTTTTCAAAAATAAAGGATGAAAAAGGTGATTTACAAATAAAATTTGATATGTTATTTGAAGAAAGAAAGAATTTATACTCCAAAATCAAAGAATTGGAAGACTTGAATTTGAAAAGAGGTCAAACTCAGCAAACATTAAATCTTTTATTAAGCAATGTTAAAGATACAAGATTTTACAATCCAAAGAAGGGATTGGGATTGGAAGAAAATGTCATTTTAAAAAGAGCTCCAATACTTCAAGTTTCTAAGCCAAAAATCCCAGAAATTGTTGAAGTTTTCATAAGACCTGCTAGTTCTATAACAAGTTCTGACAATTTGCAAAGACCAAACTCTAAAAAGTCAGATGAGACAATTTCTGAGTCTAAAACAGAAAAGTCAGTTGGTTCAGAAGAAAAGGTTAAGAAAGAAGTTTCTAAACCAACAGATGAAAAGCCAAGATACAATGATACTAAATTCAAGTATGATTCCTTAAATGTCAGCTACAAAAATAAACAACCAAGTTTTTCATATCATGACATTGAGAGCATATTTGATACAAGTAAAAATTCTGAAACTTCTAGTCAGGATTCTGAACTTTGTAGTCAGAATCCTGAGTCTAAAGATCAGACATCTGAGTCTGTAAATCAGAACTCTGACTCAGGTAGTCAGAAGTCTGATTCAACTGGATTTTCTGAAACAAAATCAGATGAATTTTTGCAACTTGAAAAGAGATTTAATCTTGTGAGTCAAGAACTTGAGGATTTAAGGAAAACTTATGATGAACTTGAAAATGATTTCTGTGAGGTGGATATTAAACTTGAAGAAGCTTTGAAAGAAAAGAATATTTTTATTCAGAAAATAACAGAGCTTGAAAAACTGAAGACTGAGTATGATCTTTTTAAAATTAATGCTTCAAGAGAAAATGATAAATTCTTTAATGAATCAAGTACATATGAAAAAGGTGAATCATCTAATTCTTCTAACAAAAAGAACTTGAATTTTTCAGAAAAAGAAGAAAGCAAAAGGAAAGATGATCTTGCAAAGTTGAACGATCTGAAAAGGGAACTTGAGAAGCTTAGAATGAAATCTACTTCTGAACTAAACGCTAGAAATTCTTGTAATAAGGGCAATTGTACTCTGAACAGTATAAATAAAAATGAAATGATCTATGTTTCAGATTTATTGTCACTTGCAAAGAAAAATCTTGTTTGTGTTAGATGTAAAAATGATTCATTCCAATATTCTCACAAATGTCAAGTCAAAATAACTTCTGTTTCATACATAAGAAAAGATATTCAGAAAGTTTCTGTTTCTCAAAATACAGAAAAGAAGAAAATTTTTGTTCCTCAGACTCAGAAGAAAGAAAAGATAAAAGAAAAGAAACTTGAAAACATAGCAAAACCAAAAGTTACAACTCTCAAAAAGAATTTGAACAAACTTGTAAGCAGAAAATGTTCTGACTTCATAAAAGTTCAAGGAAAGTGGTGTTTGAAGAAAGATTTTGAGTGGAGAGTAAAAGGTACTGATGTTAAATCCAATGACAAAGCTAACAAAGATGGACCCATTCCAAAATGGGTACCTAAACCTAACTGATCTTTTTGCAGGGCTGTCATGTGTGGTTTTTAGATTCAGGAGCTTCAAGACACATGACAGGTCAGAAGTCTTTTCTATCAAACTTCACAGAAAAGGCTGGAGGAGCAGTAAACTTTGGAAACAATAGCAAAGGTCAAGTCAAAGGTTATGGGGACTTAACTAAAGGGGATCTAACTATCCAAAAGGTTTTCTATGTTGAAGGATTACAACACAATCTTTTCAGCATAAGTCAGTTTTTAGACAGTCTTTGTCAAATTAAGTTTCAAATAACAGGTTGCATGATTCTAACTGAAAATGATGTCAAAGTCTTCTGGGCCAAAAGACATATGGACTTATTTGTAGTTAATTTTTCAAAATTGAAAATATTAAATACAGTTTGTCTTTTATCAAAATCAACTGCAAATGAATGCTGGCTTTGGCACAGAAGATGTTCTCATCTGAATTTCAAAGATCTTAATAATCTTGTTGCAAAACATTTGGTTAAAGGCTTACCAAAGCTTAAATTTGAAAAAGAATCATTATGCTCAGCTTGTGAAATGGGCAAGATGAAAAAGAGTTCTCACAAATTAAAAATGGACTCATCTTGCAAAGCACCATTAGAAATGATTCATACTGATCTTTGTGGTCCAATTTCAGTTCAGTCGATGGGAGGAAAGAAATATATGCTTGTGATTGTTGATGAATTATCCAGATACACGTGGGTTGAGTTCCTAAGAGCTAAGTCAGAAGCTGCTACTACATTGATAAATTTTATCAAAAGGATTCAAGTTCTCTTACAACTTCAAGTTCAGAAAATCAGAAGTGATAATGGAACGGAGTTCAGAAATGAGACTCTTCAGAATTTTCTAGAAAGTTCTGGGATTTCTCACAATTTTTCTGCTGTCAGAACTCCTCAACAAAATGGTGTTGTTGAAAGGAAGAATAGAACTCTAGTTGAGGCTGCGAGAACAATGTTGGCTTATGCAAATCTTCCTACTTTCCTATGGGCTGAAGCAATTGCAACTGCTTGTTTTACACAAAATAGAACTTTAATCAATAAGAGATTAAATAAGACTGCTTATGAACTGATAAATAAAAGAAAACCATTAATCAAATTCTTTCATATTTTTGGTTGCAGATGCTACGTTCTCAGAGACAGAGAAAATCTTGCCAAATTCGATAAAAAGGCAGATGAAGGATACTTTGTGGGTTATTCTTTAACTTCCAAAGCATTCAGAATCTACAATAGAAGAACCAAGAGGATGATGGAGAGCATAAATGTAACTTTTGATGAAGCCAGAATGCGGACTTCTGAACAAGACAGTTCAGAACTCATGCTGAACAAGACAAAAATGACTTCTGATACAAATTCTAATCCTATTTGTTCAGAACTCAATTTACTGTTTAAGGATGCTTTTAGTGAACTAATTTCTGATTCTTATGCAGAATATGAAAACCCAAAGATGGTCAAAGAGATGAAAAATAAGACTCCAGAAATAGTTCAATCAACTGTAATTTCTGACAAAGGTCCATCAGAGGAGTGCCCAAATCTAATAAATACAAGTGGTGAAAACTCTGAACCTTGTAATCAGAATTCTGATTCTTGTACTCAGAACTCTGAACAAGTCAATCAGAACTCTGACTTCATTAATCAGAACTCAAACTTGGATGCAACTCCTACTCATACGTCAGAACAAGGTGACAGTTCAGAATTACAAGCAATCATTGATGAGAATGATGCAAACAACAATTATTCAGAGATTGATGTACTCCCTAGTGCTAACAAATGGACTAAAAATCACCCTATTCATCAAGTAATAGGTGATCCATCAGCAGGAGTAAAGACAAGATCAGCTACAGCAAATGAAGTAATGTTTGCTGGTTTCTTAAGTGTAATTGAACCAAAGAAAGCTAATGAAGCCCTAGAGGATCCAGACTGGATTTCAGCAATGCAAGAGGAATTGCTTCAATTTGAAAGAAATAAAGTTTGGAGACTCATTCCAAAGCCTGAAGGTAAATCTATAATTGGAACTAAATGGGTGTTCAGAAACAAAAAGGATGAATCAGGTGTTGTCATCAGAAACAAGGCAAGATTGGTTGCTAAGGGATACTGTCAACAAGAGGGAATTGATTATGATGAGACATTTGCACCAGTGGCAAGGATAGAGGCAATCAGAATATTTTTAGCCTATGCTGCACATAAAAACTTCAAGGTGTATCAAATGGATGTCAAATCAGCCTTTCTAAATGGCAAACTTAATGAAGAGGTGTATGTCCATCAACCTGAAGGTTTTGTTGATCCAGAATTCCCTGATCATGTTTATATTTTAGACAAAGCTTTATATGGTCTAAAACAAGCACCACGAGCCTGGTATGACACTCTTACTAAACACCTGTTAGGTTCAGGATTCAAGAAAGGTAAGATTGACACAACTTTGTTTTTAAAGAAACAGGGTAATGATTTGATTCTGATTCAGATTTATGTTGATGACATAATATTTGGTTCTACTAGTCCAGAATTATGTGATAATTTTTCAAAAGTCATGTCATCTGAATTTGAAATGAGCATGATGGGTGAACTGAATTTTTTCCTTGGTCTTCAAGTCAAACAACTACCAAAAGGTATTTTCATAAATCAAGGAAAATATGTCAGAGATATTCTGAAAAAGTTCAAAATGTCTGATTGTGCTTCTATGAGAACACCTATGGCAACTAACATAAAGTTAGATGCTGATCTCAAAGGTGTTTCAGCAGATATCAAACTTTATAGAGGCATGATTGGATCATTACTTTATTTGACTGCAAGTAGACCAGATATCATGTTTTCTACCTGTTTCTGTGCTAGATTTCAATCTAACCCGAAAGAATCACATATGTTGGCTGTCAAAAGGATTTTAAGATATCTCAAAGGAACACCTGATCTAGGTTTATGGTATCCAAAAGAAACTGACTTCAAATTGACTGCTTTCACTGATGCTGATCATGCAGGAAGTAGGTTGGACAGAAAGAGTACATCTGGTGCTTGTCACTTTTTGGGAGATAAAATAGTGAGTTGGGCATCAAAGAAACAGAATTGTGTATCCACTTCAACTGCTGAAGCAGAGTATGTTGCTGCTGCTGCTTCATGCTCTCAAACATTGTGGATGAGAACACAACTCATGGACTATGGATATCAGCTTAATAAGATTCCCATCTATTGTGACTCAGAAAGTGCAATTGCTATTACTCAGAACCCTGTTCAACATTCGAAGACTAAGCATATAGACGTGAGGTATCATTTTATAAAGGACTATGTGGAAAAAGGAACTATAGAGATGCACTTTGTGCATACAAAGTATCAATTGGCTGACTTGTTCACAAAGCCTCTTGATCACAAAAGGTTTTCTTTTCTCATATGTAAAATAGGAATGCTTAATCTGCCTAGTTGAAAATATTTTTTTTCTTTCTTAAAAATGCTAAATTTTTCTAAGTGAAGTTGTCTGAGTAGTGTACTCAGAACTTCTGAGTCTTGAGTTCAGAACTTCTGAGTCTTGAGTTCAGAACTTCTGAGTCTTGAGTTCAGAACTTCTGAGTCTTGAGTTCAGAACTTCTGAGTCTTGAGTTCAGAACTTCTGAGTCTTGAGGTCAGAACTTCTGAGTCTTGAGATCAGAACCTCTAAATCTTGAGGTCAGAAATTCTGAGTCAATACTTTAGCAATCTAACTTTCAAAAATTTATTTTTGAGAAATACAAATAACTTCAACTGTATGGATTATGCTTCTTCGATTATCTTGTTATCTCATCTTTATGTATCATTAATACTCAAATGCATGCTCAAGTCAAGGGGGAGCATCAAAATTCTTTTGAAAATCATTTTGTGATGCTTAAAAGATTTGTTTTCATTTCTTATCTGTTCAAACCTCTTCTGAATAATCAAAATGTTTTATATTGGTCAGAAGTTGATTTTAAAAGACATTTTGGTTACAAGGCAAAATTCTGCTGAGTCATGGAATCAGAACATCTGCGCGTGTTATTCAGATCTTTGACTTGAGTCAAAATTCTATCCACTAACACGTGTCAGCTTCATATTTGTTTGACAATGCCACGTATTTCATTTAAATCCTTTGTGGTATTTCACGTGTGTTGACTCCGTTATAACATTGATTTCGCTTTTCCGTTAAACCTTTCAACTTCGCGGATTTTAAATAGGTCTTAAAATCCCTATTTCAAAGTTCTTTCAAATTCCAGAGCGAAACGTGAGATACGAATCAAATCCAGAGTTCTTTGAATCTGTTTTCTTCTTAAATCATGTCTGAAATACGAAGAAGTGGTCCAATTTCTCTACATTCTACAAAATCGATAATGGATTCATCTGATTCGGAAAGTGATGAAGTACAAAATAGAGTTGCAGAGGAAGGGGCAATAAGAAATGATGAAGAAGATGAACAAATGGATGAATCTGAAGGAAATGCGGATGAGGTAAATGTTAATATTGAACATGATCAGAGTGCTGCAGGTTCTATTATGTCAGATAGATCTATTCTAGTGGAAAGAGTTGTTCCTGAGAGTGAATGGTTGAAATTATCTGAAAATAACTGTGTTATATTATTTGAGGAAAGTCGTTTTAAGCCTGAACACAGAATTATCATGGAGTTATTCAAACATCATCCGTACAGAAAATGGTTTACAAGAAGTAAAAATGTGCCTGTTCAGTACATACAACAATGGTGGAAATATCTTAGGTTAGAAGATAATAAGTTTGTGTCTGAAATTGGAGGAGTGACATTTGTCTTATCTATCTCTGCACTAAGAGAGATGCTGAATCTACCAGAGAAAGATGATGTACAAAGAAGAACAGATTTTGAGGATTTACCCCTAACAGAGGAATTAATAGCAGAGTTTATGAAGTTGGGATACAATGAAGGATTGAGGACTCTCAGTTTGTTCAGAAGAAACAAATTACCACCTATTTGGGCTTGCTTCTTTCATGTGGTAAATAAATGTTTGTCAGGGAAAAATAGTTCTGCTGATCAAGGTTCTAAACAAATTCTTCAGATATTTCAAGGTTTAGTGAAGAATAGGCATTATGACTATACTTTAATACTTTGGGAAGATATGAAGAATACATTTGAGAAGAATCAGAAAGCAATTCAGAAGAAGACAAAGGATGCTCCACTGACATACATTCCCTACATAAGGTACTGGCAAATTGTTATTTGGTATGCCATGCAGGAAAACAGAACAATCTCAAGAAGAACAAATGAAGAGCATGGTCCTACATTTTATTTGGGTAAGATGACCTCAGTAACAAGACTTGAAAATTATCCCAATCATAAACTGTTGCCAAAATCACTTAGGAACTATATTCCAAGGGAGAGTGAGATTTTAAAAGCTTATTGCACCTCTATGGGAATTGAATTACCTCAAATCCCTACCCAAGAGGACCAACCTGAGAAGAGAGGTGAGGGGTCTAGTCGAATTAGAGAGGGGGAGGATGTTCAGATGGGTGAACATTCTGAGAGACTTGAGGGGGAAAATTCTGAGAGCTTGGTTAGACTCAGTGAGGAAAAACAGAATGAGAGTGGTGAGGATGAGAGATTGTTAACAGAGGTTCAAACAGAAAGAGATGCCTCTGAACCAGCTAATCTTGACCAGGTAACCACACATGCTATTGGTTCACATCTCTTGGTGTCCAATATTGAAACAAACACCATGGACCTAGTGGTGGATCTTGAACAACCCATCCATACCCACTCAGAAGCATTTCAACATGCTACTGTTTCACACAAATCCGGGGAACCATCCCAAACTCATTTGGAGGGAGGTGATAAATCCCAACTTATTTTTCAACACATTGAGTCTGAATATCACAGTCCTATTCATATTGAGCCTGAAATTCCTTTTGACACTTGCACAGATCAGGAATTTCGTACTCCTGAAACAACATTCATAGACATGCCTAATGTTGGGTGTCGAGGATTGGATGGAAGTCCTGGTGAGGTGAACATTACAAAAGCCTCATTCAAACGTGCATCTGTTGTACAAGATGACTGTGTGTTATCTACAGGCCATGAGCTCTCTGGGCACATGAAAACTGGACCATCTGTTGGTTCAGGTTCACTGTTAGAAACTTCTGAATTTGAAAAGATTCAGAAACAAAACAAGGAGATGGGGGAAAAAGTAGAAAATTTGGAGAAGAGGATGGAGGATCTGAATGATGAGGTATCAGATTTGAAAGTTGTGTTAGAGAAAAAGTTAATTTCTGTTGAAACCAAGGTAGATGATGTAAAGAAATCCTTGGATTCTCACAAAAAGGAGATCATGGATATAATGTCTGGTTTTCAAAAAGATATGTTAAAACAGATGCAGGGTATGCAGGAATCTATATTGAAAGCACTGAGTGTATCTTTGGCTTCTACTTCAAAGCCTCTTGATCCTGTTCCTATTGCAGAAGCTGAACCTGAAGTTGCTTTTAATCAGAACTTGAAAAGGAAGTTTGATGATAATGATTCTCATAATCATCAAAAGGGGGAGAAAAGACAAAGGTTAAGTTCTGATGATGATATTGGCATAGAAGATTTTGAGATAGCAGACATGCACTTAGCCAATACAAAAAGTACAGAAGATCAGACACAGGAAAATTTAAAGGAGATGATTCAGATAGTACAGCTTGACAGTTCAGATACAGAAGAAATGGAGTTAGGAAGTATTGATAGTAATGAATCAGATAAAACAGAGGAATTGAACTTGGATACTGAGATGGAAGGAAACTCAGATGAAACTGTAGCTATTGAGGAATCTGATTTGAGAATGGAAGAAATAGTGGAAAGTACAGTGGTAAACAGGTGTACAGATATTGTGGTTTATAACAGTGAAAGGGCAATGGAGTCTGAATCAGAAGAAATGAGGTTGAATGAAGAATTGATCAGAAGAATGCATAATGAAGTAGTCAGAGCTTTGAGTGTTCAGAAAATTCATAAAGGAATAAAAGTGATAAGACCCATTGATCTAATGGGAGAAGAAGACAGAACTGTAGATTACACTCAGGATTTTAAAGATGATTTTAGGTTTAACTTTTGTGATGAGTTAAATACAGAAGAAGAGTATGTGAAAGTGAAAGACTTCTTTATGCCTTCTGAATATGTATTTAGAAAACCAATCGAGATTCCAAAGATTAAATTGCAAAGACTAGAAGAACCTTTGTGTGACTTCATTCTAGAGTTAAGTGATGTACCTTTAGCCAGACAATTTCATGATGATATTTTTCCTGAGGAAATATATGATAATCTCTACTACACAGAAGGAGAGTATGAGCTTTTGGAGAGTAATATTGATGGTTTTATGGATGACAGAGCTCAGATGGTCTACTCAGAAGCTTCTAATATGTTCAGAGTTCCTGACTCAAAACTGCATATTCAGAAAAGAATCGAGAAAGTTCTGATGTTTCAACAAGATGAATTCAATGGTTTAATGTTCGTTAGAATGGAAATACTGAAAGAAAGAAATACAAAGGTTTCCATGTCTACATTTGATTTTCACAGATTGACTCTTGATGATCAGATCTTTCTAGTCAAGTTCTTTGCTAGCACTGAAGAAGCCTTGATAGAAATTGAATGCAGAAGACTTCTGGGTATTTATGTCAGAAATATATACTTGTATGACTTCCAGTTGGCTATAGAAGAAAGAAAAGAAAAGTGCAATCTGAGTTCTCCCACAAAGAAAACAGAAGTTGATCTGCATGTGAAGGGTTTTGTGAATGAAGGAATGGAGGCAGAAGGGTTCACATATATGGTTCACGAAAGACTTGAATTGTTCAGATTAAAAGAGTTGGTGAAGTACAGTGATGCAACTCTGAATTGGCTGTTGATTAGAATGGAAGTAAGTATGGATGCTGAAAAAGAGAGTTTAAAGAAGAGATGCATAAACTGTGTGAAGAGGAGGTTGGATTTTAGAAGAAAAATCAGAAACAGTAGTGAATGGTTGTTATCTGAGGTGAATCCCAAAAAGATTCTACATAATGATTTTGTGTTCCCAGCTGAGTATGAAGTGAATGAAATTTTGTCAGATGAGGCTGAAGAAGTTCAGGACACAACACCTCAGAATGTGCAGATAACTAATATTGATCAAGCTGAACAGTCTGAACCCAAAGAAGATGAAATATTCATTGATCTGAATGGATACTTTCTTGAATTTGATCTGCCTGAGTTCTTCAAACCAAAAGAGGTACAATTCTTGGATGTGTATTATGATAGGTCTAAGGAGACTCAGATCTGGTTGGCTGAAAAATCAAGATGTCTTGGCAAAACAAAGCAAGCCGTTTACTCAGATTTTCTAATCACTGGAATCAGAGAATTGAAGATTAAGAAATTCAGAAAGATGGAGTACTTATCCTTTGAAGTTTTGAGAGAAGATGGCAAGGTTTATTATTTCACTGATGCAGATTTTGAGAAACTGTCAGTGGTTGACTTCTACAGATTACACAGCTTTCTATGTTTTAAAGAGTCAAGTAAAGATAGAAATGAAAGGAAGGCAAGAAGTGTGGTGATTGAGGCCATGTTCTATATCTTAAGGTGGCATTGCTATACAGATTTCCAAATAGCTCTGTATTTGCAAAAGTCATGTGTTTATCTGGCAAATCCCAATACAGATCATGAGCAGAAAAAGGTGTTAAAGACTGGAAGTGTTCACAGATATCCAGAGTTGGGAGTATTTTTGAAGAACAAAAGTGGAAAGATCTTCTTCAGAGCAAAGGAAACTGCAAAATATTGTTCTGGAACTTTAAGGATCATAAAGCACAATTTGGAGAAAAAGATGCTGAAAGTGAAGGAAGCAAACATGGTTCAAGAAGTAATTAATCAGCAAGTTGAGATTATTCAAGAAATTATTGACAAGATTGATAAGAGGCTTAATCTGAGGAATGTGCTACTTCAGAAAATTGTTCCTGCTCTGAAAGAATTAGATGATGCAAAGTTTAAGTTTATTTGACAAAAAGGGGGAGATTGTTAGATCTGAAGTTTTGTCAATAAACCAAGTGTTGAAGATCTGATAAGAAGGTTCAGAAGTTCTGAGAAGAAGAGTCAGAAGTTCTGAGAAGAAGAGTCAGAGATCTGAGAAAGAGAAGTCAGAAGTTCTGAGAAGCGTGATCAGAAGAATGTTCAGAAGTTCTGAACTACCTGTTCAGAACTTATGACGAGTTTCGTTATTTAGTAATGTGTAAACTAATTAGGACACGTGTTATGTTCTTATTAGTCTTTCTTATTTGTACTGTAGCTTTAAGATGTTTGTTGCAGTATAAATAGAGTGGTTAGCACTACGTTGCTAACTGATTGATTTTCCATATTACTTGTATTCTTTCCTTGTAATCTTTGAGGTGATCTCTCTCTTAGATCTGTAATTCTGTGCATCATTGAATACAATTGGGCTTGATCATACAATTTCTCAATTACTTCTTTCTATATTGATTGTAAGAATAGATCCTGCACTTTCAACTTCTCTCTGAAAGAAGATTTGGCCCTAATGTGTGCGTGGCAGAGGAAACAAATTCCTCTGTAGGGTGTTCTAGTGTGATCTGGGGTGATTGATCACGAACAATAGGTGAGTCTCTTTGAGGAGACTCCCTTGGAATGGATTCCCCGGTTTTTGTGGGCGCAGAAGTCGAAAGAGGGACTTCTGGCTGGATGGGTTGGGTTTGGATAGAGCTGTGCTGCTCTTTTTCAATAACTCCTTCTGCAGCTAGACCTGCGGAGTTAGATATGTGGGTTGCACTGGGAGTTGGTTGTGGTTGTGTGCCTCTATTAATCCAGGCATCTTTTCTTGTTTCTTCCTCTGTTAAGCACCCAAGCACTACATCACTGTCTATTATTTCAGCCTCTGTAGCTATCCTACGGCTTGGTGCTTCTTCCCTTGCTTCTGTTGAAGTTCCTTGCTCTATGCGTAAGAAGTCGTACATTTGATGAGAGCCGTATAATCTCATGACATGTGGATGATAGAGACCTTTTCGTATCCAGACAGCTTCTTCTTCATCTGTATCTACCTCTGAGACCTCTATCCTTGTCTCAGAAGCCTCTGTTACTTCACCTCTATTCCACTCAGTTTCTGTTAGTTCTTTTTCATCTGAAGTTGGGTTTGGACTTCTTCTGTGGACGTCCAATCCCTGAATGAAAGGGTTCTGTAGAATAACAGGTGTGTTAGCTGGTTGATCTTTGGGTGTTGTGTCATCTTCTTGCAGATGTGTGTCAATGCCAGAGATGGAGAAATATTGTTCTTCTGGGGAGTGGTGGTCGAGAGGTTGTGCCGTCCACCCTGTTGTATTTAGGGTGTTGGCAATGTCAGGGTTCTGTAGGAAGTCGTTCAGATCTCCTTGGTGAGCAAATCTATCTGGAGATTGATAGGGTGATTGATATTCCTCTGTTGCCATTCCTTCTTCTGCAGTTCTTTCTTCTGCGGTTTCTTCTACTGCGGGTTCCTCTTCTGCAATGGTAACCAATTTATCAAGTGATTTACCATGCTTCTTTTTGGTTTTCCTCCTCTTGGGTTTTGGTGCCCCTTCCTCTGTGGTTTTCGATTTTCTTTTCTTCTTCTGTTTTGGAGAAGAGGGAGGAGCAGAGGAACCAATTTCTGTGGCATGAGGAGGTGAGGGTTGATCTTCTGCAGCGCTTGTGGAGGTTCCTTCTGCAGTTTTTCTCTTCTTTGTTTTTGGAGTAGATGCAGAGGTTTTTGAAGAGGACTTCTTTCCCAGAAGTTCTGCACGTTTGGCTATGAAGCTAAGTTGAATAGCCATGTGTTTTGCTAATTTGTGATCCTTTTCTTCTTGAGTGGAAAGAGGTTCTGCAACTATTGTTCCTAGGGGGACACCTAAATGCGGGGGTGTCTTAGAACTCGGTTTAGGAGTTCTATGATCGCGTATATACTCTTTCTTAAGGGTTTTATTCGAGGCATACTTCAGAAGCTTCTTTGACAGAGGTCTGCAGTGTGAGTAACCATCTATATGATCAGTGGGGACATTTTTGCTCATTGGGAACTGTTTGGGAATTGGCCCTTCCATTGGCCATTTCTGTATCAGCAACAGAGGTTCGAACAATACTCCCAATATTCTTTGGAATTGCAGAGGTGGTAGAAAGTTGGGATCGTTCTTTTTGACCCGTTTGGTGTTGTTCTTTCTGTCGATGGTGTTGATGATCTCTTGCATCATTATCGTCGCGTAATCGAGTGGAAGATCATAGTACACCCCATACATGATGGTTAAGATTTGATGCGAGGTCTGGTCAATGTTGCCTATCTTCCCTGTCAGGCATCTGTTAAGAATAGAGAACAAGGTGTTCCACAGAGGTGGTAATCTGCCTCTGCGGAAGTCATTTCTCTTCCGTAGTTGTGTGTTGTACCCAAGCATTTCTACGAAGCGACAGAGCTCGTCGTCTGTTGGTTGCTCTGCATATTTCTTCAAACCAAGAAGACCCCTCGTGGGTAGGTTGAACTCAAGTGAGAACATTGTTCTGTTGAACTTGATTTCAAGATGTTCAGATTTGTCAGGTCTTGAAATGTACCCTTTGATAATAGAGTCGTCTTTATCAAATCGGCAGCTCTGCCAAAACTGGTTCAGATATCTGACTGGTATTTTCTTTGGGGTTCTTGAGAGTAGAGGGAAGAGGATGTGATTTTCCATTATGTTCAGAAGAATGGCGTGGGCTTCGCCGAAAGCAGTGGGTGAGGGGACCAAATAGCAGTTGTTGGATTTGATTGGTAGTACCTTTTCGAAGTGATCCTTAGCTATGAAGTTTTGCAGATGTGTTGTCGGAGCAAAGTCTGCTAGAGTCGCAGGAATCTTCTAGTTCAATGTTCTGGGCAGGGTTGGGGTTTTCTGAATGTTCAGAATGAGCAGGTGAATGTTCTGGTGAGTTCGCCGGAGACTGTTCTGAGGATATAGCTCGAGAAGATGAAGCCATTTGATTTGAAGAATAGGATTTTTGCAAGCTTTTGCAGGGTTTCGCCGGAGAAGAAGATAGAGTTTGTAAAAGGTTTATGAGAGAGTAAGCTTGGTTTTTATAGGAGGGTAAAACAGTAGAATTCGAAAGAGTGAAATATATGGCATTGGATTAAAATTTGGAATCCGTACTCAAGTTAGAACGGCGGGTTCAACTTTCCACAGAAAACGTTCCATATACGCCCAATGAAAATGGCACACGTAGGCCTTGTCAGAGGATGACAGGACATCGTGCGCGGCCCACTAATGCTAGGCGCGTGGGGTTGTTCTTAGCCACATGAGTTTCACTCTCAGTTAAAAGTAACCGTTATTACTACAGAAATGCCCAAGTAACAGATTGACAGAACTTCTGTGGTTTACAGAAGTTCTGTGATCTTGAAAAGCTTGATGTTTCTCTCATATATCTCATTGTTATCATGACTTCTGTGGGCTCTTCTTTTAACCAAAATGTTTGTAAAGATATTGGAGAGGATCAAATAGGATTTTTATCAAGAAATTTGCTTCGCAGAGGTTTTGTGGCTCTGTTGGAACTTGCAGAAGTTCTGTGAGGGCCAGCAGAAGCTCTATGAGGGAAAAAATCTCATAACAAAAATTTTATTAAAATTTTTGATCATCCAATTTTTGATTTGGTTTAAGAGATGTTTTTCGGACATATTTGAAAGTTTGTGTCCGAGAAAACAAAAAAAACGGTTTGTTCGAGAAGGTCATGGTTTGTGTTTTCGGTTTCCGAGATAACATTCCAAAAGATCGACAGAGGGTTAATTTGTGATCACAGAGCATATTTCTTGCAGAACCTCTGTTGAGCTCAGCAGAAGCTCTATGACCTTAAATTTCTCCTAATTCGAATTTTGTGAAACTTTTTGAGCTTTTGATTTTTGAAATGTTATTCACAGTATATTTAGGACATATTTGACAATTCTTGTCCTAGAAAACTATTTTCCAAAAACCTTTTGTGCGAGAGACATACCTTTTGGTTCTTCTGTTCTCGGCAGTTTGTCTGACTTCTATCGATGGAGAATTATCGACATTCTTCTTTGGCTTCCCTTTGAAAGATTTACCTCTGTAGATCATTTCAGGGTCCCTTTTTCTCCCCCTTGATCTAATCACCTCTTTAGATCAAGTGATTTCCTTTTGCTCCCCCTTGATCTAATCACCTCTTTAGATCAAGTGTTTTCCTTTTGCTCCCCCTTGATCTAATCTTGGATCAAAGAATGATAAGATTTGTTTTGAGCGTAGGTCATGTTTACCAGAGGTTCTGTAAGGGTCATCAGAAGTTCTGAATTGACCCACAGAAGCTCTGAGTTCTCATGAATTATTTACATACTGTTACGTGCGAAATATGTGTTTTAATCGCAGTGGGTTGCAAACTGTCCACAGTGGGAAGTGCAAGTGTACACTGTCCACTATGATCGTCACAGCAAGTAATAGTTGGTAAAATACCAGAATCGAATCCACAGAGACTGGACAATCAAGACAATACGGTTCTCATGAGCTCCTTTTACAAGTTTCAACTAGAGAGGAAAATAATACTTTGGTTTGGTTTGGTTTGGTAAAATAGCTTCTTGCAACGATTTACTAAATGTTAAAAAGGAGGAATGTAGGTTAGATTTTCCCTAAATTTTATCTCAAATACTCGGTCCTTAGAGTGATCCTCGTATTTGTGGTGGACATTTTCGCTAGAAAAGCCCGGTTACAAAATACTCACACCGTTAGATAAAAATCCCATACTCTTAGTACTTGTTGTTTTGTCAATGGTAATCTCTAAGTGGACCTTTTCAGGCCTCGATGGAATGTGTAGAGACAAATACTCTAAGTGTTTTTAATACACAAATTAGCTTGCCTACTACTCCAGTGGGCAGAGATTAGCTCACTGTGCCGACCTCACTTTCGTAAGTGTCATAAGAATTCTTTCGAATCCCCTAGCATCATTCAAGCTCGTGTCACTGCGTTCTACTCATTTCTAAGTTAAGAACTAGACTTTAGATCCTTGCAAGTGATCGGCTTGTTCGCATCCTTGGGTAAATATCGAGAATGAAAGACCAAAACAACAAATATTCTAAGTATAAAGATTACTCAAGCATTTTTGATAAAATCCAGGTACTTCTCCTTCCTACATCCCAAAGGATGTTTAGTCTAACATTTCTGAAGTAAAGAAAGCAAGAGATGAAGATTTGCACATAATAAAACTAAAAGTGATTTAAATTAACTGCCCACAGTGGGGAACGAGAAGTCGTCCCTGCACTGTGTATTTCGAACTACAACAGAAAATAAATTACTGAAATTAAATGCTAAGTTACTGCAGTAAATGAAAGCTTACAACTTAAAGAAAATGCTAGATAAATTGCAAGATAGATGGCTCCTAATAAATGAGACCCAACACCCCTTTTTATACTAAGGAGGAGGTGTTGGTCTTTACACAAAAAGGGTTTTCCAAGGTGTAAGGACTGCAGGGCAATGCTGAAATCAGCCCATAGGGTAATGCTTCAATCCTCCATGTATAGCTCTTATTACCCAATGGTCTTTTAGAAGTCAACTTTTGCAAGTACAAAGGGGTGTACTTGATGCTATCTTCAATGAGAACTACCTTGTACTTCTCCAGCCATTTCTCTGCCAAATGAACCTTCCTCCTCCAGAAAATTAGATTCCAACTAAAAGTTTCTTTTTCTTTTCTTTTTGCTCTGCTCGAAGAGTGGGGAACCGGAGTGGGCACTGTATACGTCACTGCGGATGAAAAATCGAGAAAACACCCAAAACTTCCCCAAATAATTTATTAAAGACCATGGTTCACTCCTTTTGCTCGTTTTCGTAAATCATACCAAGAATGGGGGTTTTTAGAAGTGAAATGGCTAAAATTGACAAAATAAAGTGGGAAATAAATGGAAATAATAACTCTAAAAATAGAGTTATCACAACCTCAAACTTAAATCATTACTTGTCCCCAAGTAATAAAAAGAAAGAAATAAAATGAAACACAATGCATAAAAGATCTTTGAGGGACTTACATATTTCTTGACTTGAATGGGCGTTGATCTCCTTCCTTCGATACTTCCTTCGGTTCCAAACTTAAAAATTTCACTTTTGTGTTTGACGAAACCTTTCCCTTGTTTACCTTTTGATCAATAGGGCTTTCTTGGGTTTGAAGGGTTTATGGCTTTGAATCTTTTCCCAAGGGTTTTGGCAAAAGTTTCCAAACATGGACCGAAGATCTCGCTTTGAGATTTTTATTTCAAGAAGTGGGTGTTTAGTATTTTGCTATGATAAGTACGTACACTTTCAGGATTTATTTGGGAATAAGGAGTATGGCTATTTTTTTGTGAGAGTGGGTATTCTGATGGTCCAGAATAGGCACACCATCTTTTTCTGGGAGTGAGCACTTTGATGGTCCAGAAAAGGCACACCATCAATTTTGTTAGTGACACTCCGTTTTTCTTTTGTATTTTTGTATTTTCTCTTTTTTTTTTGGGAGGGGGGTACGGCTTACCCACCTCAAACTTGGACTTCACAGTGTCCCCACTGTGAGGAAACTGGAAGTCACTCTGGAACTCCCCACCTCAAACTTAAGATCTCACAGTGTCCCCACTGTGACATAGAAATAACGAACAAAGGTGGTGGTTTGGGGTACAAAAAGGATCGTGTTTAGATGCGAAAAATGGCCTAAATCATTTCACGGGACAAGTTGAGATTTGTACTTACAAAAGGGACCTTTTTAAGTCGGAAGCCGAAAGTTGTACCTTAAGATGGAAACGAGATCAAACAAGCATTCAAACAATCAATACGTTAGTACCCAAAAGTACCTACCTACCGGTAGGATTTTCATGCATTGATATTTAAAAAGTTAAAACAGCAAATAGTGTCAATGCCTAGCCATAGGCACAAAAAGATCAACCAAACAAAATAAAATTGTTTTTGGTGAGCAAAAGAGCGAAACCATTGTTTTAAAACAAACCATTCACGGGGTTTGGGTGGCTTGCGGTGACAGATCCGCATCATCATCATCGAACTCATCCTCACTGTCATTAACCGGGCAGATATCCTTCGGAAATTCTGGTAGCTGAGCAGCTAGCATTGGGTTGGCCTCTTGCATCATCAGGCCCGTCACCTCATCCCGTTCTCTTGTATACATCCAAAATTTCTGCGTGGCCCGGTTCTGATATCGCTGCTCACTTTCTAGCAACTCGATCCTGTATGTGAGGGCTGAAATGGCGTTCAGAATGGCGGTCATTGGGCTTACTGTGCTGGTGCTTGCTTCTCCCGTAGTTGTTGGTCGCAGTGGGGTACCCTTCTTCTCCACAGTGGGCACTTCAGTGCCCACTATGTGCTCGTCGGCTATTCGCACATTGAGCTGTACCTGGGCAGGCTCAACAGACGGGCCTCCTATCTCTCTTCTCATCTTCTTAATTGTCTGAATACTGATGTTTTTCGTGGAAATGATCCACTGGTCTTCTTCAGCTGTGGGCACTCCGGCATCTATTAGCAATAGTGTAATAAGGCAAGGAAGGGGTAGGATTACCTTGGTTCGTGTTCTGGCCTGATGGATGGCACCATGCATTATGATTCCCAGATTGATCTTCTTTTTAGTGAGAACGCAGTAAAGCATGGCACACTTATGCATGGAGAGAGTCGTGTCGTGCGATGTTGGGGCCACCGAGGCCCTTAGGAATTGGAACCACACAGCAGCCTCAGTGGTGAGGCTGCCAGCATATAGACACCTTCTTTGGCCATCTTGATTCCATGGCCTTCCCTCAACTGCTATTTCTTTTAAAATCAATTCCTCATCAGCCGGAGTCATCTTTGCCAGGAACTGTCCGAAAGCACAAGGTTCCGGAGCTCCTCTACCTAACACTCGGTTTATATTGCCTGGAGTAAAGTCCACAACCTTTCCTCTGATCTTAACAAATGATTCTTTGGCTTGGGAGGCCTCAGCATAAAATTCTCGGACTAATGATGCATTAGCGCGGCGATTGGCAGTGGCAATGGTTGCCCAATCTTGCGCTACAAGTTTATCTTTGACAAAGGGATTTGCTTCTACAAAGTCGGGGTCGAAACCCCTCTCTAAATTCAACTTCCGAGTGCAAATACACTCAAAGTGGGCTCTAGCAGCTGGGGAAGTGAATTGCCTCGGTATCCCACTGGGGGCATGAGCAGTCCCCACAGTGGACAGATGTGGATTTTCAGAAAGGTTTTGTTCACTTCCCGTATTAGTATCACTAGAAGAAGAACTTAAAGAGGGTTCGATACCCTTACCTTTCCTCGACGCTTTTCTTTTCGGTTTTGCAGACGATGCCTTCTTGGATGCACCAGATCGTGTAACCACTCCCCTGTTCCTCTGGAGTGCTCTGGTTGGGGTTTCTTCACTGTGGGCAGTAGTGTGGACATCCTCCACACTATCAGCATTTTTGTTCTGGGGAATGTCTATAGTCTGAGTCTGCTCCTTAATCTTCTTCTGTCTTTCTTCTTCCTCACGAGCCAAACACTCCTCCTCTGCTTGTTTCTTTTTCTGCTCGAATATCCTTGCTTCCTCATCCTTCTTTCGTTCTTCCTCTTTCAATCGCTCCTCCTCCTCCCTAGCCAATCTTGCGGCTTCTTCCCTCCTCAATCTCTCTTCCTCCTCTCTTTTTAATCTTTCTTCCTCCTCTCGTTTGATTCTTTCCTCTTCTTCTCGGCGCTTTCTCTCGGCTTCTTTCCTCTTCATCTTAATTTCCGCGACCCTGTTGTTGTATTCTTCTTGTAATCTCAGCATTTCTTCATCCTCCTGCAAATCTGTATTATCAAAAGGGTTTTGAACAGAGTCCGAGACCCTTGATGAAGATACGGCTTTTGGACTCTCTGGTTTGGATGAACTCGCGTCTGCAACATTGGAGATGACCGGAGGTTCGCCGGAGATCGGTGGGGTTTTATTGAGATCGCCGGTGACGGCCTCCGGTGGGTGGTCGTCGGCGGTGCGGCGGCGGATCGCCGGCCGTGTGGGCGCCTCTGGGTGAGTGTTCAATCTCTTGCTTCTTGCCATTACTAGGGTTTTGGAATGGTTTTTGGTTCGTGAAGGAGAAAGAAGAAGATGAATAGTGTAGGTGGTTTAAGGAGAGAGAAAGGCTTTGATTTTGAAAATGAGGGTTTTCTTTGTTTTTGAGAGGGAACGGTTTAGGAGAGAGAGAGACAATGATAGCTTTCCTTGGGAATAGGTGGGGAAAGGACAAGTGGCATGAAAAGGTGACCTTTGTGTAAGAAAAAGCATGATGTGTGTCAGCCTTGCCCCCCCCCCCCCCCCAAACCGTCTCTTCATAAGTCAGACCGAGAGCGAGGAGCGCAGTGACCAGCCTCTACCCACTGCGAACCTTTTTGTTCCAAAAAGTGCTAAAATTCTCCTACACACATCGAAATAAACTATCATGCAGAATTAAAAATACCAAATTTAATAAAAAGACAACAACTAACTGAAATAAAATATTTACAAACAGCGTTGACTTTCTCTAACCAAAGTGAGGTGGAGAGTGGGGTACAATGTGAGCACTCTCACTCAGAAAATGCTTCACTCTCTCCCCATTGACTTTAAAGATTTGTCCGGATTGAGGAGCCATTAAGTCCAGAGTTCCAAAAGGACTTACCTTGACCACAGTGTAAGGCTCTTTCCATCGTGATTTTAAATTTTCCGGAAACATCCTTAACCTTGAATTAAAAAGTAGCACTTTTTGTCCCTCCCCAAACTCTTCATGAGTGACTTTTTGGTCAGGCCACCACTTGATCTTCTCCTTGTTGGTTTTTGCATTTATGTAGGAGTGATGACAGAGTTCTTCTAACTCATTGAGGTAGGCATATTTTAAGTGGGAAGGCAATGGCTTCAAATTCAAGTCAGGGGGATTTTTGGATGGTAGTTTGACATGTCTATCTTTGAAATCTAGCTGCTCAAAAGCTGCCAAGATCTCGTTACACTCATCCTCAAAAGTGTCATCACTCTCAGATTCAGAGTGCTCACTATCACTCCTTACTGTGGAAACTGTTTCAAGACGGTGGGTTCCATTAATCGAACTCAAAGCAAAACAGTCTTCGGTTTCCATATACTTGAGGGCCTTGAAGACATTGAAAGTTACCTCTTGGTCATTAACCCGCATCGTGAGTTCTCCTTTGTGCACATCAATCAAAGTACGTCCGGTTGCAAGAAACGGACGCCCTAAGATGATTGGGATTTCTTTATCAGCCTCATAATCTAGAACTAGAAAATCAGCAGGGAAGATAAACTTATCTACTTGGACCAGAACGTCTTCTATTTTCCCTTTGGGGTAGGCAATGGACCGGTCGGCTAGTTGTAATGTCACGGTTGTGGGTCTAGCCTCTCCAATACCTAACTTGTTAAAAATGGACAGCGGCATCAAGTTGACACTAGCTCCTAAATCACAAAGTGCTTGACCTACTTCTTGTCCTCCTATAATGCATGGAATGGTGAAACTACCCGGGTCTTTCAACTTAGGTGGAATCTTGCTAGTAAGGAGGGCACTACATTCTTCGGTCAAAGCCACAGTCTCAAATTCACCCAACTTCCTCTTTTTGTTCAAAATATCTTTTAAGAATTTAACATAGCTTGGCATCTGCTCGAGAGCTTCTACCAAGGGTATGTTAATGTGAAGTTGCTTAAAAATGTCTAAGATATTTTTAAACTGAACATCGACATTTTTAGGCTTCATTCTTTGAGGAAATGGAATGTTTCGTGGGTCAATCTGAGTTTGCTGTGGTATTGGCTTTGGAACAGTAGTCTTTGGGACAGGTCCAAAAGTGGGAAGGTCTGGGATGTCGGTCCCCACTGTGGGGATCACAGTGACTTGAGGAGTGCCCACTGTGGTGCTCACAGTGGGTTTTTGAGGCGAATCATCAGATTCAAAAACGATATCTTTCAGATCCTTTCCACTCCTTAAAGTTATGGACTTGACATGTTCTGGTCCTTTTCCTATCACTCTAGCTTGCTCGGTATCACTCGGTAACGTTCCTGGTGGTCTATTCTTAACTTCAACGGCTAGCTGTCCTACTTGGGTCTCTATATTTCTAATGGCTGCTTGGGTTTGATTCATAAAACCTTTGAGAATCGACTCGATCGATTGTTGAGCCTCAGCTGGTTGGTTGGATCGTGGTTGGTATGGTTGTGGGGACTGCCCACTGTGATGTGGGGATTGCCCACTGTGATGTTGCTGAAATCCCGGGGGATTGTATGGTCTTTGCTGGATATGACTCGGTCCTTGGGGTTGGAGTCCTTGATTACCGGACCAAGAGAAATTCAGATGATTTCTCCAACCTGGATTATAAGTCTGCGAATAAGGGTTGTTCCTTTGGTTGGTCCCTATGACATTAACAGATTCGGGGTTTGCTGGACAATAGTCGAAAACATGCTCCTCTCCACAAAGGGAGCAGTTATCAGCGAGATAGGTTGCGGAATTGACTTGGCCTCGATTTTGATTTAAAACGATTTTTGTCAAGGCCACTAATTGTGCATTCATGGTTTTAAGTGCTTCGGAATCTATGGTGTTGGTCTTTGACATGGGTGCTATTGGATTTGACCATTCGGTATTGTTGTTGGACACTTTTTCTAAGATTTGATATCCTTCGTTGTAAGTCATACTCGTAAATGTTCCACCGGCTGTTGCATCTAAGATGATTTTGGCTGCATTGGAAAGACCATTGTAAAAGGTCTCCAATTGGATGCAATGTGGGATGCCATGATGTGGGCACTTTCGAAGTAAATCTTTAAATCGTTCCCATGCATCCAAAACAGCCTCATCTTTCTCTTGCCTAAATAAAATTATATCATTTCGAAATCTAACATTCCTTGTTGGAGGAAAGTATTTTTGCAAAAATCTATCGGCAAGCTCTTGCCAAGTGGTTATCGAGTGAGGTGCATGTGCGTTCAGCCAAGATTTTGCTTTGTCCCTTAATGAAAAAGGGAAAAGCCTTAGTCTTAATGCCTCATCACTAACACCTTGCAATTGAAAGGAATCGGTCATTTCTAAAAAAGATTTTAAGTGCGAGTGCGGATCCTCAGATGGCGATCCTCCAAATTGACCCATGGCTTGGATCATTTGAAACATCACCGGTTTGAGTTCAAAATGCGTTGCAACAATATTGGGTCTCAAAATTCCGGAGCTTAAATCACCAACTCCGGAAGTAGAATAGTCCCGTATTTTTCGATCTTTGTTATCGGCAATCGTGATTGTGGTCTCCACTATAGGTGGCGGTACTGCAGCCATGTTCACAGTGGGGATCACAGGAGGTTGTCGATTTGTTTTCTTGCTTCTTCGTGTTTTTCGCAACGTTTTTTCTATTTCGAGATCTATTGGAACCAAATGTTCGAGTTGTCGCCGTGGCATACAATACGAACAGCTTAGAAAAACTAGTTACTCGGGCTCGAACAAAAACTAATGTCTTGAGATTTAAAATCACGCCAGTCCCCGGCAGCGGCGCCAAAAACTTGTTACGTGCGAAATATGTGTTTTAATCGCAGTGGGTTGCAAACTGTCCACAGTGGGAAGTGCAAGTGTACACTGTCCACTATGATCGTCACAGCAAGTAATAGTTGGTAAAATACCAGAATCGAATCCACAGAGACTGGACAATCAAGACAATACGGTTCTCATGAGCTCCTTTTACAAGTTTCAACTAGAGAGGAAAATAATACTTTGGTTTGGTTTGGTAAAATAGCTTCTTGCAACGATTTACTAAATGTTAAAAAGGAGGAATGTAGGTTAGATTTTCCCTAAATTTTATCTCAAATACTCGGTCCTTAGAGTGATCCTCGTATTTGTGGTGGACATTTTCGCTAGAAAAACCCGGTTACAAAATACTCACACCGTTAGATAAAAATCCCATACTCTTAGTACTTGTTGTTTTGTCAATGGTAATCTCTAAGTGGACCTTTTCAGGCCTCGATGGAATGTGTAGAGACAAATACTCTAAGTGTTTTTAATACACAAATTAGCTTGCCTACTACTCCAGTGGGCAGAGATTAGCTCACTGTGCCGACCTCACTTTCGTAAGTGTCATAAGAATTCTTTCGAATCCCCTAGCATCATTCAAGCTCGTGTCACTGCGTTCTACTCATTTCTAAGTTAAGAACTAGACTTTAGATCCTTGCAAGTGATCGGCTTGTTCGCATCCTTGGGTAAATATCGAGAATGAAAGACCAAAACAACAAATATTCTAAGTATAAAGATTACCCAAGCATTTTTGATAAAATCCAGGTACTTCTCCTTCCTACATCCCAAAGGATGTTTAGTCTAACATTTCTGAAGTAAAGAAAGCAAGAGATGAAGATTTGCACATAATAAAACTAAAAGTGATTTAAATTAACTGCCCACAGTGGGGAACGAGAAGTCGTCCCTGCACTGTGTATTTCGGACTACAACAGAAAATAAATTACTGAAATTAAATGCTAAGTTACTACAGTAAATGAAAGCTTACAACTTAAAGAAAATGCTAGATAAATTGCAAGATAGATGGCTCCTAATAAATGAGACCCAACACCCCTTTTTATACCAAGGAGGAGGTGTTGGTCTTTACACAAAAAGGGTTTTCCAAGGTGTAAGGACTGCAGGGCAATGCTGAAATCAGCCCATAGGGTAATGCTTCAATCCTCCATGTATAGCTCTTATTACCCAATGGTCTTTTAGAAGTCAACTTTTGCAAGTACAAAGGGGTGTACTTGATGCTATCTTCAATGAGAACTACCTTGTACTTCTCCAGCCATTTCTCTGCCAAATGAACCTTCCTCCTCCAGAAAATTAGATTCCAACTAAAAGTTTCTTTTTCTTTTCTTTTTGCTCTGCTCGAAGAGTGGGGAACCGGAGTGGGCACTGTATACGTCACTGCGGATGAAAAATCGAGAAAACACCCAAAACTTCCCCAAATAATTTATTAAAGACCATGGTTCACTCCTTTTGCTCGTTTTCGTAAATCATACCAAGAATGGGGGTTTTTAGAAGTGAAATGGCTAAAATTGACAAAATAAAGTGGGAAATAAATGGAAATAATAACTCTAAAAATAGAGTTATACAGAAATAAATCAATCAAAGCAATAACTTAAGTAATACTAGACATTTATTTATTTACAGAAGATAAAGCTATACTTACAGAGGATTGTCAGACCATGTTTATCATTCCTAACTTACCCACCAAAAAGTTGAATCTTTTCTCGTCTAGTGCTTTGGTGAATAAGTCAGCGAGTTGATATTCTGTTGGTACGAAATGCATTTCGATTGTACCGTATTCAACATGATGTTTCAAGAAATGGTACCTTATATCGATATGCTTGGTTTTTGAGTGTTGCACAGGATTGGCAGAGATAGCAATGGCACTTTTGGAATCACAGAAGATGGGTATTTTGAATAAGATGTGGCCGTAGTCTTTTAGCTGAGTCTTCATCCATAGAACCTAAGAACAACAGCTAAGAGCAGCAACGTATTCAGCTTCTGCAGTGGATGTGGAGACACAATTATGCTTCTTGGAGGTCCAACTGACTAGTTTACCACCTAGGAATTGACAACTCCCAGAGGTACTCTTTCTGTCAAGCATGCATCCTCCATAGTCTGAATCTGTATAAGCTTTAAGACTAAAACCAGAGTTCTGTGGATACCAGAGACCAAGATTTTTGGTCCCCTTTAGGTATCTAAAGATTCTCTTCACCGCATCATAATGTGATTTCTTAGGATTAGCTTGATAACGTGCACAAAGACATGTGGCATGCATGATGTCAGGTCTGCTTGCTGTTAAGTATAACAGAGATCCAATCATGCCTCTGTAGAGAGTGCATTCAACAGAGATACCATTTGGATCTAAGAATAACTTATTTCCAGTGGCCATTGGAGTTTTCATTGCAGAGGTATCAGAGAGTTTATATTTTGACAGAATGTCAGAGACATATTTGGCTTGATTTATAAAAATTCCCTCTGAAGTTTGTTTGACTTGAAGTCCGAGGAAGAATGTTAATTCTCCCATCATACTCATTCAAACTCACTCTGCATGAGTTTTTCAAAACTTTTACACTCTTCTGAATTAGTAGACCCGAAAATTATGTCATCCACATAGATTTGTACAAGCATTATCTCACCCTTTTTATGTTTATAGAATAAGGTAATATCTGTTGTACCTCTGTTGTAGCCATTGACTAGAAGGAAGGTAGAAATTCGTTCGTACCATGCTCTTGGAGCCTGTTTCAGTCCGTATAGAGCCTTTTCAAGGTAGTATACATGCCTTGGAAACTTTGAGCTTTCAAACCCTGGTGGCTGATTTACGTAAACCTCTTCTTGGATTTCACCGTTTAGAAAAGCTGGTTTTACGTCCATCTGATAGACTTTAAAACCTCTGTGGGCTGCGAAGGCTAAGAATATTCTTATTGCTTCGAGTCGTGCGACAGGGGCAAAAGTCTCATCGTAGTCTATGCCTTCTTCTTGTCTATATCCCTTTGCTACTAATCTTGCTTTGTTTCTGATGACCACTCCATCTTCATCCTTCTTGTTTCTATAGACCCATTTAGTCCCAATGGCCTGTTTCCCTGGTGGCAGAGGTACTAAAGTCCATACTCGGTTACGCTCAAACTGCAGAAGTTCGTCTTGCATGGCGTCTATCCAGTTTGGGTCATCTAGAGCCTCAGAAATCTTCTTTGGTTCTATCACACTAATAAAATTTGTAAAGAAACAAAATATAGCAGTGGCAGATCTTGTTTTTATTGGGTCAGAAGGTTCTCCAATTATTTGGCTTGGAGGATGACTTTTTGTCCACTGAGTTGTGCGTGGAAGATGATCATCAATGTCATCGAACCTTTCTCCAGAGGCTTCTTGTGTTTCTTCTTGTGTAGCCTCTGTCGTTCTTTGTCCCTTGGTAGTTGATTCTACCGTTTGTGGAATGATTGGTATGAGTGGTGGTGGAGTTTGTTCCTCTGATGACGTATAGTCTTGGTCCTCGATTTCCTCTGTAATTGGTTCTTCTGTGGATTGTGGAGTTTGTTTTTCAGCAGCTTCTGTGGTCGTTTTTCTTGATGTTTCATCTTCTTTATTTTCTTCTTCGACAATTGCATCTGTAGTATTTATAGAAGAAGATGAAGCATTATTTGGACCTGTTAGAGTCATACTTGTAGGATTTTGTCCGACAGAGGATGGTTCTTCAGAAACTCTGATGGTTCCAACAGAAGGATCAATGTCATTGTTGAACATCTCTAAAAATAGAAGATCCAAATCTTCTTTTGTTCTTGAGGTGTCAGAGGATTTCCCTTTAATTCCGAGTTCTGAACTGATTTGCTCAGAAGTCATTTGGAATGAATCATCAAAACAAACATTGATGCTTTCTACAATCTTGCGAGACTTTGTAAGGAATGTTCTGTAGGCTTTGGAAGTGGCAGAGTATCCAATGAATTTGCCTTCATCAGCTTTTACTTCAAACTTTCCTCTTGAATCTCTGTCGTATAAAACAAAGCATTTGCATCCGAATACATGGAAAAACTTGATGTTTGGCCGCCTTTTGTGAAGCAATTCGTAAGGCGTCTTGAGATGTCTTTTCACAATGGTTGAACGATTCTGTGTATAACATGCAGTAGAAATTGCTTCTGCCCAAAAGTTCATTGATAATCCGCATGCTGATAGCATAGTTCTTGCGGCCTCCACAAGTGTTCGATTCTTTCTCTCGACTACACCGTTCTGTTGTGGAGTGCGAGCGGCAGAGAAGTTCTGTGATATTCCTTCTTTAGAAAGATAGGCTTCAATGACACAGTTTTTAAACTCTGTGCCATTGTCACTTCTTAACTTCTGTATTCTGCAGTCATAAAGAACTTGGATTCTTTTCATTAGATTTATCAATATAATTGGAACATCTGATTTCTTTCTAATAAATTCAACCCATGTGAAACGTGAATACTCATCAATTAGGACAAGTATGTGTTTCTTGCCACCTAGGCTCTGTATAGCAATGGGACCGCAGAGGTCGACATGTAGCATGTACAGAGGCCTAGTGCAAGACACGTCTGTTTTGCCTTTGTGGGAAGCCCTTCTGTGTTTTCCCATTTCACAGGCCGAACACAAGTGATCCTTATTGAATTTAACATTTGGCAAACCTTTAACTAGATTGAGTTTTACTAGTTTATCCAAGGTGTGAAAGTTTAAGTGACAGAACCTGTTGTGCCATAACCAAGCTTCTTCACTTTTGCAGGCTACTAGGCAAACTTTGTCCTTGGATTTTGAAGTAAAATTCATTAGGTATAGATCACCTCTTCTTTCAGCTCGCAGAAGTTCCATTCCTGTGTTTTCACTTTGTAGAGAGCAGAAAGTTCTTTTGAATAACACATCGAATCCTGTATCACAGAGTTGACTTACACTTAGTAGGTTGTGTTTGAGGCCATTCACATATGCAACTTTGTATACAGAGACATTTTCTTTCTGTATGACTCCATAGCCTTTGATGTGTCCCTTCATGTTGTCTCCAAAATTTACAGATCCACCATCGTGTGTTTCTTTGTATGTGGATAGTAATCTTCTGTCGCCAGTCATGTGCCTTGAGCATCCGGAGTCAAGATACCAAATTGGCACATGTTGCTTCTGTAAGACAATCATAGAGACTTAGGTACCCATATCCACATGGGTCCAATATTGTTAGAATTTTTCAAGTTTGCCTTAGCATTCTTGAAATACATTTTATCTTTTGTAGGAAAATCAGATTGTTTCTTTCTAGGTTCTGACTTTGGAATTTCAGTGGTGAGAAAGCAATCTGGACTTGAGAAGTGTTTATTCAATTTAAACATAAGATCAAAACAATGACAGTATTGAATATGAGATGTGATTTGTTTGAACTTTTCATTGAATTCATTAAACTGAGCCACAGAGGCATTACATTCTTTCTTAACATTAGATTTCCTATTACAAGAAGATCTATGAATACTAGAATGTTGTTTGCAAAAGTCTTGTCTAGTTCCTGCCTTCTGTGACTTTCTTCTGTGGTGAACATCTTTCTTCACTGTCACAGAGGAAAAAGATTTGTTAGCTTTAGGTCATTTTCCCTTTTGTTGCCAAATGGGATTCTCTTTAATTTTCCTTAAAGGTTTTGAAAATTTGAAGCTTTTAGGATTTTCAGAGGCCTTTTTCAGATTTTCAAGCTCTGTAGAGGTTTTGACTTGTATACACATTTTGAGAAAATCTGGACAGATGGGTATCTCTGTGATTTTCTCTTTTGGAGAAATTGTTCTGTTAAGAACTTCAGAGGAGAATTTAACATCCTCTGTGTCATAGTGAATTATCCCTGATTTAAAATCAGTCTCTGAGTCGTCAGAGGCTGAATCGTCCTCATATACAGAGTTTGAGTCATTTCTTTCGACAGAGGCTGGATTTTCTGAGCATGTATCGTACGAGCTTTCTTCCTCTGTAGAAAAACTTTCATAAATGGCAGAGGTTTCTGATGAGATCTCTTCAGCGAGTTTTTGATCTATAGAAGATGTATAGAAATTTTCTAAAATATTTGATTTCAAAACTTTCAAATTTTCCTTTTCAATTGATCTTTGAAGTGTTTCTTCTGAAAAGATGGGTTTAAACTCAGGAGCTTTTGTAGATAATTTCTTTTCGTCATTTATCATACAGACAAAAGCGACCTGTGTTTGAGTTTCTGGTTTACCAAACTTAAAGATACCAATCTGATCTTGTGTTTTCAGATATTTCTTTGGTTTGATTCCTCTATTGACAGAGGTTGAAGATGATGAATCGGTGTTTTCAAACCACACATTGATCATCTTTGTATGTTTCCTTAAGTGAGGTTCTGCAGAGAGTTTAACCCTTTTACTTACAGAGAGTAAGTTTGGAAAGTTTGGTTTGTTAGTTTTTCCCAAAACAAATAGAGAAGACAGAGGTTTTAGTCGTTTATTTTCAACTCCTAAGGTAATATCACTGTACCCTATACCTCGTCTTGCTATTTGAGAGTTTACCTTTTCATATACCTTCTGTGCATCTTTATAGTTTTTAAGTAAAACTTCTCTTCTTAAAAGATCTTGCCAAAGTACCTCTCTTTCTTTTTGAAAGTATTCTTTTAGAGCTCTTATGTCTGTAGTTTCACTTCTTGAAACTGAAAGTTCTTTTGTTTTGATTTTTAAAGCATAGGTTAAATCAGAAATTTGCCTTTTTAAATGATCTATATTTTTTCTCCAATATTTTTCGACTTTTTCTTTTTCTTCAAAGATTTTGGCTTTTTCTTGAGTGAGAAGCCTTACTTCTCTCTCATTAAAGGTCAGCTTTTTCTGAATGCTTTCATTTATTTCTTTCAGTTCAATGTTAAGTTTAAATAAATCATCATCTACAGAATTAGTACTTGAGGTAGAGTTTGAAATGGATACCTCATTGTCAGTGCCGGAGTCAACTTCTGCCATGCCACAGAACAGGGCATTGGTGGGGAATTCATCGTCAGAGGTAGAATCTGAGTCGAAGTCTTCCTTGTTTGCCTCAGAATGCCCTTTGTTCGCCATTAGGGATTTTTGCGCATAATACTCAGCCTTCTTTTTGTAAAAAGCTGAGTCCTTCTGTGGGCGATTTTGTCTACTTCTGCATTCTTGTGCGAAATGACCTGGCTTGCCGCAGTTGAAACAACCTTGGGAGGTGTTTCCAGTTCGATCTTCGGACTTCTGTTGGTCTCCACCTTTCTCTGTTCGGCATTCGTTTGCGTAATGACCAGGCTTACCACATTTGTAGCATTCTTGTGTGTGGCCTACCTTGTCATTTGATCTCTGTCGGTCATTTCCTCTGTAGCTTTTGTCGCTCGACCTCTGTTGGTCATCATTTCTGTAGTCTGACCTCTGTCGGTCACTTGATTCTTCTCTTCTTCCATCATCTCTTCTACCAGAATTCCTTTGGTTATTTCTAAACTCTCTTGTCAATAGAGCCATTGATTTAGCTAATGACGCAAGAGTTATTTCTTCCTCTATCAGCTCGTCTTCTTCGCTATCAACTATTACTATCTTCTTTTTCTCCTTCTTTTTCTCTTCTGTAGATCTCTCATTTCTTGGTCTTTCCGTAGCCTCTGTAGATTTACTAACCAATGCGTATGGTACAATGGTTAGTGTTTTAGCTTGAGCTATTTGAGGCTCTTGTGCGGCTAGTGTTCCATAGAGATCAGAGAGTATCCAGGAGTCTAGATCTTGATTTGTTTGTAAAGACATAGACAGCTGAAGCCACTCATCGTTCAGGCTCTTTAGAAACATGACGTTATTTTCTTTCGTGGTTCTGTGAATACCAGACTTTCTGCATTTGTTTATGAGAGAGTTGAACCGATCATATGTTGTTTGCAGAGATTCTGTTGCAGAGGCTCTGAAGGCATGATACTCGTTTATGTATTGTGCCCTTCGGTTCTTCTGTGTTTTAGCACCCCCTTCCAACTGTCTTTCTAATTCTTTCCAGAGATCGTGCGCTGTTTCGCATGCATCTAAGGATTGAAAAATTTCGTTGGGGATAGCCATGATCAGTATTCTTTTTGTTTTTTGTGCAACTTCATCTTCTGCCTTATCTTCATTTGACCATTCTTCTTTTGGCTTAGGTTTTTGATGTTCAGGGGTTTCAGGAGATTCAGCAGTAGTTGGTACACGTGGCATAGTTATCATAGGAACCGGAGGAAGATTGTATAGATATTGTTTGAGAGTTTTTTCAGTACCCTCAAAAAAATGAACCATTCTTATTTTCCATTGAGGATACTCATCTCTAAGAAGAGTAGGAGGTTTGGTTAATGAGCCAGCAGTGAAAAAGTTATTTGTATTTGTCATTTTGAGGAAAGGATAATCTGATGGAGGATTTATGAGTATGAAGATCTGGAAGGTTTTCTGGGTACACCTAATATCCAGAAATATGGTGATGAAGAGAAAGAAAGTAATCTATCAAATAAAAGTTGTAAAACGAGGATCACTTGATATTGAAAATCAAGCTTTGCTCTGATACCAATTGTTGGTTCCCGTTTTGCTTTAAACAAGATTATCAGATCTATTAGTTCAAGTTAATGTTTGATGTGGAAGCGTATTTGAAGAACTAACAGATAAGTTTGATAGATTTAGACCAAAATATAAATAAACAATGAACATGAAATAATATTTCAAAGTTTACTGAATATATATTAAAAACAGATTTAAGAACAATGAGTAAGAAAAGCTTCAAAATAGATATGACTCTTAAGGTTAATAAGCTTTTTGTGTTCTTATGATGGTCGATTTATATGTGATTGATAAGGAAGAACTCAACATGAGTCTTCCTTATATACTACTCTAAAGGGGACCATAAAGCATATGCTACTATTCAGACGGTACAGATGAATAGTTGAACGGATGTCGTGAACAGTTGCAAGAACGGCATGAACAGTAAGACGTGTTGTATTGCATTTAAGGCAGCAGACGTCTATTATGTACTAAGCCCTATTGAGTCCAATCAGAGTTTGACACGTCGACGTTGGACAGGGCATGCTACCATGCAAGTTGATGAACGGGTCCTGTAACAGTAGCAAGATATTATAAATATCTACAAGTCTTTTAGTGAGGACCACAGAGGCTCTGTAATGAGTTACAGAGGTTCTGCGGTCTGGTCCTCTGTGGAGCAGTCTTTCCTATATTCTGAGATATTGGTCTTCTTTGCGCGTATGACAGAGCTTCTGTAGCGCGCCTCTTTAGCTTCTGTAGATTCTTGATCTTGAGCCCTCGGTAAGTCCGACAGAGCCTCTGTAAGAGGCTTTCTTCACTTAGCCTATTTTTCACTACTTCTAAATACTTCTATGATTAGGAAGATTGAAGCTAACAGGACTCCTAGACGCGGGGGTGTCACAGGACTCGGTTCTGGAGTCCTATGATCGCGTATGTATTCTAACTTAAGGGTCTTGTCTGTAGCGTATCCCAGAAGTTTCTTTGGCAGAGGTCTGCAGAATGGGTATTCATCTTCGTGCTCTGTTGGGGTGTTTTTGTTCAGGGGATACATTCTGGCCGTTGGTCCCTCCATTGGCCATTTTTGTAGACGGAGCAGAGGTTCTAGTAGTACACCCAGAATACGTTGATATTGCAGAGGAGGTAGAGCATCTTTTGATCGTCCCTTGGCCTTCTGAGAGGAGATTCTTCTGTCAATGGTGTTGACCATTTCTTGCATCATGATGGTGGAGTAGTCCAGAGGTAGATCATAATATACCCCGTACATTATGGTCAAGATTTGGTGAGAAGTTTGGTCTGGACTACCCACCTTCCCTATTAGGCACCGATTTAGGATTGAGAAGAGCGTATTCCACAGAGGAGGAAGTCGATTTCTTCTGAAATCATTTCTTTTCCTTAGGGTTGTGTTGTACCCCAACATTTCAACAAAACGGTAGAGCTCTTCGTCTGTAGGTTCCTCTGCGTACTTCTTTATACCTAGTAGTCCTTTGGTTGGTAGGCTGAACTCTAGTGAGAACATGGTTCTGTTGAATTTGAGTTCGAGGTGTTCGGATTTGTCTGGTTTGGAGATGTAGCCCTTGATTTGTCTATCTTCGGGGTCAAATCTGCTGCTTTGCCATAATTGATTGAGATATCTGGCAGGGATTTTATTGACAGTTTTGGATAACAGGGGGTAAAGGTAATGGTTTTCCAAAATGTGAAGAAGGATGGCATGTGCTTCCCCAAAAGCAGTTTTTGAGGGAACCAGGTAGTAGTTATTGGGTTTTAAGGGAAGAACACTTTCAAAGTGTTCATGTGCGATGAAGTTTAGAAGATGGGTGGTCAGAGCAAAATCTGCTTCATAGCCGGAGTGGTCTTGTTCTAGGTTTCTGGCAATTTCCTGGTTTTGGGAGTTCTCAGAATGAGATGGGGAGTTCACCGGAGCATTGGAGGTTGAAGCCATTTCGATAATCTTGAAGAAGGAAGGTATAACTTGGAAGTTGCAGGTTTTGCAAGGTTTGCCGGAGAAGATGAAAAGAGTAAGTTCGTAAACGTTTAGAGGTAATGGTAAGTTGGGTTTTATACTGAAGAGGTGAAAGTGAATAATATTTGGGATCCGTAATTGAGTACATACGCCTGGTTCAACTTTCCAGGAGAACGTGTGCCACACACATCCAATGGGAGAATGCCGCGTCAGAAATGTCAGAACACGATTAGACGTCGTGTGCGGCCCATTAATGCTTGGCGCGTGGGCATTTCTTCATTGTGAGTTTTGTCACTCGTAGTAAATAACCCATATTGTTACAGAATTTCCATAAAAGGTCAAGTGTCAGAGTCAACAGAGGCTCTGTGGTGGAGTGAGCTCTGTGATCTGAAACTTGTCTTTTTGTTTCCTCTGATGCTTGCACCTTTACCAAAAACATTTGAAAGATCATTGGAGAGGATCGATAGATCTTTAGTACAAAATGTTCATTCACAGAGGCTTTGAGACTTCTGTCAGAGCCAGCAGAGGCTCTGAGATTGAGAATTTCTTATAACTAAAGATTTATGAAACTTTTGGATCATCCAAGGTTTTCATTGTGTTAAACACTGTTTTTAGGATATATTGGGAAATTTGTGTCCTGGAAAACTGTTTTGGAAATGGATTTTGTTCGAGACATACTCTTAGAGTGGCTAGTTTGGGCGTCAGAGACTCTTTGGTGGAGTGAGCTCTTTGCCCATAAGACTTTCTTCCAGTATCCTTGTGTGTTCATTTGTACGTACAAATCCTTAAAGAAGACATTTAAGTTTGATCGACAGAGTTTCCTTATGAAATTTGCAGTTCTAGAGGATCCGGCTTACAGAGGCTCTGTTGAGCTCAGCAGAAGCTCTATGACCTTAAATTTCCTATAACGGAAGGCTCGAAAATCTTTTTGATCATTTCTTGTTTGGAATGTCTTAAATAGTGTTTATAAGACGTATTTTGAAATTTGTGTCCTAGAAAATTGTTTTCAAAAAGGATTTGTACGAGTTACTTACCTTTGGTTCTCCTTTGTTCGGCAAAAATACCTGACTTCTGTAGATATGGTTGATCATATCTCTTCTTTTGCTCCCCCTTGAATGATCAACCTCTGTAGATCAGTTCAAGGTCTCCTTCTGCTCCCCCTTGACCTATGCTTGGATCAAATGAGATAAGTTGGGCACAGAACATAGGTCAAGGTTATCAAAGGTTCTGTGGCGATTGTCATACTCTGAGCAATCCCACAGAAGCTCTGTTGGTTACAGAACTTTTGATGATTAAGAATTTACATACAGAAGAGTTTAAATATATACATATTTACAAGAAGATCAAATCTTACTTACAGAGGGTTCAACTCATGTTTATCATTCCCAACTTACCCACTAAGAAAAGGAATCTTTTCTCATCTAGTGCCTTGGTGAATAAGTCTGCAAGCTGGTATTCAGTGGACACAAAGTGCATTTCAATTGTGCCATGTTCAACATGATGCTTTAGAAAGTGATAACGAATATCGATATGCTTTGTTTTTTAGTGTTGTACTGGATTGGCAGAGATTGCTATGGCACTTTTGGAATCACAGAAGATGGGAATCTTGTATATGTTGTACCCATAGTCCTTGAGCTGAGTTTTCATCCACAGAACTTGAGAGCAACAGCTAGCAGCAGCAACATATTCCGCTTCTGCTGTAGATGTAGACACACAGTTTGCTTCTTCGAAGTCCAGCTGACTAGATTACCTCCTAGGAATTGACAACTCCCAGAGGTGCTCTTTCGATCAAGCTTGCATCCTCCATAATCTGAATCTGTGTATGCCTTAAGACCAAAACTAGAGTTCTTCGGATACCAGAGTCCAAGATTTTTGGTCCCTTTAAGGTATCTGAAGATCCTCTTTACAGCAATATAGTGGGATTCCTTTGGGTTAGCTTGATATTTTGCACAGAGGCATGTGGCATACATTATATCATGTCTACTTGCGGTTAAGTATAAAAGAGACACAATCATACCTCTGTAGAGCTTGCACTCTACAGATGTGCCATTTGGATCTGAAAATAACTTATTTCCAGTGGCCATTGGGGTCTTTATTACAGAGGCATCAGAGAGACTATATTTTGAAAGTATGTCAGAGACATATTTAGTTTGATTTATGAAAATTCCCTCTGATGATTGCTTTACTTGGAGTCCGAGGAAGAAGGTTAATTCTCCCATCATACTCATTTCAAACTCACTCTACATGAGTTTTTCAAAATCTTTGCATTTTTGTGCATTTGTAGACCCGAAAATGATGTCATCTACATAGATCTGTACAAGCATAATCTCCTCACCATTTCTTTTATAAAACAAAGTAGTATCGGTTGTACCTCTTTCGTAATTGTTATCGAGAAGAAAGGTTGAAAGTCTTTCGTACCATGCTCTTGGAGCCTATTTTAGTCCATACAGAGCTTTGTCAAGGTAATACACGTATTTTGGGTACTTGGAGCTTTCAAACCCTGGTGGCTGCTGGACATATACTTCTTCTTGGATTTCGCCATTCAGAAAGGCCGATTTTACATCCATTTGAAATACTTTGAAACCTCTGTGGGATGCAAAGGCTAAAAATATTCTTATAGCCTCGAGCCGTGCGACAGGGGCAAAGGTTTCATCATAATCGATGCCTTCTTCTTGACGATATCCCTTGGCCACCAATCTTGCTTTGTTTCTAATGACCACCCCATCCTCATCTTTCTTGTTTCTAAAGACCCATCTTGTCCCTATTGCTTGTTTCCCTCGTGGCAGAGGTACTAGGGTCCATACCTTGTTTCTCTCAAACTGTAGAAGCTCTTCTTGCATAGCATCTACCCAGTTTGGATCATCTAGGGCTTCAGAGATTCTTTTTGGCTCGATCACACTGATAAAATTTGTAAAGAAACAAAAATTAGCAGTGGCTGATCTTGTCTTGACCTTTTAAGAAGGGTCGCCAATTATAAGATTTGGAGGATGGCTTTTCGTCCACTGTGTTGTTCTTGGAAGATGGTCATTTGAGTCATCAAAATTAACTTTTGTGGTTGCACACTGCAGTTCTGGTGCAACCTCTGTTGTTGATGGTTCTTCAGCTTGTGGGAGGATTGGAATGAGAGTTGGAATTTGTTCCTCTGAGGAAGTAGAGACTGAGTCTTCGTTTTCCTCTGGTATTGATTCCTCTGTAGTCGCTGGAGTTGGTATTTCAGGAGCCTCTGTGGTTGAGTCCTTGGTTGTGTTATCTTCAGCTTCTGTTCGCTCCCCCTCAGCATGTGCATCTGTATGATTTACAGAAGAGGATGAAGTATTTAATGGACCAGTTAGAGAGATACCTGACTCAGTCTGGTTTGCAGAAGACGTTTCTCCAGACGCTCTGATGTCTCCAGCAGAGGGATCAATATCATCATGGAACATCTCTTCAAATAGAAGATTTAAGTCTTCTTCTCTTGTCTTTGAGATGCCATAGGATTCCTTCTTTAGACCGAGTTCTGAACTGATTTGTTCAGAAGTCTTTTGAAAGGAATCGTCAAAAGATACATTGATGCTTTCTACGATGGATCGAGACTTCAGAAGGTACACTCTGTAAGCTTTTGAAGTGGCAGAGTATCCTATGAACTTTCCTTCATCTGCTTTCACCTCAAACTTTCCTCTTGCTTCTCTATCATTTAAGACAAAGCACTTGCATCCAAATACATGAAAGAATTTGATGTTTGGTTGCCTTTTGTTGATCAAATGATAAGGTGTCTTGATGTGCCTATTTACAATGGTTGATCGATTTTGGATGTAGCATGCGGTTGATACTGCTTCTGCCCAAAAAGACATTGGTAATCCACATGCTGTCAGCATAGTTCTTGCAGCCTCCACAAGCGTACGGTTCTTTCATTCAACCACGCCATTTTGTTGTGGGGTGCGTGCAGCAGAGAAGTTCTGTGATATGCCTTCTTCTGTAAGATAGGTTTCAATGACAGAGTTTTTGAACTCTGTGCCATTGTCGCTTCTTAGTTTCTGAATCCTGCACTCATACAGAACTTGGATTATTTTCATTAAATTTATCAGAATGTTTGGAACATCTGATTTCTTTCTGACAAATTCAACCCATGTAAATCTTGAGTATTCGTCGATCAAAACAAGTATATATTTCTTGCCACCTAGGCTCTGTGTAGCGATTGGACCGCAGAGGTCGACATGAAGCATGTACAGAGGCCTAGTGCAAGATATATCAGTTTTGCCTTTATGGGAAGCTCTTTTGAGTTTTCCCATTTCGCAGGCAGAGCACAAATGATCTTTATTAAACTTGACATTTGGCAGACCTTTAACTAAATCAAGTTTAACAAGCTTATCTAGAGTATGAAAGTTTAAATGACAGAACCTGTTATGCCATAACCAGGCTTCTTCGCTTTTACAGGCAACAAGGCAGAGCTTGTCTTCCTTGTTCTTGGCACTGAAGTTCATGAGGTATAAATCACCTCTTCGTTCGGCTCGCAGAAGTTCGACTCATGTGTCCTCGCCTTGTAGAGAGCAGAATGTTCTTTTGAACATTACGTCGAAACCCGTATCGCAGAGTTGGCTAACACTGAGAAGATTGTGTTTAAGGCCATCCACATATGCAACTTTGCATACGGTTATGTTCTCCTTCTTAATGACTCTGTAGCCTTTTATATACCCCTTCTTGTTGTCACCAAAGGTCACAGATCCTCCATCGAGTTTATCTTTGTAGGAGGATAGTAGACCTCTGTCGCCAGTCATGTGCCTCGAGCATCCGGAGTCAAGATACCAGATTGGCACATACTTCTTCTGCAAGACAATCAGAGAGTTTTAGGTACCCATATCCAAATGGGTCCAGCTTTGTTAGGGGTCTTCAAGTTTGCCTTAGCATTCTTGGATTTGGTTTTAGCTTCTTTTGAAGAACCATTTTGTTTCTTCTTACCCTTGAATTTAGTATTCTTTTTGGGTGTAGAGAGGAAACAGTGTGGACTTGAGAAGTGTTGATTTAATCGACACATGAGATCAAAACAATGACAATAATGAATGTGCGAAGAGATTTGCTTGAACTTTTCATTGAAAACATTAAATGGGGGCACAGAGGTATTACATTATATCCTAACATTTGACTTCCTATTACAAGAAGACCTGTGTAGGCTAGTTTGTTGTTTGCAAAATCCTCTATTGAGAGTAGCCTTCTGTTGACCCCTTCTGTGGTGAACTTCTGCTGGTTTCACTATCACAGAAGAAAGAGTTTTGTTATTGTCAATCCACTTACCCTTCTGTTGCCATGTTAGTTGTTCTTTAATAGGCTTGAAGGGTTTTGAAAACTTTGAACTCGTTGGATTTTGAGAGGACATTTCTTTTTGTTGTTTAATTTTCTCAAGCTCAAGAGAGGTTTTGGCTTGTATACACATGTTCAAAAAGTCTGGACAGATAGGAACTCTTGTGATTTTCTCCATGGGATGAATAGTTCTGTTAAGAACTCCAGAGGGTAGTTTAAAATCCTTTATGTCATAAGGTCCTATCTCTGACTTAGAGACAGTCTCAGATTCGTCAGAGGATGAATCATCCTCATATACAGAGGTTGAGTCACTTAGTTCTCTTTCGACAGAGGCTGGATTTTCAGAGCATGTGTCATACTTGCTTTCATTAATTTCCAAGCCAACAGAAGTATCCATTAAGGTTTCATCAGAGAGATTTTGACTATTGTTGAAAGTATTGGGGCATTCATAAAAGTTGTTTGTAATACCACGGGTAAGTTCGTTAGTTAAATGTTAGTTCCGTTCAAATATTGTTAACTTTAAAATTGGAAGTTAAAGGTAAGTTTGGGTTAAGTTAAGAGTTAAAGGTGTTTCGTCATTTATGGATAGTTTAGGGACTAAAGTGGTATTTTGGGTTTGATAATATCCCTTTTGATGAAATCAGATATTTCATATTTCTAAAAATATCCAGAAACATACCAGGGTGTATGTGTGAGTGTTTGAGAGAGTAACAAGAAAGAAAGAAAGGGTTTTTGGCTAAGACATCAAATTGGTGACCTTGGAAGTGATTTCAGGTATGTTTCTTTTACATTTTATGTGTGTAATTGCTAGTAGATAGTTTCTGTTGGATTAGAATTGTCAAATCTGGACTGGGGTTAAAATCCGTAGATTTCTAGGCTTAAAATATGCAAACCGACAGAGGTTTCCGGATAGGATAAAGGTATCCGGGTAGTTTCGTTGGTAGTGTCCGGTAGTTTGATTGCTGGTGTCCGGACGATTCTTGCATCCGGTAAGTACCCCTTTTCTTTAAGTTTCCGGATAATATAAGATACCGGATGGAGTCCGGATAACTGTGGTTTCCGGATAACGTCCGGATTGAACAAGTTGTCCGGAAAGCCCTGTTGTCCGGATTGAAGGAGTTGTCCGGAAAGTCCTATTGTCCGGATAGTTTTGTGTTGTCCGAATACTTTAGCTGATTAAGTCAAACTTTGAGAGTTTTGATGCTTTTAAGTATCCAGTAGCCTGTGTTTTGTTAATTCATGGATAGGGAATGAATGAGGGCTGAATGTACTGGGGACTTGACTTAAGTTCGGATTTGGGGGTAAAATTTGAGGATTAGAGTTATCTAGAGTACTTAGCTTTAGTAAGACTTATATGTTTTATATGGTAAAGAGATATCTTCATCTATTTGTTTCAGATACTGTGAATCGAAGGTGAAAGTAGAATTCCTTGTGGAGAACTAGAAAGAAATTTAATAAAGCAAACCGATGAGTTTTTACTTAAAATGTTTTCTAGCTGGAATACATATATGTGAATAAGTGTAATAATGTGCATATGGTGTTTATATGAGTATTACACTGCATGAGTGCTAGTTGGCCGGGCTTAGGACCGGTGTATGTTGGATGTACAGAGGGACAGTGGTGTTGGCTGTATTTAGTACAGTGGTGTAAATTGATTAGTTGGCTCGCAACCAATTAATATGGCCAAGAGAATGAGATGAAAAGATACATGATGCATGAGTCTTAGTTGGTATTCCTATGTGAATTATGTGTATGATGTTGTGCAAATGGTTTTTTTACTAACGGGGATTTTCTCACTAGACCTCAAGGTCTAACCCTCATTTTGTTTTAAAAATATGTATTCCATGTCGTGGATCGAGTAAGAGCAAATAAGAAGGTTAAACCGCGAATAGCTTTTGGAGGACTATGTAGTTGAAGACTATGATGTGTTTAGTAGATATAGCATGTTGTTAGTAATGATGTAATTTACTATGTAAACGTTTGTAATGATGTACTGAATGTTTGTAAAATACTAGGGGACCGTATTTGTTATATAATGTATCTCTTGTTTTAATGACGTTATGCAATGTATGCTATTTGAACTATGTATGGGATTTCGGGTCGTTACAGATGGTATCAGAGCCCTAGTTTAAGGGATTTAGGTATTAGTATCTGTACCTAGACTTAAACTGCATGTGAAGTAGGATGTCCCTATTATTGTAGAACCTTGGGGTGTTAAATATAAAAAGGTAGAAGGAACATCATGTAAGGTAATTTCATTTTACACCTTGCCAGTGTAATTGTGATCTTACAGGTACATGTTTGAACTGGATTACCTTGTTGTATGGGGTATGTGCTTATATGTATATTAACCTTGTCTGAATCAACAGAATGGCAAGTGGTACTAGACAAACGAATCGGGAAGGAGGAGGAAATCCGAATAGAACAAACCCAACAGCCGGAGGAAGGGGAAGAGGGGGAGAAAGAGGTGGAGGCAGAATTGGGGGTAGAACTGGAAGTGAAGCTCCGCCGCGAGGTAATGAATTTGTTACTAGGGACGATTTAACAGCCGAAATGGGAAGACTACAGGCCAGTATACAAGCCATGTTTGATCGAACTCGTCATAATGAAGCTGATACACCAGATCGTGGTCAGGAAGACGAGATGCCTATTACACCTACAATCACACCAGTACTAAGAAAGTGTGACTATAAAATGTTCTTAAGTTGTAAGCCTCCAACTTACTCAGGAGATCGGGATCCAGTGAAAGCTATGAAGTGGCTGAAGGAAATAACAGCTATCTTCAAGACTAGTAAATGCGCTGAAGAGGATAGGGTACTCTATGGAACTGCAATGTTGAAAGGCGATGCCTTATACTGGTGGGAAGCACATATGACCTCGGGAGGATCTGATATATATTCTACTTACTCTTGGGAAGAAATCGTGATAGCTTTCAGGAAACAGTTTTGTCCTCAAGTCGCAGTTAAACAATTGGAAGGGGAGTTTATGAACTTGCAGCAAGGGAATTTGTCAGTTCGGGACTACACCGCTCGTTTCTTGGAAAAGTCTCGTGTTGCGGAATACTATGTTGCTACGGAGGCCATGAAGATTGAAAGGTTTATCTTTGGATTGAATGCAGAAGTCATAAGTTTTGTGATTGCTAAAGGACCAGATACTTTCTCCGCCGCAGTAGACGCCGCGGAAACCGTGGAACAAGATAAAGGGAGAATTACTAGTGATAAGAATGTGGGGAAAAGAAAGTGGGAAGGACCGCAGTATGATCCGAAGAAGTCCAGGTTTCAGCGATTTGATAAGCGTCCACCTTTCCGACCAGTTGAAAGACCTTGCCCAAAGTGCCACCGTTTTCATCAAGGAAGTTGTCAAGTGGATTCTAGAAACTGTTATAAGTGCGGAAAGATCGGTCATATTGCTAAAGACTGTCGAGTGGTTAGATTTTGTTACTCGTGCAATTCTCCTGATCACCTTCAGTCCGATTGTCTACTGGGGAGATTACAACCGGGTGGTACGTCAGTAAGACCAACGGGTGTTAGACCGGTAGTACCTAGGCCAGGAGTACCAAGAGCAAGAGGTCGTGCCTTCCAGATAACAGAGCAAGAAGCAGATGAGACTCCCGATGTGGTTACAGGTACATTCTTAATAAATTCTACACGTGCTAAAGTGTTATTTGATTCCGGTGCAAACCGATCGTTTGTGTCGCCTTCTTTTGCTGCCTATATGCATTTAAAGCCTAAAGTGTTAGATCATGCGTTAATGGTAGATACGGCTAATGATAATCAAGTACCGGTTAATGAGGTATTTGATAGTTGTGTGATAAACATAGATGGGTGTGGAGTGCCTATTCAGTTATTTCCTATAGCCTTGATCGAGTTTGATGTGGTAGTGGGAATGGATTGGTTAGCCGAGAATCAGGCTAATATAGTTTGTGATAAGAAATTGATAAATATTGTCTTACCTGAGAAGGGACCAGTAGTGATTTATGGTGACCGTAGAAATCATCACTCTTGCCTTGTATCTTTGTTGAAAGCTCGTAAGTGTATCAATAAAGGCTGCTCAAGTTACTTAGCTTATGTGATAGATATTAAGCTAGAAAAGAATAAACTGGGAGATATTCCGGTTGTTCGTGAATTTCCGAAAGTTTTTCCAGAAGATCTGACTAGCCTTCCGCCCGTTAGACAAGTAGAGTTTGGTATAGATCTGATTCCTGGTGCCGCTCCTGTAGCCCGTGCACCGAATCGTTTGGCACCTCCAGAGATGAAAGAGATGATGACTCAACTGCAGGATCTTTCAGATAAAGGCTTCATCAGACCCAGTTCTTCGCCGTGGGGAGCACCGGTTCTGTTTGTGAAAAAGAAGGATGGTTCGATGAGGATGTGTATTGATTGTCGGGAACTGAATAAGCGCACGATCAAGAACAAATATCCGCTTCCCATAATTGATGACCTCTTCGATCAATTAGTTGGAGCTTGTTATTTCTCCAAGATTGATCTAAGATCTGGCTACCATCAACTAAAGGTTAAAGAAGAAGACGCTCTGAAAACTGCTTTTCGCACACGGTATGGTCACTATGAATTCTTAGTGATGCCTTTTGGATTGACGAACGCTCCAGCTGCTTTTATGGATTTAATGAATTGGGTATGTAAGCCGTATCTCGATAGATTTGTTATTGTATTTATCGATGATATACTTATCTATTCCCGATCCAAAGAGGATCACGCACAACATCTTCGGTTAATTCTGGAATTGTTAAAGAAGGAGCAGTTATACGCTAAGTTCTCTAAGTGTGAATTCGGGCTACGGGAAGTTCAGTTTCTGGGGCATATAGTTTCCGAGAAAGGTATTCAAGTTGATCCGACGAAGGTAGAAGCAATTGAAAAATGGGAACCGCCGAAGACGCCAACGGAAGTACGAAGTTTTCTGGGTTTAGCCGGTTACTACCGGAAGTTTATAAAAGATTTTTCTCGTATCGCTACGCCTCTCACTAAGCTAACCCGGAAGAATCTAAAGTTTGAATGGAAAGCAGAACAGGATGAAGCATTCCGAATATTGAAAGAGAAACTCTGTAGCGCACCGATACTAGCATTACCTGAAGGTTCCGAAGACTTTGTTGTTTACAGTGATGCTTCCAAACTGGGATTGGGATGTGTACTTATGCAGCGTGGAAAGGTTATTACTTATGATTCGCGTCAGTTAAAAGATCATGAAAGACAGTATCCTACACACGACATGGAACTGGCAGCAGTTGTTTTCGCGTTGAAGATTTGGAGACATTACCTTTACGGCTCTAAATGTCAAATTTATACTGATGTAACGACCCGGTTTCCCAAACATACAACAAATAACATATATTGCATAACATCGTTACTTTCATAAAAGAAAATTACATAATAATTCGCATACGGTCCCATAGTCTCGAAACTACAAAATACATAAAAGCTTCCTAATCAACATCAGTCATCAAAAAGCGTCCTACTCTTTATCCTTTCCTTTGCCGCTAAAATTTCCTCGACCTGGAATACATATTTTTGAAAACAAAATGAGGGTTAGACCAAACGGTCTAGTGAGATAATCCCTGTCATTTCAAAATCGTTATAAAACCAAACAATATAAAACCATTCGTATTAAAATAGTTTATATAAAACCATTCGTATAAACACACGTATACCAATCAAGACTCGTGTATCGTGCACAACTCCTCATCCTCATTCCCCATGGCCATATTAGTTGGTTGCGAGCCAACAACACCGCTGTACAACAATTACAGCACCACTGTACAACAACTACAGCACCGCTGTACAACAACTACAGCAAACACCTCCGCCGACTATAGTTTCGGCTAACGTATATTCGTGTAGTGTAATGCACATATAAATACAATATATATATGTACCAATATATCATATTGTCATTTATAAACCTTTCATTACATTCTAATCACATATCCATCTCAATCATAAACACGTAATCACACCATATATCACATATCCAATCCATACATATCCATCTCATATATATATATCACATATATATGTATCCCAGTTGAAAACGTTTTAAAAGTAAAACTCACCTGTTTGTCTTATCAAAATGTTCTCCAATCTTTTCTCAAAGAATTCAGCTTCACTTCAATTTCACAGAATCTGAAACAATCATATACAAGTATTGCTTTACCACTTTGAACACATAGGGTTTACTAGGACTAAGAGCTTTAGATAACTCTATCTAACTCTTATCCTCAATTGTCTTCCCCAATCCCGAACTCAAGTCAAGTCCATAGTATTTTAGTCCTCATTCATATTCTATCTAAGAAGTAACAAAACACAGGTTATTGGATACTCAAAAGTGTTTAAATTCTCCAAAATGACCAAACAGCAAAAGTATCCGGATACCTCAATTTATCCGGACAACACAACTTTCCGGACAACGTGACTTTTTCGGACAACCTATACAATCCGGACGTCATCCGGACACCAAAGTAATCCGGACAGTATCCGGTATCTCGTTTCATTCGGAAAACTTAAAGAAAATAGAACTTACCCGGATAAAGAACCCGTCCGGACACCTTTAGAACATTAACCGGACACCACCCACAAACTACCCGGATACTATCAACAATACTACCCGGATACCTTCATCCTATCCGGAAACCTCTGTCTGTTTGCATAATTTCACCCCAGAAACCGACTGAATTAACCCTAGATATGAAATCGGTTATTCTACTCCGATAGAAACTACCTAATAGCAATTACACACATAATTTGTAAAGGAAACATACCTGAATTCAGTTCCAAGTGCACCAATTGATGCCTTAACCTAGCTTTCTCTTCTTTTCTCCTTCTTGCCTTCAAACACACGCACACACCTTAGGATAATATCTGAGTTTCTGTTGTTTGTGAATTATCTGATTACCAAGGGATAATATCTAACCAATATTTACCCTCTAAACCCTAAACTATCCAATAATGACCCAAAACACCCTTAACTCCTAATTTAACCCAAACATACCCTAAACATTAAATATAAAGTTAAATAAATTTAACGGAACTAACATTTGACTAACGAACTTACCCGGGGTATTACATCATCTCCCCCTTAAAAGAATTCTGTCCCAGAATTCGGTTTAAGCAAAAAGGTATGAATACTTAGTTTTCACTATTACATCAAATTCCATCAAAACCATATATTCTACTATCTAAAAAAAATAAGATCATCCCTCCATTCTCTTTTCCACTTAGAGTCAAAACTAATAACCCTTTGATGAACAAGTATGCTATTCTCAATATTACCAAAACATAAACACTAACGAATCATCATGCTATCGCTACACATTTAAGTTAAATTCACCAAACATATGATCTCTCTTATAAATTCAATCTCAATCAACAATCAAGTTAAAATCGTCTTATTTTTGCAAAGCTAATTTCGTCCTATTGGTTTCCCCAAAATTTTAAAATAATCATAATCGAAATTTTCTGCCGAATCACCCAATAATCAAATCCCCCGAATATTCAAAATAACTCGATAGATCAAATATATCACAAAAAGAAATTAACTTATATCCACATGAAACTAATCCAAATAACACCACATTTTATGCTTACTCGGAACATTTACCACTCTAATATTACTTTTTACTCCATCAATCTTTCACGACAAACGTCGTGTTCTACACTTTTACAATACTAACTCAAAAACATAAACATACACTTTCCATATAAAACTTGCTTAGCAATTACAATTTATTTCTTATACTCTTCCATGAAATAAAATTATACTCAACAAAATCATTTTATATTATGGATAAGTTCCTTAATTTTAACAAACCCGTATACCTCATTCTACCATTCCCATTTCTCATGCTAGCATAACATAACCATGATAATCACACATCAATACTTAATTACTCTTGCCACTAAATCATTCATCAAATTTATATTCACACATGCAAGACCAAGTCTAATCAAACGGTTCCACTAAAAGTTACAATAACAATCCAACACTCCAAAAATAACAACACTCTACTCTCCCATAAATCACAGAATCAACTTGGAGTATCACCTTAACCCGCAGTTAAACTTTTCTCCATAGACTATACACAACTCTATCGTCGCTTCTCTAACCCAAAATACGTCTAAGACAACCAACACTTTCTTACATGAATTACACCGATCACGAACCATAGATAACAATTGATTCCCACACTTGCCACAACATCACTCTCGCACTAATACCATGTCCTATCCAATGGTCCTTCATCCTGAGCATTATATTCGACTACTTTCCTCCACTCTCTTCTCAATATAAAACATGTTTCCCCAAGGACAGCTCACTAGGAGGTGCTCACCCACGAGCTAGCTTTCTTTCACTTCCAAACCAACCGCACACACCCAATTTCAATGATTACCATACTTAACCAACAATTTCACCACACCTCATACCAGGAACTTAACCGAGTTAATTCGAAATCACACTCAATGCTCGAAACAACCACACACTTTTCATTTCTTAAACGGTAATACTCCACTCCTTAGCTAACCATCTACTGCCACTCCATTCTCTTTATTCTCGAATAACAATACTACGCACCACCTAGACATCCACGCCTCTCCACACATACTTTTGTCATATCTGAACAACTTATAAACAAAATCCCGAGCAGAGGTTTCCACTTACACTTACCCCATATCGTCACTAATCCACCACTTAATCTTACAAAAATTCATTACTACCACGCCTCTCACGCTCACCAATTATAAACTGCCACCATCTTATCCACATCACCCCACACATTTAAACAATACCCTTTTAGATAGCGTCAACAATCACAATGAGTATAATCTTCACAACACACTAAACCGTCGCCTTCATGACCAGGTCAAGACTTCACACACCATCGTTACTCTCCACACTTAACCATCACGTTCCACACACTACTATTATTCTTTATACTCAAGCCATCACACTTCACATGTTGGAATAATCTAGATATGTATTTGATTAATGATGATAATGAGATGATATGGAATCGTACCTGATGATCCTGAGGATCCTGTGAAAGCATTGAACATGTTCGCCATTGATGTCGGATTCCCAGAACGAGATGATTGTATTCTAATGGGATGAAGATCGAATGATTAGTCGATCTTGTGAGGAACTGCACACGGCCGAATGTAAGCGGCTGGGACAAATTAGGGTTTAGTGAGGGATTAAGCTTAGTGTAAATGTAATTAGGTTCTCTTTATATAATAAGAGCATTTACACTTTTCACCCTTGGTGTTTTATCATGTGCAGTATATTCCCCACAGTTCCAATCACCTACTGGGAAACCCTATAATTATGTCTATAATAGTAAATGCGCCCATCATACATTTACCAGACAAAGGTTTCTAGTTATTGTCAATTATCACATCAGGAATGATAAATGATCAGTAATGGTCACATATAAGGTGGTTCCAACATTCTCCCACTTGACCGAGCGATCATTTATCTATGAGTATCAATTAGTCCGGCCGGGATAATACTCATTTTGTTTTAAACTGAAATCACAGTCAATAAGTACAGTCGTAGAGAAGATCATCTACTCAGGACCCCCACTAGTCAAACTATGACTCAAAATTTAAAACTGAATAAGCAATGATCAATTGACTAAAACAAATTTTGTTATAATAATGTCCATACACCATTATGAGCTCAAAGCGTAACTAATAGACAAACAGAATCTGAATATAGAGGAAAAATTTTATTAAGATAATAATAATCAGTAAGTACAATATGCTATCAAATTAAGTCTTTTGTAAGCCCCATCTTTGACACGTGTCCTACGAAGACGTTAGGAGGAAGACCTTTGGTCATCGGATCCGCTAGCATATCTTTCATACTTATGTACTCAACACAAAGAACATTTTCCTCAACCCGTTCGCGTACAAACAGATACTTTGTATCAAGATACAGCCCAGCGCCAGTTGAACTGTTACTGTTCGAGAAAGTTACGGCAGCTGAGTTATCACAGTAAAGCTTCAATGGTCTAGAAATGGAGTTAACGATTTTGAGTCCACTGACCAGGTTCCTTAACAACATCCCATGACAAGTGGCATTATAAACGGCAACGTATTCAGCCATCATGGTGGACGTTGTAGTCAGCTTCTATTTGTGACTCCGCCAGGAGATAGGTCCACCAGCTAACATAAGTATGTACCCAGAAGTAGATCTTTTATCTTCCTTGCTTTTAGCAAAATCGGAATCAGAATAACCTACTACTTCTAAGTTGTCACTTCTTCTATAAGTTAATTTGTAGTCTTTGGTCCCTTGCAGATATCGGAGAACCTTTTTAGCCGCTTTCCAGTGTGCTATTCCGGGATTAGCTAAGTAACGTCCCAGCATACCAGCGATATAAGCGATATCCGGGCGAGTACAGACCTGAGCGTACATAATGCTCCCTACTACTGACGAATAAGGTATCATCCTCATTTCTTCCTTTTCAATCTCAGTGCTCGGAGCTTGGAAAGAACCAAATACGTCCCCTTTAACTACTGGAGCTACAGTGGGTGTACAGTGCTGCATGTTATAGCGTTTTAAGATACGGTCAATGTAAGCCTTTTGAGAAAGACCTAAAACGCCATTTTGCCTATCTCGATGTATTTCGATACCAATGACATAAGAGGCATCACCGAGATCTTTCATGTCGAAATTCTGCGAAAGCATCCGCTTCGACTCATGCAGCATATCCAAGTTGTTACTTGCAAGTAGGATATCATCTACGTACAAAACAAGGATTATAAAGTTACTCCCACTGATCTTGAGATAGGTGCATTGATCCACTTGGTTCTTTATAAAATCTTGCCCTTTCACGATTTTATCGAACTTGAGGTACCATGTCGTGATGCTTGCTTCAACCCGTAAATGGATTTCTTCAACTTGCAGACCATGTGCTCTTTACCTTCTGGAATGAATCCTTCAGGTTGCCGCATGTATACATCTTCTTGCAAGTCTCCATTTAGGAAAGCGGTCTTGACATCCATCTGATGTAACTCTAAATCATAATGAGCTACAAGTGCCATGACGATCCTTAAAGAATCTTTACGAGAGACAGGAGAGAAGGTCTCTTGATAATCGATTCCTTCCTTTTGAGTAAAGCCTTTTGCAACCAGTCTGGCCTTATAGCGTTCGATGTTTCCTTTCGGGTCTAATTTGGTTTTGAAGACCCATTTACAACCGATGGTTTTGGATCCTTCAGGAAGTTCAACCAAGTCCCAAACATCATTATGCTGCATGGAATTAAGCTCTTCAATCATGGCTTCATTCCACTGAGTGGCCTGATCACTGTCAACGGCTTCTCTATAAGAGGTAGGATCAGTAAGCTTTCCAATGTTCTCAACTTCAGTTACAAAGGTTACGAAATCATCAAAATTTGTGGCCCTGCGTGCCCTAGATGATCTCCTGAGTTGATTTTCAGGTTCAGTAACAGGAGGAGTGGGATCAGCGACAACAGTCGGAGTGGGATCAATATGAGGCGATGATGATGTTCCCTCAGCTTCTTGGTTAGGAGGAGTTGGATCACTTAGATCAGTGATATTAGGAGCAGCGTTGGGTACAAGAGGAATTATCGGAGGAATGAAAATTTCGGAATGATGGTTTCCCCCCGCTTCTTGTACTTCTTGCAAATCTGAATCATGATTTGACGTGCTCCCACTGACCTTTGAGTTCTTAAGAAATGTGGCATGCTGCGTGTCAATGATTCTCGTAGTGTGGGAAGGACAGTAAAATCGATAACCTTTTGAGTTATCAGGATAACCGATAAAGAAACATGTAAGGGTTTTAGGATCCAGTTTCTTTAAGTTAGGGTTATAGACTTTTGCTTCGGCAAGACAGCCCCATACTTTCATATATTTTAGACTTGGTTTCCTACCTGTCCAGATCTCATAAGGAGTTTTAGGGACAGATTTTGATGGAACCCTATTGAGTATATGAACAGCTGTTTTTAATGCCTCAGTCCAAAGGAAAGTAGGTAAGTTAGTGTCAGCAAGCATACTTCTTACCATGTCCATTAAGGTTCTGTTTCTCCTTTCAGCAACACCATTTTGTTGAGGAGAACCAGGCATGGTGTACTGGTTAATTATGCCATGTTCCTTGCAAAAATTATAGAAAGGACCAGGAGCTTGACCAATATCAGTATGTCTACCATAATACTCACCTCCTCTATCTGATCTCACAACTTTTATTTTATGATCAAGTTGATTTTCAACCAAGGTTTTAAAATCAACAAAAGTTTGTAGAGATTCAGATTTTTCCTTAATCAGATAAAGGTGCATATAACGCGAATAATCATCAATGAATGTAATGAATGATGTATGTCCTGTGATTGATGCGGGATAGGGACCACTAATATCAGTGTGAATTATTTCCAACAAGTTGGAACTTCTAGTGGCTCCTTTCTTATTCCCTTTAGCCATTTTTCCTTTGAGGCACTTAATACATGTTTCAAAATCACTAAAATCAAGAGAAGGTAAGATTCCATCCTTCACAAGTCGTGTCATGCGATCTCGTGAGATGTGGCCAAGACGTTTATGCCACAACATGGAGGAATTCTCTGATTGTTTAGTTGATTTTGTTGTTTTAGTTATATCATCAATATTAAGAGACAACAAAGATTGTGAGAAATTATGATCTAGTTCTAACTTATACAGTAATCCATCCAAAAAACCACGACCAAGCAATTCATTATTATGAGTAATAGCAATCTTGCCGCAACCATGAATTATTACATAACCTTCAAGGTCTAGTCTAGCTATGGATACAAGGTTCCGTGTAATTCTCGGTACATATAAGGTATCCACTAGTCTAATACACTTTCCGGTACTCATATGTAAATTTAAAGTTCCCATGGCTTCGACATCTAAGAGATCACCACTTCCAACTCTAAGTTTTCTTTGGCCCTTTGGTAGCTTCTGGATTGTAAGGAATCCCTGCATTGAGTTTGTCACATGGACCATAGAACCAGAGTCACCCCACCATGTATTAACAGGAACATCAGTAGTAAAGGAATCAAATATTACATAAAGAATGTTACCTTTCTTAGCTAGCCATTCCTTGAACTTAGGGCAATCTTTCTGTCCATGCCCTTTTGCACGACAGAATTTACAGTTAGGTTTGCCTGTCAAGGGTTTAGAGCCAGAGGCAACAGCACCATGATTATTATCCTTTTGAACTTTATTTATAGTCTGATTACCTTGATTACCCTTCCTTTTCTTGGAATTAGCAGTAGTTGTCAGGTGAACAACTTCAGGTTGAGTCAGCTTTAGGCGATCCTCCTCTTGCACACACATTGCTATCAGTTCACTTATCGACCATTTATCCTTCATTGCGTTATAGTTGACTTTGAAGGTGTCGAACCGAGCAGGCAAAGAGGTCATTATGAAATGCACAAGAAAATTATCAGAGACCTCCATTTCAAGACTCTTAAGCTTGTGAGCCATATCAATCATCTTCATGATGTGTTCACGGACACTGCTATTTCCTTCATACTTCAGAGTGAGCATTTGTAGCATTAAGCTACTCGCATGTGCCTTAGAAGATCCCTTGAAGTGATCCTCAACAGATTTGAGGTAGATTTTGACTTTATCAGAATCAGGAATAGCTCCTCGGATACTGGGGTTGATGGAGTTCTTGGCCATCATTAGTGACAAGCGATTTGACCTTTCCCACTTTTCAAACTGAGCTGCAGAAGACTCATCAGTAACAGCAGCGGGTTCATCATGGCGAATGGCATAGTCAAGGTCTAACATCCCCAGAGTAAGAAGTAGTTGATCCCTCCATGAAGCAAAGTTCGCACCAGTGAGAGGCTCAATGCCAAAGTTAGGTACTGATTTGGAAAAGAGGATATAAGTTATAGAAGATTAAAGTAGTGACGTAGTTAGCTATAAAAGGCAGACTAAGTGATTTCTCCTAAAGTAATGGAACTAAAGTAATGTCAAAGTATGAAGGCCCAACAGTAATATTCCTTAGAGAAATTAGCCTATGACCATTATAGTGAAGAAGCTAGTGATAAGTAGACTTATTGTAAACACCCTAAACAAGAAGTCAAAGTAAGGCTCTACTTAGATGTTACATCACCTTTGGGCAGAAATAACTAATATCTAAGCAAATATGAGCATTAGGTTCATGCAACACAATGCTTATCTTTTGACCTTTGGGCACAAAATAAAGCATCGTGTGTATTATGCATGCAAAGAGTTCTCTTGACACACAGATATATTAAATCACCTTTGGGCATAATTAATATCCTCAGTGTTTATTATGCAAAAGGGAAAAGAAAAAATATGCAACATGAGAATCATATTTGACCTTTGGGCACAAATAATGAGACCATGTATATTAGTGCCAAAAATTAACGCGATTGGAATGGTTTTGATCACAAATTACTGTTAATCTCAAGCACTCCTGTTAATTTTGTTTGGCGTTCTAATCGGGGAAAATCGATCAGAAGCAATTTTTTAAGCAAATCTATTAAAAATCAATCGGTTTAATGGAACCGATCACAAGTAAGGAATCGATTATAAACAATATTAGGTAAACCGATTAAAATTTTCAGCAAATCAATTAAAATCAATCGTTTTAATGGAACCGATCACAAGTAAGGAAATTTTCTGGTTTGAAAAAAAATTCTGATTCGAAAATTTCTGAATTCGAAAAAAAAACTGATTCGAAAAAAAACTGGTTCGAAAAAAACTGATTCGAAAAATTTCTGGATTCGAAAAACCTGGTTCGAAAAAAAACTGATTCGAAAATTTCTGGATTCGATCGAAAAATTTTCTGGGTTCGATTGAAGAAAAAAAAAAATCAGGTTCGAAAATTTTCTGGGTTCGATCAGAAATACGATTAACATATATATACGAAAAATTGAACAACAATTTAATTTCAATATGAACGTAGGCAAAATTATGAATCCATTCAAAACAATTTTCAATTGAATAACAATTCAATTCCATTATAATCGCATATCAATAGAAAAAAACGTGAATGGAATCACCAAAAACAAATACAAATCATGAATCAATTATGAACCATAGGCTCTGATACCACATGTTGGAATAATCATGATGAGTATTTGATTAATGATGATAATGAGATGATATGGAATCGTACCTGATGATCCTGAGGATCCTGTGAAAGCATTGAACATGTTCGCCATTGATGTCGGATTCCCAGAACGAGATGATTGTATTCTAATGGGATGAAGATCGAATGATTAGTCGATCTTGTGAGGAACTGCACACGGCCGAATGTAAGCGGCTGGGAGAAATTAGGGTTTAGTGAGGGATTAAGCTTAGTGTAAATGTAATTAGGTTCTCTTTATATAATAAGAGCATTTACACTTTTCACCCTTGGTGTTTTATCATGTGCAGTATATTCCCCACAGTTCCAATCACCTACTGGGAAACCCTATAATTATGTCTATAATAGTAAATGCGCCCATCATACATTTACCAGACAAAGGTTTCTAGTTATTGTCAATTATCACATCAGGAATGATAAATGATCAGTAATGGTCACATATAAGGTGGTTCCAACATCACACACTAACAAAATTAAAACAACAGTAACTAAGCACACCCATCACACTTCCTAACATAATCCACTTCATCCAAAGCTTCATAACCAACTTATACCCCCACCGTTCTCACTTGAGGAAAAACACAAGACTTTTCATAGTGCACAATCAAATTTTCAACCTATCCCAGTACCTAGACTCATCGCCGATAATATTACATCAAGTAACGTAACGCTACTTATTACCATTCCACCACAAGGATTCACTTCGACCCTTTCAAATTTTACCGTAAATAAAACCATTCTTACATAACCAAGCAATAGTCCAAACTACACTCATACCGACATTCCGAATTCAAAAGCTCGACTCCACCTAAGGGTATTGCACAGTGGTCTCAACTTTTCATCACCTTATTAAGCCAGACACGGCATTCATAATTGTTCTCTACTGTGCAACCCAACTCCACACATAGCAACAACATCACAACAGCATGCAATCAACAATTACGAAGAAATGAACATATAAACAACTCGCATGCTTTAATAAACGTTTTCACATCACGTAATATAAAACCCTTCAAATAATTTAATCTGGTCAACATGCTCGTAACCATAATCAGTTATGAAAACCTTTTGTAAAACCTTTCATTCACACAAAGAAGGTAAGGGTACTCCCCTTAGCCTTAGCACTTCGACACACGCTCCGTGATACACTTTAGTTCAAACCGAATACCTAAATTGGCGCCACAAAAATGGTGTTAAACCATCTAATTACATCCTCAAAACATTCCCAATAATCCCTAAGACCAAACCCCCAATCAACACCTCGATCCTAGACCCGAACGAACGGCGAAACGGGAACATGGTTTTGAGAACAGGGCTTGGCGCCCCTAGTGGCGTGCCTCCAGACGCACAGCCAGGTGCGCAGAGCACTGATCTGCCCCCTTCATGAGACTTCTCCCAAAAATCAAGGGTTTCTCATCCTTAAACTTCCCAAATCAGTTCTAAGGCTCCCAAATCGATATTTTTGGTACCATAAACATTAAGAACTAATAACCATCATTTTAAACGACATAAAACTCATCAAATCTATCACTCCAAAACTCAAAAACTCAATCCATGGAAAAATGAAGATTTATCAAGCAAACATGATGAAGCTTTCTACTGATTTGATCAAAATTCATAGGGAATCAATCCTAAAATCATTTGCCTTCTTTCTTATGGTTTAAAACTCAAACAACAATTGGATTATCAAATCCCCAACCATAAACTTGCCTAATCAATATAAAGAAGAAAAGAAGAAGAAATCAAACCTTGAAGAAGATGACTCAAGCCATGCTACAATTCTTCCTTTACACTTCCAATTGAATTTGCTAACTATCGAAAACTTTAAATCAATCCCCCAACAATTCCTTACTTTCATCGTAACCTCACTTATTCCAGTATATCAACTTTATCTTCTCGTACCGAAATACCGAGGATCACTTATCATTACCTAATCAAAAGTTTTAACAAGATCAAATTCCAACACCATACTATGCTTACTACTACCTCTAATTCCGACAAGATTATTGAAAATAACTTTTTAGGCACTCCACACCCATCTATATTGCCAACACAATTATCAAGTACTTTTCTAATGCAGATGAGCAACAAAAGAACAGAAATATAATTTATCGGTTTGCACCGAAGTCAGATAGCACTTTAGCACGTGTAGAGTTTATAGAAATATACATGTCTTCGCCTCTATCCATACATCGAGTCCGACTTGCCATTCTATTGATTTTCACAGAGTTAATATACACGTAAGCACATACCCCATATAATAAGGTATTCCAGTTCAAACATGTAACTGTAAGTTCATGATTACACTGGCCAGGTGTAATTTGAAATTACCTTACATGATGTTCCTTCTACCTTTTTATACTTAACATCCCAAGGTTCTAAAATAATAGGGACATCCTACTTCACATGCAGTTTAAGTCTAGGTATAGATCCGTATACCTAAATCCCTTAAACTAGGGCTCTGATACCATTTGTAACGACCCGGTTTCCCAAACATACAACAAATAACATATATTGCATAACATCGTTACTTTCATAAAAGAAAATTACATAATAATTCACATACGGTCCCATAGTCTCGAAACTACAAAATACATAAAAGCTTCCTAATCAACATCAGTCATCAAAAAGCGTCCTACTCTTTATCCTTTCCTTTGCCGCTATAATTTCCTCGACCTGGAATACATATTTTTGAAAACAAAATGAGGGTTAAACCAAACGGCCTAGTGAGATAATCCCTGTCATTTCAAAATCGTTATAAAACCAAACAATATAAAACCATTCGTATTAAAATAGTTTATATAAAACCATTCGTATAAACATACATATACCAATCAAGACTCGTGTATCGTGCACAACTCCTCATCCTCATTCCCCATGGCCATATTAGTTGGTTGCGAGCCAACAACACCGCTGTACAACAATTACAGCACCACTGGACAACAACTACAGCACCGCTGTACAACAACTACAGCAAACACCTCCGCCGACTATAGTTTCGGCTAACGTATATTCGTGTAGTGTAATGCACATATAAATACAATATATATGTGTACCAATATATCATATTGTCATTTATAAACCTTTCATTACATTCTAATCACATATCCATCTCAATCATAAACACGTAATCACACCATATATCACATATCCAATCCATACATATCCATCTCATATATATATATATCACATATATATGTATCCCAGTTGAAAACGTTTTAAAAGTAAAACTCACCTGTTTGTCTTATCAAAATGTTCTCCAAGCTTTTCTCAAAGAATTCAGCTTCACTTCAATTTCACAGAATCTGAAACAATCATATACAAGTATTGCTTTACCACTTTGAACACATAGGGTTTACTAGGACTAAGAGCTTTAGATAACTCTATCTAACTCTTATCCTCAATTGTCTTCCCCAAGCCCGAACTCAAGTCAAGTCCATAGTATTTTAGTCCTCATTCATATTATATCTAAGAATTAACAAAACACAGGTTACTGGATACTCAAAAGTGTTTAAATTCTCCAAAATGACCAAACAGCAAAAGTATCCGGATACCTCAATTTATCCGGACAACACAACTTTTCCGGACAGCGTGACTTTTCTGGACAACCTATACAATCCGGACGTCATCCGGACACCAAAGTAATCCGGACAGTATCCGGTATCTCGTTTCATCCGGAAAACTTAAAGAAAATAGAACTTACCCGGATAAAGAACCCGTCCGGACACCTTTAGAACATTAACCGGACACCACCCACAAACTACCCGGATACTATCAACAATACTATCCGGATACCTTCATCCTTTCCGGAAACCTCTGTCTGTTTGCATAATTTCACCCCAGAAACCGACTGAATTAACCCTAGATATGAAATCGGTTATTCTACTCCGATAGAAACTACCTAATAGCAATTACACACATAATTTGTAAAGGAAACATACCTGAATTCAGTTCCAAGTGCACCAATTGATGCCTTAACCTAGCTTTCTCTTCTTTTCTCCTTCTTGCCTCCAAACACACACACACACCTTAGGATAATATCTGAGTTTCTGTTGTTTGTGAATTATGTGATTACCAAGGGATAATATCTAACCAATATTTACCCTCTAAACCCTAAACTATCCAATAATGACCCAAAACACCCTTAACTCCTAATTTAACCCAAACTTACCCTAAACATTAAATATAAAGTTAAATAAATTTAACAGAACTAACATTTAACTAACGAACTTACCCGGGGTATTACAACTGATCATAAGAGTCTCCAACATCTTTTCGATCAGAAGGAACTAAATATGAGGCAAAGAAGATGGCTAGAATTGGTGAATGACTACGACTGTGAAATCCTTTATCATCCGGGAAAAGCAAATGTGGTAGCTGATGCACTAAGTCGTCAAGAAAGGAGTGGAACAATAAAGGCTATTTCACTACGAGCTGAACTCCTACCTAACATCTTTGACGAATTGCAGAAGTGTCAAATAGAAGCTTTTCAAGAAGAACACTAGAAACCAGAACGGTTAGTGGGTATATCAGCATTGCTTGTAAAAGATGATCGTGGGTTGTTGTGTATGGGGAACAGAATTTGGGTGCCTCGTTTGGGTGGTTTGCGTGATCGGGTACTACAAGAAGCTCATCAATCTCGTTTTTCTATTCACCCAGGTACGAATAAGATGTATAAAGACCTGAAACAATTTTATTGGTGGCCGGGAATAAAAAGGAGTATTGCTCAGTATGTGGAAGGTTGTACTACTTGTAAGAAGGTGAAGATTGAACATCAGAAGTCGTTTGGGCAATTACAGCGTTTAGAAATACCGATGTGGAAATGGGTTCAGATTACTACAGATTTCATCACGAAGTTACCAAGAACTCCAAAGGGATTTGATGCCATTTGGGTGATCATTGACAGATTGACGAAGTCTGCTCACTTCCTGCCAATAAAAGAAACTGATTCGTTGGAACGATTAGCCAAGTTGTACATCAATGAAATAGTAACTCGACATGGGGTTCCAATCTCGATTATTTCTGATCGTGATTGTCGTTTTACTTCAAGATTCTGGAGGAGCTTTCAAAAAGAAATGGGTACACAGATAAAGCTAAGTACGGCGTATCATCCTCAAACTGACGATCAGAGTGAACGGAGGATTCAGACTTTAGAAGACATGCTCCGGGCTTGCATTGTTGATTTTGGGGGATCGTGGGATAAGCACTTGCCACTGATAGAATTTGCCTACAACAACAGTTACCATTCCAGCATACAAGTGGCACCGTTTGAAGTTATGTATGGTAGAAAATGCCGAACGCCTCTGTGTTGGAATGAAGTAGGAGAGAAACAGTTAGCAGGGCCAGATATAGTTCAGTTGACCGCGGATAAGATTTTTCAAATTCGGGAACGTTTGAGAGTAGCTCAAGACAGACAGAAAAACTACGCCGACCGACGCCGAAAACCGTTAGAATTCCAAGTTGGAGATTTTGTGATGTTAAAAGTCTCGCCTTGGAAAGGAGTCATCCGATTTGGGAAACAAGGTAAACTGAGCCTGAGGTACATTGGATCGTTTGCAATTACAGAAAGGATTGGTGAAGTAGCCTACAGGTTGGATCTTCCATCAGAGTTAAGCAGGATTTACAACGCGTTTCATGTATCAAATTTCCGAAAGTGTTTGGTTACGCCGGATCAGGCGGTTTCTCTACCAGATATACAAGTTGATGAAAAGCTGAATTACGTGGAGGAACCTGAAGCCATAGTTGACCACAAAGTTAAAGTGTTGCGGAACAAAGTAATCAGACAAGTGAAAGTTCAGTGGAGACATCATAGGGGTCAGGATGCTACTTGGGAATCAGAATCAGAAATGAGAACTAAGTACCCGCACCTTTTTGCCTAATCGAATTCCGGGACAGAATTCTTTTAAGGGGGAGATGATGTAATACCCCGGGTAAGTTCGTTAGTTAAATGTTAGTTCAGTTAAAATATTGTTAACTTTAAAATTGGAAGTTAAAGGTAAGTTTGGGTTAAGTTAACAGTTAAAGGTGTTTGGTCATTTATGGATAGTTTAGGGACTAAAGTGGTATTTTGGGTTTGATAATATCCCTTTTTATGAAATCAGATATTTCATATTTTTAAAAATATCCAGAAACATTCCAGGGTGTATGTGTATGTGTTTGAGAGAGTAAGAAGAAGAAAGAAAGGGTTTTTGGCTAAGACATCAAATTGGTGACCTTGGAAGTGATTTCAGGTATGTTTCTTTTACATTTTATGTGTGTAATTGCTAGTAGATAGTTTCTGTAGGATTAGAATTATCAAATCTGGACTGGGGTTAAAATCAGTAGATTTCTGGGCTGAAAATATGCAAACCGACAGAGGTTTCCGGATAGGATGAAGGTATCCGGGTAGTTTCGTTGGTAGTGTCCGGTAGTTTGATTGCTGGTGTCCGAACGATTCTTGCATCCGGTAAGTACCCCTTTTCTTTAAGTTTCTGGATAATATAAGATACCGGATGGAGTCCGGATAACTGTGGTTTCCGGATAACGTGCGGATTGAACATGTTGTCCGAAAAGCCCTGTTGTCCGGATTGAAGGAGTTGTCCGGAAAGTCCTATTGTCCGGATAGTTTTGTGTTGTCCGGATACTTTAGCTGATTAAGTCAAACTTTGAGAGTTTTGATGCTTTTAAGTATCCAGTAGCCTGTGTTTTGTTAATTCATGGATAGGGAATGAATGAGGGCTGAATGTACTGGGGACTTGACTTAAGTTCGGGTTTGGGGGTAGCATTTGAGGATTAGAGTTATCTAGAGTACTTAGCTTTAGTAAGACTTATATGTTTTATATGGTAAAGAGATATCTGCATCTATTTGTTTCAGATACTGTGAATCGAAGGTGAAAGCAGAATTCCTTGTGGAGAACTAGAAAGAGTTTTAATAAAGCAAACCGGTGAGTTTTTACTTAAAATGTTTTCTAACTGGAATACATATATGTGAATAAGTGTAATAATGTGCATATGGTGTTTATATGAGTATTACACTGCATGAGTGCTAGTTGGTCGGGCTTAGGACCGGTGTATGTTGGCTGTACAGAGGGACAGTGGTGTTGGCTGTATTTAGTACAATGGTGTAAATTGATTAGTTGGCTCGCAACCAATTAATATGGCCAAGAGAATGAGATGAAAAGATACATGATGCATGAGTCTTAGTTGGTATTCCTATGTGAATTATGTGTATGATGTTGTGCAAATGGTTTTTTTACTAACGGGGATTTTCTCACTAGACCTTAATGTCTAACCCTCATTTTGTTTTAAAAATATGTATTCCAGGTCGTGGATCGAGTAAGAGCAAATAAGAAGGTTAAACCGCGAATAGCTTTTGGAGGACTATGTAGTTGAAGACTATGATGTGTTTAGTAGATATAGCATGTTGTTAGTAATGATGTAATTTACTATGTAAACGTTTGTAATGATGTACTGAATGTTTGTAAAAGACTAGGGGACCGTATTTGTTATATAATGTATCTCTTGTTTTAACGACGTTATGCAATGTATGCTATTTGAACTATATATGGGATTCCGGGTCGTTACATTGTTTTCATCGATTTCCAATAATTCCTTTTCAGAAATATGAGTCAATTTTTCTTCTGTTGAAGCAGGCAAGAACTCAGGTGCCTCTGCCGATAGTTTCTTTTCAGAATCTATAGTGCAGACAAAGGCAACCTATGATTGAGTCTTGGGTTTACCAAACTTAAAGATTCCTATCTGATCTTGTGTTTTCAGATATTTCTTAGGTTTGGACGCTCTTTTGACAGAGGCTGATGATGGTAGATCTGTGTTTTCAAGCCACACATTCACCATCTTCAGAGGTTTCCTTCTGTGAGGTTCACCAGAGACTTTTCACCTTTTGCTTACAGAGAGCAAATTTGGAAAACCGGGTTTTCTTGTACTTCCAATATGAAATAGAGAGGACAGAGACTTGTTTCTTTTGTTTCCAGTGTATGGATCTATATCACAGAAGCCAATTCCCCGTCTCCCTATTTGTGTATTAATTTTCTCGTACACCTTCTGTGCATCTTGATATCTCTTTATTAACAAATCTCTTCGGAGTAAATCTTGACAGAGGACTTCTCTTTCCTTTTGAAAACAATGTTTAAGAGCTAGAATGTTCATTCTGTCGGTCTCAACGTCCATAAGTTCTTTAGATTTTGTTTTTAATGCAGAGTTAAGTTCGGAAATCTTTTCTTTCAAAGGATTTAGGTGTTTGTTCCAGTTTGTTTCAATTTCTTCCTTTTCTTGAAAGATTTTAGCCTTTTCTTGAGTGAGAAGTCTAGCTTCTCTCTCAAAGAAGGTAAGCTTCTTTTGAACACTTTCGCATGTCTTTTTAAGTTCTGTGTATTCAATGTTTAGTTTAAGCAAATCAGCTTCTGCTTAACTAGAGTTAGAGTCAGAAGTGGATACCTCACTATCGGAGCCGGATGAGCTGACCTCTGCCATTCCACAGAACAAGGCGTTTTTGTCGCCTTCATCAGATGATTCGTCTGACAGCCAGTTCTCCTGATTCACTATTAGCGACTTCTGAGCATAAAACTCCGCTTTCTTTTTGTAGTAAGCAGAGTCCCTCTGTGGGCGGTTTGGTTTGCTCCTGCAGTCAGCGGCATAATGGCCTGGCTTGCCACAGTTAAAACATCCTTGGTTCTAGGAACCGTTGCCAACTCTGTCGTCTGACCTCTGTCGGTCACCACCTCTTTTAGTTCTGCATTCATTGGCGTAGTGGTCTGTCTTACCACAGTTGTAACATACTTGGTTCTGTGGAGTGTTGCCAACTTTATCGTCTGACCTCTGTCGGTCACCACCTCTGTCAGTCGACCTCTGTTGGTCGCTACCTCTGTCGTTCCTTTCATTTGACCCTTCTCTTCCTCGATCATCTTTTCCATATCGTTCATTACCAGACTTCTTCTGGTAACCTCTGTTGAATTCCCTTGTCAAAAGGGCTAACGATTTAGCAATAGAGGCCATTGATGTCTCTTCTTCTTCCACCACCTCCTCATCTTCACTATCAACGATCAAGATCTTCTTCTTTTTCTTTTCTTCCACTGCTTTCTCCTTTTTCGGTTTCTCTTTATCTTCTGTAGCCTTACCAACCAGCGCAAGAGGTGCACTGATTTGAATTTTTGCTTGTGCAATCTGAGGCTCTTGGGCTGCCAACGTTCCATAGAGATCTGACAGAGTCCAGGAGTCTAAGTCTTGATTTGTTTGCAGAGACATAGACAACTGGAGCCATTCATCATTGAGACTCTTTAGGAACATGACATTGTTTTCCTCAGAAGTTCTGTGGATTCCAAACTTCTTGCACTTGTTGATTAATGAGTTGAACCGATCATATGTTGTCTGCAGAGGTTCTGTCGGCAGAGCTTTGAATGTGTAGTACTCGTTGATGCATTGGGCTCTGCGGTTCTTCTGAGTTTTGGCCCCACCCTCCAGTTGTTTTTCTAGTTCCTTCCACAGATCGTATGCAGATTCACACGCATCTAAGGATTGGAAAAGGTCATTGGGTATGGCCATTATCAGAAGTCTCTTAGTCTTTTGAGCAACTTCATATTTTGCCCAATCAGGATCTGACCACTTGTCCTTGGTCTTTGGTTTCGTGTGCTCAGGGATTTCAGGAGTGTCGTCTGTGGTAGGTACACGGGGTACTGTGATCATTGGTACGAAAGGAGGATTGTTGATATAGTACATGAGTTTTTTGTCAGTACCCTCGAATAAGTGAATCATTCGTATCTTCCATTGAGGGTGCTCATCTCTGAGTAGTGTGGGTGGTTTGGTTAAAGAACCAGCGGTGAAGAAGTTGTTTGTGTTTGTCATTTTGAAAGGGTTTGAGATATCAAGAAAAATAGGGTATGAACAGTAAACCTTCAGAGAATGAAGTGGATGTTTCTAATGATTTTTTATAAGCTTTAAAACCTTTGAACAATGCACTAAAATGGATATTTAACCGAAGAAACAGATTCTGTAAGTTTACCAAAGTCGAAACAGGTCGAGAATGGCAGAAAAACAGATGTTGTTTTGAAAGATATGAAAATTAGGTTAAAAGTCCAAGTTTCTACCAAAAATCATTGTAAGTGAGGATCTCTTGATATAGAAAATCAAGAACCGCTGTGATACCAATTGTTGGTTCCTGTTTTGCTTAACAATGATGATTCTTTCAGTTAGTTCAGATAAGATATAATGCGGAAGCGTATTTAAAGAACTGAAAGATATTTATGAGGTATGTGGATCCCAGATTGATCAAGTAACAATGAATATGAAGCGATTAATCCTTTAGTGATTGAATGCAGAGAGTTACAAGATTAGAATGATGAACAAACTCTCTCTCTAAACTCTGTTAAGCGCACGACTAATCTCACCACTACTAACCTAAAGATTGGAAAAACAACTTTACATACCAAGGGCTTTAAGCCTAAGCCCATGGACCACAAACACTAATCTAAGCCCATTTAGCATAAAAGGCTTTTACAAACAAATAAAGAAAATAATTCTTTTCTTTATATTACTTTCTATTTTATAGGACGTTTAGTCCTAACAATCTCCCCCTAAAGTTATATAAAGAAAAAAATATGATCTTGGAATCTTCAGGTCTTGAAATTCTCTTTCTCTTGAACCTTTGACAAATGTTGTCGATGCTTGGCTACAGGTCTTTCACGCTCCCCCTTGAATTATGCTCTTGGTCTTCTTAGTATCACGAGTTGAACCACGAGTTGAATTAGCTTTGAAAACTTCAGCACTTTGTTAAACGGATAGAAGAACCATGCACGTTGTAATATTTTCAGCACAGGTTATAACAGTTACTCTCCCTCAACTTTTGCTTATTCCCCCTCAACTTGATAGTCTGGGTCTTTGAACTTTTATAACGTTTTCCCCCTCATGATGATGATCTTTGTCTTTGAATTTGTATCAGTTCTCCCCCTCATGATGATTAGGAGCATCCTGAGCATCATGTAACTTCAAAGACAACACTGATGAGTAGCAAAAGTACCAGATAAAACGTTAAGTAACCAAAATGGGGTAATCATCTAACACAGAAACACAATAGTAATTGTTATCACAACAATTAAAATAATTGTGTGGCCTATGTTCAGAGTTGGCATCGGGGTATCTCTGATAGGACTTCCAGTTATCACTGAAGTAAAATATTAAAAATTACCTCTCAAACTGTTCCGGCAATATCACGAAGATATGCAATGGGAATCACAAAGACTCGTGCATGTGTGAAAGAAATAAATTATATCGTTTTGGCTCAAAAATTGATTTAACCTGGGACTCAAGTTAAAAATCAATTGACACAGTGAATAGAATATGAAGTTCGGAGACCGGAGCTGATGTCTTCCTTTTTCAATATCTAAGACCTCCGAGTGAGGAATAGATAGATTATGTGCTAAATCTCCGTGCATATATGAAACAAACATCTTTTGTGAGATGCTTGAGTGGCTAGGTGGGGTGACACGAGTTGTCGACACTGGGTCCATGTTTGTTTCAATATTCATCTCCAAAGAACGAGAATGAATAGATTGTGTGGTTACCCGGCTAACTGACTCGGTTTGGTAAGGACCAATATGTCTTTTAAGTCCTGTCACATCCTCACCATTTTTTTTCACTCCAAACTCGTATATACATCTAGACCCCTCACTGTTATCTAAAAAGGATGTGTTTCTTGGGTAGGTCCTTCCGGTTCTGGATAGACCATAGAAACGATGTAATTCCTAACACTCTTTGAATGAACCAATAAAACATTAAGCACACATTGAAGTACGAGTTCTAAATTGGCATGTTTAGAAGTCAATCTTTTAAGAACGAGTCCTGATCTGAGTTGATCAGAAGTCATTATAAAATGTGAATGAAGATCAAAGAACAAGTTCAAGCGCGACTAGGATGACTCAGTAAGCACAGTGTTTGCAACAAATGAAACAATTGATCAGAAAGTTTAATTGTGAAGAACAAGTCACAATTAATTTACCAGAGAAGAACTGAATCATTAGTAAGTAAGGACGTACTATGAGAACAAAATTGAAATTCAAGCGGGTGTATTTCCATCGAAAAATCAACAAAATATGTGAGACATGGAAATAACTAAATCAAAGAAAATATAACACGTGGCAATTCTGGAATTTAAAAACGGAGAAAAACAAACTCAAGTAAGTTTTTCAGGATGAATTGCCACGGTTCTTTGAATTCACAAAAAATTCATGTATATGTCAAATACCTGATGCTCCCCCTCAAATGTGGCACAACCTTCGAACGCAGTCATGTGAAAATAAAATTCTGTATATTATCACACATGAAATCCCTGCAAAAACAGATTAAAAAGATTTTGGTATCCATGCTTTGATGGATCCTTGGTGGTTAGATGTCTTGACTTTAATATGGGGATTGGGGATGCTATAGGTACCATACCAGTTGTTCACATACCTTGGATGTACAAAGTCACTTTTTCCACAATAAGTGCAGCAGATCTTTGCTCGGTTTAGACTGATTAGCTTAGCTATAGGGTAAACATGAGCACGTGAGCCAGTCTTGGAAGTAAATGACTTTGTATCAACTACAGGAGAATTATGAGACTTGTTTCCATCACTGTCTTCTGTAGTTGATTTCTTTCTCCAAACCATTTTTACTTTTCTAAGAACATGATTATCTGAAGAATCATGAAGCTCACTGTTAGAAGAACTAGAGTAATAAGATTGTCTTTTGTGAGACTTACCGATTTTCGGGCGTTTCTTTGACCGTCTTTTATATTTTGAATTTGAAGAATTGGTCTTAGAAACATATTTGGAGTTGGAACATTCTCCCTTTTTAAAATTAACCGGTGAAGGCATTTTCTCAAGAAGTTGAATGTGACTTGCAAGCTTAGGAGCAACATCAATCTTAGAAAAATCATCTTCATGACAAGGAGTGGAATTCATAAACTCAGAAAATCTTCTTGCAGAATCAGGTGGAGTGTCGCCATCAGAGTCAGACGAGGAGTCATTCGCAAAGGGATTATCAAAAACCGGAAAAATATTCTTTTGAACAGAATCGGGTTCGATGGCCTTACCTTTATCCTTAAAGCTCAAATCCTTAGTGATGGTGTCATCAGACACTCCCATAAAGGCTTTGCATGACGAACTATCCGAAAAGATCTGAGCATCATCAAACAAGATTGTTTCAGTAGTGACCGGCGTCATTGGGGTATCCACAGAATTCCCCTTAGCCATTCTCAGCGTTAAGGCTTCAGATGTCAAAACAGCCAGTTGAGACGTCAACCTATCAATCTCGGTTCGATAGGACTCTCTTTCAGATTCGGGTAGTGTGTCGGGTCTATTCTGTTTGAGCTTTTCAATAGAATCTAAAAGTACAATCCTTTCGGTTTCATAACTGACCTTATCTCTCGCAATTGACTCTTCTAGTTTAAAAATAATGTTTTCCAAAATCAGAGGTGGAACATAACGTCTCAACTCTGTTTGATCATTAGAGTCTTCATCTGCGGTTGCCGGAACAGGAGGTGGAGTCTCAACCGTTTTGGCAAGAGAGCAGATGTCAAAATAGTTATTTGAGAGATAAGGAGTTTTGCTTTTTAAATACGATGCATTAAGCGTTTCGTACACGAAAGGAATTTGTACATTTATGTTCTTCCTAGGCGGCGCATCATCCGATTTTGTGTTATTTTCCGAAGAAGAATTATCCGTTTTAGGTTTTGCCTCTATTGGAGGTAGAGGTATGGCGGTTTTTCTTTTAAAATCCTCAAACTCCTCATCTTCCTTAGATGCCTTAGTCCACTTGATTTTGTACTCTGGATAGGTCTTGTCTAAGCCCATGAAATCAAATTCATAAAGAGTGGGAACCTTTGACAAGACCTTCTTTAGGTAGCACGGATTATCATATCCGAGTCCCCAAAGTGAGTTGTAATATTTGAACTCCTTGGGCTTGTTCAAGTGAATGGTTTGTTCAGATTGACCAAGTTTATAAAGTTTGGATTCAAGATCTTTAAGCTTAGTGGTCAATTTTTCATTCTCTTTCAAAACATTATCTTGAACTAAAATGCTTTTAGAAAAATCCTCTTGAGATTTCTCTAACTTTTGAGTATATTCAGATATTTGGGTCTCGAGAAGTTTAGCTCTTTCTGAATAGGCCGAGCACTCAGTTTGATAATTATCTATCACACATTTGTCCTCATCCTTTTCAATTGCTAGTCTGCCTATGGTATCATATTTTAACTTAACCTCGGCTTCTAGCTTAGAGATGTGGGCATCTTTGGTCTTAACCTTATGTTTAAACGAATCTAAAGTGCGCACCATTTCATGCATTTGATTTAACAAGTTAGCATTGGAAGAACCACATACCTGGCACTCGTGTTTGTCCTTCTTTTCGTCGGAAGAATCATCTTCGGAATCAGTATCCTCCGGATTCAGACCAGTGTAACACATATGAGCTTCCGCATCTTCATGCTCATCATCAGTCTTGAGCAGCCAGTGATCGTCTTCCGCCATCAATGCTTGACATGCCTCTTTCTGTCTTGCTAGAAGCATTTTGTTCTTGTAGTACTCAGCATTACGTACTACAGGCTTCCGACAATATTTGGCGAAATGACCTCGCCTCCCGCAGTTGTAGCATTTCACGGGTTCATCATCATCTCGATCATCAGACTTTCCTTCAGTGCGCTTCCCATCGTCATTTCTCTTTCTTCCATCATCATTCTTGCGTTTCCCATCGTTTTTGTCCTTGTAATCCCGACGCTTGGAGTTAGTGGAGTATCGTTGGTTATTATTCGATGGCTTCTTGAAGAACTTTTTCCGTGCATACTCCCAGGTTAACAAGGCGACAGCCTTCTTGATGCTATCAAGCTCAGGATCAGAATCACTTTCTGGTTCGTCATCTTCATGTTCGGATTCACTCGGAGCTTCTTCTCGATGAGAACTGCGTGAAGACTGTTTTTCCTTCTTGAGAGACATTAAGGCAAGAGGATCTTCCTTTATCTTCTCTTTAGACTTGTTATCTCCCATCAACTCAGAAACATCATCTTCATTTTGAAGTAACATCTCGTATATCTCGTGCAGCGGAACATTCTCTAGCGAACGATTGTGGCGGACGTGTTGAACAAAGCCCTTCCATTCAGGTTGAAGGTTTTTGAGAAACTTGATGTTGCATTCTAGATTGGACTTGAAGATATTGTTCTTGTGCAAATCATTCAGAAGAGTACAGAAGCGTTCATATGTCTCAGTGAGTGATTCGCCTCATTTTGCCTTGAAGGATTCATACCTAGCGAAACAATTCGAGATCTTCATCTGATTTCCTTCTCGACTGCCTTGCATTATCTTGGCTAGCTGATCCCACATTCCTTTGGCCGTGTCCTTGTAGTTGTCGATGCTACAATAGATGTTGTTGGGAAGACTATATACCAGATAAGTTTTAGCCAATATGTCACCATCGGCTTTACGTTTCTCTTCTACCGTCAGTTTGTCATACGGTTTGGGCACTTTGTGGGCAGGAGGTCCACCTTCAATAGCTGGAACATCCATTAATGGTGGAACAACAGGGCCCTCCTTGAGCGAGCGAAGAATCTCCTCGTAAAGTGGCTTGGTTTGAATGAAGCACAAAAATCTGTCTTTCCATACATTGTATTCCCCGCGATATAGAACAGGAGGCTTGAACTCAGATCCAATAGCGAGTGCGTCTTGTGAAGCCATTGAGATAGCAGTGGTGATCGTAGGACGTGATGTGATTCAAAGGATTTTTGCGAAACCTAACGCAAATTCTAACAGAGTGAAGCCTAAGACAGTTCTACTGGATGACACAGTACCGGGAGTTTAAGTACCGGGAGTTGAAATACCAGGAGTTGAAATACTGGGAGTTGAAGTACCGGGAGATGACAATACCGGGAGTTATTACTATACCGGGAGTTAACACTACCGGGAGATACCTATATCGGGAGTTATCACTACCGGGAGATATCGGGAATAGTCACTACCGGGAGATATCAGCACCGGGAGTTATTACTACCGGGAGATATTAATACCGGAACTTCGAAACCAAATCAGAAACAAGAAAAACTTACCCGGTTCGATGAATTTCTGCAGAGTTGAAGAGATGTAATCTGCAAGAACTTAGTACTAACAAAGAAACTAACCCAAAAACTCACAAAAACATTACTAAGACGAATCAACTAGCACTTTTGTCAAGAAAAATTAGTAATTTTCACGAACAGGGAGCAAACACCAAAAAGATCAAGAATTTTAAAAAATCAGGAATTTTTACTCAACCAGATGATTTGAAAACACATATATATCTTTAAAAAACTTATGAGAAGAATTGATCAAGCCTCAATTTTAGGTTTTAACACCAAAATCGAAGCAATCAAATCCTTTATATGAACACAGTGCGAGCGATGAATGATCAAGAAAAATACAGAAAAATAGCTTTGAATCAACGTCCTTCTGCTCTGATACCAATTGTGGATCCCAGATTGATCAAGTAACAATGAATATGAAGCGATTAATCCTTTAGTGATTGAATGCAGAGAGTTACAAGATTAGAATGATGAACAAACTCTCTCTCTAAACTCTGTTAAGCGCACGACTAATCTCACCACTACTAACCTAAAGATTGGAAAAACAACTTTACATACCAAGGGCTTTAAGCCTAAGCCCATGGACCACAAACACTAATCTAAGCCCATTTAGCATAAAAGGCTTTTACAAACAAATAAAAAAATAATTCTTTTCTTTATATTACTTTCTATTTTATAGGACTTTTAGTCCTAACAAGGTAGAATAACACACAATATCAAATAAGCAATATGTAAATAACAGATAGATTTCTAAAAGATTTACTGTATTTGATATAAATAAGAACACCAAGAACACCGAAAGGTTTGATAAGAATCTGCTCTAAAGGTGTGTGTGTCGTGCAAAGCTTAATAGAAGAACTCAACATGAGTCTTCTATTTATACTACTTCTAAAGGGGACAAGATCTTAGATAATAAGGACCGAAGGTACTAGGATACAGTTGATGAACAATTGTTGGAATGTACTAATACACTATTCTGTTACTGTTGATACAACGTGCATTAAATGCTCCGTATTCTGCTTTAGGCTGAAACCTATCAGAGTTTGACACATGGAGTTGTCAGGTCACGCCTTGTCAGAATGATCTTCAGAACCTTCGAATGGCAGATATTGTAAGAAGCACGTTTGTCCTTGTTTAGATCTTTTGCGTAGATCTTCTTTTTACCACAGAGGCTCTGTCAAGTATGACAGAAGCTTTGTGGCCTGTCCGCTTAGAAGAGTCTTCTGTTGCTTCTTCACTTCGATCTTCTTGGCTAACCTGGCAGTGCCTCTGTCGAAGACTTCTGTCTTCTCGGTTACTTGGCTACTCGGCAGAGCCTCTGTCGAAGGCTTCTATACTTAGCCTATTTTTCAATACTTCTATTAACAGAAAGATTGGAGCTAACAAAAATCTCCAAAAACCTAGATCCACAAGTTCCCAACCATTAATATCCATTTAGAACCGTTTCCCCTAAACATTTCACACCAACATCTCTAATTATACCAAAATCCAAAGTTTGACCTAACTTTCCCAAAATCGTCCAAAAGGGAAATTGGATAAATAAAACACTAGGAAATTATCAATGAAGTATTTATAACTCAAATAAGGATTTAGAAAATGAGAGGATGAACTTACACCATGGATCTTGAGTAGAACCTCAAAACCCTAGAATCTCAAGAAAATGGAGGTGAAACTTGAATCTTGCACCAAGAGATGAAATCACAAGCATAAATGATGAGGGAACAATTGATTTCTAAGAGAAAAGCCCCAAAAATGAGTTAGGGTTCATAGGATAGGGTGGGAGATCGGTTTGGGAGAGAAAGGGAAAGTTGTGAGGTGAGATATGAAGAAGAAAGCTAAAAATCGCATTTGACAGCAACCAGGTACCTGCATGCGACTATGACATAGACTTTGACACTGGTCATAGTAGCTCAGGGGTACCGAAACTGTTTTGGCCATAACTTCTTCGTTTTAGCTTCGTTTTCGCTCCGGAAAGGACCGTTGGATTCGTATTTGAATTTTCCATCCAACAAGACTATAAAATCTAGGATTTATTGCAAAATTCTATTTTTCATGTTTATCATCAAAGATCGGTACCTTCCAGAAATCGGGGTGTTACACATTCCTTCAGAAAAATAATTTCTAGAACGAGGAATGTTGGTTCCTGTTTTGCTTATACAAGATTGTCAGATCTATTAGTTCGAGTTTATGTTTGATGCGGAAGCGTATTTGAAGAACTAGCAGATATGTTTGATAGATTTAGAACACAATATAAATAAACAGTGAACTGGAAATAATATCTCAAAGTTTACTGAATATATATATATATCAAGAACAGATTTAAGAACAGTGAGTAAGCAAAGCTTTAAAACAGATATGACTCTCAAAGTATATAAGCTATGTGTTCTTGATGTTTTTATCTCTTGATTCTCGATATTGAAGAACTCAACATGAGTCTTCCTTATATACTACTTTAAGGGGACCATAAAGCATAAGGTACTATTCAGAATGGACGGTATGAATAGTTGGACGGATGGCATGAACAGTTGGACGTGATGTATTGCATTTAATGCAGCAGACGTCTATTATGTACTAAGCCCTATTGAATCCAATCATAGTTTGACACGTTGAAGATGGACAGGGCATGCTACCATGCAAGTTGATGAACAGGTCCAGTAACAGTAGCAAGATATTATAAATATCTTCAAGTCATTAGAGAGGACCACAGAGGCTCTGTAAAGTGTTACAGAGGTTCTGCGGTCTGATCCTTTGTAGAGCAGTCTTCACCGAATTCCGAGTCTTTGATCTTCTTTGCGCGTATGACAGAGCTTCTGTAGGACGCCTCTTTAGCTTCTGTAGCTTCTCGACCTTGATCTCTCGGTAAGAGGCTCTCTTCACTTAGCCTATTTTTCACTACTTCTAAATACTTCTATGATTAGGAAGATTGAAGCTAACAATCTCCCCCTAAGTAGTGAAAAATAAAAATTTGAACTTTAGTTAAGTTAGGCTAAGTTAGATAAAACAGAGGTTAAACAATACCTCGAAAGTTCTTTTCATTTAGAAGTATGCCAGAGGCATTTTACATTTGAGTACAATGAAAGATAAACTTTAACATGATTTACAGAGATTGGTTGTTTGAGAACAGATTTTGGCGTCTTTGAAATCGTTGAAGCTTCTGTTGTCTCTTCCGACTTCTCTGCTCTCTTTGTAGAAACTGATGCAGAGTTCTCTTAAGCGTATTGTGGCATCAATCTCTCTGATGAGGGTATCTGCAGCGTCTCTATCCATTTGCTCGGTATCTCTGTATTTTACAAGGTTTGCTCTGAACTTGTTCAGAGTACTAGTTGCGTACTTCTGACAATCCATGCTTACAAAAAGTTTGACTTCGCCTTGTGGGTTTTGAAATACTAACATGAATCTTGGTTCTGTAATGATTGAGTTGGGCACGGCGTCAGGTGGGCAGCGATCTTCTGGTGGTCGTAGATTCAGATGTTTAAGACCAAGATCCTTTCCCAGCTGAAAGTCTGTCAGACTGTAGATTAGAAGCCTTTCCCTCATGGCTTTTCTCAACACTTGATAGGCTCTGGTGTTTGGCTCTGTGTTGTAGTTGTCTTTTGTCCATTGCAGAAGTTCAGGTAGATCATAGGGATTCAGATTCCTTATGTCAGCTTCAGCGAAGGTGGTTTCTGAATTGTTTACCCTTTTGACTCTATAAAGATTGTACCTGACTCTTGGATAGGTTCTTGTGAAGGAGAATCTGCAGAAGATTACCTTTTTGATTTTATGAATTGAGAAGACTTCTGCTTTGGTTCTTGGCTTTGTTCTGCTGAAGATGTTCTCAAATTCTTCTCTGATGTTCGGATTTGTGATTTGGTCTGTTGGATGGAGGTTCTGAAAGGGTTGTTTGTAGAGATATTTGTACACCACTTCTTCCATTTCTTCGTATGTTGGACCATGTGGTGGAACTTGTCTTCTGAGACTCTCCATCTGTTGAACAACTTCTGCAGCTCTGCCAATAAGTGGAATGTCTGACAGGGGCTTTAATCCATATGCCAGTCCTCTTCTTCAGGCTTTGGAGTTTGAAAGGCATCAAAGGAGTTTTTCATCAGTTTTTCTGTAGGATTGGGTACTGATTTCTTTTTCTTGGGCTCTTCTGTCATTTTTGCCTTTCCCTTGTCTTTGGCTTTTGGAGGTGCAGAACCTGTTGCTTCTGTGGGTTTGGTTGTTTGTGCTTCTGTCGGAATGATGGGAGTTGCCTCTGTAAGTTTTGACACTTGTGTTTGAGAGGACTTATGTGGCGTTGGTTCTGTTGGCTTGTTTTGCTCTGTAACCTCTGTGGGAGGTTCTTTTGTGACTTCTTCTGTGAGCTTGGTTTCTGTGGATTGAGGTATGTCGAATCTTCTTGCCATTCGGAAAGCTAAAGTGAACCTGTGCCTTTCTTCTTCTCTCTGCGACATTCGATCAGACATTGTTTTGTGCATTTTTCTTAGAACAGAAGAAGCAGAGGTCGTTGCTCTTTTTGGTTTGTGGGCAATAGACTTTCTTCTTGGTATGGTTTGGGGTTTTTCTGTTGATTTTGTAGTTGGAGAGTGAAGATTTTCTTCTGAAGAGGATGACAGATGTTGAGCATCTTCTTCAAACATTGTAGGAATTTCCACAGAGGTGGGTGTTTTCTCTGTGGTCTTTTGATCTTTTTCTCCAGGTTGTTGGTTTGTTGGACTTTCTTCCACGATGATTACCTCAGGGATGGTTGTTGTCTCTGTGGTTTTTTGATCTGTTTCTGATACATGCATTTCTTCAGGAGTTGATTCCACAGAGATGGGTGTTGTCTCTGTGGTCTTTTGATCTTGGGTTTGTTCTGGAGGGGCTTGGCTGATTGGTTCTGCTGCGATTGGTGGAGTTTGTAGTCCTCTGGTCGTAGCTTTCTCCCTTATATTCTCCCCCTCAGGATGATCTGAAGGACCAGGATGGTCATCATCAGAGTCATCCTGACTCTTATCAGAAGTACCCTCTGCTCTGCAAGAAGCTTTGGGTTTCTTTGGTAGTTCTGCTCCTGCGGCCATCAACTTTGCACATACATCATCACAGAGGCCGATTAGAGTTGCAAGCTCTGCTTCTGTGTTGAAGCGCATTCTGCCGACACTTTTTCTGAACTCTTTGACGTAGTTGGCATTTGCAGTAGTGAAGGAGACAATGACTTCTGTGACCTGGTTTATGATATTCTGCCCGAGCTCTGTCAGCTGTGCTCTGGTCATGTAATCTTTTGGCTGCATCATTGTAGTGTTGCGCATTGCCTCTTCTTGAACGTTTTGCAGAGCCTTCTGTAGTTCTGCAGGTATGATGCTCTGTGATTTGTTAGATTGCTTGTTCATTTGTTCAAGGAAATGTTTGACTGATTCCTTGAATGCAGATGTTGCAGCTATTCCAAAATTTTTAGCAACAGAAGTGGCTGTAGTTGTGGCAGTTGTTTGAGCAGAAGATTTCATCTCTGAGATGGCCGTTTTCACCTCTGTGGACAGATTGTCCATTTTGGTGTTCAGATTCAGCAAGGCCGTTGATGTTTTCTCTGCAAAAGATGTGAAAGAGCTTTGCAACTCTTTCATGGTTTGGTTCACAGAGGTGACAAGGGTTTGGAACTCATCCCTTGATACTTTTGTCCCTGGTGTAACCTCTGGAGGAACACATTCGTCTCCAGAGTGAGTCCCTGCTCCTGGGACACCTTCGTTCACCCTTGTTTGTACGATGGGGGTGGAAGGATTTCCATCTGATCTTCGAGCAGAAGCATCTAGTGCTTCAGACTCTACAGAAGTTCTGTGAATGACATAGTCTAGATCCACTTCAGAGGTGGGTACTAGATTATCCTTCTGTTGACTCGGAGACTTGTCTAGAGTCTCTTCGTAGTTGTGCTCACTACTTCTCTCTGAAAGAAGTGTTGGCCCTATATTGTGCATGGCAGAGGAAACGAATTCCTCTGTTGGGTGTTCTAGTGTGATCTGGGGCAATTGATCACGAACTATAGGTGAGTCTCTTTGAGGAGACTCCCTAGGAATGGATTCCCCGGTTTCTGTGGGCGCAGAAGTCGAAAGAGTGACCTCTGGCTGGATGGGTTGGGTTTGGATCGAGCTGTGCTGCTCTTTTTCAATAACTCCTTCTGCAGCTAGACCTGCAGAGTTAGATGTGTGGGTTGCACTGGGAGGGGTTTGATGATGTGTGCCTTCTACTTCTACGGCATCTTTTTCTGTCCCTTTTACCTTTTCTTCCATTCTATCTAAGGCCTTTTTAACCTCATCTTTGTTCCACAGAACTTCTGCATGTAGCCTAAGCCTTTCCCTAGTTTCAACATCTGACAAGTCGATTTCTTCTATTCCTTCTTCTGAAGCTTGGCTTGGACTCCTTCTGTGGACGTCTAGTCCCTGTTGAATGAAGGGATTCTGTAGAATGTAAGGGGTTTCAGATGGTTGATCTCTGGGGGTTTGATCATTTTCTTGCAGATTTGTGTCAATGTCAGAGATAGAGAAGTCTTGTTCTTCTGTGGTGTGGTGGTCAAGTGGTGGTGCGTTCCACCCAGCTGTATTTAGGGTGTTAGCAAAGTCAGGGTGTTGAAGAAAATCATTTAAGTTTCCTCGATGAGCAAATCGATCTGGGGATTGATAAGGTGAGTGATATCCCTCTTCTGCAACTTCTTCTTCTACAGTTTCTTCGACCCTGGTTTCTGCGACCTCTTCTTCTGCAGTTCCTTCTTCTGCAGTTTCCTCTTCTGTGATGGTAACCAATTTATCAAGCTTCTTTTTGGTCTTCCTCCTCTTTGGTTTTGGTGCCCCTTCCTCTGTGGTTTTCGATTTTCTTTTCTTCTTCTGTTTTGGAGACGAGGGAGGAGCAGAGGAGCCAACTTCTGTGGCGTGAGGAGGTGAAGATTGATCTTCTGCGTTGTTTGTAGAGGTGCCTTCTGCAGTTTTCCTCTTCTTTGTTTTTGGGGTAGAGGCAGAGGCTTTAGAAGAAGATCTCTTTCCCATGAGTTCGTCACGTTTGGCCATAAAACTTCGTTGGGTTTCCAAATGTTTTGCCAGTTTCTTCTTCTTTGATTTTATAGAGAGGGGTTCTACAACTATTGTTCCTAAGGGGACACCTAAACGCGGGGGTGTCACAGGGCTCGGTTCTGGAGTCCTGTGATCGCGTATATACTCTTGCTTAAGGGTTTTGTTCGTTGCATATTTCAGAAGACTTTTTGAAAGAGGTCTGCAGTGGTTGTAGCCTTCTGCATGATCGGTGGGGATGTTCTTGTTCATCGGGAACTGTTTAGGAATTGGTCCTTCCATTGGCCATTTCTGCATCATTAGCAGAGGTTCGAACAGAACTCCTAAGATTCTTTGGAATTGCAGAGGCGGTAGATATGTGGGATCAGTCTCTTTAGCCTTCGGGGTGTTGTTCTTTCTGTCGATTGTATTGATGATCTCCTGCAGCATGATGGTCGAGTAATCGAGTGGGAGATCGTAGTAGACCCCATACATGATGGTTAAGATCTGATGCGAGCTTTGATCAATGCTGCCTATCTTCCCTGTCAGGCATCTGTTAAGGATTGAAAACAAGGTGTTCCATAGAGGTGGTAGTCTGCCTCTGCGGAAGTCATTTCTTTTTCTCAGGTGTGTGTTGTACCCAAGCATTTCTACAAAACGACAGAGCTCGTCGTCTGTAGGCTGTTCTGCATATGTTTTCAATCCCAGAAGACCTCTAGTTGGTAAATTGAACTCCAGAGAGAACATTGTTCTATTAAATTTGAGTTCTAGATGCTCTGAGTTGTCTGGCTTTGAGATGTATCCTTTGATCAGAGAATCATCTTTATCATATCTGCAGCTCTGCCAAAATTGGTTCAAATACCTAGCAGGTATTTTCTTTGGGGTTCTTGAAAGTAGAGGGAAGAGGATATGATTTTCCATGATATTTAGAAGAAGGGCATGGACTTCGCCGAAAGCAGTGGGTGAGGGGACCAAATAGAAATTGTTGGATTTGATTGGTAGTACCTTTTCGAAATGATCCTTTGCTATAAAGTTTTGAAGATGTGTGGTCGGAGCAAAGTCTGCTGAGTCGCCGGAATCATCTTGTTCGAAATTTTTGGCGAGGTGGGGGTTTTCTGAATGTTCAGAATGAGCAGGTGAATGTTCCGCTGAGTTCGCCGGAGAGTGTGCAGGGGAGATAGCTTGAGAATATGAAGCCATTTGGTAAGAAGAATAGGATTCTTGCAAGTGTTTGCAGGGTTTCGCCGGAGAAGAATGAGAGTTTGTAAATGTTTTATGAGAAGGTAAGCTTGGGTTTTATATGAGTGTAAAATGGTAGAATTCGAAAGAGTAAAAATATATGGCAATGGATAAATATTTGGAATCCGAACTCAAGTTAGAACGGCGGGTTCAACTTTCCATAGAAAACGTTCCATGTACGCCCAATGAAAAAGAGACACGTAGGCCATGTCAGAGGATGACAGGACGTCGTGCGCGGCCCATTAATGCTAGGCGCGTGGGGTTGATCTTAGCCATATGAAATTCACTCTCAGTAAAAGTAAACGTTATTTTTACAGAAATGCCCAAGTAACAAATTGACAGAACCTTTGTGGTTTACAGAAGCTCTGTGATTTTGAAAATCTTGATATTCATGCCTCATATATCTCATTGTTATCATGACTCTGTAGGTTCTTCTTTAACCAAAACATTTGTAAGGACATTGGAGAGGATTAATAGGATTTTAGTGAAGAAATTTCGTTCAGATGTTTTGAGGCTCTGTAGGATCTTGCAGAAGCTCTGTCAGGGCTAACAGAAGCTCTATGAAAGAAAATTTCTTATTACTAAAAATCTATCAACGATTTTGATCATCCAAGTTTTGATTTGTACTAAGAAACGTTTTTCGGACATATTTGAAAGTTGGTGTCCAAGAAAACTGTTATGGAAAAAGTTTTGTTCGAGAAGGTCATGGTGTGTGTGTTTGGTTTCCGAGATAACATTCCAAAAGATCGATACTTACAGAGGATTTTCACATCATATTAATCATTCCTAACTTACCCACCAAGAAATTAAATCTTTTCTCGTCTAAGGCTTTGGTGAATAAGTCTGCAAGTTGGTATTCTGTGGGCACGAAATGCATCTTGATTGTACCGTTTTCAACATGATGTTTCAAGAAGTGGTACCTTATATCGATATGCTTAGTTTTGGAATGTTGCACAGGATTGGCAGAGATGGCAATGGCACTTTTGGAATCACAGAAGATGGGTATTTTGAATAGAATGTGGTCGTAGTCTTTTAGCTGAGTCTTCATCCATAGAACCTGAGAACAACAGCTAGCAGCAGCAACGTATTCAGCTTCTGCCGTAGATGTTGATACACAGTTCTGCTTTTTTGAGGTCCAACTGACTAGCTTACCACCTAGGAATTGACAACTCCCAGAGGTACTCTTTCTGTCGAGCATGCATCCTCAATAGTCTGAATCTGTATAAGCTTTAAGACAAAAGCCAGAGTTCTGTGGATACCAGAAACCAAGATTTTTGGTCCCCTTTAGGTATCTAAAGATTCTTTTAACAGCATCATAATGTGATTTCTTAGGATTAGCTTGATAACGTGCACAAAGACATGTGGAATGCATAATGTCAGGTCTGCTTGCTGTTAAGTATAACAGAGATCCAATCATGCCTCTGTAGAGAGTGCATTCTACAGAGATGCCATCTGGATCTAAGGATAACTTATTTCCAGTGGCCATTGGAGTTTTCATTGCAGAGGTATCAGAAAGGTTATATTTGCAAAGCATGTCAGAGACGTATTTTGCCTGATTTATAAAAATTCCTTCTGATGATTGTTTGACTTGGAGTCCGAGGAAAAATGTTAATTCTCCCATCATACTCATTTCAAATTCACTCTGCATGAGTTTTTCAAAACTTTTGCACTCCTCTGTATTAGTAGACCCAAAAATTATGTCGTCCACATAGATTTGTACAAGCATTATTTCACTGTTTTTGCGTTTATAGAATAAGGTAGTATCTGTTGTACCTCTGTTGTAGCCATTGACTAGAAGAAAAGTAGAAAGTCGTTCGTACCATGCTCTTGGACCCTGTTTCAGTCCATACAGAGCCTTTTCAAGGTAGTATACATGTCTTGGGAACTTTGAGCTTTCAAACCCTGGTGGCTGATTTACGTAAACCTCTTCTTGGATTTCACCGTTGAGAAAAGCTGATTTTACGTCCATCTGATAAACTTTAAATCCTCTGTGGGCTGCGAAGGCTAAGAATATTCTTATTGCTTCGAGCCGTGCGACAGGGGCAAAAGTCTCATCGTAGTCTATGCCTTCTTCTTGTCTATATCCCTTGGCCACTAATCTTGCTTTGTTTCTGACGACTACTCCATCTTCATCCTTCTTATTTCTGTAGACCCACTTAGTCCCAATGGCCTGTTTCCCTCGTGGCAGAGGTACTAAAGTCCATACTCTGTTATGCTCAAACTGCAGAAGCTCTTCTTGCATGGCGTCTACCCAGTTTGGGTCATCTAAGGCTTCAGAAATCTTCTTTGGTTCTATCACACTAATAAAATTTGTAAAGAAACAAAAATTAGCAGTGGCAGACCTGGTTTTTACCGTGTCAGAAGGTTCGCCGATTATTTGGCTTGGAGGATGGCTTTTTGTCCACTTAGTTGTGCGTGGAAGGTGGTCATCAATGTCATCGGATCTTTCTTCAGAGGCTTCTTGTTCTTCTTCTTCTTGTATAGCCTCTGTAATAGTGCGTGCCTTTGTAGTTGATCCTACAGCTTGTGGAATGATTGGTATGAGAGGTGGTGGAGTTTGTTCCTCTGAGGACGTATAGACTTGGTCCTCTATATCCTCTGTAATTGGTTCCTCTGTGGATTGTGAAGTTTGATTTTTAGCAGCTTCTGTGGTCATTTTCCTTGTTGTTTCATCTTCTGTGATTTCTACCTCGGCATTTGCATATGTAGTATTTACAGAAGAAGATGAAGCATTATTTGGTCCAGTTAGAGTCATACCTGTTGGATTTTGACCGATGGAAGATGGTTTTTCAGAAGCTCTGATGGTTCCACCAGAGGGATCAATGTCATCGTGGAGCATCTCAAAAAATAGACGATTTAAGTCTTCTTTTGCTTGTGAGATGCCAGAGGATTCCCCTTTAAGTCCGAGTTCTGAACTGATTTGTTCAGAAGTCTTTTGGAATGAATCATCAAAAGAAACATTGATGCTTTCAACAATTTTGCGAGACCTCGTAAGGAATGCTCTGTAGGCTTTGGAAGTGGCAGAGTATCCAATGAATTTGCCTTCGTCAACTTTTACCTCAAACATTCCTCTGGAATCTCTGTCGTTTAAAACAAAGCATTTACATCCAAACACATGGAAAAATTTGATGTTTGGCCGCCTTTTGTTGATTAATTCGTAAGGAGTCTTGAGGTGTCTTTTCACAATGGTTGAACGATTCTGTGTATAACAAGCAGTAGAAATCGCTTCTGCCCAAAAGTTCATTGGCAATCCGCATGCTGATAGCATAGCTCTTGCGGCCTCCACAAGCGTTCGATTTTTTCTTTCGACTACGCCGTTCTGCTGTGGAGTGCGTGCGGCAGAGAAGTTCTGTGATATTCCTTCTGTAGAAAGATAGGCTTCAATGACAGAGTTTTTAAATTATGTGCCATTGTCACTTCTTAACTTCTGTATTCTGCATTCATAAAGAACTTGGATTCTTTTCATTAGATTTATCAAGATGATTGGAACATCTGATTTCTTTCGAACAAATTCAACCCATGAGAAACGCGAATACTCATCAATTAAGACAAGTATGTATTTCTTTCCACCTAGGCTCTGTATGGCAATGGGACCGCAGAGGTCAACATGAAGCATGTACAGAGGTCTAGTGCAAGACACATCTGTTTTGCCTCTGTGGGAAGCTCTTCTGAGTTTTCCCATTTCACAGGCAGAACATAAGTGATCCTTATTAAATTTAACATTAGGCAAACCTTTAACTAGATCAAGTTTGACCAGTTTATCCAAGGTGTGAAAATTTAAGTGACAGAACCTGTTATGCCATAACCAGGCTTCCTTACTTTTGCAGGCTACAAGGCAAACTTTGTCCTTGTTCTTGGAACTGAAATTCATTAGATATAGATCACCTCTTCTTTCAGCTCGCAGAAGTTCCATTCCCGTGTCTTCACTTTGCAGAGAGCAGAAAGTTCTTTTGAATAAGACATCAAATCCTGTATCACAAAGTTGACTTACACCGAGTAGGTTGTGTTTAAGGCCATTCATATATGCAACTTTGTATACAGAGACGTTTTCCTTCTTTATGACTCCATAGCCTTTGATGTGTCCCTTCTTGTTGTCTCCAAAAGTTACAGATCCACCATCGTGTGTTTCTTTGTATGTGGATAGTAGACTTCTGTCGCCAGTCATGTGCCTTGAGCATCCGGAGTCAAGATACCAAATTGGCACAAACTGTTTCTGTAAAAATAATCACAGAGACTTAGGTACCCATATCCACATGGGTCCAATATTGTTAGAATTTTTCAAGTTTGCCTTAGCATTCTTGAAATACATTTTATCTTTTGTAGAAGAATCAGATTGTTTCTTTCTAGGTTCTGACTTTGGAATTTTATTTTTAGTGAAGAGAAAGCAATCTGGACTTGAGAAGTGATTATTTAATTTGAACATAAGATCAAAGCAATGACAGTATTGAATATGAGACGTGATTTGCTTGAACTTTTCATTGAATTTATTGAACTGAGCCATAGATGCATTACATTCTTTCTTAACATAAGATTTCCTATTACAAGAAGATCTATGAGTACTAGAATGTTGATTGCAAAAGCTTTGTTTAGTTCTTGCCTTTTGTGAGTCTCTTCTGTGGTGAACATCTTTCTTCACTGTCACAGAGGAAAAGGATTTGTTAACTTTAGGCCATGTTCCCTTTTGTTGCCAAGTGGAATTTTCGTTAATTCGCCTTAAAGGTTTTGAAAATTTTGAACTTTTAGGATCTACAGAGGTCTTCTCTAACATATCAAGCTCAGCAGAGGTTTTGACTTTTAAATACATGTTCAGAAAATCTGGGCAGATACGTATCTCTGTGATTTTCTCTTTTGGAGAAATAGTTCTGTTAAGAACTTCAGAGGAGAATTTAACATCCTCTGTGTCATAGTGAACTATCTTTGATGAAACATCAGTCTCTGAGTCGTCAGAAGATGAATCGTCCTCATATACAGAGGTTGATTCATTTCTTTCGATAGAGGATGGAGTTTCCGAGCATGTATCATACGAGCTTTCTTCCTCTGTAAAATAATTTTCATAGACGCCAGAGGTTTCTGATAAGATCTCTTCAGCAAGAAGTTTATCTACAGAAGAAGTACAGAAGTTTTCTAAAATGCTTGTTTTCCATACTTCCACAATTTCCTTTTCAATTGTTTCTATAAGTTTTTCTTCTGAAAAAGTGGGTGTAAACTCAGGAGCTTCTGCTGATAATTTTTTTTTAACATTTATCATACAGACAAAAGCAACCTGCGTTTGAGTCTCTGGTTTACCAAACTTAAAGATACCAATCTGATCTTGTGTTTTCAGATATTTCTTTGGTTTGATTCCTCTATTGACAGTGGTTGAAGATGATGAATCTGTGTTTTCAAACCACACATTGATCATCTTCGTCTGTTTCCTCAAGTGAGGTTCCACAGAGATTTTAGACCTTTTACTTATAGAGAGTAAGTTTGGAAAATCTGGTTTGTTTGTTTTTTCCAACACAAACAGAGAAGACAGAGGTTTAATTCTTTTGCCTTCAACACCTAGGGTAATATCATCGTACCCTATACCTCGTCTTCCTATTTGTGAGTTTACTTTTTCATAAACCTTCTGTGCATCTTTATAGTTTTTGAGTAAAACTTCTCTTCTGAGTAGATCTTGCCAAAGTACCTCTCTCTCTCTCTTTGAAAGTATTCCTTGAGAGCTCTTATGTCAGTAGTTTCACTCCTAGAAACTGAAAGTTCTTTTGTTTTGATTTTTAACTCAGAGGTTAATTCAGAAATTTGTTTTTTTAAAGGATCTAGATTTTTGTTCCAATTCTTTTCTATTATCTCCTTTTCTTCAAAAATTTTGGCTTTTTCTTAAGTGAGAAGCCGTACTTCTCTCTCATTAAAGGTGAGTCTTTTCTGAATGCCTTCATTTAATTCTTTTAGTTCAATTAGTTCAATAAGTTTAAGTGAATCATCATCTACAAAATTAGTACAAGAGGTAGAGTTTGAAGTGGATACCTCAGTGTCAGTGCCGGAGTCGATTTCTGCCATGCCACAGAATAGGGCATTGGTTGTGTATTCTTCATCAGAGGTAGAGTCTGACTCGAAGTCCTCTTTGTTCACCTCAGAATGCCCTTTGTTCGCCATTAGGGATTTTTGTGCATAGTACTCAGCCTTCTTTTTGTAAAAAGTTGAGTCCTTCTGTGGGCGATTTGATCTACTTCTGCACTCATTAGCGAAATGGCCTGGCTTCCCGCAGTTGAAACAGCCTTGGGAAGTGTTTCCAGTATGATCGTCGGACTTTTGTCGGTCTCCACTTTTCTTCGATCGGCATTCGTTTGCGTAATGACCAGGCTTGCCACATTTGTAGCATTCTTGTTGTATGTGGTTCATCTTGTCATCTGTCCTCTGTCGGTCACTACTTTTGTAGTTTCTGTCGCTTGACCTCTGTCGGTCACTTCTATCATCTGACCTCTGTCGGTCACTTGATTCTTCTCTTCTTCCGTTATCTCTTATGTCACTTTGATTGTCTCTGCCATATCGATCATTTCTTGAACCTCTTTGGTTTCCTCTGAACTCTCTTGTCAATAGAGCTAAGGATTTAGCTAATGACACAAGAGTTATTTCTTCTTCTATCAGCTCGTCTTCTTCGCTATCAATCATCACTATCTTCTTCTTTTCCTTTTTCTTTTCCTCTGTTGCTTTCTCATTTCTTGGTCTCTCTGTAGCCTTTGTAGATTTACTAACCAATGCATATGGTGCAATGGTTAGTGTTTTAGCCTGTTCTATTTGAGGTTCTAGTGCGGCTAGTGTTCCATAGAGATCAGAGAGAGTCCAGGAGTCTAGATCTTGGTTTGTTTGCAAGGACATAGACAGCTGGAGCCATTCATCATTCAGGCTTTTTAGAAACATGACATTATTTTCTTCTGAGGTTCTGTGAATGCCAGACTTTTTACATTTGTTTATGAGAGAGTTGAACCTGTCGTACGTCGTTTGCAGAGATTCTATTGCAGAGGCTCTGAATGCATGATATTCATTTATGTACTGTGCCCTTCGGTTCTTCTGTGTTTTAGCACCCCCTTCCAACTGTCTTTCTAATTCTTTCCAAAGATCGTGCGCAGTTTCGCATGCATCTAAGGATTGAAAAAGTTCGTTGGGGATAGCCATTATCAAGATTCTTTTTGTTTTCAGTGCAACTTCATCTTCTGCCTTATCTTCATTTGACCATTCTTCTTTTGGCTTCGGTTTTTGATGTTCAGGGATTTCAGGAGATTCAGCAGTAGCTGGTACTCGTGGTACTACTATCATGGGAACAGGAGGAAGGTTGTAAAGATATTGTACTAGATTTTTTTCAGTACCCTCAAAGAAATGGACCATTCTTATTTTCCATTGAGGATACTCATCTCGAAGGAGAGTTGGAGGCTTGGTGAGTGAACCAGCAGTGAAGAAGCTATTTGTATTTGTCATTGTAAAGGTTCTGAAAAGATAGTATGACTAAAGAGTATGAGTCTTATGATCTGGAAAGTTTTTCTGGGTTTGAACAGTTCCCAGAGTACACTTTAATGGAGGTTTAACATGGAAATGAGGAATAGGTTAAAAAGGAATGATGTCTATCACCAATCTTGTAACAAAGAGGATCACTTGATATTGAAAATCAAGGTAGGCTCTGATACCAATTGTTGGTTCCTGTTTTGCTTATACAAGATTGTCAGATCTATTAGTTCGAGTTTATGTTTGATGCGGAAGCGTATTTGAAGAACTAACAGATATGTTTGATAGATTTAGAACACAATATAAATAAATAGTGAACTGGAAATAATATCTCAAAGTTTACTGAATATATATATATATATCAAGAACAGATTTAAGAACAGTGAGTAAGCAAAGCTTTAAAACAGATATGACTCTCAAAGTATATAAGCTATGTGTTCTTGATGTTTTTATCTCTTGATTCTCGATATTGAAGAACTCAACATGAGTCTTCCTTATATACTACTCTAAGGGGACCATAAAGCATAAGGTACTATTCAGAATGGACGGTATGAATAGTTGGACGGATGGCATGAACAGTTGGACGTGATGTATTGCATTTAATGCAGCAGACGTCTATTATGTACTAAGCCCTATTGAATCCAATCAGAGTTTGACACGTTGAAGATGGACAGGGCATGCTACCATGCAAGTTGATGAACAGGTCCAGTAACAGTAGCAAGATATTATAAATATCTTCAAGTCATTAGAGAGGACCACAGAGGCTCTGTAAAGTGTTACAGAGGTTCTGCGGTCTGATCCTTTGTAGAGCAGTCTTCACCGAATTCCGAGTATTTGGTCTTCTTTGCGCGTATGACAGAGCTTCTGTAGGATGCCTCTTTAGCTTCTGTAGCTTCTCGACCTTGATCTCTCGGTAAGTTCGGCAGAGCCTCTGTAAGAGGCTCTCTTCACTTAGCCTATTTTTCACTACTTCTAAATACTTCTATGATTAGGAAGATTGAAGCTGACAAGGAACATCATAACCAAACCAATTAAAAGAATCATCTTACATATGAAATCATCTAATCCACAAAAGAATAACAAATTTTGTCATGTGCAACATTTATCAATTGCTTCATCGAGTAAATCTTGTAAGGAGCTACAAGTTTTTGTTTATTACAAGCAAATTGATTTGTTCCATCACAAACAAAATTGTTTTCTTTGAATTGACAGACACATTGTGTGTTTTCATATGTTCCATGTCCAGTGCGGATTGCTTAACCCTCCATTTAAGCTTAAGATTCTTTCTCACATAACGATCTGAAAAATAAGAAGAATGAAAGTCAGAAGATTTCGAATCAGGAGATTGAAAAGATTTTGATTTTCTTGCTTTTTGTCTTTTCTTCTGTAATGATCGTTTTGATTTAGATTTTGAAGAATAATCATTATCAGAAGTTTTCTCAATTGATTTAGAAGATTCACCTTGGAAAAAAATATTCTTGGGTTTATCTTCTTAAATCAAAAACTCAGAATGATCAGGAAGCTTTGTAGCAAAATCAAATTGAACAGTAGATTCATTTACACTTTTACCCTTTTCCGTACAAGTTATCTGGATATCAGAATCAACAAGACAACCATCAGTGAAGTCTAATTTATTACAGGATTTTGGAAAAAGAAAATCATTTACAATTTTAGCCCTTTCCTTTTAAGATTCTGTTTGTGTAAACATTTCAGGATTAAGATCAAAGGATTGATTTTGTATACCCCAAGACTCTGAATCCTCTTGTTCAACAGACATGTTTTTGAAAATAGTATTTCCGATGAAACCTTACAAGTAGAAGCGTCTGAATCCGAAGAGTTCTTTTCATTTGAATTATTTTCTTCAGACTTTTCTACAAGTTTTGATTCTCTTTCATGCATGCTATTTAGAAACACGGTTAACATAACTTCCTTTTCAAGTTCAAAAGCAATTTTGTCTTCATTTTGTATATCATCAATTTTGCTTTCGAGATCAATCAGTTTTTGTTCAATAACTAAAGGCGAAAAATAAGTTTTGCCTTCGAAAGCAGGTTTAGAAACATTTGCCTTTGGTTTTTCAACAGCATAACTTTGAAAATAGTCATTAGGCAAAGTTTGTTTCCAATTTGCACGTAATGCTATTCTGTTTTCCATGCTGTAGCAAAAGGAAGTTGCATTTTAACCGTGATTTTTCTTTTTATTTCTTCTTGTTCATCATAATCTTCACCTTCAAGTTTTAACCATTGAATCTTGTATCTAGAATCTCTTGATGGAAGACTAAGCCATCTAAACTCATACAAAGTAGGAGCTTTAGATAGAGCATTATTCACATAATGAGGATTGTCATATCCAAGACCCCACTTTGCATTGTAATATCTGAAACTTGTAAGCTTATTTAAATGAATCGTCTATTCAGTCAGACCTATTTTGTACAATTTCTCTTCCAGACCCTTTGCTTTTTCAATTAATTCAAAATTTCTATCTTTATAAACATGTAAAATCTTTTCAAATTCAATCTTCTTTGCTTCCGAACTTTTGTGTGTCTTTGATAATTAACTCATTCTTTGTCGAAAATAAGCTTGACCTTCATCAAACTTTTGCTTGCTCTTTTTCAAATATTCAATCAGAACATTCTGTTTTGAAAAAGTTTGATTTTTCAAGGCAGATTTAGCTTTTTCGTCTTTTAATTTCTCAGTTAACTCATCTACCCTGATGGTTAGTATATTTTGTTGAATTAAAAATTCAAATATGGTAAAAGAATCTACCTCAGTGTCTCGGTTCTCGCTCCATATTCTGACTCATCAGCATCAACCTGCTCCTTGCTCATAAAGCACATATTTGCAAGAGCAATATTCTCCTTCTCTTCCTCGTCACCAGTCTGATCCAACTAGTATTCCTCTTCAGCCAAGAGTGCCTTCCCCGACTTCTTCTGCTTAGCCAACAACATTTTGTTTTTATAATAATCGGAGTCTCTAACTATCGGTTTTCTACACTCTTTCGCAAAGTGACCTGTCTTTCCACAGTTGTAACATTTCGAATCATCAGACTTCCTCTCTTCATACTTTTCCTCTTCATACTTTTTCTCTTCTCTTTTACCATCAATCTTCTTGTCTTTAAATTTCTTCTTGTTTTCAGTTCTGTCCTTACGCTCATAATTCCTTGACCCGGATGAATATATCAAGTTATTGAACCAGTCTTCTTCACAAACTTTTACTGAAATGCCTTGGTTAACAAAATCATAGCTTGTTTTAGATTTTCCCCTTCATCAGATATATCTCCTTCAGTATCATCATTCTCCAAGTCAGAATACTCTCTTTCCTTCTTTGAAACATACTTCCCAGATCTATCAGATACAAGAGCAATAGGATCAGTCCCCAAACTTTTCTTCTTTCTTTTCTTTCTTCTATTTCTTCATCCTTTTCTCTTTAACTTCCTCCACTTCTTCTTCATCCTGTTTCAAAGTTTCATACATTTCTTGTAAGGGCATATCATGCAGCATCTTGTATTGCTTCATCCTACGACTTTATTTCTTCCACTCTGGTTGAAGCACACTTAAAAACTTCACATTATTCTCAATTGTAGTTGTTAGTCCCAGATGGCTATAACAAGTATTGTAGAAGGGGGGGTTGAATACAATACTCAAAATTTTCACAATTTTAATTCTATTATTGAAAATCTTTCAACAAGAATTACACATAGAAACTTAAGACTGTTGCGGAAAAGAACAGATAAACTATTCTAACAATCTTTCACAAAGTATACTAAACAAAATAACTAAGAACACTTAGAACAAAGCTATGAAGTTTTTAGCAATATGGAGATTTCTTGCACTGAGAGAAATCTTCCAATTCACGTAGAATCTTAGAGCACACAGTAATCTTCAAGTATCTCAAGATCTAAGTTGTATCTTCTGCATGGAGAGGTCTTCCTTTTATAGTGAGGATGAGTGTACTGAGCATTAAATGCTTAGTACGAATGTCCTCCAGTTACTTGCTTCGTACCAATGGACTTATGTAAAGTACCAGTGGACTTCTAAAAAGCTGATAAGTCACTATCACCTTTTTCTTGAAACCAGGAATAGAAGCCATGCTGAAAGGACATCTTCTAAAAAGATAATAAGACAAAATGTTACTTTTGCCTTGTATCAGATTTTGTCCCGAAATAAATGATCTTCTTTATGAGTATTCAATACAATATCACCGAAGGAGTTCCACCGATAATATTGTCAAGAATATATAACCATCTGCAAAGAAGTACCATTTCCACAAAGTTCCTACCGAGTTTAAGAAGCATATCGGTGGAAGCTGTTCACCGAATCTGAAGATATTTTCGGTGAAAGCAGTTCACCGAAAAATGAGAGTTTCTTCGGTGGAGATGAAGGCCACCGAAATTGTGAAGACAATTTGGTGGTGATGATGGCCACCGAAATTGTGAAGACAATTCGGTGGTGATGACTTGTTTGTTTGTTGAGAAGAGTCTTCTATTTTCCACAAGTAGAGAGTCTTCAAGCTTGGTTTCGATTGATCTTCGACTTCACCGAACATTTGCTATTTTGTACAAGTCATTCAAAGAACCAAACTAAAATATTCTAAGTAGAGTTTTTAGGGAAAACATCGGTGAGTCAATTTCAAATCCTTTGTGACCCAACAATCTCCCCCTATTTGAATTTGAGCTCCTTTCTTAGAATATTTAAGAGTATTGAAATGTAAAATACATTTTGACCCTTTTTACTCTTTTTGGGTTCTTTTCACATAGACCATTCTTTTTGTTCTTTTTGATCTTTTTCTTTTTGTATGAGTATGTATACTATGTACAGTATTTACAAGTAAGAAAAAAAATAAAAAATGTATAGTTGTACAAATAATTGAAAGAAAAAGGAAAGAAGTATAAACAATATGAACAGAATGAATATTACTTGCATCTTTGGAGGGGCGAGTTGAAACTTGTAACTGGCTTGAGGATTCTTCATTTTGATTAGCAGCCTGTTGATGTGTTGGAGAACTTTATCTTTCAGGCACTTTTGCTTTTCTTCAGATGTTCCAAATCTTCAAGTCATCCACTTACTTCAAAAGATTTCAGCCAAGTGAGTCTGTGGGTTTTGATAGGAGACACATCCATTATAGTGACAATCTTTGAGGAGGGTTGAGTTTGAGTGAATCAGCCTTAGGATGCTTTTGCCAATCTCTTGCATTTTCTCTTTCTCTTGGCATCTTCAGCACTTCCTATTCAGCATCATCATCCTTTGTCTTTGTTTTGCTCCCCCTCAGTAGATCAGTCGGTTTTGTGTTTCTCCCCCTCAGTTAGATCCGACCGGACTGATGAGCTCCCCCTTGACCGGTCCGCCCGATTTCCTCATTTTTCCGAGTTGGACGCTGAAAACGAGTACAGAGGGTTGGTGTTGATCGAGTTGGACGCTGATATTGCTCCCCCTCAGATGGTTTCTCCCCCTCAGCGTACGACGGAGAAGAAACACCACAAACAATTGGAAACACCGTTTTTTTTGTGCTCATAACCACCGAATTTGGGGGCCAACCACCGAAATTTCGGTGGTGTGGTCGGTGGTATGGTAATAATTTTTTGATTTTTTTTTTGCTTCCCCACCGAAAATTGGCTAATTTCGGTAGGATTTTCGGTAGGAAAATCGGTAGAATTTTTTTTTTCTTCGAAAAATTATCATTCCCACCGAAATTTTGAAAGTCGGTGGAATTTCTTGAAGAGGTTGGAGGAAATCTTCTGGCATCTTCAGAAGAGTTTGGGTAAAATCTGCTACGGCATCATGGAGAAAATCTTCAAGGTGAAGAAAATATTGGAATTTTATCTTCCAATTTTTTGATGACCCGCAAAGATTGAGTTTGAGGATTTTTTGAGTAGAAGGATTTGGGATGATATATGTGGAAGAGTTTGTAGTACGTGGATTTTGAGAAAAGGAGAGTTGGGTTGCTGTCCAAGAGTGAAATATGATGGAAGAAAGAATGGGATGAGGAGATGACACATTAAAAGTTGGTTCTAGTGAGAGATAGATTGGTGAGATGAGATCATGGTGATGACGTCATCAAGATGATGTCATCAACATAGATTTGGACAAGAGTAAGATTACCTGAGGTTTCCTTGAAGAATAGAGTTTTGTCAATTTTACCTCTGGAAAATCCATTCTTTAAGAGAAAGTTGGCAAGAGTGTCATACCAAGCACGTGGAGCTTGCTTGAGACCATAAAGAGCTTTGTCTAGTTCTTAACACATAGTCTGGATGAGCTGGGTCTTCAAAGCCAGGTGGTTGTTTCACATAGACTTCCTCTGCAAGTTCCCCATTAAGGAAGGCACTTTTGACATCCATTTGAAAGACTCTGAAATTTCGGTAGGCAGCATGAGCTAGAAAGATTCTTATTGCTTCAAGTCTTGCAACAGGGGCAAAAGTTTCATCATAATCAATGCCTTCTTCCTGTCGGTATCCTTGAGCAACCAGTTTGGCCTTGTTTCTGAAAACTGTGCCTTCTTCATCCATTTTATTTCTGAAGATCCATTTGGTTCCAATGATTGTCTTCTTTCGGGGTCTGGGAACCAATCTCCAAACTTTGTTTCTCTCAAATTGAGAAAGCTCTTCTTGCATGGCAGTGATCCAACAGGGATCTGCAAGAGTTTCATCAATCTTCTTGGGTTTAAAAAGAGAGAGAAAATTCACATAGAGACAAATATTTCCAACTCCTCTATATGTTTGGACACCTGCTTGTTGATCACCGATGATTTGATCTATGGGGTGATCTTTGGTCCATTTGGTTGCAGAAGGTAAAGGTGGTGGAATATTTTGTGTTAGGGGTGATGATGGAGTGGGATCAGAGGTTCAGTGGGAAGGAGAGAGAGAGATTTTCGGTGGAGATGCTCTTTGATTTGGTGGTGGCTTTGGTGATGTCACGAAGTAGTTTCCTATGATGATGGACAAAAAGGTGGTGGATGATAGAAAAAAGAAAATGGAGGTAAGGTTAATCGTTGGTAGAAGAGAGAAGAAGATGGATCGGCAGAGGGATAGTCGGCAGCAAAGAGAAGGGTGATTGTGGGTTGTATTTAGGATTGGTGGAAGAAAAATATAGAAAAGAAGAGGTGATGTTTGCATGGTTTGGGATTTCGGTGGAGATGGGTGTCATGGTGATTCGGTGGGTTTTCATGGTTAGGAGATAATAGGTGATGATGTCATGAGAGTAAACAATTCTAAGGTTTTGTCAACTTTCACACTTGTCCACATAGATCCATCTGTCCAGCTCAAAATCTGCAATCACACAAAGTTTATTTCCTAGGTACCCATTTGGTGGTGGGTCCTTTTGGGTTAGATGATGAGGGAAAAGAATTTATGTCACTCAGATCAATTCTTTCTTTCGGACAGTCTTTGGCAAAATGAGAAACATCACCACAGATATAGCATTTTCTATAAAGAAATGCCTTTTTAGAACTTTGATATTTTTCCTTATTTTTGCTCAAAGATTTTGAAGAGGTAACAAAGAATTGGGGTGCAGCACCTATAATTCCTTTTTCAAAAATTGGGAGGACAGAAATATTTTCTTTTGAATTGGACATTTTGAGACTCACAGATCGGGGAAGAAAATCGGTAGGGGAAGTCACATAGGTATTTTTAGAAAAAAATTGGAGGATTTCTTTTTAATAAAGAATCGGCACCCAAAGACTTTCCTTTTTCAGAGTTAGAAAATATATTGCTTGAGTTGGAGGAGGAGGATGCATCATCTAAAGTCAAGAATTTTTGAAATTCATGGATAGGTGTGGAAGAATCATTGGAATCTTGAGTCTTTTCCTTTGGAAAGGAAATATGATCTTTTGCCTTTAAAAACATTCCAAATTTTAAATCTTCAGATGAATCTGCAGAATTCATGGACATAGACCCAATAGAATTGGAATTGGAAGTTTCACAAGAAGTAGGTGAAGCACATGAGGTGGAAGCATGAGATTTTAAAGATTTATCAGTTTCCATTTTTCCAAAGCCTAGACCAGTTTTGTTATTACAGGAAATCTGATCTTGAAAAATCTTTTCCAGGTTTTTGGAAGAACTGGTCCATTTTCTCATGATTTCTTGTTCCTTTTGAAAACGTTTGAATATTTTGTTTTTCTCCTTGGCAAGAATAAAGTTGATGGATTTTAGATCTTCAAGCTCAGCCTTAACTTTTTCAAAGTTTTCCAGTTGAGAGTGACAAAACAGCAGTTGAGAGGAAAGAGATTTTATTTGAGCATTTGCCTTTTGCTTAGCAGTTTTAGCATCAAAAAGATCAATGGTTAAAGAATCAAATGCTTCAACCTTTTCATTATCAGAAAGAGATAGAAATGGATGTACCTGTGATGAGGAGGAGAGACACTTAGCTGATACAAGAGCAGTTGAGGAGATGTGGCCTTCTGAATCATCCATGTCATTTATCTTGGCCATGAAACATACATTTGCGATGTCATTCTCGCTTTCAGATGTGGGTTCATCTGCCAAATCATGAGTTTTAGCAGACAGACCCTTTGCTTTTCTGACAAGTCTTTCATTTCTTTCTTTTTCTCTCTTGTATTTTTCCTTGTATCTTTTAGCCCGGTCAGAATGTGCAGAAGAGGAGAGATTGGTGGAATCATGTTTGGAGAGAGAAAAAGGCTGATTTTCTACCAGACTTAGATTTTCCAGAAAGGTGGTGAGATTTAGATTTAGAATACTGATAACGCCACTTTTTGGCGTTATTTTCGGTTCTCAAACCAACGAGATTGGCTTGTACTCAAGTAAAAAGGCGGGTATTTTACGGTTTATTGAGTGATTTACGCAGGTTATATAAAAGGCGGCATTCCTTGGAAAAAGAAGCTAAAAAGAGCCCAAAACGAGTCCAAACGAAGCTTAACGGAAGCCCAAAAGCCAAGCCCAAGACCCGCGACCGAACCAGGACCCGACCCGCGAACCAGAACCGACCCAGAAGGCCATCAGCATAGCGCGCGACCTTCTGCACGACTTGCAAGTCGCGCCAGAAGTCGCGTAAGCCACTGTTTGCGAATTTCAGCTTTTTAACTCGGGATTTAGGTCACTTTTTGGGGGGGCAACTTACGGCAGACGATCCAGGGCAGTTCGGGGGCGATTTCCAGAGCCACGTGACACCATTTGGAGCGAAGAATGAGAACCAATCGAAGAAACGTTCACGACGCGAAGTAGATTCTAGCACGGGAAAGGGAGTTCATCAATTCATCTTACACTGTCACCACGATCACGTTACCATGTTTTCTCTTACTTTCGTTTCCTTTTCTTTTGTGTTTGAATCCCCCAACATCATGAACTAACTTTAAGATGTTGGGGGTTGGATTGAATTAGGATTGAACATATAGATGGATAACGAATGATTCTTATCAGTTTTTCCAATTAATGAATGCATGTGATTTTGTTCTTAATGCCTTTGTGAGCGTAGCTAACTTACAATTGTTTTATTGTTGTCAATTATGTTCGAGAGAATTAATTGAGATCTAGAATTAGGAATTACATGTCTAAAGGTAAGAAAGGATAGAGATATACCGAGTAAAACTTTAGTCTCATAATAACCTACGCTTAATGTGTTTTGAACTACATAGGGTGAGATCGAGAGATTAACCTTGTGTTTGTTTTCGAAATAAACTTCATGGTATCTTGAGAAAGCACCATGTCTTACAAATATAACTGTTGTTACTTGAGAGAGAGCAATGGTTAGATCAAGGTTGAGTATTCATTTACGGAATTAACTGGTACTTGTCTTTAGTCTGATATTCATATGTGAAACCTAAGGATATCCAACCCTCAACTGTTTCTCCATCTGAATTCCAAAACTGCTTACTAGTTGTCTGGTGTTTGTTTGACTTTAATTTCTACATTACATTAGTTTATAAAACCAACCTCCAATTTGACAGCCCAGTTAATAGTTCTTATAGTAATTGTGATATTTAGTTCCTAGTTCCCCGTGATTCGATACTCGTACTTCCGTACACTATTACTTGACTTCGACCCGTACACTTGCGGTAAGATTTCGCGGGGTGTCAAAACCTCGTGTCAAGTTTTTGGCGCCGTTGCCGGGGAACTAGTTGTAGCTAATAGCACAACCATCTATACGCGCTATTAGATTGGGCATTTTATTTTCTTGTCATTCTATTTCATTCACTTTCAGTTTCTGGATTATTGACTTTGTTTTCTCTTTTCAGGTGCTACTTGGTTTATGCCAAGGAAAACCCGAGGGAAAGAACTCGAGCCTATCGACCCAGAAATCGAAAGAACCGCCCGTCGTCTCCGAAAAGAAGCAAAAGCAAAAAAAAATCTGAAATTCGAAATGTCAGACGACGAGAGACCACCTCGCCACAATAATCCACCACCACCACCTCCGGAAAGGGTGCCTATGCGTTCATTTGCCAATCCGAACGTGGCAACCGCACGGATAGGCATCCAACCGCCCGCCACCGCAGCAAACTACTTCGAGCTTAAACCGAGTACCATTGTCATGGTACAACAGAATCAGTATGGAGGAGCGCCGACTGAATATCCTCATGCACACCTCCGCGCATTCGAGAGGATCTGTAACACATTTAAGATCAATGGCATGAACGAGGATGCCATCAAGCTGAGGTTATTCGGGTTCTCTCTCAAAGGCCGAGCCGAGACATGGACCGAGAGCATCAACCAGACTCGATCACCACTTGGGCGCAGCTGAAGGCAGCCTTCCTTCAGAAATTCTTTCCACCGGGAAGAACCGCGCAGCTAATGGCGGAGATCACCCATTTTTCTCAATGGGATCAAGAAACGCTTTATGAGGCGTGGGAACGTTACAAGGACATGATCAAAAAGTGTCCTCATCATGGGCTACAAGGCTGGGTCATCATCCAGACCTTCTTCAGCGGACTTCACCCGCAATTTAAGAACGACATCACAGCTGCAGCGGGTGGAGCATTGATGGATAGGTCTTATGAGGAAGCATGTGAGCTGATCGAGAACTTGGCCGAGCACAGTTTCTCTACTCCACGATCAGCTGTAAGAAGAGTAGCAAGTGTCCAAGAAAGTAACGAGCTTAATGAACTGAAAGCTCAACTGGCTGTCATCACAAATAGGCTGAATGGAGGAAATCTTCAAGAACCTGATCAGGTTCATTTTGTGGCAAACCGGAACCAATCGAGAAACGATCCGTTCTCGAATACGTATAACGAGGGGTGGAAAAGGCACCCCAATCTTTCATGGAATCATCCGGGTAAACCACAGTCAGGTAATTTCCCTAACTCTACTAATTTCTCTAATACTAATAGTGCTTATCGTCCTCCAGGTTTTAAGCAAAGGAATGAAGGACCATCCGGAGAGAAAAAGCCGGGACTCGAGGACATGATGATGAAGTTCATGTCTAAAATGGACACTACAGTCGGGGGGTTAGCAACTACAATCGAGGGATTAGTCAGTACAGTCAACACTGTCAAAGCGGCCACCGAGCAAAACACCGCCGCCATCAAGATCCTCGAGAGGCAAGTGGGGCAGATTTCCGAGACCCTACAAAACCGAGCCCCCGGAAAACTGCCAAGTCAACCCGAGAGACAAAACCGGGAACACTGCAATGCCATCTACCTTAGAGATGGCAAGGAGCTGAATGAAGAGCCAGCAAAGGAAGCCGAAGATGATGTAGAGATCATTGATATGGACAAGTTAGAAGCTGAAGAGAGTGATAAGAGTGAAGAGAAGAAGAAATAGGTGACACCACCGGTCAAGCCGGAAATCCCGAGAGTACCCTACCCAAGCAGGCTGAAAGCGAATAAAGACCAGGTTCATTTTTCTAAATTTCTTGATGTCTTTAAAAAGCTAACTATCAATATTCCTTTTGCAGACGCGCTCACACAAATGCCCTCCTACGCTAAGTTCATGAAGGAGATTATATCGAAGAAGAGGACACTTGATCACCAGGCCACTGTTGCACTCACTGAAGAGTGCAGCGCCATCTTCCAAAATAAGCTTCCCCAGAAGCTCAAGGATCCAGGGAGTTTCTCTATCCCTATTCAAATTGGGGACTTTTCTTTTACTAGAGTTTATGTGATCTAGGGGCTAGTATTAATCTGATGCCTCTTTCTATTTTCAGGAAACTTGGGCTGGGTGAGGTGAGCCCAACATACATGACATTGAAGCTGGCCGATCGATCGATAAGGTACCCATACGGGGTGATTGAGGACGTGCTGATAAAAGTGGGTAAGTTTTACTTTCCTGTCGACTTTGTGGTAATAGACATAGATGAGGACGAAGAGGTCCCGATGATTCTGGGGAGATCCTTCCTGGCTACGAGTCGAGCATTGGTCGATATGGAAGAAGGTGAGATAACTTTCCGGGTAGGCGGTGAGAGAGTAATCTTCAAGATGTTTGAGAAGGCAGGAGGTCGAAGTGAAGGAGAAGCTGGAGCTGGTCATGGAGGACCGAAGATGAAGGAAGCCGCGAAGAATCGCAAGTGTGGGCGATTTGACCCCGCGGACACTAAGTCGAGTTGAGAACCGCACAGTCGTGCCACGACTTTAAATAAGGCGCTGGGTGGGAGGCAACCCACCAAGGTTAGTTTCCTTTTCTTTTAATTTTTGAGTGTGTTTAAATAATGAAAAAGCCATAAAAATCAAAAAAATCAAAAAAGTAAAAATAAAAAATAAAAAAAATAACTGAACAGGGACATACGCGGCTTTACGCGCGGTTTGTATACCACGCAGAAAGTCGCGGGGCCCTCTGTTGGTTTTCTGAAACAGAGGGTTACGCGGTTTTCCACGCGACTTGCAAGTCGCGGGCTAAACCGCGTGAGTCCCGATTGCCCCGTTTTTCGTTTTTCGTGCAGTTTTTGTTTTCTTTAGTGCTTTGTGTGTTTCCTTTGCTTGCTTTGTTTTTCTTTCCCCTTGTGTTTCATGTTCTCCCTTTCGTATCCGATTGATGATCAATTGTCAAGAATCCTCCGGCCGGGCAAAACAGGTATGTTCTAAATCCTTCTCTGCTAAAAGAGTGGTGTTGGATGTGTTATTCTATTTAAATTGCACGAGATGCAACAAACCTAAGTTTCACTTAGGTTTGGGGTGCCTCATTTTTGAACCATCTACACACTCGCATTAGACCCTGTGCAAACCTCGGTTTTACCGAGGTTTGGGGTTGGCTTTTATTTGGAAAACCTAGGCCACGACCTAGGTTTGGGGTTCCCAGTTTAGAAATTTTGGGATTTCTTTTTGCTTGTTATGTTAATGTTTTATCCGTCCTCTTTATACCTGTAAATAACTGCACAATGATTGAGTCGCATCACCTACAACTTTGCTTGCACATTGCGGACAATGTGTGGGTAAGGTTTGGGGTTGCCCAATCGGGCCCAAGCTTATGCACGTAGATTTCCTGCACTTTTGAGTGTCTAGATCAAGGTAGCTAAATTTTTTTGATTTGAATGATTGAGACCGACCATTGTGGGAAGAACTTTATGATAGTGACGTGACCGTTAGGGAAGGCCTGGGAAAAGACATGACTAGGGACATTAGTGGAGACCACCCGATTGTGAGTTTTGAGCCAAAAGACGTCTTTCGCTTCGAGGGATTTATACACGTAATTCTTATACACTTGTCGAATTCCTTGTCGTGAATGTAGAATGATCTCGCTACATTATTGCATTGAGTAGCAAAGACGAACATCGGGATATTAGGTGAGAGTATAGTAGACCATTTCGATGTGGACCTTAAGAAATGATTCCAGGCATTATGTGTTTGTTTAACCTTTTTAGCTATCGTTTCCCTGTTTACCCTTAGTATGTATCCATAGCCATTTTGCATCCAAACACTCACCTTATTTCTTTCTAAACCCATCATTTACCCTTTAGCCAAAAGCCTTAGCCAACCCTTATCCGAAAGTGTGTCAATCGGAAGCAGTAATGAACGAATAGAGATAGAGCAGAAAAGAAAGAATTCCGGCCAGTCATAAGAATAAAACGGGTCAATGTAACCCGAGAAGTAGAAAAGAGGACCAATGAAGTCCCCCAAAAAAAAATGCAGTAATTTAGATATTATCTATAGCAGAAAATAAGAGAGTCAAAGCAACTCCAATAGTGATGAAAAGGGCCAAATAAGAGAGCGAAAAACTATAGAGTTCGGAACTGCCAATGATTGACATGCCAAGGATATTTGAACCTTTTTGCCCGTCGTTTCATAGCCATAGCCTTAGCCCCGTTACAACCCGTGTAAAGACCTGGATGATCTTTTGGAAAACGTGATTAGAGTCTACGAATACCTTTACTAATATTCCCTGTCTTGCTACTTGACTCCGTCTGAGATCAACTGTTTGGACATTTGTGCGTCTTTCTTTAAAGTTGTCATGTAATAATTTGAGTATTCTTTAAAGAAGAGGTTAAACAATACATCAGAAGATTATTTCATTCATTTTGGAATTTATGCTAGAGGCATTTACATTTAAGTACACAAAAATAAACGTTGACAGAGATTATTTGAAGAGACTCAGATTTTTGCATTTGGGAAGTCGTCGAACTTTCTGTTGTCTTTTCCTACTTCCTTGAGTTCTTCATAGAATTTGTGACAGAGATTTCGTAAGCCGAGTGTAGCATCAATCTCTTTGATCATCATCAGAGCAGATTCTTCGTTCATAAGCTCTGTTGATTTATTCTCCTCTAGTATCTTTCTGAACATGTTCAGAGTATGGGTTGTGTACTTCTGATAGTCCATTGTCACAAACAGTTTCAGTTGATCAGCAGGATTCTTGAATACTAACCCGTACCTTGGAGTTTTGATGATTGAATTGGGTATGGCATTGGGTGGGCAGAAATCCTCTGGTGGTCTGATACTTAGAGTAGTTATGCCCAGATCGATGGCTAGTTGAATATCGAGCATGTTGTAGATTAGGAGTTTTCACGCATCGCCTTTCTGAGAACTCGATAAGACCTTTTGTGGCAGTCGTCATTGAAGTTGTCTTTTGTCCATTGCAGAAGGTCAGGTAAGTCATAGGGATTGAGGTTTCGGATATCAGCGTCAGAGAATTGATTCTCTGATCTGTCAGACCTTTTGACTTTCCAGATGGTATACACCGTATGAGGATAGGTTCTCATTTTGGAGTATTTGCAATAGATTACCTACTTTATTTTGTTAATGGAGTAAACTTGATTGAATGGTTTTGACTTTGTAGAGGTGAAGATTGCATCGAATTCCTCTCTGAGCTTCTGATCTCGGACATGGGCTGGCAGATCGCTCTGGAAGTGTTGTCTGTAGAGATAACTGTAGACCTGTTCTTCCATTTGTTCAATGGTTGAAGTAGATCTTGGAATTGGTCTCCTTAGCTCATCCATCTTTCGAGTGATGTCTGCTACTCTACCTTCTGTTACCTTAGCTGTGGGATTCAGGGATGGGTTTTCTGACAGAGGATTCAAGTTGAATGCCCAGTCTTCCTCTTCGGGTTTAGGAGTGACGAAGGCATTAAATGCACCTTTCATCAATTTCTCTGTAGCAACTGGCATCTTCTTCTTTGGCTCTTCTTCTGTCATTATTCCCTTGCCTTTATCTTTTGGCTTTGAGGTTTCAGATATTGGGTTTTGGATTTGTGTGGGTGGAACCTCTGTTGATTTGACAGTTGGAGGTTCTGTGGGTTTTGGGGTTGAATACTCTGATTTTTTGTTTGTTGCCTCTGAAGGTTTTGATACTTCGGGTTGTGAGGTCTCTGTTGGTGAGGAGTCTTCGGGTCTTGGAGGTGGAATGTCAAAACTCTTTGCTGATTGAAAAGCAGTTACAAATTCCATTCTGCGAAGAATGAACTCTGTAAAGCGTTTTGGTCTTTGGGGTTTTCGAGCTATGGTTTTGACTCTAGTTTTGTGCGGGATTGGTTGTGAGGTTGGTGTTGGTTCTTTGGGTGAGGGTGGAGTTTTTTCTGAGGATGAGGATGCAAGATTGATTACCTTAGGTTCTGTGGTTGGTGCATCCTCTGGTGAGATAGAGGTGTTTTGTCTCTGTTGTTTTCCCTTCTGGGTTTCTGTCGTAGAGGGTTCTGCAGATTTCTCTGTAGTTTTTACAGAAGCAGCCTCTGTAGTTTCCTTTGTTTTCTCCCCCTCAGGATGACCAGATGCTCCATCATCAGGATCATCCTGCCTTCTTTTAGCAGTAACTTCAGTTCTGCAGGTGTCTTGAGCTGCTTGCCTTGCTGCATTTTTCTTCATTGTTTCAAAGTAGATTGCGATCGAAGTTTTGAAGGCTTTGGTAGCACTTTTCTCGAACTCTGCAGCGGTTGTTTTGGCAATGTTAGTGGCAGAGGCGATGGCAGCAGCAGCAGAAGTTTCTGTAGTTGACTTCATTTCTGCAAGGGCTGCTTTAACCTCTGTGGATAAGGTATCCACTTTGGTATTTAATCCTGTAAGCGCGCCTGAAGTTGACTCTGTAAAAGACGTGAATGAGCTTTGCAACTCATTCAATGTTTGAGTTACAGAGGTTACAAAGGCTTGGAACTCATCCTTCGTAACATGTTCCTCTTGGGTAACCTCTGGAGGAACAACTCCTTCTCCAGAGTGAATCCCTGTTCCTGGGACACCTTCGTTCACCCTTGTTTGTACGTTAGGGGTGGAAGGATTTCCATCTGATCCTCGAGAAGAAACCTGAGTTTCAGTCTCTACAGAAGTTCTGTGAAGAATATTGTCCAAATCCACTCCAGAGGTGGGTATCGGAATATTCTTCTGTTGACTTGGAGACTTGTCTAGAGTCTCTTCGTCATGGTGCTCTCTACTTCTCTCTGAAAGAAGTTTTGGCCCTATATTGTGCGTGTCAGAGGAAACGAATTCCTCTGTAGGGTGTTCTAGTGTGATCTGGGGCAATGGATCACGAACTATAGGTGAGTCTCTCTGAGGAGACTCCCTAGGAATGGATTCCCCTGCTTCTGTGGGCACAGAGGTTGAAAGAGTAACCTCTGGCTGGATGGGTTGGGTGAGGTTCGAGCTGTGCTGCTCTTTTTCAATGACACCTTCTGCAGCTAGACCTGCGGTGTCAGATGTGTGGGTTGCACTGGGAGGGGTTGAGGGATGTGTGCCTTCTGCAACTTCGGCATCTTTTTCTTTTTCATTTTGTTTTCCTCCAGACGTTTCTACCCTATCCTCTAAACCTATTTGCACCTCTTCTTCTGCAGTCTCTTGTCTTGGCAGAAGTGTATCACGACCCTCTGTAATTATTTGGGTTTGCAGAGGTGAAGGTTGAGGTTGTGATTTAGGTTGTTCTTCTTCGATTTCCTCTGAAATTGATTGCAGAGGAGAAGATGGTTTCTTCTTCTTTGATTTCCTCTTCTTTGGTTTTGGTGCTCCCTCCTCTGTAGATTTTGACTTTCTTTTTCTTTTGGAAGAGGGAGGGGCAGAGGGACCTTGGATTTGTGGTGGAGATGAGGGTTCTGTGGGATGTTCAGTGGGTGGAGAAGATGGTTCTGCAAGAATTTGTTGGATAGCAGAAGCAGAGGCAAGTTGTTCCTCTGTAGGGGTCTTGGTTTTCTTTCCCTTTTTCTTCTTCTTCTCTTTAGATCCCTCAGAAGACATCCTCTTTGAAGAATAGAGGTCTTTCCTTATATCTCTGAAGTTCTTCTGGTTGGCCTTGTGTTTAGCCAACTTTATCTTCCATTCTTCTTCTGTAAGTTTCTCTACTACATTACCTCCTATGGGCATTCCTATACGCGGGGGTGTTACAGAACTGGGTTCAGGAGTTCTGTAAACGCGTGTGTACTCACTAACTAGTTCTTCATCACTAGCATAACCTAACATTACCTTTGATAGTGGCCTGATGTGTGGGTAGCCATCCTCATGTTCTGTAGGGGTGTTCTTGGACATATGAAATTGCTTAGGTTTGGGACCGTCCATTGGCCATTTTTGGATAAGGAGTAGGGGTTCGAAAAGTACACTGAGGATTCGCTGGAACTGTAGAGAGGGTAACCAGTTGTGATCAGACATTTTGGCTTTCTGGGAGGCGATTTTGCGATCGATGGTGTTGATGATCTCTTGCATCATTATGGTGGCATAATCTAAGGGTAGATCATAATACACACCATACATGATTGAGAGAATTTGAGGTGAGCTTTGATCGATGCTTCCGATTTTGCCCGTGAGGCAACGATTTAGGATGGAGAATAAGGTATTCCATAGAGGAGGTAATCTTGCTCTGCGGAAATCGTTCCTCTTTTTCAACTGTTGGTTGTACCCTAACATGTGCAGAAAGTCGACAAGTTCTTCATTTGTTGGTTGGGGTGCATACTTTTTGATTCCCATGAGTCCTCTTGTTGGAAGGCCAAATTCTAATGAGAACATGGTTCGATTGAACATCAGTTCAAGGCTCTTACTTTGGTCAGGTTTAGAAATGTAGCCTCTGATCAAATCGGTGTCAGTGTCATAACGGCAAGATTGCCAAAACTGATGTAGGTAACGTACTGGTATTTGTTCAACGGTTTTGCTCAGAAGAGGGTAAAGAAAGTGGTTTTCTAGGATGTTTAGCAGGATGGCATGTTCTTTGCCAAATGTCGTAGGAGAAGGAACAAGATAACAGTTGTTCGATTTAATGGGAAGGGTTTGCTCGAAATGGTCATTTGAGAAAAATTGTTGCAGGTGGGTAGTGGGTACGAAGGATGCCTCGTCGCCGGAGTCATATCTGTCGGCATCGGCGGCGATGTGTGGGTTGTGGGAGTGCTCAGAATGCACTTGAGAGGATGTCGGAGAGTTCGTTGGTGAAACGTGAGCAGATTTGGAACTGGAAGCCATTTGTAGGTTTGAAAGTTCTAGATTTTCAGAAAGAAATAAGCAAGTTCGCCGGAGAAGATGAGAGAATAGTAAAGTTTTGAAAGTGATTTTAACTTGGGTTTTATACTGTGGTAACGGATAGAATTCGGAACGGTGAAAATGTGAGAAAGTTAATAAAATTTGAGGTCCACACTCGAGTTCATTCGGCGTGGTGCAAGTTTCTAGGACGACGTGATATGTACGTCAATGAAAACTTGACACGTCATTAATGTCAGTGACGACGAGACGTCGTGGGCGGCCACATTAAATGAAAAACGCGTGGGTTTTAAATTTTCACCACATAAAAGTTACCGTTACAGATACAGAAATTCCCAAGTGGAAATCTTTACAGAAGCTCTGTGGGTACAGAAGCTCTGTGATTTTGAAAAACGTTTATCTCTGTAGATTGTATCTTTAATGAAAATCGTTTGAAAAACACGGAGAGGATCAATAAATTTTTAGTAGAGAGAAATTATCCTACAGAGGTTTTTGGACCTCTGCCAGAGCCAGCAGAGGCTCTGTGACAGGAAATTTCTAATAACTAATAATTTATAAACATTTTTAATCATCCAAGTTTTTGATCAGTTTTAACAATGTATTTAGGACTTATTTGAAAGTTGGTGTCCTAGAAAATTTTAAATCTCAAAGATTTTGTGCAGCAGAAGTCATTTGAATGATTTGCGTGATCTACAGAGGTTCTTTGGTTGAAAGAACTCTGTGGCTTATGACTTCTGTGGCAAGATACCAACCTATTTCCTTTTGATCGGCGAATGTGATCTCTTCTGTCGCATTCTTTGCTCCCCCTTGACTTATGAATCTCTGTAGTTTCAGCAAGGTCTCCTTTTCCGCTCCTCCTTGATCTAACAACCTCTGTAGGATTGATCTCTGTGGTTTGAAACCTGCCTTTTTATCTCTTGAAGCTTGTACTTTTACCAAAAACGTTTGAAAAACATTGGAGATGATCTATAAATCTTTAGTAGAGAGAAATTATCCTACAGAGGTTTTTGGACCTCTGCCAGAGCTAGCAGAGGCTCTGTGACAGGAAATTTCTAATAACTAATAATTTATAAAACTTTTTGATCATCCAAAGTTTTTATGGTTTTAAACATTGGTTTTAGGACATTTAGAAATTTTTGTCCTGGAAAATTGTTTTTGGAAAAAGATTTTGTGCGACACGTACCTTTTAGAGTGTCTAGTTTGGACGACAGAAACTCTTGTTGATCATAATCCTCCTTTGGCTCCACCTTGAATGATCAACCTCTGTAGATCAATTTGAGGTCTCCTTCTGCTCCCCCTTGACCTATGCTTGAATCAATAGAGATAAATAATGCACAGAACATAGGTCAACCTCATCAGAGGTTCTGTGGAGATTGTCATAGGCTCTGAGCAATTCCACAGAGGCTCTGTGAAGTATAGAACCTTTTAAGGATGAGTCTTAAACAAAATGTTTAAGAGTCATAGTGAACTTTGAAGCCTGAGTCCTTAATAGAAGTATTAAGGAGTCCATTGTTTGCTGAAGAGTGAGTCCTAATCTGTAATGGTCAGAAGTCATTTTCTGATGAAGCTCGAGTCTTAAACTGATTTGTTTAAGAGTCTATTTCACTAAAGTGCGAGTCCTAAACTGATGTGTTTAGGAGTCCTTTATCTACTGAAGAGCGAGTCCTGATCTGTAATGATCAGAAGTCCTTTTCTGCAAGACAGATCAAAGAACTTTTGGTACCCATATCCAAATGGGTCCTTTTTTGTTAGGATTTGGAGCTGTCTTTAGGTCCTCTGGTTTGCCAATCTCTGTTGGTTTGCCAGTTTTCTTTCTATGATTTTTCTCATTTTGGGTCTTTGGATTTTTCTTTTGAACTGACCCATTTTGTACACAGAAAGATTTAGAGAAAAGGTTTCTTAATTGAAACAGAAGATCAAAGCATTTATATGAATGAAAAGATGAAGTCTTTGTAGAGACAAATGGTTTTGGAGCATTTTTGTCAGGAATAGAGTTTTTGACTTTCCAAACCATTTTCATCTTTTTGTAAACAGGATTATTTGACTTTTTAGCACAAGAGTTTGCTAAGACAAGGTCTTTAAGCCTTTTAGCTAAAACATCTTTTTCTTTAAGGTTTAAATCAAATTTTCTTAGAAGATCTGATTTATACCTCTTCTCTAACATAATCTTGTTTGACAAATCGGATAGTCTCTTTGTTAATTTTGACATTTCAGTTTTAAAGACCTTTCTTTCCTTCTCAAACTTGTCTTTCGAACACTTTGTTTGAAATCCTTCTCTCTTCACCTTTTCAGACTCTTTTCTTTCAAAATCCTGCTCTTCCCTCTCTTTTTCAAGTAATTTTGAGATTTTGAAAGAAAGTTCCATATTCTTTGTCTCAAGAAGAGTTTTCTCTTTTCCAAACTTTTCATTTTTACTGATTGTAAGTTTTTCAAAGTTGGAAATCAGTTTAGAAAAGTTTAGATACTTAAGCTCAAGGCTTTTCTTCTCTTCTTTAAAAACAGTCTTAATTTCCTCAAACTTCTCTTTCTCCTTTTTACCAAGCTCTTCTAACTCAGATAGTTTCCTTTTCAGTTCAAGATTTTCCCAGTTTAGGAGTTTACCTGATTCTTCAAGCTTGGCAATGTTGTCTGAGTCAATAAGAATATTCTTGTTTCTTTCCTCTAATTCTTTCTCAAGAGTAGGAATTATTTTCTTAAAATTTGTGCTGAGTTTGAAATAATAATGAAAATCAACATCAGCACTAAATTTTAGTCTTGACATTTTGAAGTTTTTAACGAAAGAAACAGTTTCTTGGATGTTACCAGATCGAATAAATCGAAAATGGCAATAAAACAGAATCTGTTTGATGGAATGAAGAATAGGTTAAGAACAGACAGTTTCTATCAAGAATCTTGTCTAAACGAGGATCACTTGATATTGAAAACCAAGCTTTGCTCTGATACCAATTGTTGGATCCCAGATACACTTAATCAAGATTAACAGTCTATTAGTTGAGTTTAGAGTTTGATGCGGAAGCGTATTTGAAGAACTAACAGATATGTTTGATAAATTTAGAACACAATATAAATAAACAGTGAGCGGGAAATAATATCTCAAAGTTTACTGAATATATATATATCAAGAACAGATTTAAGAACAGTGAGTATGCAAAGCTTTAAACAGATATGACTCTAAATGTGCATAAGCTATGTGTTCTTGATGTTTGATTGAAGTGTTCTTGTTTTTCTGTTTTTGTGTCTTGTTCTATGTGTGTTAGGAAGAACTCAACATGAGTCTTCCTTTTATACTACTCTTAGAAGACTATGAAGTAGGTCACTGTTCCTTTTACGGCATGAATAGTAAACTGGATGGTGTGAACAGTTGTTTGAGCCATGCGCATTTAATGGAGCAGATGTACTTTTGGTAAATGCATTAAATGGCGCAGACGTCTATTTTGTACCTTGCCCTATTGAGTCCACTCAGAGCTTGACACGTGTTTTGACAGTACTTTTCCATGCAAGTTGATGAACAGGTCTTGGAACAGTAGCAAGATATTATAAATATCTTCCTAGTCTTTTGAGGACCATAGAGGCTCTGTAATGTGTTACAGAGGTTCTGCGGTCTGGTTCCTCTGTAAAGTAGTCTTCACCGGATTCCGAGTCTTTGATTGTTTACTTCTGCAGAGCTTCTGTCAAGGGTGGCAGAGGTTCTGAGGCTCGGTCCTCTGAGAAGTCTTCTTGGTTCCTTGTCTTCTGATGTTGTCCGCAGAGGCTCTGTTATTGGTAACAGAGGTTCTGCGGTCTTGGTCTTCTGAAAGCGTCCTTCTGTAGTTTCCTCGGTCTTTGATCACTCTTGATCAAACTTCCTTTGATTTTTCTGAGATGCCAGGCAGAGCTTCTGTTGCACTCAGCAGAGCTTCTGTGGAAGTTCTTCTGTACTTGGCCATTTTTCAATACTTCTAATATTTCAGAATATTGGAGCTAACAGAATCCTTCTAACTCTTTCACTTCCCTTCAGATTCATATAATAAATAAGTGAAACTTTCTGTTACTAGAGTGCGAAACCACTCGTGCCCCTCCCCGAGAAGTACTCTCTTATGGCTGGCATAATGTGTTGTATTTGCGTATGTGATCAATGCGAGCCAGGAACAGACGAAGCCCCCCTCCCCGAGAAGCACTCTCTCTTATGTTCACTGTCCTCCCCAGAGGCCCTCGTGCTTTATCCAGTATGGATTTTGAGTTCGTGCTCCTCCTCGAGAAGCACTATCTCTTATGTTTACTCTCCTTCTCTCCCCAACCAGATGTTTTACCTTCGTTCGCTTTGAGAGAGTAGTGACCTCTCGGGCATGCTGATCGAACGACGCTGGCTCCATACCCTGAGTTCAATCCATTAGGTTCTTCGATTTGTTCATAAAAGAAACGAAAGACTTCCGTTCGGATTCGTATAATAAATAAGTGAGCTGGTGGGAAAGGAAAGAGCTGGAGATCATGAAAAGCATTTCCACACAAGGAGGCAGAAGGCCGGGAAGCTTTTTCAAATCTGATCAAATCGATCGATAATTTTTTAATATCTTAGGTGGGCCACTTATGTTCACTCTCCTTCCCCCCTTTCTGGTGTGTGGGGGGGGGGGGAGACCATTCACTTCCCTTCCTCCTACCCAAGCTACATGGTATGGAGCGAGCGTCGTTCGGTCAGCATGCCCGAGAGGTCACTACTCTCTCAAAGCGAACGAAGGGGGGCTCGTCTGTTCCTGGCTCGCATACTATCTAGACAGCAACAAAGACAAGGGAACAGGCTTCTTAGCTAAGGCGGAAGATAAATAAAATTAACTTCCCCCTACCCAAGCTACAGGGTATGGAGCCAGCGTCGTTCGATCAAGATGCCCGATTTGAGAGCTCTTAAAGCACCTTTAAGAGGGTCACATCATAGCATCGTTAGCCCATGGTACCTGTGGAATCAACTGTATGCGTTTGGGTGAATTCAATCCCAGCATCGATCCCACCGGCCATTTGATGTGCCAAAATGTTAACCCGATCAACCCGTACGGTTTGGGTTGGGTTGGGTTGGGTTGAACTTTGATTTGAGTTGAATTGGATTAGGATTTTTCAAACCACCAAATATTAGGTTTGAATTGTTCAAATGCCTTTAACCGATCAATCCAACCCATAAGCACGTGTCGGTCACATAGAATGAGAATGACTCGTCATGTGTTATACAAACAATTTGTTATTTATTTATATGAGTTTTGGTTGTTTTATAATTATAAAACGAAAAAAGAAAACGCAAATGTCACCGTTTAACAGGCTTTAAGGCACGTAGCAATTTGCGGAACGAAGAGATTCGAGTGGGGTATTTTCTGCAACGTTCTCCCTTCGCACCTTTTTCTACCAAAAACCTAAACCCTAAATTCATATATTATATATTAACATTATCAATTGCTTCATGTGTACTATTTCAATTAGAGGTGTCGCCCTCTCTATCAATTTTTTTGCATCATAGATCTGTGTTTTGCTCGATTCTCGCTCTAATAAAGGTCACTGATACAGGTATCTTATCTTTCTCTCTCTCTCTCTCTCTCTCTCTCTCTATTTTCATCCATCGACTCCAGTTGCTAAATCAATTGGTTTTCTAAGGACTTCATCCATGGATTCTTCTTCGGGATCGGAATTTGATTATTTGTTCAAGTTGTTGATGATCGGGGATTCAGGAGTTGGTAAAAGTAGTCTACTTTTGAGTTTCACTTCTGATACCTTTGAAGAACTTTCTCCTACTATTGGTTAGTCTGCCCTGCTTATTTATTGTTTTATACTCTGAAAATAGTATAGTTATTCTACTGTTTCTTTGTTCTGCTACTTGCGGTGTTCATTAAGCGGCTTCTCTCTATGTGTAACATAATGCTGAGTATTGTTCTGTTTCTTAAAGTTAAAAAAGTTAAATAGTTCATGGTATTTCATAGTTCAGTTTTCTGTTTTACTGAGGATTGTTACAATCGACTTATTACAATCCACTTTAGTAGTGCTCTCCCATGAATTTCCATTCTAGCGTAAGGTAGTATCCCAAAAACCATATATGGTTGCTTGATCTTGAGTGTTGTGTGGAGTGGCAAATAACCTTACATATAAAAGGCAGGGCTAATATTACCTAATTGGTAGTATGCCTTGTTATATTCATATGAGATATACTTAATCATATAATAACAATAACGAAAGACATAAGAACATAAACACATAAGGAATCGATTCAACATTGTATCTTAATAGAGTTTAGAAAACTAACCTGGAGCACTCACGTTAGGTGCAGCGAAATTGATTGATGCGGAAGTATTCATCGTTGCGTGTAGATCGAAGTCTTCTAAAGCTCTATACGGTTTGCTTCAGAATGGGGCTGAACTGAATGCAGATTCGTGTAGGCAATAGGGACTTGATCTCCTTTATTTATAGGCCACTAGAGACTCATCCCATAAGGAGTCCTAGTTTATCTATATGTTTTGAATTTAAATAATAGAAGATATACACTAATCTTAATGTTAATCAGGTAATTAACTTAATGAATTATCCTACTCATATTAGGAGATATATATCCAAATATGTAACTGGATTATGACTGATATAGAAATCTCTTGATAAGTATAAATATTTAAATCAATTGTCCTTTAATATTTATTACAGATAATGTTAAAGTCCAATTTATTTCCAACATGCCTCAGTTTGCAAAATGCTATGTATACACATTACCCTGGCTTGCTATTTTTTTAGTCAAAAAGGGGGTTATGCTGTATGCCATTCAAGTTTGTTTTGACTATGCATATATACATATATAAATACAAGTTACATACATAACAGGGATCTCTGCATGTAAGCAGAATATGGTGTGTCAAAGACACGAGGAAGTTTACCATGCTTTTGAAAAATTAGTGAAAATCATGCAGGGCTGTTAGGCCCGTATGGAATTTCCCATAAGATACACACACATAAAAGTATACATGGGTTACCTACTCCATATAACATTGTATGTGGGCGGGCTACACATCTTTGTGCATGCTGTGTATACAAAATATGTCATATATAGGTGGCCGTATAATTTGATATGCTTTGTGAGACTCCATAAAAGAGGACTAAGGTGATAACTGGATAATCCGCAGTAGTTAACATTTAAAATAGAAATAGATATTCAAAGTCTTGAAGGACTCCGTAGATTTCACAGATTGTGACAAATAAGTTACATTGGTGGAGAAGTGTGAGTTTCTTTTTAAAGTTATGCATCGTAACATGTTACATTAAAGTCTATATTCAGTAAACAACTAAAAAAATAGTGTCGGACCTGCTGGATCTTTCTAATTGGTTTATGTACAAACCTATATGGTTTGCACAAACCAGTGCCTCCTTTTTTTCTGCTTGATTTGCTTTCTTTTGTCGTGATAATTTGTGGTTGCCTACACGTTTGCACTGAATCGATTCACCCGGTATCTTTTAGGCACATAAAGAGCTGTTTTGGATTGTAAGATGCCTTTTTTAGGACTGTAGTTAATTAGCCCTTTACTGGAGTTAGGTTATGAGCAGATTGTTATTTCACTCATCATTATTTCCCTTGTTTTGCAGGGGTGGATTTTAAGGTAAAACAAGTTACGATTGGGGGGAAGAAGTTAAAGCTTGCTATTTGGGATACTGGTAATGTTTCTTGGTGTGTTGTGATCTATGTTTGTATCTGGTTACATGCTTCCTTTTGTTTTTGTTTTGTTTCTTCTTTTTTGCCTTTCATATATGTATTAGGAACCGAGCTGGGTTTGTGATATCTTATGTCATTGGAACTTGCGCGCCATAGTTTTGGTTGGTAAGATGATGTTGGACCTGGACGTTAGTTGTACGTGATTCTGTATGTAAGAGGTTATATTACTTATTATTCACTTAAACAATAATATATAGATCAGTACAAGTTTGGAGATTTACAAATATGATCTATTTCATGTTTCTTCTGTTATATATGATGTTTGTGAAATTTCTATAAAGAGGAGAGAGAAAGAAAGGAGAATGCAATTAATACATGATCTTTTACTAGTCATGATATAAATTGAAAAGATAATATATTTTATCAAGTATTCTGCTTTTTTTTATAGTTACTTCATTTTCTTGTACACCTAGCCCTAGCTTAGATTCATGTTTAAAAACTAACCTGTGTAACAGATTGGTAATAATAAAGACTGAATTTATGTTGCCATCCACTGCAGTTGTGATGTTCTGATAGAACACCTTTTTCCCGTGGAAACTGTGGTGTATGTCTCTTCATCCCCTGTTTTAATAGTGATAGACTGCCTCATAATCACCTGGGATACTATTTGTCTTACCTATACTTCATATGATTGGATCCTTAGTAACTTTATCTTTTATGGACATAAGAATTAAGATGCGAGTCCAATAATCAACATGCAGTCCTCAGAGTGGAAGATTTCAGTATAAAGGAGCTATTAAGCAATTGTATCGGAAGTTATGCCAGTGCCATGGGGTTTGATATGCAATTTAACTATAGTTTAGGAAGTAGGGACTTATCTTGTTATTATTTATAGTGGTTAATTAGTTCTAACTTTTATGCTCCCATGTGTATCGATGTGTACTCTGCTATCAAGTTAGAGAATTCATTCTTCCTGCCCACTGTCGTTTCTCATTAATAGTTGAAGCCCATTGATGCAGAACTCATAATTCTACCCAGCTTTTCGATTTTCCTAAGACTGTTGGCAAAATGAATGACACACTATAATCGTTTTTCATCATCAACTAGTCATTTTATTCACCCTTTTAATCTAGTCACTGAGCCCACTATATATAGGCAAGCATTGGAAGACCCACGTTAGTTAGACGCAAAATAAGTAACTTGGTCTTTAGAGAGTAATTACACTTGGGATCTAACTTTATATTCCATGAATGAAAATGGGTTTATAAAGTCTCGTCGACAACAAATGGCGACATTGAAAGGTTTAAAGCTTAGTGGCAAAGGATTTCGTCTAGAAGAAGGAATAGACTACCGGACGCTTGCATAGCCAAAATGGTTAGCAACTGTTATTGCTAAAGGATATCTCGTTGAATAACTCGATGTTAACAATGCATTTCTTCATGGTGATCTTGATGAGGATGTGTGCGTGTTGTTGCCTAGGTTACCCATTAGTTGCCACAAGCATGGGAAATTCAATGATGCACTTAAGCTACCCAATCAGCATGGTTTGCTAAGTTGATTTATAATCTTACTTGCCAAAGGTTATACAGAGAGCTATGCAGATCTCTCTTTGTTTATAGGAAGGGTGTTAATTATTTTACTGCAGCATTCTTTTTGTGACAAAACATCAATTGACGATTTGAAGATGATGTTCAGTATTACATGGGAATTGATTTTTAGAGATTCCTTGATATCATGGTTCTTACCATTTAACTCCTTGAAGAAACTGGTGCTTAAATAGAAAACCTACCACACCTTTAGATCCTAATGTCAAATTGAGTAACATAGAAGGAGAACAACCGGAAGACATTTTAGTGAAGAATGGTAGGAAAAATTGCTATATCTGACCATTAGAAGGCCTACCATCCTTTTGCTAGTTAGGTTCTTGGTCGTTATATGTGACATCATCACACTCTACTTTTAAAGGCCTTGTTCCCCCCGGGGTGGGGGGTGGGGGTTATGAATCATATGATTCTAGTAATCAACATGCAGTCGCCATGGCTTGTGTTTGGAGTGGAATATTATGGTACAAAGGATCTTTTAAACAATTGTATAAAAGTTACATCAATATGCTTGTGGTTTGATATTCAATTGCATCTATGGTTCAGGACTCATGTAATTTCATATAGTGATTTGCCAGTTGCAAGTGTCTTTCCCTCCCGTATAAAGAAACTCTTCTTGGTTCGAAAAAGGATGATACATTTCTAAGGGCGTACGGGAGGTAATCTGTTCATGAGGCCTCATGCACACAGCTCATATAGTATCTATTTAGATATGTTCAAATGACCCCTTCTCACAATGAGAATGTATGATAGTAAAAGAACAAAATCGGGGTACATACGATACCAGCATAAGGTAGAAAAGTGGAGATCGAAACAAATGACTTGAGTGGTGAATGAAAAACAGAAGAGTTTGGACTATTTAGTAACTTGTATCCATAGAACATCTGGCGTGACATTGATAATGAATAAATGGGAGTTAATATCATTCAAATTGCCAGTACAAAAGTGATGGCAATTTTGGGCATTAAAAGGTATTTTTGGCTCAGCAGTTTCCTTTTCAATGCTTGCCTCTGACTGTTGGTAATAATATATCATTCTTTAATTGAGCAGGTAGCGTCAGATATGATCAAAATGGATTGTCATAGTTGAGTCCAAAAGAATGAATCTCGCTGTTGTATGCACACTCTTCGCCATATACACACACACTCCATCCCTTTAACATGCACACACATATAAACTAATGGATTGGTTTTAAACCAAGCTCTAGTATTCTTTAGCTCTATATAAACCACAAATTTGCTGTTGCTTCCCATGATATTGCACATGCCAATTCAAATAAATTATTTATGCTCTTGAAATTTTAATTCTTTGTAATTTAGGTTGATCATAGTCAATTATCCAAGTTATGCTAAGAAATTGTATGTGGCTTAAATACAAGTCGCTATTTCACAATTAACTTGATTTACTAAGAACACTACTGATCATTCTGGTCTTTGAATCGTCAGAGATCTTATTTTGTAGTTGTAAACATTCAAGTCGAGAACATACATGTGTTTGAGTGAGCTGTTAGTCTTCTTGCAGCTGCAGAAGCAGAGATACAATATATCTAGCACTACATACCCTGTATTTTTGGCTGGTTTTGTATCTACATTTTCCATGTTTAACTGAAGCAATATGTCACTCTGTTCATGTAGGAGACATTGGATTTCAATATGTAGGAAATATAATAATAAACACTGTATCTCGTGGCTTTCACAGCAACTCACTTTTGAGAGCTACTTTTTTTTTAATCTGTGGGCAAGTCCAAAATTATATAACTTGTTATTTGCAGCTGGGCAGGAAAGATTCAGAACTCTAACCAGTTCATATTATAGAGGAGCCCAAGGAATTATAATGGGTATGTTTTTATCTTTTACCCCTTTCTTTTTTGACACAGTTTTAATGTATATGTTGCATGGAGTCCACATTGTTTATTTAAGTATTCATGTTTAAGGATTTGAATTTATCTAATGCATCTGTTTTTAGTTTCTATTCATGTTAGGACCTACACAATTGTAATCTCATACAATTTATTTATTCAGCACCTGTCAGCACACGATCTCTAGGATTTAAAAGACCTGATTTAAGATAAATGTTGGTAAAGACCTAACTGTAGCCAACCGATTAAGGCTACTTCTAGTAGACGCATCTATTTTGCTGAATTTTGGGAACACGTGATTTTCTTTTAGAGATTGATGTAGTAGGCATGGGATCATGTGAGAAGTGCCATTTTTGGTGAGAAGTACTTTTAAGCCGTTTTCACTTTTAATCAAATACCCTCCCATGAATTGCGGCTTAAAAGGGAATTGATCCAGTGCATCTCATCCTAATGTTTGCCCATTTCTCATCCAACGGTTGATAACCACTTCTCACCAAATTTGCCACTTCTCACCGGAACCCAACCCTGATGTAGTAATGCATTCATCTATTTGTTATTTAATGTCCTCAATTTATATCTTGGGCTTTGTTTCAAGTTGTATGGTTTTGCATCAATATAAAATTTGATTATTTCTTGTGACAGTGTATGATGTAACCCGAAGAGAAACATTCACAAACTTATCTGATATATGGGCAAAGGAAATTGACCTGTACTCGACGAATCAAGACTGCATCAAGATGCTTGTTGGCAATAAAGTTGATAAGGTATTTAAATTGATCATCACTTTTTCCATATCTTTTAAGCAGTTATCATTAGATTCATCATCATATTATATTGTTTTGCAGGAAAATGAGAGGGTTGTCACAAAAAAAGAAGGAATCGAGTTTGCCAGGGAATATGGATGCCTTTTTATCGAATGTAGTGCAAAAACACGGGTAAATGTTGAGCAATGCTTTGAGGAACTTGTTCTAAAGGTATTCAATTATAAGCAGCTTCTACTTGTTACCATTATATATAGATTGTATACCTAAATGTGAGATTTGCAATGGCACCCCAATCAAAATGTCAAAACTTTAAATTCATAATTTCCAAAGTCCTTTTTTTGGACACTATATATATATATATAGAGAGAGAGAGAGAGAGAGAGAGTAGAACAATAGCCTAAATCATGATGGTTGGTTGAAATGGTGTGTGTGTGTGTGCAGATATTGGATACACCCAGTTTGACTGCAGAGGGGTCAACAACTGTGAAAAGGAACATATTTAAACAAAAGCCTCCAGCTTCAGACGAAGCAACAAGTGGATGCTGCTGAGCTGAAGATGATGTGAGTTTGTGTTTGTAACTTGTTTTCAGTTCTAAAGCTTGCATTTCGAATGTAAATTTGGTCTTCTGGGATATGTTTGCTATTCCTTTCACGATAATATATATATATATATATATATATATGCTGACTTTGGTGGTTAAAAACTGATTTGAGGAGGTTTTGTAGATTGGATTCATTTTCTCTTTCTATAACCGATCAATTTAAACCCTTAAAGTTAAACCAATATATATATACATATATATATATATATATATATATATATATATCTGATGTTGTTGCCAAATCCTGGGTCCCTTCTCTGTTCAACATATTATTAAGACAAATTTATTTAATTGTTTTTTTTAATAGATGATATAGCTTCATGTAATTGTTGTGTCTGTGTGGGATGTCAAATTTTATTTTCATATCAGAAGTCATGATTTGTAATCCCGTCACTGATAGCATATAACCTTTCAAGTTGAAACATGATATTGACAGCAACGTTTTGCATAACATCCAACCAACTCATATTTATTTATTTATGGTTCAAACATAAAACTAACCAATTTTTCTAGTTCAAACATCCAACTCACACTTGATTCATCCTAATTAATTCTTCTCTCAAAAGTCAAAACCATACATAAATATCATGAAAAACACCTTCAGATGCTAATTAATCTAATGGTTGTAAGTGCATTGATTGATTGTTCAACTTACACATGCTCCAAATCGATCATGTTCGTAGGTAAAATTCCCACATTTGTCAACAAAACCAAGTTTAAGGACATTTAGTGAAGTTGGTTCCAAAACTCATCAATACTTTAAAACACCTGTAACACCCCTAAAATAGAGGAACATTTAAACCTGAATATCGACATATAAATGACATCTATAAAAAGAAATCACACAAAAAATGAAATAGTATGAGCATTTACAATTCAATAATTGAGAACGATAACTGACAATCTACTAATCTAAACTATTTAAGACTAGATTATAGACGTTTGTCATTATAATCTCCCAAAAGAATTTGGTGAGAACTTTGGTGTCCCTTTTAAAAACGTTTATAAATAGGCCAAGACGCAAGTATACATCTCGATCTATTATCGTCTCAAAACAAGTAATAATGGTACAAAAGTACCGGATATCGAACCCACAGGGAAGCGTAGAAAAGTTTCTCTTTTTAAAAGTCTAGTTCGTAAAAGCGAATTTCAGATGGCGAATTCGAAAACAGATTGGTTGGTTTGATTAACAACTAATGACCAAAATCAGTTATAAAAGAAGCACAGGGTATAAAGATCCGTTGGGATGATAGTAATAATTAAATATAGCGATGAGACCGCATTCCTCAGTTATCTCCGACGTCGACTATTTTATGATACAACGAACCGGGTGTCAATTGGTCAATTGCTTTTACACCACAAAATATAACATTGATTTAAATAACTTTGGACAATCATGCAATACGCGACACATTTCTATTTAATTATTAGTCTCGGTCCCAACTTCACTTCATACCCCGAACTAAGATGGTTAGCCCAACATCGTTCGGTTTCTAATTATAAGAGATGTGTAAAAATGGAAAGCAAATAATGGAGATGGACAATACATGAAAAGGACGTAACTTGTTATGCAAGTAACGACAAATTAATCTAATGAGAAGTTAACGACATCTTGGAATTTAAGTGGAAAATCTTGTTTTAAATATGAACTTAAAATAAAAGAACCTTTAAGTAAACCACCACCGGTTACGTTTGGAATAAATTCCAAACGTTAAGCTATGGATTTGGTTACTTAGAAAGCTCGGAAACTAACTAACTAAATTGCGATTTTAAGGGAAGGGAAATTATGCTTGCATTAAAACTAAAACCGTGAGTATCGAAAGGAAACAAGATTAGTAACAAGTAACAAAACCGTAAGCAATTAAAGTGAGTTGATGGTAACGAGATTATAATAAAAAGCCGTAAACAAGAAAGGAAATGATTAGTAACAAACTATAATATTAAGTAACAAGAGAGTAAGAAATTGATGGCAATTAACAACTAAAACCGTAAGCAACAAGAGTAAGCAAGATTAAGAGCAAATTAGTAAAACCGTAAACAATGCAAAACGTTAGAATCGAGAGTCACGAGCTGCAGAAAACAAACGTTAGTAAGCAAAAACCGAATGTAATGAAATCAATGGAACCGTGAGAAAGCAAAGCAATATGACAATATTGTAACAAAACCGTGAGTAAAAGTGATTAGAAACGAGATTGATGTAACAAAACAAGATTAATAGTCGAGCGACCGAAGTGACGAACGAGTAGTAAACGGAGATCTTCAATATATTAATCGAACCGAACCAAATGGTGGAACCACAAGGTTCGAACCGTGAGCTAGAGCCACGGTTTAGCAACCGGCTCTAAGCTCACATGCTTAACTAGCCAAACTAACTATTAATTGGAACCTACATAGTATCAAAATATCCAATGGAGTACTTGTTCCAGGTGTCTTTTTCTTACTGCATAACATACATATATATACTACAAATAAACTTGGAGAAGGAGGTAACTAATATGGGTCATACCCATGGATCATAAGATCCATGGGCCTAGAAGTCCATATTTGGTTCTTGAGATCCATCAACAAAAGTGCTCAAAGCCCAATTAAAAATGTAGTTTTCATGCTATATAATTTGGCCCAAATGATAATATAAATAGCCGGCCCAAAAACTGCACAAGAGTCGATCCAAAATGCAAGTGTCGTCAACCGCAAAAGCCCGGTCCTCAAAAATCGGAGTCTTCGTTTTCGTCCAAAAATCAGCTTTCCGCATTCTTCTCTTATATAGAACTCCAAATGACCGTCTTTTTGCAACCTACGTAAAGTATATAATTAGATTTTTGGTGCGATTTTTATGTATTTTTATATGTTTTTAGCCAAACTAATACCCGAAAGTATTAATTGTTTATTTTACATAAATATTACTAAAATTAATTAAAAGTGACTCAATGGGATAATAAAATGGCTCAAAAATTGGAATTATACGTCTAAAATAGGGTTAAATAATAACCCTATCAGAATTCTATCAAAAGTTGCATGCCAAAATTTCCAAAAGATGATTATCTCCAAAAGTTGCCACTATTGGCAATTCCCTCTTCCCTCAAGACTTTGAAGCCCTACCGCTAAGAGAACCTAATATACACGTCATTTAAGCTAAAGTGTTAGCTTGACGCCTAGTGAGAACAAACATTTATAAATAAATGCATAAGTAAGACGGTAAAGTCTACCGAGTTACAATATAATGCTCATTTTCACATAATCACATAAGAACCATACAATCCAAAATTCATCTTGCGATGACAAGGGAGACCCGATTTCCAAGAATTGTAGCACAACACAAAAGTAAGCTATATTCCAAGTTATAGAGCTCATACTAGGATCAATGGCCATGAATTCTTTGACCCGTGATATATGTGTGGATATGGGCCCACGATGTTCCTAGTTATACTCATTCACTAGGATTTCATCTACGGTCAATGGCTAGTATCCGACTCTACATAACTGTTAGCTCCATATTTTGTATTAAAGATTAAGAAGTTTAAGAGATTTTGTGTAAATACCCTTGGGGGTATAAATAGCCTTTGTTAGAGTGTTTGTGAGAACACTTGTCATTAGAGAACACAATAACCACTACGTGACTCTAAACACTGCCAAATTTGCCTCTAAGTTTGAACCGATCATCAATCTTTTTCAAAACCATTTCTTAAAACATGCCCTAACCTTGAACGACACTGAGGTACCTGAAAGGTACATTCAACAATTTTGGCAAAGTTGCAGTCCCTGAAACAAAAGCTATCATTGATTACATAGAAGCTGAAGTTGAAGTGTTAATAATTCCAACCAGGACTGGACTTCAAATAGTGAAATATGCAATCGGTTTGGATCTGAAGCAACTACAGCCGATGCAGGTGTCAAATGATCTATGGCCTTAATGAAGTTCAAGACGGTTAAGGCTTGTGGGGGATGTGGCTAGTAACCCATCTACCCCAAGTTCGAATCCAGGCGCTTCCAACTTGTGGCCACTAGGGATAAACTCAGGGCTGCACGCTTTAGCAGCTGGGGCAATTGCCTCACCTTGCCGGGATTAGTCGGGGCAATGTCCTTGGATACCCTTCAAAAAAAAAGTTCAAGACGGACTACAAAGTAAATAAGGCAATTGTGGCCGCTAGTAACATTTGTGACATGATTGAATTAAGCATAAACAAGAACTTGAATGTACAGAAAAGGTTAAACAAATTCATGAACCTTTGCAAGTTGATCAGGATCGTTAGAAGATGTTGATCCAAACTCTCTCAGTGATTTGATGATGACCCTTGTTAGTGAAAATTACAAATAACATTTGTATGTATTATTGTTTCACCATCAACAATAACATACCGAGTCTGTTTAGTATCGCTGATGGTATCCACTGTTTTTAATGTTAAGAACTCAGCGATAAATATTCCATCAGTGATAACCTGAGTCTGTTCACTTATTACTGATGATCGATGACAGTTTCAAATGTAAACAATGTTGTTTGTAATCCCCGAAGACAAGTTTAGCGACAAAGAGTTCATCGCTGACATCGAAGACAAAGCTGATGAACAAGTGACAACTCTACTAATGATCTGATGCGGACATCAGTGAAACCAAGACAAGTCCACACACGCGACATATCAAGAAGAAGACTTCAGCGATAGCCGACTTACATCAACTCTTCTCTAATAGAAGACCTATTCAGCGATCGCTGATCATGAAGCTTCTACTTCAAGATATGTTTGACTTATCTCCTTGCACACCTCGTACGGATTGTCAGAAGAAACATCCTTTTGTCCAAGATCGTACAACCACTCTGTCACTACACTATTCACCATACGACCCAAAACATGTCTTGCTAAAACTCAGAAGCATGCATCCAACCATATGTTGACATGTGTAAAGTCCTCTTGCCATGCATTTAATGCATTGGGTATAAATAGGAGGAATGCCCTTTCAGTTTGAAGGTGGTCTTCCCTAAACTACTTAGTCCATAGAAAAATACCTCTATTTTTCTATAACTTCTTTTCTCTCTATTCTTGTGCAAGAACACTTAGTGATTATTAAGTTTGTTTAGATTAGGTCTTACTTAATCTATTTTCGCAACAAACTGTAAATTGTGTTTGATTTATCAATAAACTATTTAGAAACCAAAATCTTGTGTTTGTATTCACCCCCCCTTTCAACAAACTGTTTACTTGTATAACCCCTTCGAGACCAACAAGTGGTATCAGAGTAGATTGTTTAATCTCATAAACAAGATCTTGCTTATACTAATCTCTTCCTTCCTATTCTTCAAATGGCACAAAACACAAACACAAGCTATACTGATAGTGGTTCTCTTGCAAAACCTCCTCGATTCAGTAGAGATAAATTTAATCTATGGAAGAATCGAATGATGCTTTTCCTAGAAGGTGTAGATCCCACTATGCCTTACTACGTGGAAACTGGACCCTATATACCATCCATTCTTTCTCCTGCCGTTCCTGCCACTGCTACCACTCCAGCCATTCCTGAAAGACAGATCATCAAAGAGATCTCCCAATGGACTGATGATGACAAGAAGAAGGTAGCCATTCATACCAAAGCCAGATCAATCATATCTATGGCTCTACCTGATGAGGTCTATCATTCTATCATGAACCTCAGAACCTCCAAAGCCATGTGGGACACAATCTGTGTTCAATATGAAGGTACATCTGACGTACAAGAGTCTAGAAAGATAAATCTGGTAAGACAATATGAAAGCTTCATTTGTAGTAAGAATGAAACTTTATCTGAAGTACACCAACGTTTTACTGTTTAATTATTGATCTAAAAACTGTTGGTAGGACCTACTCTAACTCTGAGATTCTGAAAAAATTCTTGGAATGTCTTCCTGAAAGTTGGGACAATTATACTATGTGTCTTAAACTATCTAAGGATCTCAAATATATGACCTTAAGCCCTCTTTTTTTGCACCATGCTCAATCATGAGCAATCTTGTCAGCTTAAGAATAATCTTGTAAAAGATTCAAAAAGCACACCTGTTGCTTTACTCTCCTTAGAGTTAATGCCCACTCAACGATCTTCTGTCACTGTCACTGAGTTGGAATCAAACTCTGATGATTCATTAGAAACTGATCCTTCAGAACTTGACGAATCCCTGGCACTCTTGACAAACTCCTTTAGGAGATTTGCAAGAAAGAGTAACTTCAGAAGAAATAAACCTCTCACTATCACTGACAAGCCTAAATCATCCCCTATTGATAAGGCAACTGCTACTTGCTATAACTGCGAAAAGAAAGGACATTTTGCTAGTGAGTGAAGGTTAAAGAAAGTATTCAAACCTTCTTCATCATTCAAGAACTCCTCTGCCTGTAAATCTATAGATGACACTTACCTGAAACTCAAAGAGAAATACCTGAAGTTGAAAAACTTCAAGAAGAAAGGTAAAGGTCTAATCGCTGAGGAACACGATTGGGCTGAATTTGATGAAGAATCAGATTCTGATGAAGAAGATGAGCTCAATCTCTGTCTAATGGCCGATATCAAAGAAGTGAAGGAAGAACCTGCTGATATTCCCTCTACATCTTCCACTTCTCAGGTATTAACCTTTTCTACTCCAGCTCTCATTGATGTTGATAGACTACGTGCTACCGATTCACCGACTGTTGATTTATATGATGCCCTAAATGGCAAAACCCAAGATGTACAACTAAATTTAGATTTAACTGAACAACTTAAGAAATTTCATTTAAGGATCCAAGAACTCTCTAATAAAGAAGAAAGTTTAAACGATCAGGTCTATGTAAATCAATTAATCAACATTGAATGCGAATAAGGTATCACTGAACTGAAAGCTGAGAAAGCTACTGTTGAAGGATGGTGTAAATCCTTAGCAAAGATCACTGAGATAATCGGTGCTCAAATCCCTGTCAATGACAGATGTGGTCTTGTTTTTAATGCTAACACAGAAGAACCAAGCCAAGATCATTCCATGCTTAAGTTCAAAAAGTTCATCTCTTCCATCCCTGACACCTCATCATCTCAGTGGTCTTCTTCTAATACTCCTATAGCTGAGGAAAAATCTCATTTGAGCCCCAAACTCAAAGATAAAGGAAAAACTGTTTTACAAAATCCTCATAAGGGTACCAAAGTGCCAAAGATGAAGAAGTCTAAACCTTAAGCTAATCAACCTTCTATTTCAAAAGTTAAGATCCCTGAACATGTTCAGTGATCAACCCCCAGAATAAAGGTTGATGTTATAACTAAGAAATCTGAAGAACTTAAAGTTCCTTCGAGATCTGATGCAAAAGGCATTCTTGGTACAAGCCCTTCCCATTTAAAACTTTCAAATACTCATGCCTTTGGTCCTAAAGTAACTTTCAGCTATAGGAAATGTTATCACTATGGACTTACTGATCATATTGCTAGTAAGTGCCCCACATCCACCAAATCTGAGAAATCAATTAAGGTGAAGATGAATGCCTCCAAGGAAAAGAAGATCACCCTAGGTGAAAAACAAGCTAAGATGAAGAAATTAACCAACATGAAGGTTACCACTGACGCTGAATCATCAGATACTGTGAAGACTGATAACCCTTCCACTTCTTCTTCCACTGAAATTGTGGACCCATAGTTAAGTGGGTACCAATTCAAAATTAATCTTCCTTATGTTTGCAGGTCTCGAAGGTATATGGTATCTTGATAGTGGATGCTCTCGATACATGACTGGAGAAAAGAACCTGCTCACTGAATACAAGGAAGAGAAAGGTCCCTTAGTGACCTTTGGTGGAAATGGAAAAGGCTATACCCGAGGGTTTGGTGTACTCACTAATGGTACAACTACCTTCAGAAGAGTCGCGTACGTAGAATGACTGAAGCACAGTCAACTATGTGATAAAGACTTCAAAGTATGCTTTACTAAGAATGCATGTTCAGTTACTGATAAGAAAGGAAACCTTTCCCTCTACAGATGTCAACTGGCTATGGCAAAAAAGGCTCTCTCATCTCAACTTCAAAATGCCGAACACTCTCTCCTCAAAAGAACTAGTCACTGGCTTGCCTCAGCACTCATACGCTAAGGAATCGCTCTGCTCAGCGTGTGAAAAAGGAAAACAATCTAAAGCTAGTTTCAAGTCAAAGCAAGTATCATCAGTGACAAACCCTCTTCAACTCCTCCACATGGATTTATTTGACCGTGTCAACATTTAATCCATTGCTGGAAAGAAATATACTCTCGTTATAGTTGATGGATTCTCTCGCTATACCTGGGTAACGTTTCTCCACACAAAGAGTGACACCCAGATGAACTCATCTCTTTTGTCAAGAAAATGGAAGTCCTGGATAATATGACGGTTCGCTCAATAAGGAGTGATCATGGGACTGAATTCAAAAATAGTTCTCTTGATAACTTCTTTGAGAGCAAGGGCATTTCCCACAACTTCTCAGCGGTGAGAACACCTCAGCAAAACGGAGTCGCTGAAAGTAGAAACAGAACGATCATCGAAGTTGCTCGATCTATGCTAAGAGATTCTCATCTTCCAACTCAATTCAGGGAAGAAGCTGTCAACACTGCCTGTTTTACTCAAAATAGGTAGCTGATCGTTAAAAGATTCAAGAAAACTGCCTATGAACTTTTCCATGGGAGAGAGCTATCTATCAACTTTCTTCATATCTTTGGTTGTCAATGCTTCATCTTAAACAACAGAGATACACTTGGAAATTTCGATTCCAAAGATGACGATGGAATATTTCTAGGATACTCCTCAATATCCAAAGCCTTCAAAGTTTTCAACAAGAGAAGACAAACTGTTAAAGAAACTATTCATGTCACCTTTGATGAATCCCGTTCAGCAAATTCAAAACCTACTACTGAAAACGAAGAATTGAATCGGTGGATGTTTTCTCACTATGGGGAACCAGAAGAAAACTTCAATCCTAACCCTCAGGTCAACAACCCAATCGCTGATGATGACCCTATCATCATTCCTAGCATGCAAACAAGTGAAGCTGAATCATCTTCTTGGATAGCAGCTGTTCCTATAAACACTTTGCCTCCTTCTGAATCCTCAACCTCTGAAAACCCATCCACATCTATTTAGCCTTCAGTGAACGAAATACAATCTGAACCTCAGCAACTTTTTCCTGACATACTTGAAACTATCGCTGCTGAAATCTCTTCTTCAACACTTCTAGAAATCCATTCTGAGCCAGAGATTCAAGCTCCTGCTCAGCGACGGACAATGAATCATCCAATCGAGCAAATTCTAGGTGATCCAAATGCAGGTATTCAGACACGACGAAGTTCAGGTAATATTTGTCTATTTGTTAACTTTATCTCACTGATTGAACCAAAAAAAATTGTGATGCCCTCAGAGATCTAAACTGGGTCAGTGCTATGCAAGAAGAGCTGACTGAATTTGAAAGAAACAAAGTTTGGAATCTTATTCCCAGACCATCTGACAAAACTCTTATAGGCACCATGTGGGTGTATCGAAACAAGTTAGATGAATTTGGAACTGTAACCCGCAACAAAGCTAGACTAGTTGCTCAGGGATACAGACAAAAGGAAGGCATAAACTATGATGAAACCTTTGCCCTAGTGGCAAGACTCAAAGCAATTCGACTTTTCTTAGCCTATGCAATTCACAAAGACTTCATAGTTCACCAAATGGATGTTAAGTCAGCATTCCTTAATGGAAAGCTGAATGAAGAAGTTTATGTTGAACAACCACCAGGATTCACTGATCCTAAGCATCCAGAATATTTCTATAAGATGGATAAGGCCCTTTATGGTTTAAAACAAGCACCTCGTGCATGGTATGACACTTTATCTTCCTTTATTATTGCTGAAAAATTTGAACGTTGTAAAATCGATAACACTCTATTCTTCAGAAAAGTTAAAGGTCATATTATTCTTATTCAAATATATGTCGATGATAATATATTTGGTTCTACTAACCCATCTCTTTGTAATCGATTCGCTGAACGAATGAAGAATGAATATAAGATGAGTATGATGGGTGAACTAACATACCTGCTTGGAATTCAGGTCAAGCATAGTGATAAAGGAACTTTTATCCACCAAGGTAAGTACGTTAAAGATATGCTGAAGAAATTCGATCTTACTCAAAGCTCACCTATGAAAACTCCTATGGCACCTCCGCTGACACTTAACAAGGATCCCTCTAGAAAACTGTTAATGTCACTGCCTATAAAGGAATGATCGGCTCTCTTCTCTATCTTTGTGCACGATATCAATCTAAACCCAAAGAATCACATCTGATCACTGTGAAGCGAATTTTCAGATATCTGTAGGGTACACCCAACCTAGGTCTTTGGTATCCCAAAGACTCAGGGTTCGATCTAGCTGCCTATTCAGATAGTGATTTTGCAGGCTACAAACTGGATAGAAAAAGCACCACAGGAGGCTGTCAGCTCCTAGGTGGAAAGCTGGTGAGTTGGACAAGTAAAAAAGCAAAACTCAGTGTCCACCTCAACCGCTGAAGCTGAGTATGTAGCCGCTGGTAGTTGTTGTGCTCAGGTCTTATGGATGAGAAATCAGCTATTAGACTATGACCTTTAGCTATCAATATCTATTGCGACAGCACTAGTGCCATCGCTATAGAAAATAACCCAGTGCTACACTCAAAGACTAAACACATCGAAATCAGATATCATTTTATCAGAGATAATGTGATGAATGGAGATATAGAACTTCTTTTTATTCACACTAACTATCAGTTAACTGATCTCCTTACCAAACCTCTTGATGAGACAAGATTCAACTTTCTCATCAGTGAGCATGGAATGCTGAACCTTGAAGAATAACTCTTCAGCGATCAAGCATTATGTCAGTAATAAGGTTCTATCTCTACTATTCATCTCTTAATCTTTGAGTAAATGTTCTCTGATACTCAGGTATGATTTCTATCCTAAATCACTGAAGTTATCTTCAGTATGATGTCTTTCAAAAGAAAATCTTAATCACTGAAATTTTCCTATCAGTGATCCTTTTGAAAAAGAAAAACTCATCACTGATATTTCTCATCAGTGATTCTTCAAAAAACATAATCCGACCCCGATACGTTTAACAATCAGAGATGCCTTTTGAAAAATGAAGAGACAACTTTTTGTGACGTCATCAAAAGAGGATAAACCATAGCACGCCTTTTTGTTTGACACGTTCGCCCGTTACACTTCTTGACCAATACGCTTCATGGGACGTGTCCGTGTCATGATGAGTGCTTTTTTCCGGCTCACCAACCTTTCTCTCTCCTATCTCATTCCTATATAAACAACCCTTATTTATAATTTTTTCTCTTTACGCGCACAAAATACTCTAAAGGCAAGAATTTCCTTTGCATTCGAACGAACTAAGAACTTAAGACTTCGATCCTCAAAAACTTCAAGACTACAAGTTCCTATTTCTTAACTCTAATGCATTTTGGACACAAAACCTTCCTTTTGATCTTAAATCTTTGATAACAAAGATAAAAACGTGTTTCCTTCTTAAAAATCATTTTCTTTCATGATTTTTCCATAAAAACCTTAAAAGTTTTCATAAGTTTAAAACTGTTCTTTGAACTTTCTCTCTCTTCTTCAATATGTTTTCCAGATTCTTTCCTAAAAAGGAAACTGGTAAAACATAGTTTTCTACCAGTTTTAGTATCTTTCAAACTGGAAAATCTTCTTTACAAGTTTCTTTCCTTAAAAGGAAACTGGTAAAACCATAAACATATTTTTGGAAAATTTTCCACACTAAGAAAACCTGTTCTTCTTCTCCTTTGTTTCTTGTTTCTCAGAAATGGCATCCCAAGCAGTCACCATGGTAAAATCAAAGAACGTCAAGTTCGAGCTCTCCCAAGTACAATTTGTGGGAAATAACCACATGGCCCTCCTTCATTTCCCTGAAAAGAAACCTTCCCTCCATCTCGCTGATGCTATAAACCTGCTACGACATTCTCCCATCTTCTATGCTTTGACCATAGCACCTCCTGCACACCGCAACCTCTTTCAGCAGTTCTGGTATATTGCTGAGCAATTTGAAGTCATGCTGAAATCCAAAAAGAAGGTCACGATCATAGCCTTCCAAAGTGATCTCGGGCATGGCAGCATCACTGCCAACGGAATATGCTCAACTCTCCAACTTCCAGTGGGAGCTCTCGTTGACCCTCCCACTGATGATGAATTGATCCAGTTCTTGGATTACATGGGGTATGCATGGGACATGAAGCCCAGGACCCAAATCCCTGAAAAGAAACTGACCAAGGTCCTGAAGGCCAAAATGCCTACATAACTCAACTACCTCTTCTCCCACGTTATCCAAGCTATGAGTGGGAAGACCGGCTCCCTTGATCAGGCTAACCGATACCAACCTCATATGTGGTAGAACCTCATCACTGGGTGGAAAATAGACTACGCTCGAATGATTTTTGATTACCTGAAGATAAAGGTCGAGAAGCCGGACCGAGAGCTGAAGGTTCCGTACGTACGCTTCATCTCAGCTCTCCTCGAATTCTTTCTCAAGTAGGGATACCCAGCTGAGGGCGACTATAAGCTCCCACGCCTTGGAGACAGAATTCTCGACGTAGCAAGGGCTGACGACGAGGTAAGTCTTTCTACCCTGAAACAACTTCCTTCCTATACTTCTTCTTCTTCGGCAACAATACTTGCGGTAACCCCCCCCCCCCCCCCCCCCCCGACGACTTCCCAAGTTGCAACCTCCACATCCTCAGCGAAGAGGAAACCCTCTCAAGCCCCTCTTGGTCAATATAAGAAGAGCAAGAGAGTTTATAAGGAGAAACCCCCCAGCAACAACCGGTTACTACGTCAGGGGTGGCCTCTTCACATGCTACCCTGGAGCAATTCGTGGTATGCTCCACCACACTTGACACCGCAACAACTACTACTTCAGCGACTTCTTCGATCGCTGACTTATCGCTGGAAACTACCCAACCGCTTTTAGTGCCCCAAAGCACATAGGAGTTTGTTCATGGCACCGCCAGTGCCACTCCTCCACGCTGCACGACTTTCTTTAAAACTTTCGCTTCTCCCACCGCCACATTCATCAACACTTCTTCTGCACCAGCGATCTCAATGGCTGATTCTCAACAAGCGCTGCTCCAGGATCTTATGAAACGCAACGCTGTAGGACCTGATGGTCTCCCTCTCGGGGGCTCTCAAAGCATGCCACCCATATCAGTGACTCCTCTCGAGCATGATATGGAGTTCTATGGAGAAAGTAGTCATTTTGACCAATTCTCCCAACCATCAGGTATTCCAGATTCCCTACCCTTCTCTTCTACTTTTTCTAAGTCTAAACTTTCCTTTGCTTAGCCTTCTTTTTCTATTACAGGTCCTAACTTGGGCACGATCACCACCTCAATCAAAGAGATCAGTGATCAGGTGGATTCTCTCACCACCAACATCTCCAATGCCACTATCGCCATAAACTCAGCAGGAAAAACGCTGAAAGAAATCTCCACCTCCCTATCCTCAAAGGCTGAAAGTTCTCAGCTATCAGCTTTGAAGGAAGAGGTGTCAAAGATGAAAATCGATGTTGCCACCAACACAAATGCCCTGCAGTCGCTGACCACAATGTAAACACTCTCAATTCTGTAGTTGGCTCCCTTCATAACACGGTAAACGGCCTCAGTACCAAGGTCGACAACACCAACTCCCTTCTCAATGATTCCTGGCCCAAAAGACAGGAACACCGAAGTGATTCCTGGCCTAGAAGCTAGGGTGGACAAACTAGAGGCCTCTCCTGCCTCCACCTCAATGATTCCTGGCCCAAAAGACAGGAACACTGAGGCTACAGCTGTTGATGCTGCTCCTGCAGAATCCACTCCACCAGTTATTGATGATGACAAAGAGGGGGAGAATGATAAAGGCAACAAAGAAGATCCTCCTCATGCTGAGGGGGAAGGAAATGCTGAAGACCCTCCTCATGCTGAGGGGGAGGAAGAGAAAACCCAAACTCCTCCCACTTATCCCCGAAACTTTGAAACTGTAACCATTCCCTCTAATGAGGAAGAGGAAGAAGAGGAGGAGGAGGAAGAACTGTAGATCTTCGATGAACCCAACAAAGGTGTAGGGGGAGAAGAAGATGATGATGATGAGGATGAATCAGGTCTCTAGTTCAATCCTACTCCCATCAGCATCCCTGCCCTCAAAGGCATGTCCACAAATGAAGCAGGGGGAGGACCGAGAAGACCCCCACGAAGAAGACTTCTCATGGAAAGCAAAAGGGAATCACTGCCATTGGAAATTTGAAGATCTGCTTCGCATCTGAGGGGGAGAAACCTTCTCAGGTATGCCTCTCCACAATTTCTTTCCCTGCCTCTAATCACTCTCATCTAAGACCCCTTCTACACACTTAGCCATTTTCTCTATCTCTTTCTTCCCAACCTAACTCACTTTTCATTTTTCATCAGCTAGTCCTCTCCCCTGCTTAAGGGACGAGCTGACGAACTTCAACAACCAATAATCCCAGCAACAACTGCTGAAGAATTGCCAATAATCCCAGTCTCAGTGATGGAGACTGATGAACAAGAGGAGGAAGAAGAAACATTGTCGAGTCACCCAAACCGACCCTCGCGACCACTTCAAAGGTCTGAGGATGAAGAACAAAGAAGAAGACCAGCAATGATTCATCAGCTAGAGAGTCAGCGCCTACGAGTCCCTCTTCAACCAGGTCTTGAATTCCTAACCCCAGAAGAGCCAGAAGAATCTGTCAGAGTTGAGCAACTACTCGCTGCATGCCAAAAGGACGCACAATTATCCCTTAAGGTAGCGCAGAGCTCAGTTTCTGATAAGAAGCTGAAGAAACATCCGATCAGGGTTCAAGGACAACTCCTGAAAAACCTTGAGAAGGAAGCCCACAGAGAAAGAGCAGTTAGTGATTCATTATTGGAATGGTGAAGAGACACGGTTGATCACAGGTACCACCCAAGTCGAATCATCACTGTAAACCTGAAGGGAAAAACAATAAAGAAGTCAGTGATGGTGGAGATCACAATCATCAGGGAGAACGGGTATTCGCAAAGGATCTTCATGTCAAAGTTGGAGCTCTTCAGCTTTGATGATGGCTTGAAGTAAGGAGTGCTATTCAGAAGTCCAAGTCCAAGTACAAATCCCACATGGAGAAGTTCTTGAACGTACACATCAACAAGATTACCTCAAGTATGCATTTGCCTCCTCCTCCAACTCTTCTTCAAAATCATAGACCAGCCCCAACAAAAAGAAAGCGAGCCTCAACCTCTGGTGAGCATGCCCAAAGAAATGAAACATGTATTGATTTTTCAAGAGAAGCAGTGCTCAGACCTCCACCAGATCTTTCATCTTGAACTTATCACTGCCACCAGGTGGACCTTTCAAACCTGGCCAGTGATAAGTGACCCTTATGGTATCATCTTCCCTGACTAGGATGATATCTTTAAACTTCTACGATTTACAAAACTTCCTATCTGCCTAGTTCAACAACTCAAGGATCTAGTCTACTGGTGCAACCAATCAAGACCAGGCCTCTTCCTCAAAACCCATGTCCTCAACGAAGCAAAACTCAGAAGGGAACAAGGAGAGAAGGTACCGGACTGGATGATCCCCGAAACTGAATCATTCGATGAAATTCTCTTCAAGGACGAACCTCTTTACCTGATAGATTCCTCCCTTGTAATCTTTTCTAATTTATCAGTAGTTCTTTTAGCACTTGTATTTTATTTCACTTGTACTTATGACTTTCAATTTCCCTTGTAATATTTTTACGAAATTTAATGAAAGTTTCAGTGAAAGTACTTTATTCCATCAGTACTAGAAAAGATCCTTGAAAACAGTGAATGGGACACACATCTATGAGTCCTTATTTTCCATATGTTTTTATACTTAGCAATTTTCTCATATTGCTTTGTCATCATCAAATAGGGGGAGATTGTTGATCCAAACTCTCTCAGTGATTTGATGATGACCCTTGATATAACTTAGTGAAAATTACAAATAGCATTTGTATGTATTAGTGTTTCACCATCAGCAATAACATACAGAGTCTGTTCAGTATCGCTGATGGTATCCACTGTTTTTTAGTGTTAAGAACACAACGATAAATATTCCATCAGTGATAACCTGAGTATGTTCACTTATCACTGATGATCGCTGACAATTTCAAATGTAAACAATGTTGTTTGTAATCCCCGAAGACAAGTTTCGCGACAAAGAGTTCATCACTGACATCGAAGACAAAGATGATGAACAAGTGACAAGTCTATTAATGATATGATGTGGACATCAATGAAACCAAGACAAGTGCACACACGCGACATATCATGAAGAAGACTTCAGCGATAACCGACTTACATCAACTCTTCTCTGATAGAAGACCTATTCAGCGATCGCTGATCATGAAGCTTCTGCTTCAAGATATGTTTGACTTATCTCCTTGCACACCTCGTACGAATTGTCAGAAGAAGCATCCTTTTGTCCAAGATCGTACAACCACTCTACCACTACATTGTTCACCATACGGCCCAAAGCATGTCTTGCTAAAAGTCAAAAGCATGCATCCAACCATATGCTAACACGTGTAAAGTCCTCCTGCCATGCATTTAAATCAATATGTTTAAATAGAAGGAATGCCCCTTCAGTTTGAAGGTGGTCTTCCTTGAACTACTTAGTGCATAGAAAAATACCTCTATTTTTCTATAACTTCTTTTCTCTCTATTCTTGTGCAAGAACACTTAGTGATTCTTAAGTTTGTTTAGATTAGATCTTACTTAATCTATTTCCGCAACAAACTATAAATTGTGTTTGATTTATCAATAAACAATTTAGAAACCAAAATCTTGTGTTTGTATTCAAACCCCCTTTCAACAAACTGTTTACTTGTATTACCCCTTTGGGACCAACAGAAGAGTTACACAGACAAAAGACGAAAGCATCTTAGTTTGAGGTTGAGGACAAAGTGTTACTGAAGGTAACTCCTTGGAAAGGTTTGATAAGATTCATGAAGAAGGGAAGGTTAAGTACTTGGTACATAGGATCTTTTCCGATAACCTGGCGTGTTGGAGCAATAGCTTACCAGTTAGAATTACCGCCACAACTACAAAAGATACATGATACATTTCATGCATCGAATCTAAGGAAATGTCTTGATGACGAAGAAGTGAAAGTACCTCTCAAAGAGATAAGAATAAACGAAAAGTTACATCATGAAGTGGATCTAGAAAAGAAATATTATTGATTGGACTACCCAGGAAGCTACGAAACAAAGAAGTTACACTTGTCAAAATTCAGTGGAAATATCATAAAGGACGAGATGCTACCTAGAAAAACGAGAAATATATGAGAAAAACGTATCCTCATCTATTTCACGGAGATCATATTCCCAGGATGAAATCTTTTATAAGAAGGAGAGAGTTGTAACTACCCATTTTTGGGCATAGATGTTAGTACGATAAGAAATGTAAATGCATTAGTGGATAAAACGTTGTGTCGATAGAGTTGGTGCATATCGAAATTTAATCGTAAGTACATTTTATGAATACTAGGTTCTCGGTCATATATAGGGTTCAAGAAAGTAATGTATAATGTTAATTTATAATAAAACAATGTTGATCGGCACAATCAATTTTCTAGACGGTTAATTATTATGTGCTAACGATCAAACCGAAATATTATGATATTAGCATGAGTAATTGATTATCTTAGAAATTAGCCTTAGAATGTTTATAAGTTATAATTTATCTAATAAAAGATAAACTAAATACTGTTGGTTTGAAGTCAAAAATACATTGTATTGGGTATAAATTGTATGTTTACAATTTTTTATCTAATGTAGCAAGGAAAAACAAGAAAATAATAACAACGTATTTATCTTTTTATAACTAAAGATATTAATCTAAATAGAATATATTATTTTATATAGCGATTAAAAGAAAAATCACAAATAAAAATTTAAGGATTTAAGTCTTAGTGGGGTGTTATGTGGAATGGTGGATTTGTATCTTTAGAGACTACCACCTCTTCAAGTAATCATAATGACCACCGGTTCATAGTAACTAGTATATCTATATATGGTTTTGAAATTCAACTCAACTCATTTTAATATAACCTATCTTAACTCAAAACGTCAAACATGTATGATGAAACTACGAAATCATCCGAAGCTCAAAGTCCCCGAATGCATCATCTCCCAACCAAACATGATTCCTACCAACCGAACTCACATTTGTCCACCCCTTTGCCTTGCAATTGCTCATTTGCCTTGTTTACTTAAATTTAGGAGTTATTTGTGTCTACAATCGTTCTATTCGAAAAATTTTATGGCACCCTTTCCACGTCTCTGATGTCAACATATCACCCGACAAACACGTTTGATTTTGTGCACACAAGTAGATTTCCAGGACTTGTATGTAGGTGTTAGTCAATTTGAAATTATTATTTCCCTGCTACTAATAAATTGACCAAAATAAGCCAACACAATATATAGTGATCAATGGGGTGAGTTCGGAGAACCAAAGTAAAGTGATGACGGGCACATAAGTCAAACTCCATAGAAAGAAAGAAAAATTTGATTAATTTTTCTATTTCTTTAGTTAAACAATGATTAGTACATATTTGAGAAGAATCAATGATTGGTCAATGATTAGTACATTTGATCTTATGTTTACAATATTCTAAGTTATCATCTTGTTGTGTTTTTAATTTTTACATGTGATTATGCAAAAAAATGAGAAGAATCAATGTAGATTCATATGGCCTACATGGATTCATGCCGATGAATGCATATCAAACAAGGATAGTGTGATAAGTAAAATTGTTAGTGTAATGTCTCATAATAGAGAACTGTGGTTTTTTCTGGCACCATACCTATAGAGGTACCATATGCGAACATCATTTTTATTTTAATGCGTACGGTTTATCCGTTCTTTATTTATATTGGTTTTAAACATTAACACCGACATTTGGAGCTTGCTTTTGATCGTTCCTCGCCGTCGCATTGTCTATATATTGGATCCGATAATGTCTAAAGAAAAGCCGGCGGATTTCTACATGTCAAAAAGCACATGGAAGTGTAAACAATTCTTAAAATTGTATAGAACTGATCTATGTTTCTATCAATTTTAACACTAGTATTTCTTATTTCTTATTTCTTATGTTTCTTGTAGCGCTGTTAGAAGATATCAAGAAGATGGAGGGATGATGTAAAAGTATTGAAAATACTCTAAGTCTAAAGACCTCAGAGATGGTGTTGAAGACCAAGCAGAGAAGCGTCAGAGACTAAACTTCAGAGAACATCACAACAGAAGATCATCAGAGCTCTGGAGAATGCCCTCTGATGACTATGCCCTCTGAGAAGCTCAAGACTCGTAGAAATCTCTCAAGTGTTGAAGCAGTGTCTGCTCTTTCTACGTCAGCCCTAAAGGACCACAATGCACATTACACGTGTCATCACAGGGTTAGATAGTACATTGTTCTTCACTTTATCAGGCTATATATAGTGAGTAGTTGAGCACATAATTGTAAGAAGTTGTAAGAACACCCTTGTTAATGTCATTTTAATTGTAATCAAGGTTATTTATGTTAAGCTTTAGCTTGTTTGTTGACTTTTGTAAGTCAAGGGTATAAATACCCTTGTTGAACTCTTTTGTAACTAGTTGTTCTAATCAGAGATGGCACACTGATGAAATTCTCTCTCTACGATCTCTATTTCTCTCTCTAGAATACTTGATTAGATCCTGTTTTAGATTAACAATTGGTATCAGAGCAAGTGATCAAGGATTATTCTGCAGAGATTTCTCAAATTCATCCATCAAATTTGTGATATTCAGAGAAAAATCGATCGAGATTCTTGTTTTTCAAGAAAATCTTTTTTTCTTGAATTCTTACAAGTTTGTGTGAATTTGGATTCTTGAATTCAAGATTTAAACATTTGAGAACAGCAGTCTTCGGCTTCTTGAATCTTCAAAACTTCGGTCTTTATCAAGGCTTGTCAAAGTCAAATCGTCACAAAATCTTCAGACGGGTACTGACGGAGATTTTCTTTCTTTGAAATGGAGAATTTGTTTCTTCACACAAGGCATATTGGTACATATGGGATTAGGATATATTGATGTAGCCTTTCTGGTTTGGGAGAGTAAGTTTCAAGGGGTGCTTGACACCTAGCCCCTAAGGCCAACTGGTCTGGGATTGGCTGACCCAAATCCTGCTATAGAACCAGATAGAAAGTTACGTTTACGGTGTATCTTAGTCTTAATAAACTTTTTGATAAAAAGATGCCAATGTGCACAAAATAAAAGATGCCAATGTGTACAAAATAAAAGATGCCAATGAGCACACATCTCGTATATCTTGGGGAAATAACATTGTTGCGATAAACTTATAAATTTGTGGAAATTCTGATTTCAGTCATATAGTGTGAGTAAGAGCAAAGTATTCTTATAGGTCCCAGAAGTACATTTGATTGATGCAAATCATATTTCGCATGCTAGCACACCAAATAGATTTAATAAAGAGGCTGAAACTGAACATTTTTTAACTTGATATGCAATAATGACTTGTATTTTAATCCAAAAACATGCATTCGAGTTCTCTTGTTTAAAAAATCTGCCAGACTTCACTAAGTTGAATTTCTTTTGTTTGGAGTTCAAATGATCTATAGTGAGTAGTTACAATATATAATTTAATGTATTTTTTTTCTATTACTGATTCTTCATGGGTGATATTTCATTCTGTGTTTTTGTGAAGTACTGCTTAATTTTAGGGGGAGAAAAGTACTGAGTTTAGTGTTTGAGGGGGAGCAAGGTATGATGAGTTGTGATTTTCTGTGTTCAAAGTTCTGAGGTTTTGTGATATTCACAGGAATTGAAAATTTAAAGAATCAAGAACTCAAATCAGATAAATCTTCCAGGTATGTACTTCTAAAGCTTTTTGTCTGGCAAACTCTCCAAATGTAAAATCTTTCTTAAATCATCTATTGCATTTGTGTAGGGGGGGCAATTTTTTTATTTTTTTTAAAAGTAGATTTTTAATTTTTTTAGGCATATATATATATTTTTTTTGAAATCAATTTTTTTATGTTTGCCTCCATCTCACCCACGATTACTGTTCATCATCTCACTCACGATCATACAACATCTGTTCTTATCGCACGCTCTCTTTCTGATTTCTTTCTTCTGGTTTGCGATTATTCTGAGATCATCGACTCCAGGTAAGATTTCTCATCTTCCTTCTTAGTGCATTTTCGACATCAGGTGCGTATCTGACTGTTTTAGTTTGGGAGGTTTGAAATTGGATTGGTTATAAAATAGACTTCGATTCCTAGGGTTTCAATCGATTCTAAGGTTTAAAGAAACTCGATTTGGTACATCTCTTAGAATCTCATTTGAAATATAGGGTTTCGATTTCATGATTTCAGTAGTTTTAAACTTGATCAGGTTCGGTTTGCGCCATGGTCGTCTTAAGGGTTTCTATGATTTGCTGAGTCAGCTTTGCGCCACCCGTTGGTAGCGCAAACCTAGCTTTGCGCCACCCGTTGGTAGCGCAAACCAGACTTGAGAAAAAAAATTCTGTTTTTTTCCAAGTTTTTCATGTGATGTTGTGCTTCATTCGTTGGTCTTATTGAGTATCTTTTATATTTCTTTCCAGGTGTATTCATGGCTTCTGATGAAGATTTTGATTCTCAAGTTCGAGAAGATGAAAATACAGTTCAAGAACATCTCGAGGCACCATCCGATAATGCCTCTCGTGATAATCCTTTACCATCCACGTTATCAACAGGAGCTGATCCATCCGCTCGTCGCAATACTCCAAATGTTGTCTTTCCGAGAATGATGTATCTTCTACCGTATAAACCTAATAATCATTATGTTAATCTTGATAAACTCAAGATTAATTCAGTGATTGGGTCTATTCTACGAGAGCATCCAATTTCTTATGCTCTGGGGGGACGCACGGGCATTCCTGAAGTTTATCTACAACAAGCATGGCATTACATTGTCAAGAATGAGAGCGAGAATCCTCATCGTTTTCATATCCAGATTGATCAGTATGAAACGGAGTTGTATTATAGAAGACTAAGACTGATCCTCAGACTTCCTGAAGCGAATTCAAGACCGGGTCGCACATCTTTTGATTCCTTTCCATCTGAAGGAGATGTGCTTGATGGAATTCGAGCATTGGGCTATGTTGGTGATCTCACTCAAGTAAGCCAGTTTGAGAAGTCCAAACTACCACCCGTGTGGTATGCTCTGTTCTCTGTTCTAAACAGATGCCTTATTTCCAAACATTCTGGTATTGACAATGCCAGCTTACGATTTCTTTGTTTATTCCATGCGATCATTTATGATTTGCATGTCGATTTCACTATCATCTTTTGGCAAGAATTATCGGATCGAGTCAATGACAAGAAAACTCTCAAGAAGCGCAAGTTCATTCCATACATAAGGTTCTTGGAGCTTATTATCTGGAGCATGCTCAGGAGTAACAAAGAGATTCCTCGAAGAAATGATTGGCCTCTAGCCATAGACTTTGAGATGTCGTATATTCAAAGGCAGAAGAGGAGTTTTGCTTATTCAATATCCATTCCTCCGGATATTATTCTCAGATATGCAGATCTAACTGATGAGGACGTTATTTCATACTATGACGAAAATAACATTCAAATTCCAGTAGCGGTGGAAGAAAATGAAGAGTCATCTAGTAGTTCCTCGTCTTCAGATGGTGATGATAGTGGAGATGGTAATGATGGTTCAGATAGTGATGATGGGTCAGATAGTGATGGTGGGTCAGATGATGTTGATGGTGATGATGATGATGTTGATGGTGATGATGCTGATGTTGGTGGTGATAACATTGTTGGTGATGATTTTAATAATGATAATCTTCAAGAAGATAACACAGTACAAGTTTCAGAAGTAAGAGAATCAGCTGTGCGAGATTCAGATGTGCAAGAAACAATTGTGTTAGAAACAGTTGAGCTTCAAACAAGTGTGTTAGAACGTTCTGAAAACATCTCTCCAGAAGTTTCTTTCTCTAGAAATATTGTTGATAGTGTTGAAACGGCTCCTATTGACTCAAGAGTAGACAACATTCTTATAGATGAGGTAGAGCTTCGAGATGCGACTGCTTCAGCTGTGGGTTTACAAGAGTTGGGTACAGGGGTAGATTCTATTGGTGCAAACACTGATACTATTCCATCTTCTGGAAATATGCTTCTCTCTGAGTTTTTGGAAAAGATGAATGCTCAAATGGAGGCAACGAAGAATGAAGAAATAAACCGGATCAAAGCTTTATTTAAAGGAAAGGGAAAGATGTCAGAAGCAAATGTTCAAGTCAATCCGTTTGCTATTCCATTGAGACGTCCATCCGGGGTTGTAATCAGAAGACCTGCTAGTCAGATTCCTTTATCATCGCCACAACAGCCTAGTATTTCTGTATTGCGTCAGCAACCGACTCCTGAAACTGTTCAGATTCCTTCTGGTAGATCTATTCAAGATATTCCGGTGACTGAGTTGTCTGACATGCTGTATGGTCGTCTTCTATCCATGTCTCCTTCGGAACATCAAGATAGTGACTTGTTGTCGTTGTTACGTAACTTCCAGCCAACTCCAACTCCGACTCCAGTACCAGTTCCAACTCCAGTTCTGAAAGTACAAGACCTAATCTTACAATCAATATAGAAAGCAGTAATTGAGAAGTTGTATGATCAAGCCCAATTGTATTCAATGATGAACAGGATTACAGATCTAAGAGAGAGAGAATCTAAAAGATTACAAAGAATGAATACAAAGATATACGGGAAAATCAATCAGTTAGCAATGTAGTGCTAACCACTATTTATACTGCAACGGAAATATTAAAGCTACAGTACAAAAAAGAAAGACTAATAAGAACAAAACACGTGTCCTAATTAGTTTACAAATTACTAAGTAAAGTATCTCGTCATAAGTTCTGAACAGGTAGTTCAGAACTTCTGAACATTTTTCTGATCATGCTTCTCAGATCTTCTGACTCCTTATCTCAGACATCTGACTTCTCTTATCAGTACTTCTGAGCTTTCACAGTCAGACCTCTGACTCCTCTACTCAGAACATCTGAGTCTTCTTATCAGATCTTCAACACTTGGTTTATTGACAAAACTTCAGATCTAACAATCTCCCCCTTTTTGTCAAATAAACTTAAACTTTGCATCATCCAGTTCTTTCAGAGCAGGAACAATTTTCTGAAGAAGCACATTTCTCATATTAAGCCTCTTATCAATTTTGTCAATGATTTCTTGAATAATTTCAACTCGCTGATTGATTACTTCTTGAGTTATGTTTGCTTCCTTTACTTTCAGCATATTTTTCTCCAAATTGTGCTTTATGATCCTTAAAGTTCCAGAACAGTATTTTGCAGTTTCCTTTGCTCTGAAGAAGATCTTTCCACTTTTGTTCTTCAAAAACACACCCAAATCTGGAAATTTATGAACACTTCCAGTCTTTAACACCTTTTTCTGCTCATGATCTGTGTTTGGATTTGCCAGATAAACACATGGCTTTTGTAAATACAGAGCTATTTGGAAATCTGTATAACAGTGCCACCTTAAGATATAGAACATGGCCTCAATCACCACACTTCTTGCCTTTCTTTCATTTCTGTCTTTGCTTGACTCTTTGAAGCATAGAAAGCTGTGTAATCTGTAGAAGTCAACCACTGATAGTTTCTCAAAATCTGCAACAGTAAAGTAATAAACCTTGCCATCTTCTCTCAGAACTTCAAAGGATAAGTACTCCATCTTTCTGAATTTCTTAACCTTCAATTCTCTGATTCCAGTGATTAGAAAATCTGAGTAAACAGCTTGCTTTGTTTTGCCAAGACATCTTGATTTTTCAGCCAACCAGATCTGAGTCTCCTTAGGTCTATCATAATACACGTCCAAGAATTGTACTTCTTTTGGTTTGAAGAACTCAGGCAGATCAAATTCAAGAAAGTATCCATTTAGATCAATGGATATTTCATCTTCTTTGGGTTCAGACTGTTCAACTTGATCAAAACTAGTTATCTGCACATTCTGAGGTATTGTGTCCTGAACTTCTTCAACTTCATCTGACAGAATTTCATTCACTTCATACTCAGCAGGAAACAAAAAATCACTATGTAACATCTTCTTGGGATTAACTTCAGATAGCAACCATTCACCACAACTTCTGATCTTTCTTCTGAGATTCAACCTTCTTTTCATAGAGTTTACACACCTTTTCTTTAAATTCTTTCTTTCAGTTTTAGTACTTACTTCCATTTCAATCAGTAACCAACTCAGAGTTGCATCACTATATTTTACCAGTTCTTTCAGTTTGAACATTTCAAGTCTCTCTTGAACTTTATATGCAAACCCTTCATATTCCATTCCTTCATTTACAAATCCCTTTATACACACATCAAATCTTGCAATATTTGTTGGACACCTCAGATTGCACTTCTCTTTTCTTCCTTCAATGGCTAGTTGAAAATCATATAAGTACATGTTTCTGACATAGATACCCAGAAGTCTTCTGCATTCAATTTCCATCAAGGCTTCTTCAGTACTAGAGAAGAACTTGACTAGAAAGATTTGATCATCAAGTGTTAGTCTGTGGAAATCAAAACTGGACATGAAAACTTTTGTATTCCTTTCTTTCAGCACTCCCATTCTTACAAATATCAAACCATTGAATTCTTCTTGTTGGAACATTAGAACTTTCTCAATTCTTTTCTGGATATGCAGTCTTGAGTCAGGAATTCTGAATCTGGTTGATGCTTCTGTATAAATCATCTGAGCTCTTTCATCCATGAAACCATCAACATTACTCTCTAAAAGCTCATATTCTCCTTCTGTGTGGTAGAGGTTTTCATACATTTCCTCAGGAAAAATGTCATCATGAAATTGTCTGGCCAAAGGTACATCATTTAATTCCAGGATAAAATCACATATAGGTTCTTCTAAAATCTGTAAGTTAATCTTGGGAATCTCAATTGGTTTTCTGAATACATACTCAGAAGGCATGAAGTAATCTTCTAGTTTCTCATATTCTTCTTCTGTGTTCATCTCATCAGCATAGTTATATCTGAACTCATGCTTAAAATTCTGAGAATAACCAATAGTTCTGTCTTCTTCTCCCAACAGATCAATAGGCCTTATCAGTTTTAACCCTTGTTGAATTTTCTGAACATTAAGTGCTTTGACTACCTCACTTTGCATTTTTCTGATCAATTCTTCACTCAACCTCCTTTCTTCTGATTCAGAATTCATCACATTTTCTTTGTTATACACCACAATATCTGTACACATGTTGACCACTTCACTTTCCACTGTCTTTTCTGATCTCAATACAGATTCCTCAATAGCTTCAGTTTCATCTGAGTTTCCTTCCATCTCTGTGTCTAAGTTCAATTCCTCTGTTTTATCTGAATCACCACCATCTGTACTTTCCAACTCCATTTCCTCTGTATCTGAGCTATCAATCTGAACTATCTGAGTTATTGCCTTTAAATTTTCCTGTGTCTGATCTTCTGAACTTTTTGTACTGGCTAAGTGCATATCTGCTATCTCAAAATCTTCTATGCCAATATCATCATCAGAACTTAACCTTTGTCTTTTCTCCCCCTTTTGATGATCATGAGGCTCATTATCATCAAACTTTCTCTTCAAGTTCTGATTAGAAGTACCTTCAGGTTCAGCTTCTGCAATATGAACAGGATCAAGAGGCTTTGAAGTAGAAGCCAGTGATACACTCAGTGCTTTCAGTATAGATTCCTGCATACTTTGCATTTGTTTTAACATATCTTTTTGAAAACCAGACATTATATCCATGATCTCCTTTTTGTGAGAATCCAAGGATTTCTTTACATCATCTACTCTGGGTTCAACAGAAATCAACTTCTTTTCCAACACAACTTTCAAATCTGACACTTCATCATTCAAATCCTCCACCATTTTCTCCAAATTTTCTACTTTTTCCCCCATCTCCTTGTTATGTTTCTGAATCTTTTCAAATTCAGAAGTTTCTAACAGTGAACCTGAACCAACAGATGGTCCAGTTTTCATGTGCCCAGAGGACTCATGGCCTGTAGATAACACAAAGTCATCTTGTACAACATATGCACGTTTGAATGAGGCTTTTGTAATGTTCACCTCACCAGGACTTCCATCCAATCCTCGACATCCAACATTAGGTATGTCTATGGATGTTGTTTCAAGAATACGAAATTCCTGATTTGTGCAAGTGTTAGAAGGAATTTCAGGCTCAATATGAATAGGACTGTGATATTCAGACTCAATGTGTTGAAAAATAGATTGGGATTTATCACATCCCTCCAAATGAGTTTGGGATGGTTCCCCGGATTTGTGTGAAACTGTAGCATGTTGAAATGCTTCTGAGTGGGTATGGATGGGTTGTTCAAGATCCACCACTAGGTCCATGGTGTTTGTTTCAATATTGGACACCAAGAGATGTGAACCAATAGCATTTGTGGTTACCTGGTCAAGATTAGCTGGTTCAGAGGCATCTCTTTCTGTTTGAACCTCTGTTGACAATCTCTCATCCTCACCACTCTCATTCTGTTTTTCCTCACTGAGTTTAACCAAGCTCTCAGAATTTTCCCCCTCAAGTCTCTCAGAATGTTCACCCATCTGAACATCCTCCCCCTCTCTAATTCGACTAGACCCCTCACCTCTTTTCTCAGGTTGGTCCTCTTGGGTAGGGATTTGAGGTAATTCAATTCCCATAGAGGTGCAATAAGCTTTTAAAATCTCACTCTCCCTTGGAATATAATTCCTAAGTGATTTTGGCAACAGTTTATGATTGGGATAATTTTCAAGTCTTGTTACTGATGTCATCTTACCCAAATAAAATGTGGGACCATGCTCTTCATTTGTTCTTCTTGAGATTGTTCTGTTTTCCTGCATGGCATACCAAATAACAATTTGCCAGTACCTTATATAAGGAATGTATGTCAGTGGAGCATCCTTTGTTTTCTTCTGAATTGCTTTCTGATTCTTCTCAAATGCATTCTTCATGTCTTCCCAAAGTATTAAAGTATAGTCATAATGCCTATTCTTCACTAAACCCTGAAAGATCTGAAGAATTTGTTTAGAACCTTGATCAGCAGAACTATTCTTCCCTGACACACATTTATTTACCACATGAAAGAAGCAAGCCCAAATAGGTGGTAATTTGTTTCTTCTGAACAAACTGAGAGTCCTCAATCCTTCATTGTATCCCAACTTCACAAACTCTGCTATTAATTCCTCTGTTAAGGGTGAGTCCTCAAAATCTGTCCTTCTTTGTACATCATCTTTCTCTGGTAAATTCAGCATTTCTCTTAGTGCAGAGATTGATAAGGCAAATGTCACTCCTCCAATTTCAGACACAAACCTATTATCTTCTAACCTAAGATGTTTCCACCATTGTTGTATGTACTGAACAGGCACATTTTTACTTCGTGTAAACCATTTTCTGTACGGATGGTGTTTGAATAACTCCATGATAATTATGTGTTCAGGCTTAAAACGACTTTCCTCAAATAATATAACACAGTTATTTTCAGATAATTTCAGCCATTCACTCTCAGGAACAACTCTTTCCACTAAAATAGGTCTATCTGACATAATAGAACCTGCAGCACTCTGTTCATGTTCAATATTAACGTTTACCTCATCCGCATTTCCTTCAGATTCATCCATTTGTTCATCTTCTCCATCATTTCTTATTGCCCCTTCCTCTGCAACTCTATTTTGTACTTCATCATTTTCCGAATCGGATGAATCCATTATCGATTTTGTAGAATGTAGAGAAATTGGACCACTTCTTCGTATTTCAGACATGATTTAAGAAGAAAACAGACTCAAAGAACTCTGGATTTGATTCGTATCTCACGTTTCGCTCTGGAATTTGAAAAGATTTGAAATAGGGATTTTAAGACCTATTTAAAATCCGCGAAGTTGAAAGGTTTAACGGAAAAGCGAAATCAATGTTATAACGGAGTCAACACATTTGAAATACCACAAAGGATTTAAATGAAATGCGTGGCATTGTCAAACAAATATGAAGCTGACACGTGTTAGTGGATAGAAATTTGACTCAAGTCAAAGATCTGAATAACACGCACATATGTTCTGATTCCATGACTCAGAAGAATTTTGCCTTGTAACCAAAATGTCATTTAAAATCAACTTCTGACAAATATAAAACATTTTGATTATTCAGAAGAGGTTTGAACAGATAGAAGCACTTTTTATCATCAAAATTCTGTTCATATTATGATGATTTTAAAAAAAATCATTTAAAATCTTATATCTGAATATGAAATTTTTTAATTCAGATATAGTTTGAATAACAAAAAAAATTTATCATTAAAAGCTTGTTCTTCTTAGAATGATCAGAGATAAGAAATGAAAACAAATCTTTTAAGCATCACAAAATGATTTCCAAAAGAATTTTGATGCTCCCCCTTGACTTGAGCATGCATTTGACTATTAATGATACATAAAGATGAGATAAAAAGATAATAGAAGAAGCATAATCCACACAGTTGAAGTATTTGTATTTCTCAAAAATAAATTTTTGAAGTTAGATTGCTGAAGTATCGACTCAGAATTTTTGACCTTAAGACTCAGAGGTTTTGAACTTAAGACTCAGAAGTTCTGAACTCAAGACTCAAAAGTTCTGATCTTAGTACTCAGAAGTTCTGAATCTTAAGACTCAGAGTTCTGAGTACACTACTCAGACAATTTTACTTAGAAAAATTTAGCATTTTTAAGAAAAACAAATATTTTCAATTAGGCAGATTAAGCATTCCTATTTTACATATGAGAAAAGAAAACCTTTTGTGATCAAGAGGCTTTGTGAACAAGTCAGCCAATTGATACTTTGTATGCACAAAGTGCATCTCTATAGTTCCTTTTTCCACATAGTCCTTTATAAAATGATACCTCACATCTATATGCTTAGTCTTCGAATGTTGAACAGGGTTCTGAGTAATGGCAATTGCACTTTCTGAGTCACAATAGATGGGAATCTTGTTAAGTTGATATCCATAGTCCATGAGTTGTGTTCTCATCCACAATGTTTGAGAGCATGAAGCAGCAGCAGCAACATACTCTGCTTCAGCAGTTGAAGTGGACACACAATTCTGCTTCTTTGATGCCCAGCTTACTATTTTATCTCCCAAAAAGTGACAAGCACCAGATGTACTCTTTCTGTCCAACCTACTTCCTGCATGATCAGCATCAGTGAAAGCAATCAATTTGAAGTCAGTTTCTTTTGGATACCATAAACCTAGATCAGGTGTTCCTTTGAGATATCTTAAAATCCTTTTGACAGCCAACATATGTGATTCTTTTGGGTTAGATTGAAATCTAGCACAGAAACATGTAGAAAACATGATATCTGGTCTACTTGCAGTAAGATAAAGTAATGATCCAATCATGCCTCTATAGAGTTTGATATCTGTTGAAACACCTTTGAGATCAGCATCAGACATTTTGAACTTTATGTTAGTTGCCATAGGTGTTCTCATAGAAGCACAATCAGACATTTTGAACTTTTTCAGAATGTCTCTGACATATTTTCCTTGATTTATAAAAATACCTTTTGGTAATTGTTTGACTTGAAGACCAAGGAAAAAATTCAGCTCACCCATCATGCTCATTTCAAATTCAGAAGACATGATTTTTGAAAAATTATCACATAATTCTGTACTGGTAGAACCAAATATTATGTCATCAACATAAATCTGAATCAGAATTAAATCATCACCCTGTTTCTTTAAAAACAAAGTTGTGTCAATCTTACCTTTCTTGAACCCTGAACCTAACAAGTGTTTAGTAAGAGTGTCATACCAGGCTCGTGGTGCTTGTTTTAGACCATATAAAGCTTTGTCTAAAATATAAACATGATCAGGGAATTCTGGATCAACAAAACCTTCAGGTTGATGAACATACACCTCTTCATTAAGTTTGCCATTTAGAAAGGCTGATTTGACATCCATCTGATACACCTTGAAGTTTTTGTGTGCAGCATAAGCCAAAAATATTCTGATTGCCTCTATTCTTGCCACAGGTGCAAATGTCTCATCATAATCAATTCCCTCTTGTTGACAGTATCCCTTAGCAACCAATCTTGCCTTGTTTCTGATGACAACACCTGATTCATCCTTTTTGTTTCTGAACAACCATTTAGTTCCAATAATAGATTTACCTTCAGGCTTTGGAATGAGTCTCCAAACTTTATTTCTTTCAAATTGGAGCAATTCCTCTTGCATTGCTGAAATCCAGTCTGGATCCTCTAGGGCTTCATTAGCTTTCTTTGGTTCAATCACACTTAAGAAACCAACAAACATTGCTTCATTTGCTGTAGCTGATCTGGTCTTTACTCCTGCTGATGGATCACCTATTACTTGATGAATATGATGATTTTTAGTCCATTTATTTGCTCTAGGGAGTACATCAATCTCTGAATAATTGTTGTTTGCATCATTCTCATCAATGATTGCTTGTAATTCTGAACTGTCCCCTTGTTCTGATGTATGAGTAGGAGTTACATCCAAGTTTGGGTTCTGATCAATGAAGTCAGAATTTTGAGTAACTTGTTCAGAGTTCTGAGTACAAGAATCAGAATTCTGATTACAAGGTTCAGAATTTTCACCACTTGTATTTATTAGATTTGGACATTCCTCTGATGGACCTTTGTCAGAAATTACAGTTGATTGAACTATTTCTGGAGTCTTATTTTTCATCTCTTTGACCATCTTTGGGTTTTCATATTCTGCATAAGAATCAGAAATTAGTTCAATAAAAGCATCCTTAAACAGTAAATTGAGTTCTGAACAAATAGAATTAGAATTTGTATCAGAAGTCATATTTGTCTTGTTCAGCATGAGTTCTGAACTGTCTTGTTCAGAAGTCCTGTTTCTGGCTTCATCAAAAGTTACATTTATGCTCTCCATCATCCTCTTGGTTCTTCTATTGTAAATTCTGAATGCTTTGGAAGTTAAAGAATATCCCACAAAGTATCCTTCATCTGCCTTTTTATCGAATTTGGCAAGATTTTCTCTGTCTCTTAGAATATAGCACTTGCAACCAAAAACATGAAAGAATTTGATTAATGGTTTTCTTTTATTTATCAGTTCATAAGCAGTCTTATTTAATCTCTTATTGATTAAAGTTCTATTCTGTGTAAAACAAGCAGTTGCAATTGCTTCAGCCCATAGGGAGGTAGGAAGATTTGCATAAGCCAGCATTGTTCTCGCAGCTTCAACTAGAGTTCTATTTTTCCTTTCAACAACACCATTTTGTTGAGGAGTTCTGACAACAGAAAAATTGTGAGAAATCCCAGAACTTTCTAAAAAATTCTGAAGAGTCTCATTTCTGAACTCTGTTCCATTATCACTTCTGATTTTCTGAACTGGAATTTGTAAGAGAACTTGAATCCTTTTGATAAAATTTATCAATGTAGTAGCAGCTTCTGACTTAGCTCTTAGGAACTCAACCCATGTGTATCTGGAGAATTCATCAACAATCACAAGCATATATTTCTTTCCTCCCATAGATTGAACTGAAATTGGACCACAAAGATCAGTATGAATCATTTCTAATGGTGCTTTGCAAGATGAGTCCATTTTTAATTTGTGAGAACTCTTTTTCATCTTGCCCATTTCACAAGCTGAGCATAATGATTCTTTTTCAAATTTAAACTTTGGTAAGCCTTTAACCAGATGTTTTGCAACAAGATTATTAAGATCTTTGAAATTTAGATGAGAACATCTTCTGTGCCAAAGCCAGCATTCATTTGCAGTTGACTTTGATAAAAGACACACTGTATTTAATGTTTTCAATTTTGAAAAATTAACTACAAATAAGTCCATATGTCTTTTGGCCCAGAAGACTTTAACATCATTTTCAGTTAAAATCATGCAACCTGTTATTTGAAACTTGATTTGACAAAGACTGTCTAAAAACTGACTTATGCTGAAAAGATTATGCTGTAATCCTTCAACATAGAAAACCTTTTGGATAGTCAGATCCCCTTTAGTTAAATCCCCATAACCTTTGACTTGTCCTTTGCTGTTATTTCCAAAGTTTACTGCTCCTCCAGCCTTTTCTGTGAAGTTTGATAGAAAAGACTTCTGACCTGTCATGTGTCTTGAAGCTCCTGAATCTAAAAACCACACATGACAGCCCTGCAAAAGGATCAGTTAGTTTTAGGTACCCATTTTGGAATGGGTCCATCTTTGTTAGCTTTGTCATTGGATTTAACATTAGTACCTTTTACTCTCCACTCAAAATCTATCTTCAAACACCACTTTCCTTGAACTTTTATGAAGTCAGAACATTTTCTGCTTACAAACTTGTTCAAATTCTTTTTGAGAGTTGTAACTTTTGGTTTTGCAATATTTTCAACTTTCTTTTCTTTTATCTTTTCTTTCTTCTGAGTCTGAGGAACATAAACTTTCTTCTTTTCTGTATTCTGAGGAACAGAAACATTCTTCTTTTTTGTTTTCTGAATATCTTTTCTTATGAAAGAAACATATGTTATTTTGATTGGACATTTCTGAGAATATTGAAAAGAGTTACTTTTACAATGAACACAACTAAGATTTTTCTTTGCAAGTAACAACAGATCTGTACCATAAGCTTTTTCATTTTTATTGCTGTTTTTCAAAGTACAAGTACATTTATCACAATAACTATGTGCTTTTGGTACAGTTGCAGGAACCTCTTCATTCATCTCAGAAGTTCTTTTCACACCATCTTTCCTTTTGCTTTCTTCTTTTTCTGAAAAATTCAACTCCTGTTTGTTAGAAGAATTAGATGATTCACCTTTTTCAAATGTACTTGATTCATTAAAGAATTTATCATTTTCTTTTAGAGCATTAATTTTAAAAAGATCATACTCAGTCTTCAGTTTTTCAAGCTCTGTTATTTTCTGAATAAAAATATTCTTTTCTTTCAAAGCTTCTTCAAGTTTAATATCCACCTCACAGTAATCATTTTCAAGTTCATCATAATCTTTCCTTAAGTCCTCAAGTTCTTGACTCACAAGATTAAACCTCTTTTCAAGTTCTAAAAATTCATCTGACTTTGTTTCAGAAAATCCAGTTGAATCAGACTTCTGACTACCTGAGTCAGAGTTCTGATTTACAGACTCAGATGTCTGATCTTTAGACTCAGAGTTCTGACTACAAATTTCAGAATCCTGACTAGAAGTTTCAGACTTCTGATTGACTGTTTCAGAATTTTTACTTGTGTCAAATATGCTCTCAATGTCATGATATGAAAAACTTGGTTGTTTATTTTTGTAGCTGACATTTAAAGAATCATACTTGAATTTAGTATCATTGTATTTTGGCTTCTCATCTGCTGGTTTAGAAACTTCTTTCTTAACCTTTTCTTCTGAAACAACTGACTTTTCTGTTTTAGACTCAGAAATTTTCTCATCTGACTTTTTAGAGTTTGGTCTTTGCAAATTGTCAGAACTTGTTATAGAACTAGCAGGTCTTATGAAAACTTCAACAATTTCTGGGATTTTTGGCTTAGAAACTTGAAGTTTTTCATACAAGTTGATTGGAGCTCTTTTTAAAGTGACATTTTCTTCCAATCCCAATCCCTTCTTTGGGTTGTAAAATCTTGTATCTTTAACATTGCTTAATAAAAGATTTAATGTTTGCTGAGTCTGACCCCTTTTCAAATTTAGATCTTCCAATTCTTTGATTTTGGTGTATAAATTCTTTCTTTCCTCAAATAACATATCAAATTTTATTTGTAAATCACCTTTTTCATCCTTTATTTTTGAAAACTCAACTTTTAGTTCAAAGATCTTTTTCAATAATTCAGAATTTTCATCTTTAACTTTCTGTTTCTCAGCCTCAGATTCTTCATATTGTTCTTTTATTACTTCTTTTTCAGTTCTGAATTTGTTAACCAAATTTCTTTCTCCTTTTATCTGTTTTCTTAGATTAGCAAATTCAGTTTTCATTTCACCAATCTGTGTCATTAACTCTATTTCAAGTGAAGAATGTACCTCAGCAGATGACTCAGAATCAGCATCTTCAAAATCAGAATCATCCTCATTCCTCATTTTTGCCATATAGATTTGCATCTGTGGAAAGTTGATATGATCATCTTCATCAGAAGTGTAGTACAACCAATTCTCCTGTTCAGCCAATAAAGCAATTTTATCATCTCTCTTCTTTGCAAGCTGAGCCTTCTTGGTGTAGTACTCATAGTCTTTCACAATTTTAACTCTGCAATCCTTAGCATAGTGGCCAGATTTTCCACACTTGAAACACAGATTCTTTTCTTTTCTCTCATCCTTCTCTTCTTTGTTTTCTTCACTTCTCTCTACTCTCTTTTCAAACTTATTTTCTTCTCTGTCTTCTTTCTTCTTATAATCTGAACTCCCAACTCTCTTATAATTTCCTTGAAATCTACCCTTCCCATACCTTTTGTTGAAAGTATTTGTCAACAAAGCTAGTTTCTCAGCCATTATCTTGATATCTTCATCATCTTCTGATCCTTCTTCCTTGTCAGATTCTTCCAGATTAGGTATCTCTGATAGATATGCAGTCTTTTTGGGTGCTTTGGACCTTGATAAGAACGCTAACTGATCATCAACATTTTTCTTCTCTTCCACAACTAACTTGACAGAGTCTTCATGTTGATTAAGAACACAAAACAGATCATTTAAGTCTTCTTCACACATATCCTTGTTCATTTGCAGACTTATGGCAAATGATGACCATTCTGAATTTAGACTGTTCAGAAATTTGTAATTTATTTCTGACTTCGTTTTCTTCAGTCCATTTCTTCTCAAGTCATTTAGAATAGTGCAAAATTTACTGTATGTCTGTGTCAAACTTTCTGACTCTTTTTCTTTGAACCTTTCATAAGCATTTATGCTTTGATTTAACTTTTCCTGAATAGATCTCACAGTTCCTAACATTTGCCTTTCCAATTCGTCCCACATTTCTTTAGCTGATGATCTACTGTCAATCCTGTTAAGAACCTCATTTGGGACAGCCAAGGTCATCAAAGTAATTGCTCTTTTGTCAATAGTATGCCTATTCTTCTGTTCAGCTGTGTATTGGGAATAACTCTTCTTCACCCTGGTCGCTGGAATTTCTGGAGTTGTCTCTGTAGCAGGGGTTGCGGCAACATCGATATACACTTCAATTGGACCTTCTCGAATGGAGATCATAATATTTTCATCAATGTTGTCTAGGAATTGGATCATATGAATTTTCCATTGCTGATACTCTTCAGGTATAAGAACAGGCGGTTTGGTTTCAGATCCCATGGCTAGATATTCTTTAGAAGACATGATTATAAGAAAATTCAACAGAAAGACAAATTCGAATTTCTTGAACAAATGTAGAATGAATTCAAGAATTACTAGTAGCAGCGGAATCAATTGACGAATTGATCAAGAAATCTTCAAGAACACGAACATGATCTCGAATGAATTTGTTTGTTGATTGGCTCTGATACCAATTGAAAGTACAAGACCTAATCTTACAATCAATATAGAAAGAAGTAATTGAGAAGTTGTATGATCAAGCCCAATTGTATTCAATGATGAACAGGATTACAGATCTAAGAGAGAGAGAATCTAAAAGATTACAAAGAATGAATACAAAGATATACGGGAAAATCAATCAGTTAGCAATGTAGTGCTAACCACTATTTATACTGCAACGGAAATATTAAAGCTACAGTACAAAAAAGAAAGACTAATAAGAACAAAACATGTGTCCTAATTAGTTTACAAATTACTAAGTAAAGTATCTCGTCATAAGTTCTGAACAGGTAGTTCAGAACTTCTGAACATTTTTCTGATCATGCTTCTCAGATCTTCTGACTCCTTATCTCAGACATCTGACTTCTCTTATCAGTACTTCTGAGCTTTCACAGTCAGACCTCTGACTCCTCTACTCAGAACATCTGAGTCTTCTTATCAGATCTTCAACACTTGGTTTATTGACAAAACTTCAGATCTAACAAGTTCCACATTCTGTCCCAGATGCGCGTGTTTCATCACTTATTACTAATTTTAATTCCTTTCGATCTGAGGTTCGGGATGATTTTAAGGAAATTAAAAATGGCATGAAGTTATTAACCGATGCTTTTTCTATGCTTTCAGAACGTATGGAAAAGCATAATCAGACTTGCCAATCTGAGGCAGGTCCTTCTAATAAGAGAACACATGATCGTGATGACCCAGGTAATCAAGGCCATGAGGGGGAGAATGCAAAAAGACAAAGAACTGAAGGAGCCTCAGATGTGTCGAATGTTGAAGTTCAAGGAATGGTTGCCGGTTGTTCAAAAAGAGTCGAAGACGTAACTCCAGAAGATTTGGTTGATCATTTACTAAATGAAGTTGATTTAAATGCAATGGCGTCGGCCATCATTTTTGAAGAATCCAGAATTGAAAGCAATTTACAGTTAGTTGTTTATGTTGATCCGAATTCTGCTCCAGTATCTGTTGAAATTCCTGAAGGATCAACTGAACAAGAATCAGAAGGATTTGAAGAAATGAGAAACTTCTTTTCTGAGTCTGTGGAGATAGATTCCGATGATGATTTGCACGCTAGATTTGAAAAGTTTAGGAAGATAAAGGAAGAAGAACAAGATGACATCATTGTAATTTCAGATTCTGAAGTTGATGTTGAGTTAGACGAAAAAGACATTGAGTTGGTAAATCTGTTATATGGTGAATCTCCTGTTCATGAGTCGCAAACTCTTGAATCACCATCTACTCAGTCTCCTATTCCTCATGATGAAACTCCAGTTGTATCTCGTGAATCAGAAGCTCCTGCTCAACAAACTCCTATGTCATAAACTCCAGTTGTATCTGCTCCAACTGCTACTGCTCCTTCACGCATATTTGAAAGTGGTGAGTCTTCTAAATCTCAATTTGAAGTTCCTGAAGTGAATGTGAATATTCCTCCAAGTATATTGGAACCATGTCCTTCTTTGACTGCTCAGCAACGAATGCAAAGACTCGAAGAAAAATATCAGAGTGTCAGAATGAGATCTGCTTTTCTTGAAGACTCTGAGCGTGGTATCTTTGTAAAGAAGAAGAAGAGGGTGAGTTTAAGTGCTATTCTTGGAATCGAGAAAGAGACACCCAAATTCATATATGAGTATGTGAATTTTATCAAGTGTCAACGCAAAGGGAAGTTCTTTGTTTTCTCAAAGCACAAGTTGTTACTGTTCGCAAGGTTGAAATGGTGAGATTTATCAGTTACTGGTATCCAGTCTTCTACGTTCAACGTCAAGACTGTGTGACATATCAGTTTTCAGAAGCAGATTTTAATGATCTCTCAATTGACGATTTCGAGGTTCTTTATCATTATTTTAGAGATCTAACCATTCGAAATGATGATATTTTAAGGGCTTTGGATGCGGTCAAACGGTTCTTACGCCGTCAAGTCAGATTTTATCGATGTTTTGATTTTCAACTTGCAGTCGAAAGCTTTCAACCAGTTGTGAATGTGACAAGACCAAACAGAGATCTACCCAACATTTCTGAATATCCACTTTGCACTGTTTTGGAAAATCCTTATGGGGTTGTCTATAGAAATCAAACTTCTCAAAGATGCTTCCTCAGGTTTGATGAAATTGGAAGATTCTCAGATGGCACGTTAAAGGTGATAAGGTATCAACTGGAGCAAAGACTGAATGAAGTAGTGAGATCCTTTCTTCAATCTAGAAAGAATTCATACCAAATTGATAATCCTGAGATAAGACTTCTGAGACGGGCTTTGGAGACAATTGACTCGAGACTCAATTTCAGAAATACTTTAAGACGCTTGGAGATCTTAATTGGAAAGAATAGACTTCATCGAAGATTCGAGCGCCCTTGATTACAAAGGGGGAGATTGTTAATGTCATTTTAATTGTAATCAAGGTTATTTATGTTAAGCTTTAGCTTGTTTGTTGACTTTTGTAAGTCAAGGGTATAAATACCCTTGTTAAACTCTTTTGTAACTAGTTGTTCTAATCAGAGATGGCACACTGATGAAATTCTCTCTCCACGATCTCTATTTCTCTCTCTAGAATACTTGATTAGATCCTGTTTTAGATTAACAACGCTGTACTGTAATTTTACATTCCACTACTCTTGTACGATTTATAGTTGAGACATTCTTGAAGATTACACACACACTTCGGTGTTCTTTATGTTCTTCAATATATACTATACGAGCAAGTTATTCAAATCTCATCTTTATATTGCGTATATTATTATCTCTATTAGTTGTTCTTTACGATCACTTACTAGAAAACATTTATTTATGCTTCCGCTCGATTATTTCTGTTTGCTTGGTAAGACAAGTTGAATCTGGGAACCAACAATTGGTATAAGAGCAAATTGATTTGCTTAAATCAAATCGATCCAATCTATTCAGGGTGATTCACATTTGTTGATCGTTTATTGTTCTTCATTTTAAGAGCTTACTGTTTATTATCCTGTTTTTATCTCAGTTCAGTTAATTACCTGCAACTTTTGATTTCAAGCTCTAAATCGATTTCCAAATCTCAAATCTTAGTTTAGAACTTGTTTACAGTGCAGTTGTAATACTCTTTTTTTCTCAGTTTCTCTCATTTCAGTTTAAAACTCTTTTTCGTGTCAAGCACACTCAGTACTCTGTTTTTCTTCAAAATGGCAAATAACAACATAAACGCCATTTATACAAACCTCCTACTCTTTTGAGAGATGAATATCCTCAATGGAATATTAGGATGGTTAACTTCTTTGAAGGGATGGACACAGATCTTATGATATCTATTACGAATGGACCTTTCCAACTGATGGTTATGGTTCCTCGTGTCCCTGCTACAGATGTGTTAGAACCAGATCTATTAGGTAATCAATATGTCATCCATTGATCTTGAAAGAATCTAGAATTACATAAGAATACAGAACTTTCTCTCTCTAGATTCTCTCACTAAACTCTCTCTAGATATTACAATTAAGTTTAGTGTTACTCACTTGCTTAACTAAACCTATTTATACCTAGGATTACAAAGTATAAAATCTAAGCTAGTTTGAATTTACTTAAACTACTTTGACTTTCTTTAACTTCTCAATTACATGTCTTTTACAAAGACTTTTACATAAATCTTGAATACAATATAATGCCCTAACATTCTTCCCCTTTGGATTCAAGATTTAAAAAAAATATGGCAGCAGTCTTCAGCTCTTGATCTTCAAAACTTTAACTCAGACTGCTTTAAACTTTAAATCTCTGACAATCTTCAAATAACTTTACAATCTTCAAACTTTCAGCTTTGAAGAATCTTCTATCAAACTTGAAAAGTCTTCGTCTTTCTCTTTGAAAAGTCAATCTTCTTGAATATAATTTTCATCAAGTCTTAAACATGAATTTCAGATCTTTGCAGCTTTGAACTATGAAGCTTTGAACTATGAAGCTTTGAACTCAAACCCTTTTGCAACTTTGAACTTTGAATCTTTGAACTTTGAAGCTTTGAACTCAAACTCTTTAAACGATTTCATGAACTTTGTATCTTCATCTCTTTGACTAATAACAATCTTTGAACATCGATCTCTCTCAAATCATCTCGAAACAGCTTTATGCTATTTCTCCCCCTTTTATCTTTCATTGATATATCTCCCCCTTTTCTTCAGTAGGTTACCCTTTTTGATGATTATGAGCATCATGATCATCAAAACTTTCTTCAATTTCAGCACTGTCTTTGTTCACCACTAACATTCTCCTCCTTCTGATATGAATAACCGTCAATTCCAAAAGATATATATCCGAATCTTTTCAAATTCAGATAGAATAAAGTGTTTGGAAAATGCACGTTTTCGTGTTATGAGACATTTTGGAAATTATAAGAGTATGAGTCCATTTGGGAAATCATATATCTCGATCTGTGACGAGTTTTGGGCTGTTAGAATTGGAGAGTCGATTAACAGATGATAGACTTGAGAGGCAGAGAGATGGCTGAAGGTCAGCGGCTTTCATATATTGAAGAGAGAATTACAAGACTGATTGACCTAATAATGAGAACTAAGCTACAAATATATACTAGCAAGTTACAGGTAATTACAAACTAGTCCTTGTACTTTACATATGTGCTATATAACTCTAACACCCCCCTCAAACTCAAGTGGGGGAAGAATGAGCCAAGTTGAGTTTGGAAACAAGAGTTTGGAAACAAGAGCCTGGAAACGCCCCGGAAGATGAGCTTTGGTGAAGATGTCCGCTGTCTGATCAATGGTTGAAATGGAGAGAAGTCGAACGGTCTTGCGAAGAACATGTTGACGGGTGAAGTAACAGTCAATCTCGATGTGCTTTGTACGCTCATGAAAGACATCATTGTGAGCAATCTGAATAGCACTATTGTTATCACACCACAATGGTGTTGGGGAGATCTGATGAGCACCCATATCAGATAGTGTTGGATCCCAGATACACCAAGTAACAATAATAATAGCAATATATTGAATGATTGAGAGTTTACAACATAAGATTGAAGAACACTCTCTTACAAAATGAAGCTCTCTCTTTCTATACGTATGAAACTAGAAATTAGAGGCTGTGAGATTTTAGAGGCTTAACCTAAAATCTAACAAAGATACACATTAAGTACTAAGGTTTTATGGCCTAAGCCCATTAGCAACTAAAGCCTACATATTTAAATTTGGGCTTTTACAATTTAACCAAGTAATCTTGAATACAATATAAAATAAAAGCTAACAATCTCCCCCTTTGTATTCAAGATTAAAAATAGCCCGATCTTCCACAAGGTCAGTTGCTTCAATTCCTTCTTTGACTCCCCCTTGATCGTTGCATACTCCTCCTTGATCTTTGCGTGCTCCCCCTTGACTGTTGCATTACTTTTCTGGTCTCAGTTATCTCTCAAACGATCAGAGAACGATTTGATGTGCGGAAGCTTGTATAACCAGTTTGAGTAGTAACCGATAGTAGATAAACAGCTAGGAGATGAAGAGTAGCAAATACATTCTGCTCATGAGAATCTGCATTAAAGAATAAGTAACCAGGGGTAATCATCTAACATAGAAGCATAATAGCAACTATTATCACAACAATTTATAAAAAAATGTGTGGCCTATGCTCAGAGTTGGCAATGATGAAGCTCTGACAGGACTTCCAGTTATCATTGAAGTAAATTAAAAATTAAACTTCTCAAACTGTTCTTGGCAATATCACTTAGATAAGCATGTGGAATCACAAAGATTCGTGATATTGTGTGGAAGAAAATAGAATATTATCTATTAAGCTCAAAAGTGTGTAAACTGTTTGGACATAACAGGTTTCCACAAACTCAATGTGCATGAGTGAAGTGTGAAGGTGGGGCAACTTTCCTTCTTTTCAATATCCAATCTTCCAAAGAAAGATCAGATAGCATATGTGCTGCTTCCCCGTGGAAAAGTGAAACAGTTCCTTGTGGAGAAGGAAGTGAGTAGCTGGTGGGGTTAAGACAAGAGTTGGCATGGGGTCACTGCCTGTTTCAATGACAATCACCAAAAATTTGTGATAAATCAGAAATGTGGTTTGCCCGGCTCAGAAAAGAGATGGTGCAGAGTTGTATAATTCTTTTGACTCTGTTCTCACACCCTCTTTCTTTTTATCATGTAGCTCACATCTAACCAAACTCTCTTTTTAAATTTTACCTCTTAAGCACAATGAGAAAAACTCATATAGTTATCTCCCCCACTCATTGATGTAGACCCTTCACCTCTCAAACACTCAAGGTTTACTTCTTTGGTAGGAAACACAGGTTTAAGTGATCCATAGAAGTTCTATAAAGCTCACACATTGATCCCATGAAATTGTTGTCCTAGAGGTTGGATTGTTCCACACACTTACTACTTGTAGTCTCAGAAAAGCATTTAAAATCCAAACTTCTATAACAGATAAAGCATTTTAGCATGTAGAAGTGGTTTGACCATTTGAAAGAGGTTTTATCATTCTAAAGATGGCCTTTCTCTAAAAATGATGATGAGTTTAAAGGTTTAGAAATTTTACCTTTACACGAACATGGTCAGATCTGATTTGTTTTCTCCCCCTCAAATTGAGCAGTATATTTCATTTAAGCTCAATTTGAAATCAGATATCCTATAAGAATCAGAAAGTGTTGGTAATCATCTTTGATGATTCCACATTTGTTAGGAATATCCAACAGCACAAATAATTCCACTTAAAAAAAATACAAGGTGTGGGGGATCAGAGATTAGAAATTACCAGCCAAAACTCTAATTTGAACATATCTGAAGTACTGGTCCTACACTGAATTATGTAGAAACAATGTTCTGATCTAATTATGGCAATAGAGAGAGTGAAGCGATGCTTTCGATCCAGCAAGTATCTACTGACATTGACAGTGAATTAGGCATATCAGATCACTGAATTTGAGAAAACTCAAAACTTCAAAGTCGTGCGTCTGTGAATTATCTTTCCAATGCAACTGGACTCGTGTAATTTGGAGCACCGAGTCAAAAGTTATGCGCATGTTTCTGAAGCAGCGCAAAGCTGTCAAACATAACATTTTCGGGCTTTGGACAACTTCTGACAAACCAACAGAGCTCTGGTAGATGTTGGGCGATAGAGGTTTGTCGACAGAGGTTCAGTCCACAGAGGCTCTGTCGGGTTTCACAGAGGCTCTATGGTGAACAGTACCACAGAGGGTGGTCGCAAAATTCTGGGCCAAAGATTATGTTGTCGCTCGGCAGAGGTTGGTCGAGGTAAGACAAAGGCTTATTGCTCACAGAGGTTCTGCACATTAGTACAGAGGCTCTGGACAGACTTACAGAGGCTTTGTGATTTGCCTCTGATAATTCTCTATTTCTGTCATTTAACCTCTGCATATGCACCTCTGTACGAGCATTAAGAACAACAACAAACAACTCCTGAACTTGATCATTTGCCTCTGCACATGTATCTCTGACTTTAGGCAACCTCTGATCAGCTTCTGAATCACAGAGTCAGCTTCTGCATGGCATAGACATCAGCAGCTTAATGGTTAAGCTTTGATGGGCAGTAGCTTAATCTGCTTAACAGCAGCAGAGGCTCTGGACAGCCTCACAGAGGTCTCTGTGATCTGCCTCTGCGTTTCGAATCTACAAAACATCTTCTGCAGAATGCCAACTTTAAACTGCACAATTTCTGATGGCTTATGGACAACCTTTATCAACATCATCAGAGACACCTGTGATTACCCTTTGTGATCAGCATCTATGCATCCTCTGTACTGCCTTACAGAGCTTCTGCCCGTATATAAAACCTTCTGGACAGATTAAGGAACAGCTTTGCATCTGATTGATCACAGAAGTATCTTCTGAATAACATGAAACCATCTATGGATATACAAGTCTGTAACTTCTGCCCTTTTAAATCTGGATTGACACCTCTGCAATCGAAGAAATCTTCCTCTGGACAGACGTCCGCTTCTGGAATCTGTCTTAATTTCCTGTTCTTATCAAGAGCTTGATCTAGATAGCCACAGAGGTTTTGTGATTTGTCACAGAGGCTTTGTGAACTGCCCAGAGGCTCTGATCAATCTTCTGTGCAAAATTGGAAAGCTCATGATCTGCACTTCGAGTACTAGCCTATTTCAGCATGACAACAACATTAAACATTTTTCACAGCAGAAGATCCTTGTAGATATCCTTCATTCAACACAGATCTGGACAGTCACATCGAACACAACAACTTTTTGCACACTTCTGCCTTGATGCACAGCAAGTAGACAACAGTAACTTTCTACTATGCCTAGTTGAACTGCAGAGAATCCTACAACTCTTGTTATCCCAAAATCAGATTGGCAGAAGCACAAACTAACAGATTTTCGAATTTGTCAATAAATTTGCTGTCATATAACTAATTCAGAAGCAGCTTCCGAGGATTCCCTTGGTCTGAATAAGAGTTAGAGCAACAACCATCCTCCAGCACTAATCGCACAGATGGCAACAAGTGCCTTTATAACTCTGCACAGGCCTGGAAGTCCAACAGAAGCAAAACAACCAATGGACTGATGTTCATATTATATCTTTTCATTTTGTTTCACATTTAATCTGTCACATAACTTGAAATCTTGTGTAACACGATGTGCAAATCTGGACAGCATTAAAGTGTGTACAGAGCCTCTGTGCGACTTCACAAAGGCTCTGTGCTATAGGCTTCTTGTGTGCATCCTCTGCGAACTGCACAAACTCTTCGAACTAATCAGCTCGCAGTGCCTTTTGCTTCTGTACAACTTGAGAACCAACTTCTGTACAATTAAGCTCTGCATCAGTACAGTGTCTGTTGAGTGTTCCTGGATAGCAGCACACGTTTGCTTCACAACCAACCTCACTTTATCAACTTTCTTTGCAAACTGTGCACTTCTATATGATTAAGCTTCTGTGCAGACTTCTACAAATTGAATTAGCCGACCTTGGTCTTTTCAACATCATAAGCAGATTGACAGAGCACATCCTTGACCAAATCCATGTCTAGTTCACAGTTGATACTATTTCAGTTGCAGCTATCACTTTGTTCAGACATGATTGGCTTGTATTCCTTGATCAAGTTTGGTTTATTTCTTTCTTAACAAACCAAATAGAACTTTGTAACAGAGATTTGCTGCACATAAATTCTGCACTTCTGAATTACACGCTGAAAGATCTTTGATCAAAGTCTGGACAAATCTGAATTAATCAGTCAATGTGAAATCCATTTGGCCTTCAGAGCTTATTTCAGAATCTCTGATCTGCCAATCCAACTTTGCACATTTGCAAATGGTCTTTTGAACTAACTCTGGACAAGAATCTGTTGTGCAGGTTGCTGCATACATCGAACCTGTATCCTTCACAACATGATTGATCGATACACCTGATTGTCATGATTAGAATTTGATGGACAAAACAATGTGCAACTTGTCAATCTAGCCTTTATTGCTGCTGCAATCTGTCAATATTTTAAACTGATCAAACAAAAATTCTTCTTTGATCAGACTCTCTGCACAGATTTTAAACTCAGACAGCAGCAATATTCATTAACAACAACAATTTTTGCTGTTTGGCTATTTGAGCACTCTGACTGCTGAAAGGTCTGTATAAGAAGTGTCAGCTGGTCTGGATAGCTTCTAATCACAGGAATGAGGTCTGCACACAAGTTCAAGTATATCTGCACATATCTAAACAGGTTTCAATTAAGCTCTTTTATTCAAACGAAATTTTGCAACTTGGTTTTTGTGATTTTTGAACTTTCAGAACTTCAAATCACCATAACTCGCTCAAAAATCAGAATTTTGCAGTGAAATTTTACAGGGTTACTCAAAATGTGATTCTGAACAAATTCTCTTGTAATGTTTTCTACTAAAAACACCTACAACTATGAGTTCGATCACACCACAGTAAACTGAACTTTTTCGAAAAAAAATTCCTTCAAAATCAACAAATTGATTTATAAACAATTATTAACAATAAAACCCTGTCTTGATCTGAATCTAGATTTGTGCAGAAATCCAATAAGCCATTTAGGACTGAGTTCTGTACTGTTGTGCACAGAAATAAATTTCCTTTGAAGGATGAGTCTTAAACTGAGTGTTTAAGAGTCCATGTACCTGCAAGACAGATCAAACAATTTTTGGTACCCATTTCCAAATGGGTCCTATTTTGTTAGGATTTGCATGAAGTGCTTTGCTGATCTTGTTATGTTCAACAGAAAAAATGGCTTTCGAACATTTTGAACAAGTGAAGAGCCTTTGACTATCCAAACCATTTTTACTCTCTAAAAACTTGATTAACTGATTGATCTAGCCTACGATAATAGAAAAGATTAGAAGTAGAGATCTGATTTGTTGAAAATTTGTTTGTCTTAATGAACTCTTTTGTTTTAACATAACTTTCAGAACTTTCAGAATTTAATTTGAGAACCAAATCATTTCGTTCTTTAATGCATAGATCAACTTGTGATTGTAAATCAGATTTCAACTTCCGCTCTTTCCTAATCTCAGTAGATAAGTCAATGAACCTTGTTGTCAGTCTCTTCACTTCAGATCTAAGATACAATCTCTTTTTTTCAAAATCCTCTTTTTGACTTAATTCTTGAAATCTTTGAACCTTCAACTGTTCAGATTCTTTTCTTTCAAAATCAGACTCGTTCCTCTCTTTTTCAAGAGTTTTCTGTAATTTTGAGATTTTGCAAGAAAGCTCCATAGATTTTGTTTCAAAAGTAGTTTTCTCCTTTTCAATCTTCTCTCTTTCACAAATCACAAGTTTTTCAAAATTAGAAACCAGTTTAGAAAAACTTAAACATTTAAGTTCAAGTCGTTTCTTCTCTTCTTCAAAAATAGTCTTAACTTCCTCAAACTTCTCTTTCTCCTTTTCACAAAACTTTTCAGACTCAAATAGTTTCCTTTTCAGTTCAATATTCTCATTGGTTAAGAGTTTACCTGCCTCTTCTAGCTTGGTAATTTTTTCTGAATCGATCAGAAGGCTTATCTTCCTTTCCTCCGACTTTTTGTCAAGAGTGATAATCACATTGCGAAAGTTAGTACTGAGTTTAGAGTAGTAGTGAAAATCAGCACTCGAACTTAGACACTTTTTCAACATATTGTTACTTGAGAGATCGTGAGACAAAATGGTATTGATTCAAAAACACAGAAATTAATGCAAACACAGAGGTTCAAATACCCAGTTCATATTAAGTATTAAGAACTTAAAAAATGATTTCTACAGACAGCAGGTAAAAACACAGCAGGTCAGATTAGTTAAAATCTGAAACGACAGCAGGTCAAGTATAAGAGTAAGAAATTGATAAACCTGTTTTAGAAGTCGTATGCTGAAAATTCGTAAGAATCAAACAGGGGCTGTTTGAAATCTTCTGCAGAATATGTGTTTGTGATGCTGGAATCGATTGATAAGGGCTGTGTGAAATCTTTGAGTTTTGAGTGAAAGCCAGAAATCGATTGACAAAGTAATACAACAGCAAAATCGATCAAGTGTGCTTTGAATCAACGAAAATTGTCTTTGGCTCTGATACCAATTGTTGGTTCCCATATACAACAAGTAACAATAATAATAGCAATATATTGAATGATTGAGAGTTTACAAGATAAGATTGAAGAACACTCTCTTACAAAAGGAAGCTCTCTCTTTCTATACGTATGAAACTAGAAATTAGAGGCTGGGAGATTTTAGAGGCTTAACCTAAAATCTAACAAAGATACACATTAAGTACTAAGGTTTTATGGCCTAAGCCCATTAGCAACTAAAGCCCACATAATTAAATTTAGGCTTTTACAATTTAACCAAGTAATCTTGAATACAATATAAAATAAAAGCTAACAGATAGTAACTAGCGTAGCCATACTAGTTCTTGCGTAGTGTCAGCTAAAGCTCGATACTCAGCTTCAGTACTAGATCGAGCTGTCAGAGATTGTTTCTTGTTGCGCCAGGAAATAAGAGAGTCTCCAAGGACAAAACAATATCCGGTGGTAGAGCGACGGTCTGTTATGTCTCCATCCCAGTCAGCATCGGAGAATGCACGAAGAGTTAAGGACGATGTAGATGAGAAGTGAAGTCCATGAAACATTGTCCCTTTAAGATACCGAAGGATACGAAGAACCGCAACATAGTGATCGGAGCACGGAGCAGCCATGAACTGGCTGACTATATGAACTGCATATGCAAGATCCGGTCGAGTAACAGTCAGGTAGACCAGAGAACCAACTAGTTGACGGTACCGTGTAGGGTCCCGCAGCGGGGTTCCGGCATTGGGAGCAAGATGCAGATTTTGCTCAATGGGTGTAGATGCAACTTTGTTGTCTGTAATCCCAGCTTTGGACAACAGATCTGAAATGTACTTGGCTTGACATAGATAGATGTCGGAAGAGTCTGACAGAACTTCAAGACCAAGGAAATAGTGTAGCTTACCAAGATCTTTCATCTCAAAGCATGAGCTGAGAGACTGTTTGAGATGGGTGATACCTGTAGAGTCACTACCGGTAATGATCATATCATCAACATACAATAGGAGTAAGATAGTACCTGCAGCAGTGGTCCGAGTAAACAGGCCAGAATCATAATTACTCTGAGAAAACCCCAATGAAATGACAGTATTGCTAAATTTTTCAAACCAAGCACGAGGAGCTTGTTTGAGGCCATAGAGGGCTTTTCGAAGTCGGTATACATGACCCTGACGAGAGATCACACCTGGAGGGGGTCTCATGTAGACTTCCTCTTCGAGATCACCATTTTGGTGGCAGCTATGGCGAGAAGACTACGAACCGAGGTGACACGAACCACAGGAGCAAACGTCTCCTCGTAATCAATGCCATATTCTTGATTGAAGCCTTTTGCCACAAGGCGTGCTTTGTATCGATCAATGGATCCATCAGACTTTGTTTTGATTTTGAAGACCCATTTGGAACCAATAGGTGACTTGCCCGGTGGGAGAGGTACAAACTCCCATGTATTTGCTCTGTCAAGTGCTTGAAGTTCCTCAGTCATAGCTTGCTTCCAAATAGGGTTAGAAGCAGCTTCCTTGAAGGAAGTTGGTTCATGATTGGACAACAATGTAGCATAATAATGATAATCACGAAGGTGAGAAGGAACTTGTCTTACCCGGTTTGAGCATCATACTCCATCTTGTGGTTGAGAGGATCTAGGGTCCATAGACTCAGCAGATGGCTCAGAAGTAGTCCTTAGAGGTGGTGCAGATGATTGATCAAGATCAGATGGCACAGATGGCATAGGTGAAGGCTCAGGTTGAGACGAGACGGAAGGAGGTGAAGCAGATGGGGAGGTCACAGATTGAGGCGAGACAGAAGGAGGTGTACTAGATGATGGGGTGAGTATTGGATCTAATTGAATTGAGTCCAATGAGATAAATGTATATGTGAAAAAGGAAGTAGAGGGATTGGGTGTGTCCTGAAATTTGGACACCGTTGAGAAGGGAAGATATTCCCAGATTGTGACATGACGAGAGATACGAAGTCTCTTAGATATTGGATCCCAACAACGATAACCTTTGTGTTCAATTCCATAGCAAAGAAAGCAGCATAATCGAGAACGAGGTTCGAGTTTGGTGTGTTCATGAGATTGCTGTAACACACCGAAAATCCTAACTCCAATTGTAAATGATTATGTCTAGAAGTATTAAAAGGACAAGGTTTCGCTTTGGAGTGTGGAACACGTGATGCTATTTGGATCTCTCGAGAAATTGGCCAAGTTTGGACTCGGTACAAGTCCAGCGAGTATGACACTCACGAGAGTGACATGGTCACTTTCGCAGTGTCACTTTCGTAGTGTCACTTTCGCCAAGAATGTACCGAGGGTTTTGGGAGGTCCAGCGAGTATGACACTCGCGAGAGTGACATGGTCACTTTTGTAGTGTCACTTTCGCCGAAAGTGTACCGTGAGCATTTTGAGTAGCGGGCGAGAGTGCCCCACGAGAGTGACAGTGGCAATCTCGCGTGTCACTCTCGCCGTCGGGCTTAGAGGGTTTTAAACCCATGGCTTGCAGCTTTCTTTCATTGTCTATTCCATCTCTCTCTCTAAAAATCGCCCCTCTCACTAAAAACCCTAGAACCCCTCCCCTCTCCTTCCTCATTTCTTCACCAAATCAAACTCTCTTCCTCCATTGATGGACATTTGGGAGCTTGGAACTTTTGTGGAGAGTAGGAGCTCGTTCTTGGAAGATTCGAATGGTTAAGGTAATCTCTCCCTACTCAATGGTTGTTATTGTTTTTGATTTCATCTTTCTTCTACTTTGGGATGTTGTTGGACGATTTTGATGGTGGATGGTTGAAATAATCTTCATCATCTTCATGAATGAAACTAGGGTTTGGTATAAATTGGGTATTTTGGTATATGTTGAATGGATGATGATTCCTTATGGTTAGTGTTGGTTCCCGGTTTTGTTTAAACAAGATTATCAGATCTATTAGTTCAAGTTTGAGTTTGATGCGGAAGCGTATTTGAAGAACTAACAAATATGTTTGATAGATTTAGAACATAATATAAATAAATAGTGAACAGGAAATAATATCTCAAAGTTTACTGAATATATATATTAAGAACAGATTCAAGAACAGTGAGTTAAGCAAAGCTTTTAAAACATATATGACTCTCAAAGTGTTTAAAGCTTGTGATGTTTTTCTCTCTTGAATTCTTGTTTCGATTGTTTGATTGATCGATCGATGGATAGGAAGAACTCAACATGAGTCTTCCTTATATACTACTCTAAGGGGACCATAAAGCATATGCTACTATTCACAAAGGACGGTATGAATAGTTGGACGGATGGCATGAACAGTTGGACGTGCTGTATTGCATTTAATGCAGCAGACGTCTATTATGTACTAAGCCCTATTGAATCCAACCAGAGTTTGACACGTTGTAGTTGGACAGGGCATGCTACCATGCAAGTTGATGAACAGGTCCTGTAACAGTAGCAAGATATTATAAATATCTTTTAAGTCTTTGTTGAAGACCGCAGAGGCTCTGTGAAGTGCCACAGAGGTTCTGCGGTTTGGTCCTTAGAAGAGCAGTCTTCACCGGATTCCGAGTCTTTGGTCTTCTTTGCGCGTATGACAGAGTTTCTGTAGGGCGCCTCTTTAGCTTCTGTAGCTTCTTGACCTTGATCTATCGGTAAGTTCGGCAGAGCCTCTGTAAGAGGCTTTCTTCACTTAGCCTATTTTTCACTACTTCTAAATACTTCTATGATTAGGAAGATTGAAGCTAACAATTTCCCCCTAAGTAGTGAAAAATAAAAAATTTAACTTGAGTTTAGTTAGGCTAAGTTAGATAAGACAGAGGTTAAACAATACCTCGAAAGTTCTTTCATTCAGAAATATGCCAGAGGCATTTTACATTTGAGTACAATGAAAGATAAATATTTGACTTGGTTTGCAGAGATTTGAGGTTTGAGATTCAGATTTTGGCATCTTTGAAATCGTTGTAGCTTCTGTTGTCTCTTCCGATTCTTCTGATCTCTTTGTAGAAACTGATGCAGAGTTCTCTTAGGCGAATTGTGGCATCAATCTCTCTGATGAAAGTATCTGCAGCATCTCTATCCATTTTCTCTGTACCTCTGTATTTTACAAGGCTTGCTCTGAACTTGTTCAGAGTACTAGTTGCGTACTTCTGACAATCCATGCACACAAATAGTTTGATTTCGCCTTGTGGGTTTTGAAATACTAACCCGAATCTTGGTTCTGTAATGATAGAGTTGGGCACGGCGTCGGGTGGGCAGCGATCTTCTGGTGGTCGTAAATTTAGATGTTTGAGACCAAGATCCTTTCCCAGTTGAAAATCTATCATACTGAAGATCAGAAGCTTTTCCCTCATTGCTTTTCTTAATACTTGATAGGCTCTGGTGTTTGCCTCTGTGTTGTAGTTGTCCTTTGTCCATTGCAGAAGGTCAGGTAGATCATAAGGATTGATATTTCTTAGGTCAGCATCAGCGAAGGTGGTTTCTGAATTGTCTTCTCTTCTGACTTTGTAAAGGTTGTACCTGACCCTTGGATAGGTTCTTGTAAAGGAGAACTTGCAGAAGATTACCTTTTTGAGCTTGTATTCCTCTGGTCGTAGCTTTCTCTCTTATATTCTCCCCCTCAGGATTATCTGATGGACCAGGATGGTCATCATCAGAATCATCCTGACTTTTATCAGAAGTACCCTCTGCTCTGCAGGAAGCTTTGGGTTTCTTTGGTAGTTCTGCTCCTGCGGCCATCAACTTCGCACATACATCATCACAGAGGCCGAAAAGAGTTGCAAGTTCTGCTTCTGTGTTGAAGCGCATTCTGCCGACACTTTTTATGAATTCTTTGACGTAGTTGGCATTTGCAGTAGTGAAGGAGACAATGACTTCAGTGACCTGGTTTATGACATTTTGGCCGAGCTTTGTTAGCTGTGCTCTGGTCATGTAGTCTTTAGGCTGCATCAGTATTGTGTTGCGCATTGCTTCTGCTTGAACATTTTGCAGATCCTTCTGTAGATCTGCGGGTGTGATGCTCTGTGATTTGTTGGATTGCTTGTTCATTTGTTCAAGGAAATGTTTTACTGATTCCTTGAATGCAGAAGTTGCGGTAATTCCAAAATCTTTTGCAGCAGAAGTGGCTGTAGTTGTTGCAGTTGTTTGCGCAGAAGATTTCATCTCTGTGATGGCTGTTTTCACCTCTGTGGACAGATTGTCCATTTTGGTGTTCAAATTCAGCATGGCCGTTGATGTTTTCTCTGCAAAAGATGTGAAAGAGCTTTGCAACTCTTTCATGGTTTGGTTCACAGAGGTGACAAGGGTTTGGAACTCATCCCTTGATACTTGTGTCCCTGGTGTAACCTCTGGAGGAACACATTCGTCTCCAGAGTGAGTCCCTGCTCCTGGGACACCTTCGTTCACCCTTGTTTGTACGTTGGGGGTGGAAGGATTTCCATCTGATCTTCGAGCAGAAGCATCTAGTGCTTCAGACTCTACAGAAGTTCTGTGAACGACATTGTCTAGATCCACTCCAGAGGTGGGTACTAGATTATCCTTCTGTTGACTCGGAGACTTGTCTAGAGTCTCTTCGACGTTGTGCTCACTACTTCTCTCTGAAAGAAGGGTTGGCCCTAGTTGTGTGCGTGTGGCAGAGGAAACGAATTCCTCTGTAGGGTGTTCTGTTGTGATCTGGGGCGATTGATCACGAACTATAGGTGAGTCTCTCTGAGGAGACTCCCTAGGAATGGATTCCCCGGTTTCTGTGGGCGCAGAAGTCGAAAGAGTGACTTCTGGTTGGATGGGTTGGGTTTGGATCAAGCTGTGCTGCTCTATTTCAATAACTCCTTCTGCAGCTAGACCTGCGGAGTTAGATGTGTGGGTTGCACTGGGAGGTGGTGAGGGATGTGTGCCTTCTTCATCTTCGGCATCTTTTTCTTTTATATTTTCTTTTCCTCCAGATGTTTCTACCCTATCCACTGTTGAAGTTCTTTGCTCTGTGCCTAAGAAGTCATACATTTGATGAGATCCGTATAACTTCATGACATGTGGATGATAGAGACCTTTTCGTATCCAGACAACTTCTTCTTCGTCTGAATCTATCTCTGAGACCTCCATTCTTGTCTCTGTTACTTCATCTCTATTCCACTGAGCTTCTGTTTGTCCTATTTCTTCTGAAGCTGGGCTTGGACTCCTTCTGTGAACGTCCAATCCTTGCTGAATGAAGGGGTTCTGTAGAATAATTGGTGTCTCAGCTGATTGATCTCTGGGTGTTTGATCATCTTCTTGCAGATGTGTGTCAATGCCGGAAATAAAGAAGTATTGTTCTTCTGGGGAATGGTGGTCGAGAGGTTGTGTCGTCCATCCTGCTGTATTTAAAGTGTTGGCAATGTCGGGGTTCTGTAGGAAATCGTTAATGTTTCCTTGGTGAGCAAACCGATCTGGGGATTGATGGGGCGATTGATATCCCTCTTCTGTCATTTCTTCTTCTGCATCTTCTTCTTCTGCAGTTCTTTCTTCTTCGATTGCTTCCTCTTCTATGGTAACCAATTTCTCAAATGATTTACCATGCTTCTTTTTGGATTTCCTCCTCTTAGGTTTTGGTGCCCCTTCCTCTGTGGTTTTTGATTTTCTTTTCTTCTTCTGTTTTGGAGAAGAGGGAGGAGCAGAGGAGCCAATTTCTGTGGCATGAGGAGGTGAAGGTTGATCTTCTGCAGCGCTTGTAGAGGTGCCTTCTGTAGTTTTCCTCCTTTTTGATTTTGAAGAGGACTTCTTTCCCACGAGCTCTGCACGTTTGGCTATGAAGCTGAGTTGAATAGCCATGTGTTTTGCTAATTTGTTATCTTTTTCTTCTTGAGTGGAAAGGGGTTCTGCAATCATTGTTCCTAGGGGGACACCTAAACGCGGGGGTGTCATAGGACTCGGTTTAGGAGTTCTATGATCGCGTATATACTCTTTCTTAAGGATTTTATTCTTGGCATACCTCAGAAGTTTCTTTGACAAAGGTCTGCAATGTGTGTAGCCATCTACATGATCAGTGGGAATATTTTTGCTCATTGGGAACTGTTTGGGAATTGGCCCTTCCATTGGCCATTTCTGTATTAGCAACAGAGGTTCGAACAAGACTCCCAGTATTCTTTGGAATTGCAGAGGTGGTAGAAACTTAGGATCGTTCTCTTTGACCCTTCTTGTGTTGTTCTTTCTGTCGATGGTGTTAATGATCTCTTGCATCATTATGGTCGCGTAATCCAGTGGGAGATCATAGTAAACCCCATACATGATGGTCAATATCTGATGTGAGCTCTGGTCAATACTGCCTATCTTCCCTGTCAGGCATATGTTAAGAATTGAGAACAAGGTGTTCCACAGAGGTGGTAATCTGCCTCTGCGGAAGTCATTTCTCTTCCTCAGTGGTGTGTTGTACCCAAGCATTTCTAGGAAACGACAGATCTCATCGTCTGTTGGTTGCTCTGCGTACTTCTTTAATCCAAGAAGACCCCTTGTTGGTAGGTTGAATTCAAGTGAGAACATTGTTCTATTGAACTTGATTTCCAGATGCTCAGATTTGTCGGGTTTTGAAATGTATCCTTTGATAAGAGAAACATCTTTATCAAATCGGCAACTTTGCCAAAACTGGTTCAGATATCTTACTGGAATTTTCTTTGGGGTTCTTGAGAGTAAAGGGAAGAGGATATGATTTTCCATTATGTTTATAAGAATGGCATGGGCTTCGCCGAAAGCAGTGGGTGAGGGGACTACATAGCAATTGTTGGATTTGATTGGTAGTACTTTTTCGAAATGATCCTTTACTATGAAGTTTTGAAGATGTGTGGTTGGAGCAAAGTCTGCTGAATCGTCGGAATCTTCTAGTTCAATGTTTTGGGCAGGGTTGGGGTTTTCTGAATGTTCAGAATGAGCAGGTGAATGTTCTGGTGAGGTCGCTGGAGAGTGTGCAGGGGATATAGCATGAGAAGATGAAGCCATTTGGTACTGAGAATAAGAAATTCGCAGGTTTCGCCGGAGAAGAATGAGAGTTTGTAAAAAGTTTATGAGAGGGTAAGCTTGGTTTTTATAGGAGGGTAAAATGGTAGAATTCGAAAGAGTAAAATATATGGCAATGGATTAAAATTTGGAATCCGAACTCAAGTTAGAACGGCGGGTTCAACTTTCCACAGAAAACGTTCCATGTACGCCCAATGAAAATGGGACACGTAGGCCATGTCAGAGGATGACAGGACGTCGTGCGCGGCCCATTAATGCTAGGCACGTGGGGTTATTCTTAGCCACATGTAGTTCACTCTCAGTAAAAGTAACCGTTATTACTACAGAAATGCCCAAGTAACAGATTGACAGAACTTCTGTAGTTTACAGAGGTTCTGTGATTTTGAAAATCTTTGATGTGTATCCCTTTCTCATATATCTCATTGTTATCATGACTTCTGTGGGGTTCCTTTTTAACCAAAAACGTTTTGTAAAGGCATTGGAGAGGATCAAATAGGATTTTTAGTTAAGAGTTTTTACTCGCAGAGGTTTTGTGGCTCTGTTGGAACTTGCAGAAGCTCTGTGAGGGAAAAAATCTCATAACGAAAATTCTATTAACTTTTCTGATCATCCAATTTGTGATCTGTTTTAAGAGATGTTTTTCGGACATATTTGAAAGTTGGTGTCCGAAAAAATTGTTATGGAAAAAGTTTTGTTCGAGAAGGTCATGGTGAGTCTGTTTGGTTTCCGAGATAACATTCCAAAAGATCGATAGAGGTTAAAGTTGCTATCTCAGAGCATATTTCTGGCAGAGCTTCTGTTGAGCTCAGCAGAAGCTTTATGACCTTAAATTTCTCATAACTCAAATTTTATGAAATTTTTCGATCTTTTGATTTTTGAAATGTTATCCACAGTATATTTAGGACATATTTGACAATTTGTGTCCTAGAAAACTGTTTTCAAAAACCTTTTGTTCGAGAGACATACCTTTTGGTTCTTCTTTTCTCGGCAGTGATGTCTGACTTCTGTCGATATAGATTCATTGACATTCTTCTTTGGCTTTCCCTTGAAAGTTTTACCTCTGTAGATCATTTCAGGATCCCTTTTTGCTCCCCCTTGATCTAATCACCTCTGTAGATCAGAAATTTTCCTTTTGCTCCCCCTTGACCTATGCTTGGATCAAAGAATGATAAGTTTTGCATAGAACATAGGTCATATTTTCCAGAGGTTTTGTAGGGGTTGTCAGAGGTTCTGAGTAGACTTACAGAAGCTCTGTGATTTTAAGAACTATTTAATATTGAGAACTTACATACAGAAATAAATTAATTAAAGCAAAAATAATTAGAAATATATACATATTTACAGAAGATAAAGCTATACTTACAGAGGATTTTTACGTCATATTGATCATTCCTAACTTACCCACCAAGAAATTGAATCTTTTCTCGTCTAAAGCTTTGGTGAATAAGTCCGCGAGTTGGTATTCTGTGGGCACGAAATGCATCTCGATTGTACCGTATTCAACATGATGTTTCAAGAAATGGTACCTTATATCGATATGCTTGGTTTTTGAGTGTTGCACAGGATTGGCAGAGATAGCAATGGCACTCTTGGAATCACAGAAGATAGGTATTTTGAATAGGATGTGTCCGTAGTCTTTTAGCTGAGTCTTCATCCATAGAACCTGAGAACAACAGCTAGCAGCAACAACGTATTCAGCTTCTGCAGTGGATGTTAAGATACAATTTTGCTTTTTGGAGGTCCAACTGACTAGTTTACCACCTAGGAATTGACAACTCCCAGAGGTACTCTTTCTGTCGAGCATGCATCCTCCATAGTCTGAATCTGTATAAGCTTTAAGACTAAAACTAGAGTTCTGTGGATACCAGAGACCGAGATTTTTGGTCCCCTTTAGATATCTAAAGATTCTTTTCACAGCATCATAGTGTGATTTCTTTGCATTAGCTTGATAACGTGCACAAAGACATGTGGCATGCATAATGTCAGGTCTGCTTGCAGTTAAGTATAACAGAGATCCAATCATGCCTCTGTAGAGAGTGCATTCTACAGAGATGCCATCTGGATCTAAGGATAACTTGTTTCCAGTGGCCATTGGAGTTTTCATTGCAGAGGTATCAGAGAGGCTATACTTGAAAAGAATGTCAGAGACATATTTGGCCTGATTTATAAAAATTCCCTCTGATGTTTGTTTGACTTGGAGTCCGAGGAAGAATGTTAGTTCTCCCATCATACTCATTTCAAACTCACTCTTCATGAGTTTTTCAAAACTTTTTCACTCTTCTGTGTTAGAAGACCCAAAAATTATGTCGTCCACATAGATTTGTACAAGCATTATTTCACTGTTTTTACGTTTATAGAATAAGGTAGTATCTGTTGTACCTCTGTCGTAGCCATTTACTAGAAGAAAGGTAGAAAGTCGTTCGTACCATGCTCTTGGAGCCTGTTTCAGTCCGTACAGAGCCTTTTCAAGGTAGTATACATGCCTTGGGAACTTTGAGCTTTCAAACCCTGGTGGCTGATTTACGTAAACCTCTTCTTGGATTTCACCGTTGAGAAAAGCTGATTTTACGTCCATCTGATAGACTTTAAAACCTCTGTGGGCTGCGAAGGCTAAGAATATTCTTATTGCTTCGAGTCGTGCGACAGGGGCAAAAGTCTCATCGTAGTCTATGCCTTCTTCTTGTCTATATCCCTTGGCCACCAATCGTGCTTTGTTTCTGATGACCACTCCATCTTCATCCTTCTTATTTCTGTAGACCCACTTAGTCCCAATGGCCTGTTTCCCTCGTGGCAGAGGTACTAAAGTCCATACTCTGTTACGCTCAAACTGCAAAAGTTCTTCTTGCATGGCGTCTACCCAGTTTGGGTCATCTAGTGCTTCAGAAATCTTCTTTGGTTCTATCACACTAATAAAATTTGTAAAGAAACAAAAATTAGCAGTGGCAGACCTGGTTTTTACTGAGTCAGAAGGTTCTCCGATTATTTGGCTTGGAGGATGGCTTTTTGTCCACTGAGTGGTGCGAGGAAGATGGTCATCAATGTCATCGAACCTTTCTTCAGAAGCTTCTTGTGGATCTTCTTCTTGTATAGCCTCTGTCGTTCTTCTTACCTTGGTAGAAGATTCTACCATTTGTGGAATGATTGGTATGAGTGGTGGTGGAGTTTGTTCCTCTGAGGACGTATAGTCTTGGTCCTCAATTACCTCTGTAATTGGTTCTTCTGTGGATTGTGGAGTTTGTTTTTCTGCAGCTTCTGTGGTCGTTTTTCTTGATGTTTCATCTTCTACATTTTCTTCTTCGGCATTTGCATATGTAGTATTTATAGAAGAATATGAAGCATTATTTGGACCAGTTAGAGTCATACCTGTAGGATTTTGTCCAACAGAAGATGGTTCTTCAGAAACTCTGATGGTTCCAACAGAAGGATCAATGTCATCGTGGAACATCTCTAAAAATAGAAGATTCAAGTCTTCTTTCGTTTGCGAGATGCCAGAGGTTTCTCTTTTAAGTTCGAGTTCTGAACGGATTTGCTCAGAAGTCATTTGGAAAGAATCATCAAAAGAAACATTGATACTTTCTACGATTTTGCGAGATCTTGTAAGGTATACTTTGTAGGCTTTGGAAGTGGCAGAGTATCCAATGAATTTTCCTTCGTCAGCTTTTACTTCAAACTTTCCACTTGAATCTCTGTCGTTTAAAACAAAGCATTTACATCCAAACACATGGAAAAACTTGATGTTTGGCCGCCTTTTGTTGATCAGTTCGTAAGGAGTCTTGATGTGTCTTTTCACAATGGTTGACCGATTCTGTGTGTAACAAGCGGTAGAAATTGTTTCTGCCCAAAAGTTCATCGGTAATCCGTAGCATAGTTCTTGCTGCCTCCACGAGCGTTCGGTTCTTCCTTTCGACTACGCCATTCTGCTGTGGAGTGCGTGCGGCAGAGAAGTTCTGTGATATTCCTTCTGTAGAAAGATAGGCTTCAATGACAGAGTTTTTAAATTATGTGCCATTGTCACTTCTTAACTTCTGTATTCTGCATTCATAAAGAACTTGGATTCTTTTCATTAGATTAATCAAGATGATTGGAACATCCGATTTCTTTCGAACAAATTCAACCCATGTGAAGCGCGAATACTCATCAATTAAGACAAGTATATATTTCTTGCCAACTAGGCTCTGTATGGCAATAGGACCGCAGAGGTCGACATGAAGCATGTACTGAGGCCTAGTGCACGACACATCTGTTTTGCCTCTGTGGGAAGCTTTTCTGAGTTTTCCCATCTCACAGGCAGAACACAAGTGATCCTTATTAAATTTTGCATTAGGCAAACCTTTAACTAGATCAAGTTTGACCAATTTATCCAAGGTGTGAAAGTTCAAGTGACAGAACCTGTTATGCCATAACCAGGCTTCTTTACTTTCGCAAGCTACAAGGCAAACTTTGTCCTTGGTTGTTGAACAAAAGTTCGTTAGATACAGATAACCTTTTCTTTTGGCTCGCAGAAGTTCCATTCCTGTGTCTTCACTTTGCAGAGAGCAGAAAGTCCTTTTGAACAAGACATCAAATCCTGTATCACAGAGTTGACTTACACTGAGTAGGTTGTGTTTAAGGCCATTCACATATGCAACTTTGTATACAGAGACGTTTTCCTTCTGTATGACTCCATAGCCTTTGATGTGTCCCTTCTTGTTGTCTCCAAAAGTTACAGATCCACCATCGTATGTTTCTTTGTACGTGGATAGTAAACTTCTGTTGCCAGTCATGTGCCTTGAGCATCCGGAGTCAAGATACCAAATTGTCACATACCGCTTCTGTAAGATAATCACAGAGACTTAGGTACCCATATCCATATGGGTCCAATATTGTTAGAATTTTTCAAGTTTGCCTTAGCATTCTTGAAATACATTTTATCTTGTGTAGAAAGATCAGATTGTATCTCTCTAGGTTTTGACTTTTGAGTTTGAATTTTAGTGGAGAGTAAGCAATCTGGACTTGAGAAGTGATTTTTCAATCTGAACATAAGATCAAAACAATGACAGTATTTAATATGAGACGTGATTTGTTTGAACTTTTCATTGAATTCATTGAACTGAGTCACAGAGGCATTACATTCGTTCTTAACATTAGATTTCCTATTATAAGAAGATCTATGAATACTAGAATGTTTTTTGCAAAAATCTTGTTTAGGTCCTGCCTTCTGTGAGTCTCTTCTGTGGTGAACGTCTGTCTTCACTGTCACAGAGGAAAGATATTTGTTAGCTTCAGGCCTTAAAGGTTTTGAAAATTTTGAGCTTTTAGGATTTTCAGAGGCCTTTTTCAAATTATCAAGCTCTGTAGAGGTTTTGACTTGTATACACATTTTTAGAAAATCTGGACAGATAGGTATCTCTGTGATTTTCTCTTTTGGAGAAATTGTTCTGTTAAGAACCTCATAGGAGAATTTAACATCCTCTGTGTCACAGTGAATTATCCCTGATTTAGAATCAGTCTCTGAGTAGTCAGAGGATGAATCGTCCTCATATACAGAGGTTGAGTCATTTCTTTCGACAGAGGTTGGATTTTCTGAGCATGTATCGTACGAGTTTTCTTCCTCTGTAGAAAAACTTTCATAGATGGCAGAGGTTTCAGATGAGATCTCTTCAGCGAGAATTTGATCTATAGAAGATGTACAGAGATTTTCTAAAACATTTGATTTCAAAACTTCCAAAATTTCTTTTTCAATTGATCTTTTAAGATTTTCTTCTGAAAAGATGGGTTTAAACTCAGGAGCTTTTGCAGATAATTTCTTTTTGACATCTATCTTACAGACAAAAGCGACCTGTGTTTGAGTCTCTGGTTTACCAAACTTAAAGATACCAATCTGATCTTGTGTTTTCAGATATTTCTTTGGTTTGATTCCTCTGTTGATAGAGGTTGAAGATGATGAATCTGTGTTTTCAAACCACACATTGATCATCTTCGTATGTTTCCTTAAGTGAGGTTCTTCAGAGATTTTAACCCTCTTACTTACAGAGAGTAAGTTTGGAAAAATTGGTTTATTTGTTTTTCCTACCACAAACAGAGAAGACAGAGGTTTAAGTCTTTTGCCTTCAACACCTAGAGTAATATCATCGTACCCTATACCTCGTCTTCCTATTTGTGAGTTTACTTTCTCATACACCTTCTGTGCATCTTTATAGTTTTTAAGTAAAACCTCTCTTCTGAGTAGATCTTGCCAAAGTACCTCTCTTTCCTTTTGAAAGTATTATTTGAGAGCTCTTATGTCAGTTGTTTCACTCCTAGAAACTGAAAGCTCTTTAGTTTTGACTTTTAAAGCAGAGGTTAATTCAGAAATTTGCCTTTTTAAAGGATCTACATTTTTGCTCCAATATTTTTCTACTCTTTCCTTTTCTTCAAAAATTTTGGCTTTTTCTTGACTGAGAAGCCTTACTTCTCTCTCATTAAAGGTGAGTCTTTTCTGAATACTTTCATTTATCTCTTTGAGTTCAATCAATTCAATGTTAAGTCTAACCGAATCATTTTCTACATATTTAATACAAGAGGTAGAGTTTGAAATGGATACCTCATTGTCAGTGCCCGAGTCGACTTCTGCCATGCCACAGAACAGGGCATTGGTGGTGAATTCATCATCAGATGTAGAGTCTGACTCGAAGTCCTCTTTATTTGCTTCAGAATGCCCTTTGTTCGCCATTAGGGATTTTTGTGCATAATATTCAGCCTTCTTTTTGTAAAAAGCTGAGTCCTTCTGTGGGTGATTTTGTCTACTTCTGCAATCTTTTGAGAAATGGTCTGGCTTGCCGCAGTTGAAGCAACCTTGGGAGGTGTTTCCAGTTCGATCGTCGGACTTCTGTTGGTCTCCACCTTTCTCTGTTCGGCATTCGTTTGCATAATGACCAGGCTTACCACATTTGTAGCATTCTTGTGTGTGGCCTACCTTGTCATCTGACCTCTGTCGGTCATTTCCTCTGTAGTTTCTGTCGCTCGACCTCTGTCGGTCACTTCTGTAGTCTGACCTCTGTCGGTCACTTGATTCTTCTCTTCTTTCATCATCTCTTCTATCTCTCTGGTTGTCTCTGCTATATCTGTCATTTCCAAAATTTCTTTGATTACCTCTGAACTCTCTTGTCAATAGAGCCAATGATTTAGCTAATGACGCAAGAGTTATTTCTTCCTCTATCAGCTCGTCTTTTTCGCTATCAACCATCACTATCTTCTTCTTCTCCTTCTTCTTCTCCTCTGTTGCTCTCTCATTTCTTGGTCTCTCTGTAGCCTCTGTTGATTTACTAACCAATGCGTATGGTGCAATGGCTATTGTTTTAGCCTGTGCTATTTGAGGCTCTTGTGCAGCTAGTGTTCCATAGAGATCAGAGAGTGTCCATGAGTCTAGATCTTGGTTTGTTTGTAAAGACATAGACAGTTGAAGCCACTCATCATTCAGACTCTTTAGAAACATAACGTTATTGTCTTCCGAGGTTCTGTGAATGCCAGACTTTCTACATTTGTTTATGAGAGAGTTGAACCTGTCGTACGTTGTTTGCAGAGATTCTGTTGCAGAGGCTCTGAATGCATGATATTCATTTATGTACTGTGCCCTTCGGTTCTTCTGTGTTTTAGCACCCCCTTCCAACTGTCTTTCTAATTCTTTCCAAAGATCGTGCGCAGTTTCGCATGCATCTAAGGATTGAAAAAGCTCGTTGGGGATAGCCATTATCAGGATTCTTTTTGTTTTCTGTGCAACTTCATCTTCTGCCTTATCTTCATTTGACCATTCTTCTTTTGGTTTTGGTTTTTGATGTTCAGGGATTTCTGGAGATTCAGCAGTAGCTGGTACTCGTGGTACTGCTATCATAGGAACAGGAGGAAGGTTGTAAAGATATTGTACTAGATTTTTTTCAGTACCCTCAAAGAAATGAACCATTCTTATCTTCCATTGAGGATACTCATCTCGTAGGAGAGTAGGAGGCTTGGTGAGTGAACCAGCAGTAAAGAAGTTATTTGTATTTGTCATTTTTAAGGTTCTGAAAAGATAGTATGATTTAAAGAGTATGAGTCTGAAGATCTGGAAAGTTTTCTGGGTTTGAACAGTTCCCAGAGTACACTTTAATGGAGTTTTAACCTAGAGATGAGGAATAGAAAAAAATGATTTCTATCACTAATCTTGTAAAAACGAGGATCACTTGATATTGAAAATCAAGCTTCGCTCTAATACCAATTGTTGGTTCCCGGTTTTGTTTAAACAAGATTATCAGATCTATTAGTTCAAGTTTGAGTTTGATGCGGAAGCGTATTTGAAGAACTAACAGATATGTTTGATAGATTTAGAACATAATATAAATAAACAGTGAACAGGAAATAATATCTCAAAGTTTACTGAATATATATATTAAGAACAGATTCAAGAACAGTGAGTTAAGCAAAGCTTTTAAAACATATATGACTCTCATAGTGTTTAAAGCTTGTGATGTTTTTCTCTCTTGAATTCTTGTTTCGATTGTTTGATTGATCGATCGATGGATAGGAAGAACTCAACATGAGTCTTCCTTATATACTACTCTAAGGGGACCATAAAGCATATGCTACTATTCACAAAGGACGGTATGAATAGTTGGACGAATGGCATGAACAGTTGGACGTGCTGTATTGCATTTAATGCAACATACGTCTATTATGTACTAAGCCCTATTGAATCCAACCAGAGTTTGACACGTTGTAGTTGGACAGGGCATGATACCATGCAAGTTGATGAACAGGTCCTGTAACAGTAGCAAGATATTATAAATATCTTTTAAGTCTTTGTTGAAGACCGCAGAGGCTCTGTGAAGTGCCACAGAGGTTCTGCGGTTTGGTCCTTAGAAGAGCAGTCTTCACCGGATTCCGAGTCTTTGGTCTTCTTTGCGCGTATGACATAGCTTCTGTAGGGCGCCTCTTTAGCTTCTGTAGCTTCTTGACCTTGATCTCTCGGTAAGTTCGGCAGAGCCTCTGTAAGAGGCTTTCTTCACTTAGCCTATTTTTCACTACTTCAAAATATTTCTATGATTAGGAAGATTGAAGCTAACAGTTAGACTTGAGTATTGATGGTTGGAAATTCATAAACCTAGGTTTTGGAAGTTTTGGCTTGAGGATGCAAACTTCATCAAAGGAGCATACGTTGGAGAAACTCTAGATTTAGCTTAATCTAGCAAAGGTGAGTTCAAGTTACTTTGCGAAAACTTTGTACATGCCAAAATAGTATTTTCCAAATACTTATGTGTTTTACTTGAAAATACATGTGGTTGAGTTATTTGAATGGTTTAACTCTTTTGAAGTGTCTATCTTCATAAATGTGTAAAACACCCATATTTGGGGCTTTTGGTTATTTGGATGGTTAGAAACCATGTTTTGTCTTTGAGAAATTAATTGCTCAAAATGAGGTTTATTTGATGGTTTAATCATGTTAGTGTAAATGATTTTAATTAAACCATTTGGGAAAATGCACTTTAGTGTTATGAGTCATTTTGAGAATATTAAGGGTGTGAGTCCTTTGGGAAAACCCTTTTGTTTAACCCGTGTTGAGTTTTGGGGTTAATGATGATTTTGGGATACGTGTTTGCTTAAAAAATGTTTAAACGCGTTTTATGCGATGATGACAGACATTATGGGTCTAGCAAGCTTGGAGCACTTTGCTCGGTTTTGACTTTGAGATAGTCATGGGACAATTGTCCGGTTTAAATGGCTCGATGTGGAGTCTTATTTACGGGTTGCTTTTATTGCACCGTGTTGCATATTATTGCACGTTGTTGATATTTACATGCTCGGGGTGGAGTCTAGGATGTGTTATATGCTTAATTGCATTTCATTTGCATGATTTGATGTTGATAAATGATCATTAGATCTTTGAGCACAGGGCTCGGTTTTGGACTCGATTGAGTCTTGATGGCATTCGCCCGGTTTAATTAAGCTCGACGTGGGCTTGGGGTTTGCATTGCATGAGTTGCATTATGTTTGAGATTTACATGAGTTTGAATGCATTAGTTATTCTTTTGAGGTCATGTATGAATTTTTAAGTTAAGTAAGATTGTTTTGGATGGTGGGTTTTCCAAGGTAAAGTGTTGATCCAAACCCTCAGTGATTTGATAATGACCCTCTCTTATATACTTAGTGAAAATTGTAAGTAAACAATATGTATCAGAGTTTCACTATCGCTGATAAGTACTAAGATCTTCCAGTACCGCTGATAGGAACTCTCGCTCTTTAAGTTAAACATTCAGCGAAACTGTTCGCCATAAATGCTCTGAGTCTGTTCAGTCATTATGATGATCGCTGATAAGTTAGTTGTTTACTTATGATCCTTGAAGACAAGTTTCACGTCAACAAAGGTTCTACGCTGAAGTCGAAGATCAAGCTCAAGAACCAGCGACAAGTCTCCTAATGAACTGATGCGGATCAGCGAAGACTCAGATTTGTCCACTCAACGTGAAGTATCAAGTACAAGACTTCAGCTATCGCTGAACTCTATCATTCGCTGATATGAAATGATAGATCGCTGAATCAACGAAAGCTGATCATGAAGTTCTCCGTACAAAGTATTTTTGTCTTAACGTCCCTTGCACGACTCCGTACGAAATGTCAGAAAAGAACCTCCGACTGTCTGAAATCGTACAACCACTCTGATACTACACTGTTCATCCATGCGGCTACTAAGGTTGTCAACCAAGGTCAATGACATGCAACCAACCAGCTGATGACACGTGTAAAGTGTATACTGAGTTGCATTAAATGCATGCAGTATATAAAGAGATGAACCCACTTCATTTGAAGTAACTTGCTAACTCTGGACAAGTTCAATCTCTTATCTCAAGATAGGTTATTATTAGTAATTTCCTTATCTTTCTTAGTGCAAGAAACCTTAGTGTTCCAACTTGTTTAGATTTAGGTTTATCCTTAATCTTGTTTCCGCAACAAGCTGTAAATTGTAAATGATTTATCAATAAACAATTTAGAAAAGTAAAATCTGTGTGTTTGTATTCAACCCCCCCCCCCTCTACAAACTTGTATAGGCCTTCGGGACCAACAAGTGGTATCAGAGAGGATTTGTTTAATCTCATAAACAAGATCTAATCTAAGATATTTCTCTTCCTTGCTATTATCTGAAAATGGCCACCAACACAAACACAAATTATATAGACAATGGTTCTCTTGCTAAACCTCCCAGATTTTCCAAAGATAACTTCAACTTATGGAAAAATAGGATGACACTCTTCTTAGAAGGTGTAGACCCTACTATGCCTTACTATCTCGAGAATGGTCCATTCATCCCTGTAAGAATTGATGTTGCAGTTCCAGGCGCTGAGAATAGACATGCTATTCCAGAAAGGCTGGTACCTAAGGAAATCCTTCAATGGACTGACGAAGATAAGAAGAAAGTGGCTATAGATACAAAAGCCAGATCCATACTATCCATGGCTCTTCCTGACGAAGTCTACCATTCCATCATGAATCTGAAAAGATCAAAAGCCATGTGGGACACAATATGTGTTCAGTATGAAGGAACGTCTGAAGTCCAGGACTCAAGAAAGATCAACCTGGTAAGACAATACGAAAGCTTCATTTCTGGTAAGAATGAAACTCTCTCTGAAGTTCACCAACGTTTTAATTGTTTAATTATAGATCTGAAAACTGTTGGTAAGGAATATTCTAACTTTGAAGTGCTGACAAAGTTTCTAGAATGTTTACCTGAAAGCTGGGACAATTATTCTATGTGTCTCAAGCTGTCAAAGGATCTAAAATCAATGACCCTTGCTACCTTATATGGCACGTTGCTGAATCATGAGCAATCAAGCCATCTAAAGAAGAATCTTGTAAAAGATTCCAAAAGCACCCCTGTTGCTTTAATCTCAGAGGAACTCTCTACTCAGCGACCCTCGGTCACTATTACTGAGTTAGAGAGTAACTCTGAAAGGTCATCAGATTCTGATTATTCAGATAATGATGAATCTTTTGCTCTCCTAACTAAGAAGTTCAGGAGATTTGCCAAAAAGAAAATGTTTAAAAAGAACAAACCTCTTTCCATAACTGACAAGCCTAGATCATCAGCTTTTGTTGACAAGGCTACTGCTACTTGTTTTAACTGCGAAAAGACATGACATTTCGCTAACCAGTGCAGGTCAAAGAAAGTTTCTAGACCCTCAGCTTTTACAAAGAAACCCTTTGCTCCAAGAAATAAAGATGACAAATATTCACAGCTGAAAGAAAAATATGCAAAGCTGAAAAGCTTTAAGAAGAAGAATAAAGGCCTGATGGCTGACTATGATTGGGCTGCTTCTGATGAAGAAGCATCATCATCTGACTCTGAAGATGATGAAGCAAATCTATGTCTTATGGCCAAGATTGAAGAATAGGAAGAAAGTTCAGACATTCCCTCCACTTCAACATCTGCTATTCAGGTATCACCTTCTTTGTTTACCAATATTGCAAATATTGATGAAGCTGATAGTCTCCGTAAGATCGATCTCTTGACTAGAAGTTTATACGAAGCCATGAACGGCAAAACTGTGGTTGAAAACCAAAATCTTGATCTTGCTGAAAAGCTTAAAAACTGCCACCTTCAAATAGAAAAGCTTTCTAAAATTGAAGAAGATTTTAAAGATCAAGTATATTTAAATCAGCTAGTCAAAATCGAACGAGCAGAAGCTATCGCTGCATTAAAGGCTGAAAAAGCTACTGTTGAAGGATGGTGTAATTCTTCAACAAAGATCACTGAGATAATAAAGTCTCAGATTCCCCTGAGTGATAAACGTGGTTTGGGTTACAAATATGAAACTCCAAAAACAACCACTGAGCGCTCAATGCTTAAATTTGGAACGTTCGTATCCTCAGTCGCTGATACTTCATCTTCTCAGTGCTCCTCGTCCGTTACACCAATCCCTGAGGAAACTCCTACCTCCTCAAAAGGCAAGGAGAAAATGGTTTATTCAAAACCTACCTCTGTCTTTAAAGACAAAGGTAAAGGAATTGTTATTTACCAGAATCCTCAGAAGGGTACCTTAGTACCAAAACTGAATGCTTCTAAAGCTTCAGTGGCTCATCCCTCTGGATCAAGGAAGCAAATATCTGGATTTATTCAGCGATCTACTCCTAGACTCAGATTAGATGTCCTTGGTAAGAAATCTGAAGAACTGAATGTTCGTCCCATTTCTAAAGCCAATAGTTTACTTGGTGCTGGCACTTCTAATTTGAAATTAAAAGCTCAGCATTCAAATAGTCCTAGAACTACTTTTAGATATAGGAAATGTTATCACTGTGTACTTACCGATCATATTGCTAGTAAGTGCCCCACAGCCACCAAAGCTGAAAAGATAGCTAAGGTGAAGATTGCCCCCAAGGCAAAGAAGACCAACCCTGGTGCAAATCAGGTCAAGGTGAATTCTACCACTGAGGTTAAGAAATTAATCAAAGTGAAGAAAGACAAAGTTGAATCTTCAAATGCTGCGAAGACTGCTGAACCTTCCATTCCAACTACTTCCACTGACAAACGTGTATACATGGTTAAGTGGGTACCTAAGAAAAACTAATCTTCCTTTGTATTGCAGGTTAAGAAGGGTATCTGGTATCTTGATAGCGGATGCTCTAGACACATGACTGGAAAGAAAAGCCTGCTCGCTGAATACAAAGAAGAGAAGGGTCCCTCTGTGACTTTCGGTGGAAACGGAAAAGGACATACCCGAGGGTATGGTGTACTTTCAAATGGTACAACCTCCTTCAGAAGAGTCGCATATGTTGAAGGGCTGAAGCATAATCTTCTAAGCATCAGTCAGCTTTGCGACATGGATAACAAAGTAATCTTTACTAAGGAATCCTGCTTTGTCTCTGACAAAAAGGAGAAGATAGCTATCAGCGGTTATCGTTTGGAAAATGTTTATGTAATAAACATGGACTCAACAACCACTGAGAACTCCTGTTTCTTCTCAAAGGCCTCATCTGATGTCAACTGGCTATGGCATAAGAGGCTATCTCATCTAAATTTCAAGACACTGAACACTCTTTCTTCAAAAGAGTTAGTCACTGGTCTACCTCAGCATTCATACGCCAAAGAGTCGTTATGTTCAGCGTGTGAAAAAGGGAAGCAGACCAAAGCAAGCTTTAAATCAAAGCAAGTTTCTTCAGTGTCATCTCCTCTACAACTACTCCATATGGATTTGTTTGGCCCTATTAACAAACAATCCATCGCTGGAAAGAAATATACGCTGGTCATAGTTGATGAATTCTCTCGCTTCACTTGGGTAATGTTTCTCCGTTCTAAGAGTGACACCCCTGAAGAACTCATCAATTTTGTTCGGAAGATGGAAACCCTGAACAATCTGACCGTTCGCTCAATAAGGAGTGATCATGGGACTGAATTCAAAAACAGTTCTCTTGATTCCTTCTTTGAGAGTAAGGGTATTTCTCACAACTTTTCTTCAGTGAGAACACCGCAACAAAATGGAGTCGCTGAAAGAAGAAATAGAACAATTATTGAAGCTGCACGTTCAATGCTCAGCGATTCTCACCTGCCTACTCAGTTTTGGGCAGAAGCTGTCAACACTGCTTATTTTACGCAAAACAGGTCGCTGATAGTTAAAAGATTCAAAAAGACAGCCTATGAACTCTTTCATGGGACAAAGCCTTCAATCAGCTTTCTTCACATCTTTGGATGTCAGTGTTTTATACTGAACAACAGAGATGCTCTTGGAAAGTTTGATCCTAAGGCTGATGATGGAATCTTTCTTGGATACTCCTCAGTTTACAAAGCCTTCAGAGTCTTCAATCGTGGAAGACAAACTGTAGACGAAACTATTCACATCACGTTTGACGAATCCCGTTCAGCGAACTCTAAACCGTCCGCTGATACTGAAGAACTGAATCAATGGATGTTTTCTCATCTTGGTGATTCAGAAGATATTCCCACTAATGCTCATCCAGTAGAAGATGATAGTCCTATCATTCCAAATATGCAGAACAGTGAAGCTGAAACTTCTTGGGTCTCAGCTGTTCCTATAAACACTATACCTAACGCTGAACCAAATGTCTCAGACATTCCATCTACTTCTCAGCAATCAGTGAATATAATGACAACTGCATCCATTCCTCTCTTGGCTGATACTCCTGACGTCGCTGAAGCTTCATCTTCAGCTCCTCCAGTTCAATTTGAGTCAGCGTCTCACGCTCCGGCTCAGCGATGGACTATAAATCATCCAATTGATCAAATTCTTGGTGATCCAAACGCTGGGATTCAGACTCGACGAAGTGCAGGTAATATTTGTTTATTTGTAAATTTTATTTCACTAACTGAACCAAAGAAAGTAGATGATGCCCTCAAAGATTCAAACTGGGTCAGCGCCATGCAAGAAGAACTGACTGAATTCGAAAGAAACAAAGTTTGGAAACTTGTTCGGAGACCAATTGATAAAACAGTAATAGTGTTGATCCAAACCCTCAGTGATTTGATAATGACCCTCTCTTATATACTTAGTGAAAATTGTAAGTAAACAATATGTATCAGAGTTTCACTATCGCTGATAAGTATTAAGATCTTACAGTACCGCTGATAGGAACTCTCGCTCTTTAAGTTAAACATTCAGCGAACACTGTTCACCATTAATGCTCTGAGTCTGTTCAGTCATTATGATGATCGCTGATAAGTTAGTTGTTTACTTATGATCCCTGAAGACAAGTTTCACGTCAACAAAGGTTCTACGCTGAAGTCGAAGATCAAGCTCAAGAACCAGCGACAAGTCTCCTAATGAACTGATGCGGATCAGCGAAGACTCAGATTTGTCCACTCAACGTGAAGTATCAAGTACAAGACTTCAGCTATCGCTGAACTCTATCATTCGCTGATATGAAATGATAGATCGCTGAATCAACAAAAGCTGATCATGAAGTCCTCCGTACAAAGTACTTTTGTCTTAACCACCCTTGCACGACTCCGTACGAAATGTCAGAAAAGAACCTCCGACTGTCTGAAATCGTACAACCACTCTGATACTACACTGTTCATCCATGCAGCTACTAAGGTTGTCAACAAAGGTCAATTATATGCAACCAATCAGCTGATGACACGTGTAAAGTGTATACTGACTTGCATTAAATGCATGCAGTATATAAAGAGATGAACCCACTTCATTTGATGTAACTTGCTAACTCTGGACAAGTTCAATCTCTTATCTCAAGATAGGTTATTATTAGTAATTTCCTTATCTTTCTTAGTGCAAGAAACCTTAGTGTTCCAACTTGTTTTGATTTAGGTTTATCCTTAATCTTGTTTCTGCAACAAGCTATAAATTGTTAATGATTTATCAATAAACAATTTAGAAAAGTAAAATCTGTGTGTTTGTATTCAACCCCCCCTTCTACAAACTTGTATAGGCCTTCGGGACCAACAAGTGGTATCAGAGCAGATTTGTTTAATCTCATAAACAAGATCTAATCTAAGATATTTCTCTTCCTTGCTATTATCTGGAAATGGCCACCAACACAAACACAAATTATATAGACAATGGTTCTCTTGCTAAAACTCCCAGATTTTCCAAAGATAACTTCAACCTATGGAAAAATAGGATGACACTCTTCTTAGAAGGTGTAGACCCTACTATGCCTTACTATCTAGAAAATGGTCCATTCATCCCTGTAAGAATTGATGCTGCTGTTCCAGCCGCTGAGAATAGACCTGCTATTCCAGAGAGACTGGTACCTAAGGAAATCTTTCAATGGACTGACGAAGATAAGAAGAAAGTGGCTATAGATACAAAAGCCAGATCCATACTATCCATGGCTCTTCCTGACGAAGTCTACCATTCCGTCATGAATCTGAAAACATCAAAAGCCATGTGGGACACAATATGTGTTCAGTATAAAGGAACGTCTGAAGTCCAGGACTCAAGAAAGATCAACCTGGTAAGACAATACGAAAGCTTCATTTCTGGTAAGAATGAAACTCTCTCTGAAGTTCACCAACGTTTTAAATGTTTAATTATAGATCTGAAAACTGTTGGTAAGGAATATTTTAACTTTGAAGTGCTGACAAAGTTTCTAGAATGTTTACCTGAAAGCTGGGACAATTATGCTATGTGTCTCAAGCTATCAAAGGATCTAAAATCAATGACCCTTTCAACCTTATATGGCACGTTGCTGAATCATGAGCAATCGAGCCATATTAAGAAGAATCTTGTTAAAGATTCCAGAACCACCCCTATTGCTTTAATCTCAGAGGAACCTTCTACTCAGCGACCCTCGGTCACTATCACTGAGTTAGAAAGTAACTCTGAAAGGTCATCAGATTCTGATTATTCAGATAATGATGAATCTTTGGCTCTCCTAACTAAGAAGTTCAGGAGATTTGCCAAAAAGAAAATGTTTAAAAAGAACAAACCTCTTTCCATAACTGACAAGCCTAGATCATCATCTTTTGTTGATAAGGCTACTGCTACTTGTTTTAACGGCGAAAAGACAGGACATTTCGCTAACGAGTGCAGGTCAAAGAAAGTTTCTAGACCCTCGGCTTTTACAAAGAAATCCTATTTTCCAAGGAATAAAGATGACAAATATTCAAAGCTGAAAGAAAAATATGCAAAGCTGAAAAGCTTTAAGAAGAATAAAGGCCTGATGGCTGACTATGATTGGGCTGCTTCTGATGAAGAAGCATCATCATCTGACTCTGAAGATGATGAAGCAAATCTATGTCTTATGGCCAAGATTGAAGAAGAGGAAGAAAGTTCAGACATTCCCTCCACTTCAACATCTGCTATTCAGGTATCACCTTCTTTCTTTACCAATATTGCAAATATTGATGAAGCTGATAGTCTCCGTAATATCGATCTCTTGACTAGAAGTTTATACGAAGCCATGAACGGCAAAACTGTGGTTGAAAACCAAAATCTTGATCTCGCTGAAAAGCTTAAAAACTGCCACCTTCAAATAGAAAAGCTTTCTAAAATTGAAGAAGATTTTAAAGATCAAGTATATTTAAATCAGCTAGTCAAAATCGAACGAGCAGAAGCTATCGCTGCATTAAAGGCTGAAAAAGCTACTGTTGAAGGATGGTGTAATTCTTCAACAAAGATCACTGAGATAATAAAGTATCAGATTCCCCTGAGTGATAAACGTGGTTTGGGTTACAAAGATGAAACTCCAAAAACAACCACTGAGCGTTCAATGCTTAAATTTGGAACGTTCGTATCCTCAGTAGCTGATACTTCATCTTCTCAGTGCTCCTCGTCCGTTACACCAATCCCTGAGGAAACTCCTACCTCCTCAAAAGGTAAGGAGAAAATGGTTTATTCAAAACCTACCTCTGTCTTTAAAGACAAAGGTAAAGGAATTGTTATTTATCAAAATCCTCAGAAGGGTACTTTAGTACCAAAGCTGAATGCTTCTAAAGCTTCAGTGACCCATCCCTCTGGATCAAGGAAGCTGATCTCTGAATCTATTCAGCGATCTACTCCTAGACTCAGAGTGGATGTCCTTGTTAAGAAATCTGAAGAACTAAATATTCGTCCCATTTCTAAAGCAAATAGCTTACTTGGTGCTGGTACTTCTAATTCTAAATTAAAAGCTCAGCATACAAATGGTCCTAGAACTACTTTTAGCTATAGGAAATGTTATCACTGTGGACTCACTGATCATATTGCTAGTAAGTGCCCCACAGCCACCAAAGCTGAAAAGATAGCTAAGGTGAAGATTGCCCCCAAGGCAAAGAAGACCAATCCTGGTGCAAATCAGGTCAAGGTGAATTCTACCACTGAGGTTAAGAAATTAACCAAAGTGAAGAAAGACAAAGCTGAATCTTCAAATGCTGCGAAGACTGCTGAACCTTCCATTCCAACTACTTCCACTGACAAACGTGTATACATGGTTAAATGGGTACCTAAGAAAAAACTAATCTTCCTTTGTATTGCAGGTTAAGAAGGGTATCCGGTATCTCGATAGCGGATGCTCTAGACACATGACTGGTAGGAAAAGCCTGCTCGCTGAATACAAGGAAGAGAAAGGTCTCTCTGTGACTTTCGATGGAAATGGAAAAGGACATACCCGAGGGTATGGTGTACTTTCAAATGGTACAACCTCCTTCAGAAGAGTCGCATATGTTGAAGGGCTGAAGCATAATCTTCTAAGCATCAGTCAGCTTTGTGACATGGATAACAAAGTAATCTTTACTAAGGAATCCTGCTTTGTCTCTGACAAAAAGGAGAAGATAGCTCTCAGCGGTTATCGTTTGGAAAATGTTTATGTAATAAACATGGACTCAACAACCACTGAGAACTCCTGTTTCTTCTCAAAGGCCTCATCTGATGTCAACTGGCTATGGCATAAGAGGCTATCTCATCTAAATTTCAAGACACTGAACACTCTTTCTTCAAAAGAGTTAGTCACTGGTCTACCTCAGCATTCATACGCCAAAGAGTCGTTAGGTTCAGCGTGTGAGAAAGGGAAGCAGACCAAAGCAAGCTTTAAATCAAAGCAAGTTTCTTCAGTGTCATCTCCTCTACAACTACTCCATATGGATTTGTTTGGCCCTGTTAACAAACAATCCATCGCTGGAAAGAAATATACGCTGGTCATAGTTGATGAATTCTCTCGCTTTACTTGGGTAATGTTTCTCCGTTCTAAGAGTGACACCCCTGAAGAACTCATCACCTTTGTTCGGAAGATGGAAACCCTGAACAATCTGATCGTTCGCTCAATAAGGAGTGATCATGGAACTGAATTCAAAAACAGTTCTCTTGATTCCTTCTTTGAGAGTAAGGGTATTTCTCACAACTTTTCTTCAGTGAGAACACCGCAACAAAATGGAGTCGCTGAAAGAAGAAATAGAACAATTATTGAAGCTGCACGTTCAATGCTCAGCGATTCTCACCTGCCTACTCAGTTTTGGCAGAAGCTGTCAACACTGCCTGTTTTACGCAAAACAGGTCGCTGATAGTCAAAAGATTCAATAAAACAGCCTATGAACTTTTTCATGGGAGAAAGCCCTCAATCAGCTTTCTTCACATCTTTGGATGTCAGTGTTTCATACTGAACAATAGAGATGCTCTTGGAAAGTTCGATCCTAAGGCTGATGATGGAATCTTTCTTGGATACTCCTCAGTTTCCAAAGCCTTCAGAGTCTTCAATCGAAGAAGACAAACTGTAGAAGAAACTATTCACGTCACGTTTGACGAATCCCGTTCAGCGAACTCTAAACCGAATGCTGATACAGAAGAACTGAATCAGTGGATGTTTTCTCATCTTGGTGATTCAGAAGATTTTCCCACTCCTCATGCTCATCCAGTAGAAGATGATAGTCCCACTATCATTCCAAACATGCAGAATAGTGAAGCTGAAACATCATGGTCTCAGCTGTTCCTATAAACACTATACCTGCAATTGATCCAAATGTCTCAGACATTCCATCTACTTCTCAGCAATCAGTGAATATAATGACAACTGCATCCATTCCTCTCTTGGCTGATACTCCTGACGTCGCTGAAGCTTCATCTTCAGTTCCTCAAGTTCAAGTTGAGTCAGCGTCTCACGCTCCGGCTCAACGATGGACTATAAATCATCCAATTGATCAAATTCTTGGTGATCCAAACGCTGGGATTCAGACTCGACGAAGTGCAGGTAATATTTGTTTATTTGTAAATTTTATTTCACTAACTGAACCAAAGAAAGTAGACGATGCCCTCAAAGATCCAAACTGGGTCAGCGCCATGCAAGAAGAGCTGACTGAATTCGAAAGAAACAAAGTTTGGAAACTTGTTCGAAGACCAACTGACAAAACTGTGATAGGCACTAAATGGGTCTATCGAAACAAGTTGGACGAACATGGTACTGTAACCCGCAACAAAGCTCGTCTTGTTGCTCAGGGATACAGACAAGAGGAAGGCATAGATTATGACGAAACATTTGCTCCTGTAGCAAGACTTGAATCCATTCGTCTATTCTTAGCATATGTTGTACACAAAAACTTCAAAGTACATCAGATGGATGTTAAGTCAGCGTTTCTGAATGGAAAGCTGAATGAAGAAGTGTATGTGGAACAACCTCCAGGATTCTCAGATCCTAAGCATCCAGATTATGTTTATAAACTGGATAAGGCACTTTATGGCTTGAAGCAAGCTCCACGTGCATGGTATGACACTCTTTCCACTTATCTCCATATTGAAAAATTTGAGCGAGGTAAGATTGACAAAACTCTATTTTTTAGAAAAGTGAAAGGTCATATCATTCTAGTTCAAATATATGTTGATGACATTATATTTGGTTCTACTAACCCTGAGCTTTGTACTCGTTTCGCTGATAGAATGAAAGATGAGTATAAAATGAGCATGATGGGTGAACTAACATATTTCCTTGGTCTTCAGATTAAGCAAACTGAAAAAGGAACTTTTATAAATCAGGGAAAATATGTCAAAGATATGCTGAAGAAATTCGACTTAACTGAAAGTTCAGCTATGAAAACCCCTATGGCACCACCGCTGACACTTGATAAGGACACAAAGGGTGTTCCTGTCAATGTCACGATGTACCGTGGGATGATCGGCTCACTATTGTATCTTACAGCTAGCCGACCCGATATTATGTTTGCAACATGCTTGTGTGCACGATATCAAGCTGAACCTAAGATATCTCATATGAAAGTTGTAAAGCGAATCTTTCGATATCTTAAGGGTACATCGAATCTAGGTCTTTGGTATCCCAAAGACTCAGGATTCGATCTAACTGCATATTCAGATAGTGATTTTGCAGGTTGCAAAATGGATAGGAAAAGCACCACAGGAGGATGTCAGCTCCTGGGTGGAAAGCTGGTAAGTTGGACAAGTAAGAAGCAACACTCAGTGTCCACTTCCACAGCTGAAGCTGAATATGTAGCCGCTGGAAGCTGCTGCTCTCAGGTCTTGTGGATGAGAAATCAACTACTAGACTATGATCTTCAGCTCTCTAAAATTCCAATCTATTGCGACAGCACAAGTGCCATCGCTATAGCAAACAATCCAGTACTGCATTCAAAGACCAAACATATAGAAATCAGATATCATTTTATCAGAGATCATGTGATGAATGGTGATATAGAACTTCATTTTTTCCCAACTGATTATCAGTTAGCTGACTTATTTACCAAACCTCTTGACGAGACAAGATTCAACTTTCTCATCAGCGAGCTTGGAATGCTGAACTTTGAAGGATAAAATCTTCAGCGGTTCATATTAATCAGCGAAAGGATAAAATCAACTTGTATAACCCATTCTATCATCTTCTCTCTGAATAAACTTGATTCACTGATATCAAGGTATGTTCTCTCTCTGACAATCGCATGAAAATGCAAGATTTCAAAACAAAATGCATCGCTGAATATCTCTTCCTTAACAGCGATATTTTTGAAATTTCTTAAAACCTTCACTGAATATTTTCATTCAGTACTTCATGTTTTCAAAAGTATCTCTGAGTTTTTTCAAAACCTCAGAGACAACCAAGAATATGAAAGGACAGTTGTGACGTCATTGCAACGGATAAACCCCGGCACGTTTTCTCTTCCTGACACACGTTTGCACGTCTCGTTCATACTTCCAATCAAATGCAAACACGTGTCCGTGTCATGATGAAAATCTTTTCCCGCTCAAGATTTTCTCTTTCTAAAATCTCTATATAAACAAATTCTTTGTTTATATTTTTCTTTTACGCGATCAATCTTCCTCCGCAAGAAAGAATTCACTGTTGCATTTGTGATTTCAAAAACTTCAAGAACTGTTCATCATCTTCTTCATCAAACATCAAGGTTAATTTGTTCTTATTTATTACCGAATGCAAATAACTTGTTTCTGATCTACTCTTTGTTTTTAACAAGATCAAAACAAAAGAACTTCTTAAAAATAAAATCATTTTCTTTCATGGTTTTATGAACACAACCATTTCATGGTTGTTCTTCAAGTTTAAATGCAAAAATATTAAACTTGTTCTTCACATTCGTTTTTCCAGAATCTCAATCTTCAAAGAAAACTGGAAAACAATATTTTTTTTTGGGTTTGAAATTTTCGTTTTCAAAAACATAAAAAAACCCTAATCTTCATTAAGACATTTGTGTCTGAATGAAATGGATAAAATTCGAAACATCTTATTGGAAATTCTTTCCACATTAAGATCATTCTTATTTGTTAACATCTTTGGTTAAACTGTTAATACAGAGAAATGGCCTCGTCTGACATTCCTGCTAACGCTGAGAACATCTCCACTGACTCTGAGGAAGTGGAAATCCTCAAGGCTCCACAAGTCAAGTTTGAACTTGACAAACTGGATTGGACTAAGGTGAACAACCTCTCTGCGCTTCTCGAGTTTCCTCCTCGAAAGCAAGTCACACATCTAGATGATGCTGTGAAATTTCTGAAGAATTGCTGCATCTCCACAGCCCTGACCATAACACCTCCTGCACATTGGCTTTTGCTCTCACAATTCTGGTACTCAGCGAGACACACTCAATTACCTTCAGCTAAAGACCCCTCCAAAATAATAGATTGCATCCTCTGCGATATCGAATATGGAACCATAAAGATCACCCCAGCCATTATTCGCAAAGCTCTCAGCCTTCCCATCGCCACCAAGGAAAAACCTTTTGTTCCCCTCCCTGACCCCATGAAAAACTCAGTCAGGGAAGCCATCATTGCATTCTTCGATGCAATAGGCTATTGTTAGGTCTAGAGTTTTGTCAAAAACACAAGTGTTGAGTTCTGAGTAAGAAGACTAAAGAAGACTCAGAAGACTCAGAAGTTCTGAGTAGAAGACTCAGAAGTTCTGAGTGAGAAATCTCAAAAAGATTCTAAGTGTTGGATTCTGACTAGAAGGTTCAGAGTTCTGAGTAGGAGACTCAGAACTTCTGACTATGAAGACAAATGTTCTGAAGCGCTTATTCAGAAGTATGTTCAGAATTCATATCTTGGGATATTATCTGTTATATTCAGTTACTAATTAGGACACGTGTAATTGTTCTATTAGTCTGTTTCTTATATGTACTGTAGCTTTAGCTATTCTCTACAGTATATATAGGAGTTAGCAACTGTAGCTAATAGAATCTTTGGAGAGAATCTTTGACATAATCTTTGGTGAATCCATTTAGAGAAATTCATTGTAATTTCTTGTAATTCACAGATTGTTAATAAATCATATGACCAGTTGCTGTGAATACGATCTTAATTGTTCATATTTGATTGTAAGAGTGTATCCTGGACTTACAATTGGTATCAGAGCCAATCAACAAACAAATTCGACCAAGAGTGTGTTTGATCGCGTTCTTGAAGTTTCTTGATCAATTCGACAATTGATTCCGCTGCTGCTAACAATTCTTGAATTCCTAACAATTCTTGAATTCGTTTCTATCATTGATTCAAGAAGTTTGAATTTGTCTTTCTGTTGAATCGATATCTTACAATCAAGTTATCCAAAGATTTTCTCTCTATGCTGATTAATTCTCGAAATTAAACAGAGATCACAGGTATGTTTTCGAAATTCTTGATTGGTTTCTGGATCAAAGTGATTATATCTGCTGCATGTTGATTAGTATTCAAATTTTTTGTTGAAAAGAAGATTTCATTAATTCATGTACTCTAACTGTTTGATGAAATGCATGTGACAGATTTGATTAATTCTTGCATGTTCTAGATTTGTGTTGATTCTCATTTTTTATCATAATTCATAGTTGATATTCGAATTTGTCATTTCATCATGCCTGAGATTATTGAAATTTTTGTGAGACCTGCAATTTCTATAACCAGTTCAGACAATTTACAAAAATTAAGTCCTGTAAAAGCAAAAGAAACAATTTCTGAACCAAAAAACTGAGATTGTTCATTTTGAAAGCAAGATTGCTAATCTTCAAGCAAAACAAGACGAATATGCAAAAGTTATAAAGATTTTGCAAAAAGAGAAATCTGATTTTCTAAAGGATTTTGAAAAGGTTCAAGAAAACATAAAGTTGTTAGAAAAAGAGAATGTTGATTTGAAAGAGAAAGGCAATTTTAGAAGAAAGATGTTGACAGAGTCTGAAAATAGAATCAAATCATGTGAAATGAAAAATTGTCAACTCTTGAAACAGATCTATGATTTTGAACAAGTTCTTATACTTGAAAGAGTGAAATTTGAGAAAGAGAGAAGAGACTTTCAAACTGAGAGGAAAGGTTTTGAAACAAAGTCTGTTGAATTATCTTTGAAAATTTCTGATTTGGAGAAAATTCTTGCAAAAGAAAGAAAAGAGTTTGAATGCAAGAAAAATGTTTTTCAAAAAGAAAAGATTGGTTTTGAGAAAAAGAAAACAGGAATGTTAAATGAGTTTTCTGTAAAAATCAATGAGTTGGAGAAAGAGTTAGAAGATGGAAGGAAAGAGACTGAAAAGAAGAAGGTAAATGGCTTTAAAGAAAAATGCTTAAAAGATGAGTTTGAGAAGGAAAAGAAAGTTTTTCATTTGGAGATAAGGAGGCTTATTAAGAAATTATCTGATTTATCAACTAAAATCATGATAGAGAGGAAGTCCAAATCTGATTTGCAGTCAAGGTTTGATTTGTATGTTAAAAAGTTTAGGGAATTTGAAACGAAAGTTGTTGACAAATCAAATCATAGTTCAAAAGATCAGATTCGTTCTTCTAATCTGTTTTATGATTCTGCTATTGATAAATCTTATAATTGTTCTTTTAAAAGGATAAAAATGGAATGGAGAGTTAAAGGAACAACTTCCAAGAAAGAAGTGCCAAAATCAAAAGTTCCTAATTCAAATGTCAAGAAGAACAATACATTTCAAAGAAAATCTTTTGTTAAACCTGATGTGATTTATTCTGTAAATCAATTAGTCAGAGTTGCACAAAAGAAACTTTGTTGTTCATATTGTGGGACTAATGATTTTGTGAACAAGAATTTTATTCAGCACTGGTATGGTTCTTATAGAATATCTGCATATGCTACTGCACCTAACAAACCTGGATCCAAGTTCATATGGGTACCAAAGTCAACTTAATCTGTTTTGCAGGTTATTCATGTGTAGAGCTGAATGATAATACTGACACATGACTTAAAACCGATGCTGTGCTTAAATTGAGAATCTTGACTTTTGGATAATTCAGTCCAAAACTCGATCTGAATGTAATTATGGATTTCTGATTCATATAGATCAATTTGTTGATCTTGAAGTTTTTTTTTGAAAAAGTTCTGTTTGCTATGAGGTTATCGAACTCATAGATGTGAGTGTTTTTCGTAGAAAACATTTCCAGAGAATGTGTTCAGAATCACATTTTAAGCAACCCTGCAAATTTTGGTTGAAAAATTCTGATTTTTGAGCAAGTTATGGTGATTTGAAGTTCAGAATGTTCAAAAATCACAAAATCCAAACATTTTTCAAAGGAATTTTCTCTGGATAGTTTTATCAGAATTCTGACTCTCTTACTCAGAAGTTCTGACTCAACTAATCAGAACTCTGACTCTGATACTTGGAAGTTTGAACAAGTTACTCAGACTTCTGACTATACTACTCAGAATTCTGACTCAACTATTCAGAATTCTGACTCTGATACTTAGATTTTTTTTTGATAACTAATGAGGAATCATCGTAGATGATTACCAAAATCTCTTGATTTTGTAGGATTATCTTGATTTGAGAGGGAATATTGTCTCAAAATTTGATCTGATTGTTTCAAGATGAAGTTCAAAACCCGTGCTTCAACGTTTTAGGTTTTTGAACATATCAGTTCAAAACCCGTACTTAAATGAAAATGGCTTCTGAATAATTCAGTTCAGGACCCGTACTTCAGAGACTAAGACTTCTAAACAAATCAGTTTAGAACTCATATTTCTCAGGTGATATCCTTAACTGTCATATTTTTATGTTTCAAGGAACAAGTGGTGAAAGGTAACATTGTATTATGTTTTATTTCTATTGCTTTGAATGTTTGAATCTTAACAATTTAATTCAATGATATGATTTTTTTTAATTTTCATTCAATGAATAAATGTGTGTCAAAAAGTGATTTTACAAGTATTTTGTATTATCTGAGCTATATTTGTTTCAACTTTCACTTCTGAATTAAATCGAAAGGTAAGCAAAACATGAATGAAATTATGCCGAATGCTCAATGTTATGAAATCTATACTTATATAGAATATAATGTTCAAAAAGCCTAAATGTCAGAATGTTGGATGGAAACAAAAATATGGGAGAAGTACTACGTTTTAGTACCAAGTGATTGAGATGAAATATAAATATATATAAAATCATTTAGTTTGAAAGTTTGTACCTGTGGCCTTTCTGGTTTGGGAGAGTAAGTCCTAAGGGGTGCTCGACACCTAGTCCCTAAGATCAACTGGTCTAGGATCGGCTGACCCAAATCCTGCAATAGAATCAGATAGAAAACCATGTTCTACTGGTACAAATGGGTTTAAGATATATCGATGTGGCCTTTATGGTTTGGGAAATTAAGTTCCAAGGGGTGCTTGTCACCTAGCACCTAAGACCAACTGGTCTGGGATATGCTGACCCAAATCCTGCTATAGAACCAGATAGAAAGTCATGTTTAACGATGTATCTTATTCTTACTAAACTTTTTGATTAAAAGATGCCAATGTGCACAAAATTAAAAGATGTCAATGAGCACAAAATTAAAAGATGTCAATGAGCACAAAATTAAAAGATGCCAATGAGCACACATCTCTTGAAACTTTGGGAAAATTCAAAGTCGCAATAAACCTGTAAATTTGTGAAAATCCTGATTTTGGACAAATAGTGTGAGTAGAGCAAAGTATTCGTATATGTTTTTAGAATTGCATATGCTTGGAGCTAATCATATTTCGCATGCTAAGCACACCAAATAGATTTAATAAAGGGATTGAAACTGAACATCTTTAACTTGATATGCAATGATGACTTGTATTTGAATCCAAACACATGCATTTGATTTTATTTGATTGAAAAATCTGATAAAATTCATTAAGTTGGATTTCTTTTGTAAAATTTTCAAATGATCAAATGTTAGTAGTTATCAAGTGTAATTCAGTGAATCTTATTTTCCTTGTATAAATATATTTGAAATGAATAATTTTAATGAAATATATGCATATTTTCAGGGGGAGAAAACAAATTGCTCCATAATTCTTATTTTGAGGGGGAGCAAGGTTATGCATTAAGGAGGAGAAAAAGCATAGACTTCATTCGAAGAAAAAGCATCGCTAAAGTTTTCTCTAAATGGATTCACCAAAGATTATGTCAAAGATTCTCTCCAAAGATTCTATTAGCTACAGTTGCTAACTCCTATATATACTGTAGAGAATAGCTAAAGCTACAGTACATATAAGAAACAGACTAATAGAACAATTACACGTGTCCTAATTAGTAACTGAATATAACAGATAATATCCCAAGATATGAATTCTGAACATACTTCTGAATAAGCGCTTCAGAACATTTGTCTTCATAGTCAGAAGTTCTGAGTCTCCTACTCAGAACTCTGAACCTTCTAGTCAGAATCCAACACTTAGAATCTTTTTGAGATTTCTCACTCAGAACTTCTGAGTCTTCTACTCAGAACTTCTGAGTCTTCTGAGTCTTCTTTAGTCTTCTTACTCAGAACTCAACACTTGTGTTTTTGACAAAACTCTAGACCTAACAGCTATGTATGGGAAATAGGCAGAGACATGAAGCCCGAGAAGAAGCTGACGATCATCAAGAAATCGAAAATGCCCAGCGAGATGAATTTCATCTTCGCTCATCTGATAAGCTGCATGGCTGCAAAGAGTGGCTCCTCCGACCAAGCCGCTAAACCTCAGCAAGCAATGGGTTATGCACTGCTGAAAGGTCTCAACATAGACTGGGCATCAATCATCTATGATGACCTGGTTCTACGAGTGGACACCATCGCTGACAGACCTCCATGGGTTCCTTACCCACGTTTCATCAGCGCCATCTTCCAATGTGGCCTGAAGGAAACCTACCCAACTGATGGTGACCTGAAACTTTCTCAGGTCGGTCCAAAGATACTCGACTTTAAACCAACCGTAAATGAGGTACGTCTTTCTACACTCTTAACTCTTCTTAACCCTCATACTTCTTCTACTTCTGCAGCTCCTTCAGCGGACAAACCCACCGCTGATACCCCAGTTGCTACCTCTATTCCTCTTAAAAGGAAACATTCTTCTACCCCACTTGATTCTAAAAGGATCAAGAAAACAAAGGAGCAACCCCAGCAATCTCATGCTGAAGACTCCTCAGCTCTTTCTGCAGAGCTGAAGGAACGTTCAGTGGTACGCTCTGCCACACCTGAACAAACCATCCCTTCAATCCTAATCTCAACGTCTCCAAACGTTGAGATTACAGACTTGGAAACTTCCCAACCTCCCTCAGTCTCTCAAAAGACTGATGAAGTGATTCTCAGCGATTCCAATGCTGAACTCAGAACCCAACCTCCAATCTTATCCTTCGCTTCTCCCTCCACTCATTTGGTCTCTACTCCAGTTATCACTGGAGATGCCATCATTTCTACGGAAGCTAAAGCTGATAATCCAGAAATGATGAAGACAGGACCTGCAGGACAATCCATGGGCACGTTCGAAGACGACATGGAACTTTACTCTGGCACCCGTGACTTTGATGAGTTCACCAATCCTCCGGCAGGTAATCAACAACCCATAAACACTGTGACTAAACCCCAAACTTCTGAGCTTTCCTCTGTTCACAAGTTTTTATATGTTACAGGTCCTAATTTGGGAGATATCAACGCCTCTCTGAAATCCGTGGAGACAAAGCTGACAGGTCTCACCACTACTCTCTCCAATAACTCAACAGCTGTAACAAACGCTGGAGAAAATCTGAACAAACTGACAACGGTGGTGGAGAAAAAGGATTCCACAGATGACATGAAGCAACTTGATAAGACTCTCAGCGACTTCGCCAAGGTGCTCGATGATATCTACACAGACTACACCTCTCTCAAAAACTCAGTTTCGTCCATGTCCAGCGAGGTCACAACGCTGAAGACATCGGTTGGAACACTAGAGGGAGATATGTCTGCTGTGAAGACAAATGTCAACACTCTGACGACTGACTTAAGCTCTGTAAAGACTGACGTTGGTTCGATGAAGACAATGATCGAGCAGCTACTACACAAGGCGAATACTCCTGCTCCTGCTCCTGCCCCTGTCCCTGAATCTGAACATTTTACAGCGGCAGATCGCATTGAGCTCGGGAAGATCAATCCTGCTATTTCTGGCCTTGAAGACAGATTAGCAAAGATTGAAGCTTGTGTAGGTCTCTCTGGCCAAGAAGACAGAGAACCTACCAACGCTGCTGAATCTAGCCATTCCTCCCCCAGTCATCATGAAAAAGAGTGGGAGAAGAGCGCTGAAGACCTAGAGAAGAGCACTGAAGATCTCGCCAAGAGCGCTGACCTTTCCCATGATGAATCTATCAGGGGAGAGAAGAAGGATGCTGAAGAAACCACCGCTGGACCTCAGGGAGATGAAAACCCTGAGGAATCCGAGAAGCTGGCCTCTGTATTTGAGGGGGAGCAACTGATAATGTCGTTTTCCGACATTATTTTGATCCCGAATTCGTTCTTTTTGTTGTAAGTTCCCGAGTAAAAATAGTAGAATTTAATGATTTTTATGAGAAAGTACATGTTTTTATGAAAGAATGATGATGGAAGAGTTTTTGGATCAATCGGAGCAAGCTTACAGCATTCCGGAGCGAAAAGGAGAAAAATCAGATTTTTGGACCAAACAGTGCTCTGCGCGCCTCTGAGCGCGCCTCCAAACGCTCCCACAAACGTGCAGGCTTGTTTTTGTAAAACATTCCAGTGCGTTGCGCGCCTCCAAACGCGCCCACAAACGCTCCAAGCCCCTGATTCATTTTTAAAGCCTTTTTCTGCTAGGGTTGAGATGAAATCAATCAGTTACGTTTGGAGACTCTCTCTGAGCGATTTTGGGAGATAGAAGACGATTTTTGAAGAGAAGAAGAGGGCTAAAAACATCAAGATACGAGAATCAAAAGGCGAATCGAGTTCATTCATCGAAGGATTAAGCTTTTCAGGGAGTTTTAGATTTCATTTCTTTTAGAACCAACATGTTTACTTTCGTTTTTATTATTTCTTTTCTGAGTTGTGAAACCCCCAATATGAACTAATCCGTTCATGTTGGGGGGGTTGGTTTGAATCATGGTTGGATGATTATTTAGCTTTACAGTAGATACGATCGATTTGATTCTTATGGATGAAACATGTGGGATTGTTCTTAATGCTTGTAATAGTCCGATCAACTATTATTTGATTTAATGAATCTTTTAACGTTTGAGAAAAGTTTTGAGGTTTATCTAATCCTTCATGTCTTAGTCGAATTTGAGATAGAAATATGATAATTCGTGCTTTGTGGGTTGTTAATCACTGTTGTTCAATTACCTTTGTTGAGATCGAATGATGATACAAAATGTTGAATGAATGTTACTATAGCTTGATTGAGTATAGTGATGGATTGTGATTATACCTGTCATCCTGGAGTTATGTCAATCGTGTCAAATCTGTGAGTTAAGTAATTATTTACCTGAGGAACCCAACCCTCCAACTCCTTCTCTTAGCTAAATTAATTAAAGTTTGTAATCGTGTTTCGATATTCAACAACCCAAATCAATTTGTGTTAGTCTAATTAATAGTCTATACAGTCATTGTGGTACTTTACACCTGGTTTCTTTGGTTCGATACTCGTACTGTTAAATTACTATTACTTGATTCGACCCGTACACTTGCGGTAGATTTAGGGGGGTGTAAACCCGCCTATCAGCAACTCGAAGAAGAAGCTGAGAAAACTGAATCTGAAGCAGAAGATGATGAAGCCGTCGACATCCCTGATGATGAACCATCTTCTTCTCGAAAGAATGATGATGATGATGACGAAGATGACAATGACTTCTTTATCGTCAAACATGCTCAAAAGATCAAATCTCTTAAGGGAATCTCGATAAATGAACCTTCAGGGGAGCGGACAAAGATAAAGCCCTCAGCCTCTGGAGCTGAGAAAGGCAAAGGCAAAAGCATCGCTGAAGATGACAATCTGATGATCTTGCTTGAAAAGCCGGTTTGTCAGGTACACTAATCATCTCTCACTCCATCCCTCCTTTATCATACACTATCAGTTCCTTTACCCAAGCCTATACACTTGAACCAATTCTCTCTATCTGATTCTACCCAAGTTCTTACTTGTAAGATCGCTGTGTTTTAGCTAGTCCTCTCCCCTGTTTGAGGATATCGCTGAAGGCTCCACAACTGCGACTTCACCAATAATACCAGCTGCTGCTGAAGAAATAATCCCAGTCTTGGATTTGATCTCTGAGACTGATGAACCTGAAGAACAGACTCTCTCACACAGACACAGACCTTCCTTAGCTCCTCAAAAGCTAAGAGAAGAAGAACAGAAGAAAAGAGAGGAAATAATAAAGCGATTCGAGGATCAGCGAATCATTCTAAGGTGTGATCAACTGCCTTCAGTTCCTCCAAAGTTCAGAATTTCAAAAGCTGAATACAAGGAACACCTCAGAGCTGAATGCCTCATCGCCGAAAGAAAGGAACCTGAAGAAAAGGACAGAGAATACGCCATCAAGCTTACTCAAGAATCTGTCAAAGACCCCAAGCTGAAACGTGTTCCCATTCAAGTTCAACGTAGACTTTGGGAAGAAGCCCAGAAGATCGTGGAAAAGAAAACTGAAGTTTCTCAGACCACCCTGATCTGGTGTAAAGAGAAAATTCACTTCAGATATCGTCCAGCAAAGATCAACAAGGTATTCATCTCTGGAAGAACCTCTATCGGAGTACCTATTGTTGACATCAAACTTTTCAGAGAAGATGGCCAAACTGAAACCTTTCGCGCTGACACTGTAAAAAGGTATGGTCTCTCTGAATGGCTGGAGATGAGGTTAGCTATCCAAAAATCACAATCTAAGTACAAGGATCATTTCAAAAAGCTGATAAACAGACAGATCGATTTGATATCTTCTTGTGTGGACATTCCTCCTCTTCCTGATCTTAAGCTGAAAAGAAAAAGGGCCTCTCCAAAGAAGAAACATCAAGATTCAAACTCAGGTCCTGTCATACGAAATGAAACTGGAATTAGTTTCTCTCGCGCTGAAGTGCTTGGTCCTGACCCTGATCTATCTGCCCTTGACATATCTTTGCCACCATGTGAACTTTTCGTCCCTGGTAAAGTCGTCAGTGATCCTTATGGAATATTCTTTCTCGACTACGACAGACGTAAATGTTTTCAACGAATCGCTGAGCTTCCAATCACTCCAATCGAACAGCTCAGAGATCTCATCTAGTGGTGTGACTTCAGAAAAGACATTCAGGCACGACACCTAAAACCTTTGATATTTGAAGAAGCGCTGAACAAAAGAAAGCGAGGTGTAACGGTTCCTGACTGGATGATCCCCACTGAAAAGACCCTTGATGAACTTCTCATTAAGGAAGAACCTCTGTAAGCTGATAGGATCGCCTCTTTCATCTATTTTATCAGTTATCCTTCTGTACTTGTAACTTATTTCGCTTGTACTTGTAATTTTTCTACTTTCATCTGTAATCTCTACAATATTTTAAAGAAAAATTTCAGCGAACGTACTTTACTCCATCAGTACAGAAAAGATCCCAAAAAACAGTAAAACGGACAAATATTTTATGAGTTCTTTTTATCCTTATGTTTTCATTAAATAGCAATTTTCTTTGTTGCTATGTCATAATCAAATAGGGGGAGATTGTTGATCCAAACCCTCAGTGATTTGATAATGACCCTCTCTTATATACTTAGTGAAAATTGTAAGTAAACAATATGTATCAGAGTTTCACTATCGCTGATAAGTACTAAGATCTTACAGTACCGCTGATAGGAACTCTCGCTCTTTAAATTAAACATTCAGCGAACACTGTTCACCATTAATGCTCTGAGTCTGTTCAGTCATTATGATGATCGCTGATAAGTTAGTTGTTTACTTATGATCCCTGAAGACAAGTTTCACGTCAACAAAGGTTCTACGCTGAAGTCGAAGATCAAGCTCAAGAACCAGCGACAAGTCTCCTAATGAACTGATGCGGATCAGCGAAGACTCAGATTTGTCCACTCAACGTGAAGTATCAAGTACAAGACTTCAGCTATCGCTGAACTCTATCATTCGCTGATATGAAATGATAGATCGCTGAATCAACAAAAGCTGATCATGAAGTCCTCCGTACAAAGTACTTTTGTCTTAACCACCCTTGCACGACTCCGTACGAAATGTCAGAAAAGAACCTCCGACTGTCTGAAATCGTACAACCACTCTGATACTACACTGTTCATCCATGAAGCTACTAAGGTTGTCAACAAAGGTCAATGACATGCAACCAACCAACTGATGACACGTGTAAAGTGTATACTGACTTGCATTAAATGCATGCAGTATATAAAGAGATGAACCCACTTCATTTGATGTAACTTGCTAACTCTGGACAAGTTCAATCTCTTATCTCAAGATAGGTTATTATTAGTAATTTCCTTATCTTTCTTAGTGCAAGAAACCTTAGTGTTCCAACTTGTTTAGATTTAGGTTTATCCTTAATCTTGTTTCCGCAACAAGCTGTAAATTGTTAATGATTTATCAATAAACAATTTAGAAAAGTAAAATTTGTGTGTTTGTATTCAACCCCCCCTTCTACAAACTTGTATAGGCCTTCGGGACCAACAAATAGGCACTAAATGGGTCTATCGAAACAAGTTGGACGAACATGGAACTGTAACCCGCAACAAAGCTCGTCTTGTAGCTCAGGGATACAGACAAGAGGAAGGCATAGATTATGACGAAACATTTTCTCCTGTAGCGAGACTTGAATCTATTCGTCTATTCTTAGCATATGCTGTACACAAAAACTTCAAAGTACATCAGATGGATGTTAAGTCAGCGTTTTTGAATGGAAAGCTGAATGAAGAAGTGTATGTGGAACAACCTCCAGGATTCTCAGATTCTAAGCGTCCAGGTTATGTTTATAAACTGGATAAGGCACTTTATGGTTTGAAGCAAGCTCCTCGTGCATGGTATGACACTCTTTCTACTTATCTCCATATTGAAAAATTTGAGCGAGGTAAGATTGACAAAACTCTATTTTTTAGAAAAGTGAAAGGTCATATCATTTTAGTTCAAATATATGTTGATGACATTATATTTGGTTCTACTAACCCTGAGCTTTGTACTCGTTTCGCTGATAGAATGAAAGATGAGTATAAAATAAGCATGATGGGTGAACTAACATATTTCCTTGGTCTTCAAATAAAGCAAAATGAAAAAGGAACTTTCATAAATCAGGGAAAATATGTTAAAGATATGCTGAAGAAATTCGACTTAACTGAAAGTTCAGCTATGAAAACCCCTATGGCACCACCGCTGACACTTGATAAGGACACTAAGGGCGTTCCTGTCAATGTCACGCTGTACCGTGGGATGATCGGCTCACTATTGTATCTTACAGCTAGCCGACCCGATATTATGTTTGCAACATGCTTGTGTGCACAATATCAAGCTGAACCTAAGATATCTCATATGAAAGCTGTAAAGCGAATCTTTCGATGTCTTAAGGGTACAGCGAATCTAGGTCTTTGGTATCCCAAAGATTCAGGATTTGATCTAACCGCCTATTCAGATAGTGATTTTGCCGGTTGCAAAATGGATAGGAAAAGCACCACAGGAGGATGTCAGCTCCTGGGTGGAAAGCTGGTAAGTTGGACAAGTAAAAAGCAAAATTCAGTGTCTACTTCCACAGCTGAAGCTGAATATGTAGCTGCTGGAAGCTGTTGTTCTCAAGTCTTGTGGATGAGAAATCAGCTACTAGACTATGATCTTCAGCTCTCCAAAATTCCAATCTATTGCGACAGCACAAGTGCCATCGCTATAGCAAACAATCCAGTACTACATTCAAAGACCAAACATATAGAAATCAGATATCATTTTATCAGAGATCATGTGATGAATGGTGATATAGAACTTCATTTTATCCCAACTGATTATCAGTTAGCTGATCTATTCACCAAACCTCTTGATGAGACAAGATTCAACTTTCTCATCAGCGAGCTTGGAATGCTGAACTTTGAAGGATAAAATCTTCAGCGATTCACATTAAGATCAGCGACACTACTACTGGATAAAATCAACTTGTATAACCCATTCTATCATTCTCTCTCTGAATAAACTTGATTCGCTGATATCAAGGTATGTTTTGTTTCTCTCTGACAAATCGCATGTAAATGCAAGATTTCAAAATAGAATGCATCGCTAAATATCTCTTCCTTAACAGCGATATTTTTGAAATTTCTTAAAACCTTCACTGAATATTTTCATTCAGTGCTTCATGTTTTCGAAAGTATCTCTGAGTTTTTCAAAACCTCAGAGACAACCAAGAATATGAAAGGACAGTTGTGACGTCATTACAACGGATAAAACCCCGGCACGTTTTCTCTTCCTGACACACGTTTTCACGTCTCGTTCAAACTTCCAATCAAATGCAAACATGTGTCCGTGTCATGATGAAAATCTTTTCCCGCTCAAGATTTTCTCTTTCTAAAATCTCTATATAAACAAATTCTTTGTTTATATTTTTCTTTTACGCGATCAATCTTCCTCCGCAAGAAAGAATTCACTGTTGCATTTGTGATTTCAAAAACTTCAAGAACTGTTCATCATCTTCTTCATCAAACATCAAGGTTAATATGTTCTTATTTATTACCGAATGCGTATAACTTGTTTCCGATCTTCTCATTGTTTTAACAAGATCAAACAAAAGAACTTCGTAAAATGAAATCTTTTTTCTTTCGTGGTTTTATGAACACAACCATTTCATGGTTGTTCTTCAAGTTTAAATGAAAAATCTTAAACTTGTTCTTCATTCGTTTCCGGAATCTATTTCTTCATAGAAAACTGGAAAACAAGAAAATGGGTTTTACATTTCGTTTCAAAAATCAAGAAAAACCCTAATCTTCATTAAGACATTTTGTCTGAATGAAATGGACAAAATTCGAACCATCTTAATGGAAAATCTTTCCACATTAAGATTATTCTTATTTGTTAATCTTTGGTTGAACTAATAATACAGGAAATGGCAACATCTAACATTCCTACTACCGCTGAGAACTTCTCTACAGACTCTGAGGAAGTGGAAATCATCAAGGCTCCTCAGGTTAAGTTCAATCTTGATCAACTAGACTGGACTAAGATAAACAACCTTTCTGCACTTCTCGAGTTTCCTCCTCGAAAGCAAGTCACGCATCTGACAGATGCTGTGAATTTCCTGAAGAATTGCTGCATTTCAACAGCCCTGACCATTTCACCCCCTGCAAGTCAGCTGCTACTATCTCAGTTCTGGTACTCTGCCAGACACTCTCAGCTACCATCAGCCAAAGATCCCTCCAAAATAGTTGATTGTATCCTCTGCGATACTGAATATGGCACGATAAAGATCACACCCGCCATCATTCGCAAAGCACTGAACTTTCCCATCACTACAAAGGAAAAACCTTTTGTTCCTTTCCCTGACCATAAGAAGATCGCTGACAAAGAAGCTCTTATTGCATTTTTTTATGCAATGGGCTATGTATGGGAAATGGGCAGAGACAAGAAGCCTGAGAAGAAGCTAACACTGCTGAAGAAATCGAAAATTCCCAGCGAGATGAACTTCATCTTCGCTCACCTTATCAGCTGCATGACTGCCAAGATCGGCTCTTCTGATCAAGCCGCTCAACCTCAGCAAGCCATGGGATACGCTCTGCTGAAAGGTCTACACATTGACTGGGCATCTCTCATCTATGATGACTTGCTGCAAAGAGTAGACTCTGCCGCTGACAGGCCTGCTTAGGTTCCCTACCCCCGATTCATCAGCGCTATCTTTCAATATGGCCTGAAGGACAGCTACCCACAAGAGGGCGATCTAAAACTCTCTCAGATTGGCCCTAAGGTACTCGACTTCAAACCTGATGAAAATGAGGTACGTCTTTCTACCCTCTTAACTCTTCTCAACCCTTCTTCTACTTCTGTGGCTCCTTCAGCGACAATACCCATCGCTGATTCCCTGGCCACAAAATCCTCTTCTTCTAAGAAAAAGAAACATTCATCTACCCCACTTGATTCTAAAAGGATCAAGAAAACAAAGGAGCAACCCCAGCAATCTCATGCTGAAGACTCCTCAGCTCTTTCTGCAGAGCTGAAGGAACGTTCAGTGGTACGCTCTACCACACCTGAACAAGCCATCCCTTTTATCCAAACTTCAGCGTCTCTAAACGCTGAGGTTACAAACTTGGAACCGACCCAACCTCCTTCAGTCTCTCAAAAGACTGATGAAGTGATTGTCAGCGAATCCAACGCTGAACTCATAACCCAACCCCCACTCTTATCCTTCGCTCCTCCCTCCACTCATTTGGTCTCTACTCCAGATCTAACTGGAGCTGCCATCATTTCCTCGGAACATAAAGCTGATTCTCCAAGAATGATGAAGACAGGACCTGCAGAAAAATCCATGGGCACTTTTGAAGATGACATGGAACTTTAATCAGGAACCCGTGATTTTGATGAATTCACCAATCCTCCTGCAGGTAAACAACAACCCATAAACACTGTGACTAAACCCCAAACTTCTGAGCTTTCCTCTGTTCACAAGTTTTTATATGTTACAGGTCCTAATTTGGGAGATATCAATGCCTCTCTGAAGTCCGTGGAGACAAAGCTGACAGGTCTCACCACTACTCTCTCCAATAACTCTACAGTTGTAACAAACGCTGGAGAAAATCTGAACAAGCTGACAACAGTGGTAGAGAAGAAGGCTTCCACAGATGACATGAAGCAAGTTGATAAAACTCTCAGCGACTTCGCCAAGGTGCTCGCTGATATCTACACAGACTACACCTCTCTCAAAAACTCAGTTTCTTCCATGTCCAGCGAATTTACAACGCTGAAGACATCGGTTGGAACACTAGAGGGAGATATGTCTGCTGTGAAGACAAATGTCAACACTCTGACGACTGACTTAAGCTCTGTAAAGACTGACGTTGGTTCGATGAAGACTATGATCGAACAGCTGTTGCACAAGGCGAATACTCCTGCTCCTGCCCCTGTCCCTGAATCTGAACATTTTACAGCGGCAGATCGCATTGAGCTCGGGAAGATCAATCCTGCTATTTCTGGCCTTGAAGACAGATTAGCAAAGATTGAAGTTTGTGTAGGTCTCTCTGGCCAGGAAGACAGAGAACCTACCAACGCTGCTGAATCTAGCCATTCCTCCCCCAGTCATCATGAAAAAGAGGGGGAGAAGAGCGCTGAAGGTCTCTCCAAGAGCGCTGAAGACCTTTCCCATGATGAATCTATCAGGGGAGAAAAGAAGGATGCTGAAGAAACCACCGTTGGACCTCAGGGAGATGAAAACCCTGAGGAAACCGAGAAGCTCGCCTCTGTATCTGAGGGGGAGCAACTCGAAGAAGAAGATGATGAAGCCGTCGACATCCCTGATGATGAACCATCTTCTTCTCCAAAGAATGATGATGATGATGATGACGAAGATGACGATGACTTCTTTATCGTCAAACCTGCTCAAAAGATCAAAGCTCTTAAGGGAATCTCGATAAATGAACCTTCAGGGGAGCGGACAAAGACAAAGCCCTCAGCCTCTGGAGCTGAGAAAGGCAAAGGCAAAAGCGTCGCTGAAGATGACAATCTGATGATCTTGATTGAAAAGCCGGTTTGTCAGGTATGCTAAACATCTCACTCCATCCCTCCTCTATCATACCTATCAGTTCTACTACCCAAGCCTATACACTTGAACCAATTCTCTCTATCTGATTCTACCCAAGTTCTTACTCGTAAGATCGCTGTGTTTCAGCCAGTCCTCTCCCCTGTTTGAGGATATCGCTGAAGGCTCCACAACTGCGACTTCACCAAAAATACCAGCTGATGTTGAAGAAATAATCCCAGTCTTAGATTTAATCTCTGAGACTGATGAACCAGAAGAACAGCTACTCTCGCACAGAGGCAGACCTTCCTTAGCTCCTCAAAAGCTAAGTGAAGAGGATCAGAAAAGAAGAGAGGAGATAATAAAGCGATTCGATGATCAGCGAATCATTCTGAGGCGTGATCAACTTCCTTCAGTTCCTCCAAAGTTCAGAATTTCCAAAAAGGAATACAAGGAACATCTCAGAGCTGAACGTCTAATAGCTGAAAGAAAAGAAGCTGAAGAAAAAGACAGAGAATACGCCATCCAGCTTTCTAAACGTTCAATAAAAGACCCCAAGCTGAAAAGAGTTCCCATTGATGTTCAACGTCAGCTCTGGGAAAACGCCAAGAAGATAACTGAAGAAAAGAGAACTGTGTCTCAGTCAACTTTAGCCTGGTGCAAAGAAAAGGTCAACTACAGAGACTCTCCTGCCAAAATCAACAAGGTATTCATCTCTGGAAGAACAACCCTTGTTTCAATCGCTGAAATTGAGATATTCAGAGAAGATAAGAAGTCCGAAAAATTCTATGCTGAAGCCATAACGAAGTACGGTCTCTCTGAATGGTTGGAGATCAGGTTAGCCATCCAGAAGTCCAAGTCGAAATACAAGGAACATGTTGAAAAGCTGATCAACAAACAAATCGACTTAGTCTACTCCTGTGTGGATATTCCTCCTCCTCCTCCTCTCGAAAGTCAGAAAAGAAAGGCCTCAGCAAAGAAGAAGAAGAAATCTATATCTTCAAATGATGGCCCTGTCATTCGAAATGAAACAGGTATTGGTTTTTCACGTGCTAAAGTCCTTGGTCCTGATCCTGATCTTTCCATGCTTGACACATCTCTTCCTCCTGGTGAGACTTTCATCCCTGGCAAAGTCATAAGCGAACCCTACGGGATATTTTTTTCATGACTACGATGGTGGAAAGCGTTTTCAACGGATCGCTGAGCTTCCAATCACTCCAATCGAATAGCTCAGAGATCTCATCTACTGGTGTGACGTCAGAAATGACCCTCAGGCACGACATCTGAAACCCTTGATTTTTTAAGAAGCGCTGATCAAAAGAAAACAAGGTGTAACCGTTCCTGACTGGATGATTCCCACCACATCAATGACCCTTGATGAACTTCTCATTAAGGAAGAACCTTTGTAAGCTGATAGGATCGCCTCTTTCATCTATTTTATCAGTTATCCTTTTGTACTTGTAATTTATTTCGCTTGTACTTGTAATCTTTTCATTTCTCTTTGTATCCTGATTCAAAGTTTTAAAGAAAGATTTCAGCGAATGTACTTTACTCCATCGGTACTGAAAAGATCCCAGAAAACAGTAAAAGGGACAAATATTTTATGAGTTCTTTTTATCCTTATGTTTTCATTTAATAGCAATTTTCTTTGTTGCTATGTCATAATCAAATAGGGGGAGATTGTTGATCCAAACCCTTAGTGATTTGATAATGACCCTCTCTTATATACTTAGTGAAAATTGTAAGTAAACAATATGTATCAGAGTTTCACTATCGCTGATAAGTACTAAGATCTTCCAGTACCGCTGATAGGAACTCTCGCTCTTTAAGTTAAACATTCAGCGAAACTGTTCGCCATAAATGCTCTGAGTCTGTTCAGTCATTATGATAATCGCTGATAAGTTAGTTGTTTACTTATGATCCCTGAAGACAAGTTTCACGTCAACAAAGGTTCTACGCTGAAGTCGAAGATCAAGCTCAAGAACCAGTGACAAGTCTCCTAATGAACTGATGCGGATCAGCGAAGACTCAGATTTGTCCACTCAACGTGAAGTATCAAGTACAAGACTTCAGCTATCGCTGAACTCTATCATTCGCTGATATGAAATGATAGATCGCTGAATCAACGAAGTATTTTTGTCTTAACCTCCCTTGCACGACTCCGTACGAAATGTCAGAAAAGAACCTCCGACTGTCTGAAATCGTACAACCACTCTGATACTACACTGTTCATCCATGCGGCTACTAAGGTTGTCAACCAAGGTCAATGACATGCAACCAACCAGCTGATGACACGTGTAAAGTGTATACTGACTTGCATTAAATGCATGCAATATATAAAGAGATGAACCCACTTCATTTGAAGTAACTTGCTAACTATGGACAAGTTCAATCTCTTATCTCAAGATAGGTTATTATTAGTAATTTCCTTATCTTTCTTAGTGCAAGAAACCTTAGTGTTCCAACTTGTTTAGATTTAGGTTTATCCTTAATCTTGTTTCCGCAACAAGCTGTAAATTGTTAATGATTTATCAATAAACAATTTAGAAAAGTAAAATCTGTGTGTTTGTATTCAACCCCCCCCCCCCCCCTTATACAAACTTGTATAGGCCTTCGGGACCAACATAAAGACCTAGTATGGTTGAACTTGAGGGCTTGGACTAAAGACCTAGTATGGTTGATGTCTAAGAGGCGCTAAAGACCTAGTATGGTTGATGCCAAAGACGGACTAAAGACCTAGTATGGTTGATGTCTGAGATGGACTAAAGACCTAGTATGGTTGATGTCTAAGATGGGCTAAAGATCTAGTATGATTGATGCCAAGGATTTACTAAAGACCTAGTATGGTTGATGTCATCCGTTTTCCACATCCAAGAAGCTTACTTACATTTATTTAATCGTGGTTTAATTTATGTGTTTGCCACATCTGATGAGATCGGGTCTCCCCCGTCACCGAAGGGTGTTGATTTTGGGTAATTTATCTATTCACATTGTTGAGGTTATATTACATGCATATGGATTGTTTTCCATGATTGAGGGATGGATTTATGTTACATTCTTATTGGACGTTTTAACTGCGGGAGTTTTATTCTATAGTATTTGGATTTTAATACATTTTACGTTGTGTGAGTTTTGCTTCGTATTAAGTTTCCAACGAAAGAATATATTTAAATGGATGGTTTCCATGTTTTATGGGTTGAGTTTGTATTGTCAACCGTATTTGAAGGTTTTGCCTAAAACTAGATTTATTCACGTATTTGAGTGGGTTGGGGTTCGTAACTCATTTTTGGAAAACGCTTTACACTTTGGGGGAAGATTCCCATGGATTTGGGTGCGTTGGAAAATGAGTCATTTATGTCTATTTTGAGAACTCTTTGGAAAGGATAACCTTTGTCGCAAACTTTCATTAAAGATTTGTTGAATCATGACTAAAACCACTAATCCCTGATTTATGTTTTTATACAGTCATGATAAAATGCTTGAACTAACTAGGCGTAAGCCTAACCCTTTTTATTTGTCGGCATGTGCAACAGGCTCAGGTTGGAGTAGCTCTAGCTACATTGTGAAGTGGCGAGTGATAGTAGAGTGCACGAGAGGTAACTTGAGTAGTGAAGTCTTCCGCACGTACTTGGAATTAGCAACTTGTGTTGTGTTAAGTAACACCCGTTTAAGTTATTCTATTTGGGAATTATAATGTTTAAATTCCGAAATGATTTTATCTTGTTGGGTAATTTATTGAAATTTTATTTAGTTGCTCGTTCCAAATTTTAGGGTGTTACAATTGCAACTGAACAAAGCAGGCACAACCCATACTTTGAGGAGTTCATATGCAGGGGAGACTCCATAGAGTACTTCATAAGGGGACTTTTGATTGAGGATGGGAGTTGGGTGTCGGTTGATGGTGTAGACAGCCGTGAAGGCAGCTTCACCCCAAAAACGTTCTGGACATTTGGCTGAGATTAACAGAGTACAGGCAGTGTCAAGGATGTGACGGTGTTTGCGTTCTGCACGTCTATTTTGCGGAGAAGTGCCGGGACAGGAGTATTGAGAAATAGTACCCTGAGATTGAAGAAATAAGAGGAGAGAAGATTATGTGTATTCCATAGCATTATCTGCTCGAAGAATCTTTATGGGCTTGGAAAACTGGGTTAGAATCATACGGGCGAAGGTAATATAAATTTTAGGTAGCTCTGAGCGGTTTTTCATGAGCTAGATCCATGTAAAACGTGTGTGATCATCGATAAAAATGACAAAATATCGAGCACCTCCCATAGAAGGATGTGGTGTTGGTCCCCATACATCAGAATGAATAAGATCAAATGGAGAAGCAGATTTAAATTCATTAATTTGAAAAGGTAAAGCATGATGTTTGCCAAGTTGACAAGATAAACAAGAAACATTTTCAGAAGAAGTGTTTCCTAACAATCCTGAACTAGCTAACACTTTTATTCTAGCTAATGATAAATGTCCTAGGCGTGCATGCCATAGTTCAAATGAAGGAGTACTGGAAACTGACGCAGCAAAATTTGATTAAGGTAAAGGAAGATGGAGGTAGACGACTTCAATCATCCGACCAACTTTACGGCCTACTCCAAGGATCTGCTTGGTCTTTGGATCCAGCACAACACTACCAGAAGGGTGAAACAAAATGATTAGACCGACTTCCAGAGATAAGTTAGGAATATGCAGCACATCAGGCTCAGAGATAAGTTAGGAATATGCAGCACATCAGGTAATTGAATATTGGGGTAGATATAGTCCCACTGAAGGATACAGGTAAATGAGTATCATCAGCAGTACGGACTGATGAAAACATGCTGGAAGTTTGTTTAGAGACAAACCCGTCAGCCCTAGGTGTCATGTGGTTACAACATCCAGAGTCAAATAGCCAAGGGTTACCTGATGCAGAGGTATTGCATTGAGAATTCATACCCATAGAACCTGTCATGAGTTGCTCCATGAGCTCTTGATTTTGGCGCATGAGTTCCATAAGATCAGGCGATGAGTTGTTGCTATGTTGTGCCGGAACTGCTGGCGATGGGGAATCTTGAGTGATTGAGCCAGCAACTGATTGAGTTCGGGAATGTTGCTTTTGGTTACCTGAGTTCCTTGTATGTTTTGGACAATCAGACCCATAGTGACGTGGCTGCGTGATCCCACACCAGCGACATTTTATAACTGGGCAGTTGAGGAGAAGATGAGAAGTAGAGTGACAGAATGTGCATTCACTATTGTTCCCTTTGCCCGCAAATTTAGACTGGTCATTGGCGCCCCATTTACCTTTTGATTTTCCTGAGCTGGAAGTGTAGAGCACAGTATCGAATGGCAGTGGAAAACGTTGTTGAAGGCGAGTTTCCTCACTTAGCAGTTCAGTGATAGCCTCTTCAAGAGTAGGCAAATGATGCCTGTGTAGAAGCGAGGCACGAACGTTCTCAAAACGATCAGTGAGACCCATGAGAATAGTGACCAAGTGTAGTTGGCTAAAATAAGCAGTAAACTTCCGAGCTGTTTCATCAAAGATTTGAGGTGCACCCATGTTCAAATGATCTCTAAGAGCTTGCATCTCAGAGATGTACGAGTTGATAGACTGAACAGGTAGCTGTCTTTTGTTCTGAAAAGTAGTCCACAACTGATATTGATGTGATAAGCCTGTAGATGTGTACCTTTGTGCAAGAAAATCCCACAGTCCTTTTGTTGTTGTATAGCCGAGGAATTTGTTAGGGTCATTTATTGTTGAATTAAAGTTCAAGGGTCTGTATTGTAATTCTTTATTTTGAGCTTAGTTAGTGAACGGGCCGTGGGCTTGTTAACCACAGGCCCGTCATATAAATAGTTTTCTAAGCCTCTGTTTTAGGCTAAGTTGTTCATTGCTTTCCTACTCTCATATTGTAAACTCTCTGATTGAAAGCAGTATATGGATGACCAGTTGAAATCATAAACTTTGTGTTATTATCTATTGATTTCATTGTTCGTTGCATGGATCTGAGACTCACAGAATTGTTGATTGATCTCAGTAGTTGTAGAAGCGTTTATGAATCCGAGGATGCGAGCATTCACGATATCCCAATCATTCATGCTCTTTGCAAAGTCGACTGCACTTTCCTTTTCATCTTGAACAGGAATTGTAGAGGTGCCAGTGACATAGGTATATAATCCATGAGACTTGAGAAGAATAGACAAGTGATGATGCCACAGAATGTAGTTGTTCCCATTGAGAACAACTGAGATGGGATTTGAGTGACTGGAATTGTGAGCCATTTGAACAAGTAGACAAACAAAAAATAAACAGGTTCCAGAAGTGGTTAATTGCGAGTTCCGGAATTTGTTAACAAACCTTGTTTGCTATGGATCAAACTCCACGGTGAGTTTTTGAAGGTACTGGAATGTGAGTTCCGGAATCAAAAAAGATCCGGAATTGATACAAAGCAGTTCCAGAAGTAATACTAATCAGTTCCGAAATTAAGGAGCTGTTCTGGAATTTAGATAAAAAGGAAAGCAGTTCCTGAACTGATTGAACTGTTCCGGAATTAGAAATTGTTCCGGAATTAGAAACTATTCCGGTATTAACCTATGAAACTGTTCTGGAATTAAGACAAGGCAAGCAGTTCCGGAATTAAGGTAAATCAGTTCCGGAATTTAGACAAAGCAGTTCCGGAAGTAACAAACAAAGCAGTACCGAAAGCAAAATAAAGACAGTACCGGAAGGACGACTTAGGGTTTCGATAAAACACGAACAAAAAATAAACAAGTAGAAGGAGACGAGTAATCAAAAGGATTGGTGAGACATACCTAAAGCTCTGATACCATCTTAGAATTGGAGAGTCGATTAACAGATGATAGACTTGAGAGGCAGAGAGATGGCTGAAGGTCAGCGACTTTCATATATTGAAGAGAGAATTACAAGACTGATTGACCTAATAATGAAAACTAAGCTACAAATATATACTAGCAAGTTACAGGTAATTACAAACTAGTCCTTGTACTTTACATATGTGCTATATAACTCTAACATGGGCTAATCATGTCTTTGTGGTATACGTGTACATAAGTGTCCTTCAAATGCATTTTATTATATATAGACTGTTATTTGTTGGTCTATTGGGTTTTGAGTATTTTAACTCGGTTTTGACTTTAAAAGAGTCTTGGGGATATCTTGTTCGATTTTGATGGCTCACTGTAGAGTCCCATTTATGATTTGCATTTATTGCAAATTATTGCATCTTATTGCATATTATTAATAATTACATGCTCGAGTTCATTAGTCATTTCTATGTAGTCATGTAATTTTAGACTGTGTTGCATTGGATCCATAGGCACGTAAGCCAGTATTTATTTGACGGTCAACTGGGTGTTGCGGGATTTGACCCGAGACCCATGTTTTATGACCTTTACTTTGCAAGGGTACACTAGGAGGGCTGAATTCGGTTGTGCTATCATGATTGATGGGCGTTTGGGACCTCCGCCAGGTCCGGGCAATGCCATGGTTGTAACCCCGAATATGTCGGGCCCATGGTGGTATTCATGGTAGTATTCGCTAAGGTCAGTTGTCTCTTTGGGTGTAACTTGAGAGGAGTCGTAGGGACACTTGGGATTTCATGTCGTGAAGTGTCATACGATTAACATTGTATGAGTGACATACTTTTGTGTTCCTCCACTCTCAATGGATACGGGTATTCCCCGTTGTCGGCCAACACTATATTGGATATTAATGTCTTTACTTTATTATCGTTGGTCTTGTGCGTTTGACTGCAAATGATAACTTTAATATTGGATTTCCCTCCACGTATATTAAGGTTTGAATGAAGCATGTCATTCCATGTTTTTGTATTTGGAGTTCACTCCATTTTATGCTTGTGTGAGTATCGGGTTTTGTCCGTGTTTTCGGTAACGTTTTATATTTATTTGGATTGTTGTCCATGGTACATGGGCCAGACATTACGCCTCACCCATGTTTGAATGATTTAAATAATAGTGATTTATTCACGTTTATATAATTGAGAGGTAAATGTTTATTCACGTTTTGAGTGAGTTGGGATCGGAATTCATATTGGAAAACTCTATATACGTTTTGGAACTTTCATCATAGAATTTGTGTGCGTTGAAAAATGAGTTGTTTACATTTTTATCATAAACCCTTTTGGAAATCATGATTTAAGTATTACCCTTTCATTTAACAAATTAATTTTAATCATGATGTAAACTCTTTAACTCAATAGGCGTTAGCCTAACCTTTTTATTTGTCGGCATGTGCAACAGGTTTCGATTGAGAAATAGTACTAGTGACACTGTGAAGAGTTGAGAGATAGATGTGTGCTCAAGAAGTGAATAGCTTGGTGAAGTCTTCCGCATATTGGGAATAGCAACTTGGTATTTGGTTTTAGTAACACCCGACCTTATGTAGTCTTGGTGTATGACTTAAGTTAATAAATGTTGAGGTTAAATATATGTTTTAAAGTTGAGGTGTTTCCAAGGATGGATTTGTAGAAAGGGTTTTATCCTTTACTTGGTTATTTTATTGAAGTTTTTTTTAGTTGCTATTTCCAAATTTGAGGGTGTACATGGCTGGTCTTAAAAGAATATATTGGTCCTTACTAAACTGAGTCAGTTACGTGGGTTACCACATAATCTATTCATTCTCGTTCTCTGGAGATGAATATTGAAACATACATCGACCCAATGTCGATAACTTGTGTCACCCAACCTAGCCACTCAAGTATCTCACAAAAGATGCTTGTTTCATATATTCACGAAGGTTTACCACATAATATATCTATTCTTCAATCGGAGGTCTTACATATTGAAAAAGGAAGACATCAACTCCGGTCTCCGAACTTCATATTCTAATCACTGTGTCTATTGATTTTATAACTTGCTTCCCAGGTTAAATCAATATTTGAGCCAAATCGATATAATTTAATTCTTCCACACAAGCACGAATCTTTATAATTCCATTTACATGTCTTCGTGATATTACCGGAACAGTTTGAGAAGTAGATTCTTAAAGTTTACTTCAGTGATAATTGGAATTCCTATCAGAGATACCCTGATGCCAACTCTGAACATAGGCCACACAATTATTTTAATTGATGTGATAACAGTTACTATTGTGTATCTTTGTTAGTTGTTTACCCATCTTGGTTACTTAACAGTTTTCTCTGATATTTTGCTACTCATCAATTTCGTCTTTGAATTTACATGATGCTCAGGATTCCCCCTAATCATCATGAGGGGAAGAAAAGCAAATATTAAAGAATCAAAGACACTAACTATCATGTTGAGACAGAGTTTTTGCAAAAGCTGAGGGGGAGCAACTGTTATTTGATTTGAAAAGATTACAAGTTCAGAAATCATCCCTTATCAAGTGGTGTTTGCTACAAACTGTTTCCTCCTTCAAGCATATTGGTTCTACAAGTTCTCAAGATGAAAGCAAATTCAACTCGCGGTTTAAAGACAGATTCCTGATTTTAAGATGATGTTGCACCGTGGATTGTCATGTAACTCACACATTATCTTTCTTGTGTGCTTATCAGATGTGTTGAAGTTTCTACAGTTGAAAGTTGCTTTTAGTGCATTCAGTCGATGTTATTGTTTATTGAATCTGGTGATAAAGTTGAAACGATGAAGAATAAGAGCTTTATTCACGGGGACTCTGGAAAGACAAAGACATGAAGACAAGCGACACCAACGTTTTCAAAGATTCAAGAGGGAGAAAAGATCAAGACCTGAAGATTTCAATATCATTTTTTTCATTTATATAACTTTAGGGTGAGATTGTTAGGACCATAAATCTTCTATTAAATAGAAAATGATATAAAGAACATTATAGAGTTTATTTATTATTGTAAATTCCTTATTTATGTTAAATGGGTTTGTTTGTGTGTTAATGCGCTTGGGCTTTAGGGTTCAAGGCATTGGTATTTAAAGTTGTTTTTCTAGAGAATTAGGTGAGATTAGTGAAATGTGACTCATAGTTTAGACAAAGAGAGAATTATGTTATCATTCTTATGTAAAACACTCTCTCTATATTCATTCAATATCAGCTAATCATTCGATATATCATTGTTACTTGTTAAACTGGGATTATCAGCAATTTATTAAAATAACTCTTAAGATTATATAATGTAGAAAAGCCAAGAAATATATGTATTAATGTATATATCAAGTATCCAGTGAATAAGACAAACTCATGCCAAGACATGAGTTTTGGTTTATCATCATGACCACATACATGCATCCATGCCATAGTCTTCATGAACCCCAACACCCTATCCAGTAAAGTACATCAGATATAGAAATATATATGGATGGCGTACTGCTCATTTCCTCCATATTTCAAGACATGTCAAGTACCATCACTATCAGTTGTTTATACATACATATATATATATATATATAAATCGTACAACAGAACCCTCACATATATTTATATATATATATATATATATATATATACTACTCTCTCATACCCATGTATATACACATCTATATTGATATATATATATATATATATATATACTAGCAATGTGCCCGTGTAATGCACCGGGTGTGCAAGGTGTGAAATTTTTATCGTAAATGAAAAATAAAAAACCCTTGAACATGTAGCTTAGTTGGCAAGGGGTTGAACGACTTTAGTCAAATACACAACAAATTCAAGTGGGCTTAAATCGCTCCGCTAGCCTCAGTAATTAAGTCAGCGCGAAATGATGTGTTTCATAAGGGTGTGTGTGTTCCATATGGGTCGGTCAGGATTACAATGTTTTCATAAGTCAAAAATAAAAAATAAAAACAATCGTTCATTGGAAAAAAAATCAAAAACTTGTGTCCCTCATTGCTTAACATATTACCAACAAGTAGTATCAGTTTACAACCAGCAACTCCAATATTTAAAATCCTTTTGACATTGGTTCCTTTAAGAACATTAAATATTTTTTTTAGAGGAAGAACATTAAATATTTTGGAGCATATCTTTCAAAACTGCAGAATTAATTTTTTTAATAAACGACCAATATCCGTATATTAGCAAAACAAAAACATGACTATGAGATTGCGGTACTTGAGAAAAGAAAAAAAAAAACTCGTCCACTTTTCATTAAATCATACACCATAAGCAAAAACAATTGCAATTTAAATAATTGTCAACAAAAGAAACGAAACAATAACATTTCAAGAAAGAAACATACCTCAACTATCAAAAATCTAGTAAAAAACCATTAAAAACAAAACTAAGCTACCAAAAGTCGAGTAAAACAATCAACAAACAATTACGGATAACCATGGCACCAAAGCGGCAATGACGATCGAGATGAACTCGTAACGGGTATTTTGCAACGAAGGGTTGCCACCAATTTGACCGGCATTTACGTATTCACTTCTCCCACCACTTGAAGGTAGTAGTTTAAATAAGTAACTAGTGTGTGGCCCGTGCAACATTTTAAATAAATATTTGTCCAAGCTAAGTTAAAACGTAATTCTTTGGTTAATAGTTAATTATATCCAAATTAAAATGAAGAATGTATTTTCGTAAGTGGTACATTTTTTTTATATTGATAATTGTTTCTTGTTATGAAGAGTTTATGATGTATCAGTTACAATTTTATTGTTATGTCTGTTGAAATTCAAAAGACATGTCATATAACCATATCACTATTGTTGTTACAAAGGTTCAACTAAAATTAGTCAACCTTATGAGATGCAACAATTTGACGTACTCTCATTTTGTCAATATAAGATCACATATTTCATTAAAAAATCATCTTCTCACCAATATGGAATTACTAAACTCACCAAATTTGATATTTATATAAAACAGTCCTTCATCGTTTTTTATAGTCATATAAGAATCTCTAATCTAGCATTCTCTCATCAAAGTGGAATGACTAAACAACATCATAATACAACTCAAATACCCTTGGTTCTTTCTTTCGTACATATAAAGAAATAAAGAAAGATAAGGATGTAAGTATTTTTTGGGTTTATATATAAAGATTTATGTAATGTTTTATAAAACATCTCTAATGAGGTTTGGTTAAAAGATTTTTTTATCCAATAAAACATTTTAATCATCAAAATCATCCCTCATCCTTTTCTTATAACTATCTTCATTTTTAAATCTAACTTTCTTAATCAATGTGGGATACTAAAGTAATACCACTTTGCAATATTTGAAAATATTCAATTCTCCCAATGCCACCTCAAGTACCCTTAGTTGTTCCTTTTATATGTATAAAGATAAAACTGAGAGATTTTGATATAATGAATTGTTATATCATGTAGATTAAATAATATAACGATGAATTAATAATGAAAATGTTCTGTACTTTTATATTTTTCATACTTTTTTTTTGAAATAGTTATACTTGTTCATACTTATACCCACCTCCTTTTGATGATTTATTTTTTCAAATGATTTTAAATACAGATATTTATTTATTTAATGGCAAAAAATAGTTATACAAATAATATGATCGCTTGTTACAAAGTATGACCTGATCCGTTCATATGCACACTTTCTTCTTTCAATCATCATCTTCTCACCAATGCGAGATACACATACATAGACAAATTTCAAGATTTAAGGAATTCTTCAAATGACTTGCTACAGAAAATGACCTTCTCCTTTCATATACATATTTCCTTCTTTCTTCTCACCAATGTGCGATAAACAAACTTAACCACATTTTGAGATTTAAGAAAAAAAACTCAAATCTCATCATCACTTACTATAAAAAATTACTTCTATTAATATACACATTTTCTTCTTTCAATCTTCTTTCTCTCATCAACGTGGGATACAAAAAATTCACTCACAATTCAAGAATTAAAAATTCTTAATTCTTAGGATTCTACTACAGTTTTAGGGTTTTCCTTTTAGATGTATATAAATATATATTTTAAACTTTTAGTTGGCCAAAATTAGCCAACATATTGTTTTGGAGGGTCGGCCAAAAAAGGCAAACAACAATGGTTTAGAGGATTGACCAAAATGAGCCAACCCATGAGTTACCACAAAGGCATCTCAACCTCCATTTATATATCCACAATTCATTTTCAACCTTTTGTCTCTCTATCAATGTTGGATGCCTTAGAAGCAACCACAATTCAAGAAACGAGGAATTCTCAATTCTTAGGATGTCACCTCATCTTTTGTGGATTTTTCTGTTAGATATATATATATATATATACTAGTAGTTTACCCGCGCTGCATCACAATTCTAAAGCGATAAGTTAGCCCTCGATCATGTTTATCCATCCTCAATTTAACTTATAAAACCACAAACATAGAAAGTGTTTGCAAGTCTTACAACTAAAGTAGCATCTTCAATTGAAAAGCAAACAATTACAGAGGACAGAAAGGTCTCGAGCAAGGAAATTTTGTTACTTGGGCCTTGGGTTTGCTTCTTCAATTTCCTCGACGTCGTCATCTCACATTAAAACCATGTCCACAAAGTAAGGTTATCATGAAGAAGTCGCATTATCAGGGTGTTGTCCTTGTAAGAATCTTCTCCCAAGGTATCCAATTATGCAATAATTTCATCAAAAGCCTAGCAAATCATAAAACAACCATCAGCCAATTTCACATAGGGGTTAACAACCATCTTAAATGTCTTATCACCAACTTCATATCTTTCTTGACATAGATCAAATAGTGATGCTCTTGGACTTACCAACTACAAACAGAAAATCAAAAATTAAATCAGTAAAATTTGGAGAAGTCAAAACACCTAGAATATTAAAACTTTCATGAACAAAATGAAATAATTTAACAAGGTTCGTTGAATCATCTTGGCCCTTCTTGAAACCACCTGGTCCTCCATGCATTCGAGATGTTCATTTATGTTAAAAAAAACTGCTCTAGCCCTCCCTGCATAAAACAAAATTTCATTGGTAGCCTTGTTCGTAAGAAAAAATAACACTGAAATCTGAAATATATAATGTTCAAAAAAGTATCGAACCATTATATGTTGTCATTTTTCGAATGTTAACCATAAATAAATTACAACAAATGAAATGGTTTTGATTACGAAACTCGTTAGGTAATCAATTCACTAAGGAGATGTTTGGTTTGATGAAATGGTTTTGAGGTATTTGGATTTCGTGGAAAGATTTACAATTGGAGGATTTCGAGTTGAAAGGCATAACCATATTATAGTCTGGTGCGGGACTACTGGTCCACGATCCATACAAATTAAGGACTAATTATTTTATATGTGCCGTTAAAAAGTCGTTCATTAAATGGTTAATTTTTACAGAAATGAACTTGTCCATGTCTGAAAACTGACAGAATAATGGACACTGATTTATATTGACTTGGCTGAAAATTTGATGATATACCTTGCAAGACATGCTAAGCCTTCCAATTTCCATGAACAAAGTTGATGCATAACCTAGGCAACCTATGCACTCTGCATACATCAAATTTAATAAACCTGATATCGCACAAACTTATAACTCCACAGAAGCAGAACGACACCTTCAACTGATGCAACCAAAGTACTAATTTGCATCTAGTATATATTTGTTTGTCATGATGAAGATAAACAACTTGTTGATAATTTATACATGAATCAACGAGTGTAGACGTTTTAAAGGATGATCATTTCCATGATTAAGTAAGAAGACGATGATGGAGCACATTGCAAAAAACTTAACCTGAGAAATAAACAAAAACCCAATATAAAAACGGGATGAGGAGCAGAATCCAACAAAAAAATACGACAATTTTGAATTGAGATGGAGCGGGTGAAATATTGTTGTTCATTTTTAAGATCTGAAGAACAATCTGAAAACTTAATGGATTCAATCATTTTCTTCTCCACTTCCGCATTCAGATCAAAACCCAACCAAAACAAGGAAAAGGTGAAAAAGAAAAGAAAATATTGCATTTTTCAGATAAAAACACACATGTAGAAATGTTGGGAGCAATAATTGCGTTTTAAATAAAGCCTGACATTTTTGGATCATGGATAGGAAGAGATATAACATACAATTCTTGGAGCACAATTCCCTAGTCACCACCCCTTCATTTCTTGCTGTTGTTCTTTCCACCATTTCCTTGACCCTCACCAGTACATGTACTAAAACAAAATCAAATTTCTTTTAGAGAAAACTCAACAATCTATCACACAACTAAGTAAGGCATAAAGCTTAGCCATCTAAGAGAAGTAAACCCTAAGTGAAGCATAAAGCTTAGCCATCTAAGAGAAGTAAACCCTAAGTGAGGCATAAAGCTTAGCCATCTAGGAATCAGAAATTTGAGGATGGTTACCCCTTGAAGCTCCTCATCCATTATTCTTTATCGATCCGGTGACAAGTTTTTTGCAAAATGAAGTACCAAAAAGCAACAAAGATCGCACAAAGACAATAAGTTCACACAAAAAAGAGAGAAAAAATTGTTTGAATGAATCTTTAGAACAAATTATGAGCAAATAAAAAAGCAAATATGGTCCGGATGTGTGCGAGAGATAGAAATTGCAGTGAAGCTCGAAACAATTTATTATTTGCTTAACTATTGAAGCACCGTTGAGCAAAAAGAAGGATGAAAACACATCCAATTCCAACAAGGGCATGGATTTAGAAAAGAAATAATACACCAGTGGTTGTATTTTACATCATTTGTGCTATGTTTACTTCTTCTCACAAAAATGAGGAATATTACTCGGAAATTCCTTGCATTCTCCCTAATCAGCAGCTTGAGCTCCCACCATCTAACAGATTATTTCATTTTTTGTCCATGTCCATCCTAAGGTCTAACCAGGACTTGTGCTCTCTCGATACATTTGATAGTTGTTCATCTTCACCACAACCTACAGGTTGCTTAGCTCAGGTGATTTAACCATTCCAATTTACTCCAAAATCTCAAATTTTAGAATTTTACTTGCAACATATCTGCAGTCCATGAAACAACATCCCAAGTAATGGTTATGTTTGTTGTTGGATCAAATAGATCATATGCCACCACAACTACAAAAAATATAAGAATGTTAATTTTTGTGAAACAGGCAAGCTGTTGGAACAATTCATATAAAAAAATCATGTTCTAACATGCACAATAGCATACTCATAAATGATACAAATCATGTTATGCACATTTCACATAAAAAAAGCAGTTCCCTACATCATATATGTATGTTGATGCTTGTGCTCATGTTTCAAGTTTTATATTCTTAGCGTCTATGAAATAGACATTCGGTATTGACCCATAAATGCCCCCAAATCAGAACGGACCCATAGAGATCCATAGCCTAGGATTTGTACATGGGACCGTCATTGTTCTGCTTCTTCACCGGCTGTCCAAGTCTATATTTCTAAAAACATCAAGAAAAAGACTCCAAATGTTTAACTGAGAATCATAAAACTAAGTCATACATTTTATCCCCCAAACCCCAAAAATGTAGAGTACAACAATATTAAGAACACACAATAACCAAATATGAAATGAAGCTCAAATAAGTACCTAAGTCATCCAATGTTGTTGCCAACAAGATCAAGAACACCTAAATTGTGACGTATTCTCCAATGTGGTTGCATCTGCATAATGTTACCAACCACCATATGCACCAAACAACAAGTAAACCTTTAAATATGACTGCAGCGTGAAAGAAACTTTCCAGGCCTTCTGAACTTCATTGAATAGTAGCACACATTGATCATTTGCACCTTTAAGTGCTTGTTTTAGTCCCACAACCTCCTGTTTAAGATCAAGACTTTCTTTTTCTTTCTCATAAAATTCCTTGCGAGCATCATTTGCCTACATAATGAAACGCAAATTAGGTTTCTACATATATGTTTATATTCTATTAGATCATGGTAAGTTAAAACCATAGTTCTATTTAATAATGACAACTTACAACATCTTTCCACTTCTTAATGGTATCCTGGTTTCCGAGACTAAGTACAGCATTTCGAGCTCTAGCAGAGAAATTCAGAGATGACAATGTCTCGGACAAATTTGAAACATCTGGACATATGTTTACAATGAGCAGGGTTTTTGAGCTTCCACCTGTGATTCAAACAGATACAAACAGACAATGCTTTAATATGGAAGTCTGAGTTAGAAAGCTCCAGCTTAACAATGTTATGGTAACTTTTTCATGAGTACCAAGGGAATCAGCAAGTGCTTTTGTAAGCATCGAGTTCTCATAAGGAACAACTTCTTTCTTCGATGTCAAGGAAGCTAATACATCTCCCAACCTACACACACATAGATAGGAAGTAAGATATTTTTCACATATTTTCAAACTTAAAAACATAAAAAAATTACATACGCAGAAAGTGATTTCATCACATGTAGCATGTCTGTTGTCTGCTCCCCATTATTATCTTCTTCCAGACCTAGGCTTTCACTTCCAGCCAAGTCAACAAGAGAAAGCTTGCAATCTCACAAAGATCGATTTTGGTTTAAGGTTATGTCCAAAATCGGCTAAAAACCCAAATGGGAGTCTGAAACCATACCTGAGACCATCAAACAGCAAGAAGAAACCCAAAATCGATTTTTAGAAAAACCAAAATCGATTTTAAGAAGAAACCCAATAATCGATTTTGTAGTTTTAAGAAAACGTAACTGAAACTACAAAAACTAATTTGATCCTTTAAAACAAAAATCAAAACTTCAAAAATTGAAGATGATTACCTTTTGAAGCTCTGGTGTCAACGATTACACATATACAACAAGGTTACACATATAAGTTTGTTCAAATGAATTAGATACGAATTCCTTCATAAGAACATCGCCTGGACAAACATTCATATGATTAGAAAAGCGGGGGGAAACATCCAATATAAGGCATAAACTCTTTCAAAATGGCTAGGGTTTCCTACAACAAAGACACGGTGTTGAGAAAACTAAGATCATAAAAGAACTTACAAAGACCGTACACACAACAATGTTATCATTGAATATATACATATCGAGAACACATATTCAAGAGAAGATGTAGATGAAAGTGGTTGAATCACCAAGCATTAGAGAAACAAATAATCAAAAGACGAACCACAGTTCTGGAGTTACCATAAATTTCTGTGGGTTGATTTAGAGAAACTTGGGCATCTGGTTATTGATTTGGGTTTTTTCATAAAATCCAAAAAAAGAACAATGGCATGTTGTATTCTTAAAAAAAGACGAACATAAAGTATTCTTGAGAAAATAATGTAATTAGGACAGAAACCAAGTTTACTCTGCTCAGGAACAACAGGATACGAATCTGCAGGGAAATGCACTCCAATTAGCCACTGGCCATTAAAATTGGTATCACCATTAAGCAACAAAAACAGACATAGATACAAAACCTGTGGAATATACATTCTTTTGGCAAGAACATAGACAGAGATAGAGGCATAGAAAGAAGAAATATGGAGATAACAAACATAGAAACAAAAACCAGACAACAATCGTGTTCTTGAGCCATAGTCTTCAAAAAGCGTTTTTAGCCAGTATACAAAAATCCATTAAAAATAAACCCTCTATATTCAAAAATTGAACAACAAAATGGAAGCACGAACCTGTTCATGAATATAGATGAACAATCGATGATGTTCTTGGTACCTGCAACAAAAAATACCAACAGATGTACAAAAAAACCCTAGGTTAGATTATTTATGCAATTGAGATTAAAAAAACCATTTATGAAATAAAGAACATGTTCATATTGGAATTAGCACCGGAGGAGATAGAATATGTGGATTTTGATCGAGAGAAAGTGGAATCAGTAGTATGACATGGATTGATAGAGGATATGGATAGCAGGAGAAAGACAGAGATGAGAGAGAAGTGGGAATTTGAAATAAAATTTAGAGAAGAGAAGCGGGAATGACTCTTGAAACAGATTGAAGGAATAGTGTAAGCTTTGTGACTTGTACCTCATGCAAACCAAGTTGTAATTCATAGTTTTTCAACTTTTGTGCATGAAATAGCAATACCTTGTGCATTGTGACTTGTAATTAAGAGTTTTGCATATATGCTTATTAAGGTAGTAATATATATATATATATATATATCCACAATTCATTGCCAATCTTTTGTCTCTCTATCAATGTGGGATACCTTAGAAGCAACCACAATTTAAGAAATGAGGAATTCTCAATTCTTAGGATGCCACCTCATCTTTTGTGGTTTTCTCTTTTAATATATATATTGATTTATAAATGGAACACTGGAAATCTTGATTCGAACAATAGGTCTGCCAAATGAGATATTACAAAAATAAGTTTGGGCATGGCCAATAAAATAACAAAATGTGTTTCCATGGGAAAAACATGTAGTGGCCCAGAACTTGTAAATTGTTTCCCTCAAATGTAAAAAGTCACTATATCCCATAATCCCGTATTCATGTCGTTATAATGATAAGGCCCAACACTTTAAATTCAAAATAAAAATCTATGTATATAAACCAACATCACCTAAGTCCACAGAAGAGTAGGATCACTAACAAGAATTACAAGCATGAGTTGGCATGGGTTGAAAGTTCTTCAGTCGGTTGATGTCTAATGCATCTTCAGCAATTGCAATTAGGTTTTACTATCCAAAGCATAAAAATCCTTGTTGAGACATAGAAGTAGTCCTTGAGAACTTAAAAGATGTCAAGTAAAAATATTCACTCCGTTACAGGAAAAAAGGGCAATATTTGACACAGACTGAAAGTAAAAAAAATGATTTTCTAATAAACATTTTCCTATATGTTTTATTTTTTAAGTTTCTGAAGAAAATTACAGACATCTTGGGCGGGAACTTGCAGAAACGGTGGAAACTTACATCGATCAAGATGATCATCCGACTTGCTTCTCCTTCACTTTTTTAATTCTATGTTGAAACTAACACAAAACAACTTTATAAGCATAACACTCAGATCAAGAACATCAGACGCCTAAAAAGAATCCATTATCAAAGACACCAACTAAAGAAATTGATTATCATTAAATTCTATGTTGAAACTAACACAAAACAACCTTATAAGCATAACACTCAGATCAAGAACATCAAACCCCTACAAAGAATCCATTATCAAAGACAGCAACTCAGGAAATTGATTATCATTAGATATAGAAACACGTGGAATAAAGAAATCAATTATCATAAGCACCAAAACGAAAACATTGAATATAAATTCCAATATCGAATAGAGAAACAAAGTGTAGCTCTTTCCACGATAAGAACTACAAGTAAATGTGCTAGAAACAAAACTTGCAGCAAAATCATGTCTCTTTTGTGATTAGAAGGTTATGTGTTTGATATTGACAATCAAAATGCAGCTTATTATGCTACAGACAGACACACACACACACACACACACACACACACACACACACACACACACACACACACACACACACAGAGACTAAGTGTAGCTCTTTCCACGATAAGAACTACAAGTAAATGTGCTAGAAACAATACTTGCAGCAAAATCATGTCTCTTTTGTGATTAGAAGGTTATGTGTTTGATATTGACAATCAAAATGCAGCTTATTATGCTACACACACACACACATACACACACACACAGAGAGATTGAGAGAAGTTTAATTTCAATTCACCTCAACCACCAAAAATTGCATCTTTCTTACACAAGCTTGATCTACCTCATACACGCATTTTGTCAAACAATTGGAATGCATGTATTGAAGAAAAATCTCAAACATTTTATCCATAAACTCTAAATATGATTATAAGTCTTCATGGTTTATAACCAACTTGAGAATATTGTTATATCCCCCAAATACCAAAAAGAGAAAAACATATCAAGAACACAAAAATAAACAAGTTTGAAACTAAATACTTACTAACACAATCCATTTTGTTGCCATATTTGCTCTTTATCAAGTTCCCTGCTAAAAAAATGGATTTGCAATGTAAATTTAAAGTGTAAAACAGATAGTAAGACGATCAGATATGGATTCGGATTGGAGTTTCAATTCTTACCCTCATCTGATCAGGCATGGGTTTCGACAGACATTACCGGCTTTCAAAAACTAAACAAAACCAATAGAGCCCTAGAAATTTCAAATCGACAAGCATGGAATGAGAACTTGAAAACAATAATTATGAAAGTTTTTCATTGCAAAGAACACTCACCTCCAAGACATAGTGATTTGTCCCATCCCGTTGGCGACCCTGGTTCTGTGGAGAAGCAATGACGATGGACATAGGAGTATTTCGTTATCTCATGGTTTGTTTGTAAATCGAGAGTACGAAGTTTAGAAGATATCGATTAGAAGAACCCTAATAGAAGAACAAAGCCAAAAGATTAGAAAACGGCAGCAACAAGTTATATACACGAAATCAAGATTAAAACATGAAAATCACGGAGCTGTGCATAAAATCACTTATATAAGAAGGTAGCATTTACCGATTAGAAGAACCCAAAATCAATTAGAAGAAATTGATTATAAGCAATCATCAAACCAACAAACATCACAGAGCAAACCCAGCAAACATCACAGAGTAGAGACCTGGTATCTTTGAAATGTTGAAATCATAAGATACCAAATTGTGAACCCAAATAAAAAACAAAATCAAAAACAAAATCTAAGAGTTAGGGTTTTTACCTAAAATCAAAATCGTTGAAGAGAAGGAGAAGTGGTGTTTGTTGAAGCTCCGTGGGACTTTTTAAAAATTTCTCTAAATCCATGGTCTTGATTTATTTTCAAGATGAAGAAAAGCGTGCAAGATGAAGAAAGCGTGTTGAAGGTATGGTCTTGAACAAGTAGATGAAGAAAAACATGGTTGCACTTGGGTATGGTTGCACTTGGGTATGGATCGTATAGTGCAATCATGAAGCAGAAGCAGAAGCAGAAACTCGGTATTGTGTGTGTGTGTGTGGAGAGAGGCAGAAGAAGAAACTCGGTATGGGTATGTCTGAAAAAGAAACATTTCTCCCTTATTCAACCCTCCCCTCAGCGCCACATCAGCTTTTCTCCTGACCCTCTCCTCAAATCCTCAAGCCCTCTTGCCACCTCATTTTTTTTAATTCTTTTATTTATACATTTAATTATTTAACATAATAAAAATATTTATATATTTTTTAATAAATAAAAATAAGATAAATAATAATAAAAAATTCATATCATTCATGAAAAAATTAAAAATTACAAAATACAAAACACTACCAATTATGATATTTTTTAATTTTCTCTTTTCTCGCTAAATTAGCCCTCAAAACGTCTCCCGAAAGGTGATCATGCGGGGATATGAAAAACTCGAAGTCTTGTTGATATCGTTTTTATCGTTCGATTTCTCGTTCGAGTTCCAACTTATCTCGTTCGAGTTCGAGTTTTTTCATTTTGTACTCCATTGTATCATCAATCTTCTCGTTGAACTTCGTCAACAACTGAGTAACACTTTCGTTCGTATTCGACCCGCTCGTATTACTCGTTGATGTTTTTTTTGCCTTGTTTCTCCCGATGGGTCGTTGAAGTTGCTCGACCTCGTTGACGTCTTCATCGTCATCATCGGAAGGTTTGGTACGTTTTGAACCCCGCGATGAAGTTGTCGTCATCGTTGGAACGGCTCCCCATTTTGGACATTTTTTGAGGACTTCCCAATCTTGTTCGTGAGTGAAAGCAAACCCAAGTTGTGCTCGGTACCGTTCGTGTGCCGTTCGTGAAATGTCGGCCTCACTCATTCCGCTTGATCTATTAGTGATCAAGTTGTTGTAGATGCCGCCAAAAGAATTTATTTTTTTATTGAGGTCGTTGAACTTGGTGTTGAGTTGATGAGTTGTTCTATAATTTCCGCGACCCATAAAACTAAAGAACACTTGCCCGATTCGGGTCCAAAAACAAGAATAATAATAATAATAATAATAATAATAATAATAATAATAATAATAATAATAATAATAATAATAACAATAACAATAATAATAATAATAACAATAAAAATATTACCACTGGTTTGTGCGTTACCGACAACGGGGTCCTCTGAAACGTCAACCCACGCCGACACTAACGCGAGTTCCTCGTCTTTACTCCACATCTGTTTGGCGGCTCTATTTTCATATTTTTTGTTTTTTCCTTTTCTCGTTGGTGTCGGGTTTGATGGTTCCGGGATAGATTGTTGTGTGTAAATGGATTGTGGTGTGTGCGGGCTAGAATGTTGGGTTTCCGGAACAATGTCGTCGTCGAGATTGATTGCGGGTGAAGGAAGATTGTAGTTGGCCGGAGTAAAACCTTGTTCAACCAAACCGGGACGTGTAAATTGGTAAGGAATATGTTGCGGAAATTGTTGGTGAAATTGTTGGGGAAATTGTTGCGAAAATTGTGGTGGAAATTGTTGCGAAAATTGTGGCGGAAATTGTTGCGAAAATTGCGGATGATAACCTTGTTGTGTAAACGCTTGGAAACCAAGCTCTGTATTAGCTTCAATCTTCCTAATCATAGAAGTATTTAGAAGTAGTGAAAAATAGGCTAAGTGAAGAAAGCCTCTTACAGAGGCTCTGCCGGACTTACCGAGGGCTCAAGATCAAGAATCTACAGAAGCTAAAGAGGCGCGCTACAGAAGCTCTGTCATACGCGCGAAGAAGACCAATATCTCAGAATATAGGAAAGACTTCTCCACAGAGGACCAGACCGCAGAACCTCTGTAACTCATTACAGAGCCTCTGTGGTCCTCACTAAAAGACTTGAAGATATTTATAATATCTTGCTACTGTTACAGGACCCGTTCATCAACTTGCATGGTAGCATGCCTTGTCCAACGTCGACGTGTCAAACTCTGATTGGACTCAATAGGGCTTAGTACATAATAGACGTCTGCTGCATTAAATGCAATACAACACGTCTTACTGTTCATGTCGTTCTTGCAACTGTTCACGACATCCGTTCAACTATTCATCAGTACCGTCTGAATAGTAGCATATGCTTTATGGTCCCCTTTAGAGTAGTATATAAGGAAGACTCATGTTGAGTTCTTCCTTATCAATCACATATAAATCGACCATCATAAGAACACAAAAAGCTTATTCACCTTAAGAGTCATATCTATTTTGAAGCTTTTCTTACTCATTGTTCTTAAATCTGTTTTTAATATATATTCAGTAAACTTTGAAATATTATTTCCTGTTCATTGTTTATTTATATTTTGGTCTAAATCTATCAAACTTATCTGTTAGTTCTTCAAATACGCTTCCGCATCAAACATTAACTTGAACTAATAGATCTGATAATCTTGTTTAAAGCAAAACGGGAACCAACAATCTGGGTCTTTTTGCGGTTGCGGTGTATCCGGTCGGTTACGACGGGATGTAGGTGTTTTGTTTGGATTCATAATGAAATTTTAGAGAGTTTGAGAGAATTTGAGAGAGTTTGAGAGAACCTAAAGTGATCCTCGTTTTACCACTTTTATTTGATAGATTACTTTCTTTCTCTTCATCACCATATTTCTGGATATTAGGTGTACCCAGAAAACCTTCCAGATCTTCATACTCATAAATCCTCCATCAGATTATCCTTTCCTCAAAATGACAAATACAAATAACTTTTTCACTGCTGGCTCATTAACCAAACCTCCTACTCTTCTTAGAGATGAGTATCCTAAATGGAAAATAAGAATGGTTCATTTTTTTGAGGGTACTGAAAAAACTCTCAAACAATATCTATACAATCTTCCTCCGGTTCCTATGATAACTATGCCACGTGTACCAGCTACTGCTGAATCTCCTGAAATCCCTGAACATCAAAAAAATAAGCCAAAAGAAGAATGGTCAAATGAAGATAAGGCAGAAGATGAAGTTGCACAGAAAACAAAAAGAATACTGATCATGTCTATCCCCAACGAAATTTTTCAATCCTTAGATGCATACGAAACAGCGCACGATCTCTGGAAAGAATTAGAAAGACAGTTGGAAGGGGGTGCTAAAACACAGAAGAACCGAAGGGCACAATACATAAACGAGTATCATGCCTTCAGAGCCTCTGCAACAGAATCTCTGCAAACAACATATGATCGGTTCAACTCTCTCATAAACAAATGCAGAAAGTCTGGTATTCACAGAACCACAGAAGAAAATAACGTCATGTTACTAAAGAGCATGAACGATGAGTGGCTTCAGCTGTCTATGTCTTTTACAAACAAATCAAGATCTAGACTACTGGACACTCTCTGATCTCTATGGAACACTAGCCGCACAAGAGCCTCAAATAGCTCAAGCTAAAACACTAACCATTGTACCATACGCATTGGTTAGTAAATCTACAGAGGCTACGAACAGACCAAGAAATGAGAGATCTACAGAAGAGAAAAAGAAGGAGAAAAAAAAGATAGTAATGGTTGATAGCGAAGAAGACGAGCTAATAGAGGAAGAAATAACTCTTGCGTCATTAGCTAAATCAATGGCTCTATTGACAAGAGAGTTTTGAAATACCAAAGGAATTCTGGTAGAAGAGATGATGGAAGAAGAGAAGAATCAAGTGACCGACAGAGGTCAGACTACAGAAATGATGACCAACAGAGGTCGAGCGACAGAAGCTACAAAGGAAATGACCGACAGAGATCAAATGACAAGGTAGGCCACACACAAGAATGCTACAAATGTGGTAAGCCTGGTCATTACGCAAACGAATGCCTAACAGAGAAAGGTGGAGACCAACAGAAGTCCGAAGATCGAACTGGAAACACCTCCCAAGGTTGTTTCAACTGCGGCAAGCCAGGTCATTTCGCACAAGAATGCAGAAGTAGACAAAATCGCCCACAGAAGGACTCAGCTTTTTACAAAAAGAAGGCTGAGTATTATGCGCAAAAATCCCTAATGACGAACAAAGGGAATTCTGAGGCAAACAAGGAAGACTTCGACTCAGATTCTACCTCTGACGATGAATTCCCCACCAATGCCCTGTTCTGTGGCATGGCAGAAGTTGACTCCGGCACTGACAATGAGGTATCCATTTCAAACTCTACCTCAAGTACTAATTCTGTAGATGATGATTTATTTAAACTTAACATTGAACTGAAAGAAATAAATGAAAGCATTCAGAAAAAGCTGACCTTTAATGAGAGAGAAGTAAGGCTTCTCACTCAAGAAAAAGCCAAAATCTTTGAAGAAAAAGAAAAAGTCGAAAAATATTGGAGCAAAAATATAGATCCTTTAAAAAGGCAAATTTCTGATTTAACCTATGCTTTAAAAATCAAAACAAAAGAACTTTCAGTTTCAAGAAGTGAAACTACAGACATAAGAGCTCTAAAAGAATACTTTCAAAAAGAAAGAGAGGTACTTTGGCAAGATCTTTTAAGAAGAGAAGTTTTACTTAAAAACTATAAAGATGCACAGAAGGTATATGAAAAGGTAAACTCTCAAATAGCAAGACGAGGTATAGGGTACAATGATATTACCTTAGGAGTTGAAAATAAACGACTAAAACCTCTGTCTTCTCTATTTGTTTTGGGAAAAACTAACAAACCAAACTTTCCAAACTTACTCTCTGTAAGTAAAAGGGTTAAACTCTCTGCAGAACCTCACTTAAGGAAACATACAAAGATGATCAATGTGTGGTTTGAAAACACAGATTCATCATCTTCAACCTTTGTCAATAGAGGAATCAAACCAAAGAAATATCTGAAAACACAAGATCAGATTGGTATCTTTAAGTTTGGTAAACCAGAAACTCAAACACAGGTCGCTTTTGTCTGTATGATAAATGACGAAAAGAAATTATCTGCAAAAGCTCCTGAGTTTAAACCCATCTTTTCAGAAGAAACACTTCAAAGATCAATTGAAAAGGAAATTTTGAAAGTTTTGAAATCAAATAATTTAGAAAATTTCTATACATCTTCTATAGATCAAAAACTCGCTGAAGAGATCTCATCAGAAACCTCTGCCATTTATGAAAGTTTCTCTACAGATGAAGAAAGCTCGTACGATACATGCTCAGAAAATCCAGCCTTTGTCGAAAGAAATGACTCAAACTCTGTATATGAGGACGATTCAGCCTCTGACGACCCAGAGACTGATTTTAAATCAGGGATAATTCACTGTGACACAGAGGATGTTAAATTCTCCTCTGAAGTTCTTAACAGAACAATTTCTCCAAAAGAGAAAATCACAGAGATACCTATCTGTCCAGATTTTCTCAAAATGTGTATACAAGTCAAAACCTCTACAGAGCTTGAAAATCTGAAAAAGGCCTCTGAAAATCCTAAAATCTTCAAATTTTCAAAACCTTTAAGGAAAATTAAAGAGAATCCCACTTGGCAACAAAAGGGAAAATGGCCTAAAGCTAACAAATCTTTTTCCTCTGTGACAGTGAAGAAAGATGTTCACCACAGAAGAAAGTCACAAAAGGCAGGAACTAGACAATACTTTTGCAAACAACATTCTAGTATTCATAGATCTTCTTGTAATAGGAAATCTAATGTTAAGAAAGAATGTAATGCCTCTGTGGCTCAGTTTAATGAATTCAATGAAAAGTTCAAACAAATCACATCTCATATTCAATATTGTCATTGTTTTGATCTTATGTTTAAATTGAATAAACACTTCTCAAGTCCAGATTGCTTTCTCACCACTGAAATTCCAAAGTCAGAACCTAGAAAGAAACAATCTGATTTTCCTACAAAAGATAAAATGTATTTCAAGAATGCTAAGGCAAACTTGAAAATTCTAACAATATTGGACCCATGTGGATATGGGTACCTAAGTCTCTGTGATTGTCTTACAGAAGCGACATGTGCCAATTTGGTATCTTGACTCCGGATGCTCAAGGCACATGACTGGCGACAGAAGATTACTATCCACATACAAAGAAACACACGATGGTGGATCTGTAACTTTTGGAGACAACATGAAGGGACACATCAAAGGCTATGGAGTCATACAGAAAGAAAATGTCTCTGTATACAAAGTTGCATATGTGAATGGCCTCAAACACAACCTACTAAGTGTAAGTCAACTCTGTGATACAGGATTCGATGTGTTATTCAAAAGAACTTTCTGCTCTCTACAAAGTGAAAACACAGGAATGGAACTTCTGCGAGCTGAAAGAAGAGGTGATCTATACCTAATGAATTTTACTTCAAAATCCAAGGACAAAGTTTGCCTAGTAGCCTGCAAAAGTGAAGAAGCTTGGTTATGGCACAACAGGTTCTGTCACTTAAACTTTCACACCTTGGATAAACTAGTAAAACTCAATCTAGTTAAAGGTTTGCCAAATGTTAAATTCAATAAGGATCACTTGTGTTCGGCCTGTGAAATGGGAAAACACAGAAGGACTTCCCACAAAGGCAAAACAGACGTGTCTTGCACTAGGCCTCTGTACATGCTACATGTCGACCTCTGCGGTCCCATTGCTATACAGAGCCTAGGTGGCAAGAAACACATACTTGTCCTAATTGATGAGTATTCACGTTTCACATGGGTTGAATTTATTAGAAAGAAATCAGATGTTCCATTTATATTGATAAATCTAATGAAAAGAATCCAAGTTCTTTATGACTGCAGAATACAGAAGTTAAGAAGTGACAATGGCACAGAGTTTAAAAATTGTGTCATTGAAGCCTATCTTTCTAAAGAAGGAATATCACAGAACTTCTCTGCCGCTCGCACTCCACAACAGAACGGTGTAGTCGAGAGAAAGAATCGAACACTTGTGGAGGCCGCAAGAACTATGCTATCAGCATGCGGATTATCAATGAACTTTTGGGCAGAAGCAATTTCTACTGCATGTTATACACAGAATCGTTCAACCATTGTGAAAAGACATCTCAAGACGCCTTACGAATTGCTTCACAAAAGGCGGCCAAACATCAAGTTTTTCCATGTATTCGGATGCAAATGCTTTGTTTTAAACGACAGAGATTCAAGAGGAAAGTTTGAAGTAAAAGCTGATGAAGGCAAATTCATTGGATACTCTGCCACTTCCAAAGCCTACAGAACATTCCTTACAAAGTCTCGCAAGATTGTAGAAAGCATCAATGTTTCTTTTGATGATTCTTTCCAAATGACTTCTGAGCAAATCAGTTCAGAACTCGGAATTAAAGGGAAATCCTCTGACACCTCAAGAACAAAAGAAGATTTGGATCTTCTATTTTTGAGATGTTCAACAATGACATTGATCCTTCTGTTGGAACCATCAGAGTTTCTGAAGAACCATCCTCTGTCGGGCAAAATCCTACAGGTATGACTCTAACAGGTCCAAATAATGCTTCATCTTCTTCTATAAATACTACAGATGCAATTGCCGAAGAAGACAATGCAGAAGATGAAACATCAAGAAAAACGACCACAGAAACTGCTGAAAAACAAACTCCACAATCCACAGAAGAACCAATTACAGAGGAAATCGAGGACCAAGACTATACGTCATCAGAGGAACAAACTCCACCGCCACTCGGTGGACAAAAAGGCACGAAGAACGACAGAGGCTACACAAGAAGAAACACAAAAAGCCGCTGACGAAAGGTTCGATGACATTGATGATCATCTTCCACGCACAACTCAGTGGACAAAAAGTCATCCTCCAAGCCAAATAATTGGAGAACCTTCTGACCCAATAAAAACAAGATCTGCCACTGCTAATTTTTGTTTCTTTACAAATTTTATTAGTGTGATAGAACCAAAGAAGATTTCTGAAGCTCTAGATGACCCAAACTAGATAGACGCCATGCAAGACGAACTTCTGCAGTTTGAGCGTAACCGAGTATGGACTTTAGTACCTCTGCCACGAGGGAAACATGCCATTGGGACTAAATGGGTCTACAGAAACAAGAAGGATGAAGATGGAGTGGTCATCAGAAACAAAGCAAGATTAGTAGCAAAGGGATATAGACAAGAAGAAGGCATAGACTACGATGAGACTTTTTCCCCTGTCGCACGACTCGAAGCAATAAGAATATTCTTAGCCTTCGCAGCCCACAGAGGTTTTAAAGTCTATCAGATGGACGTAAAATCAGCTTTTCTAAACGGTGAAATCCAAGAAGAGGTTTACGTAAATCAGCCACCAGGGTTTGAAAGCTCAATGTTTCCAAGGCATGTATACTACCTTGAAAAGGCTCTATACGGACTGAAACAGGCTCCAAGAGCATGGTACGAACGACTTTCTACCTTCCTTCTAGTCAATGGCTACAACAGAGGTACAACAGATACTACCTTATTCTATAAACATAAAAAGGGTGAGATAATGCTTGTACAAATCTATGTGGATGACATAATTTTTGGGTCTACTAATTCAGAAGAATGTAAAAGTTTTGAAAAACTCATGCAGAGTGAGTTTGAAATGAGTATGATGGGAGAATTAACATTCTTCCTCGGACTTCAAGTCAAACAAACTTCAGAGGGAATTTTTATAAATCAAACCAAATATGTCTCTGACATTCTTTTAAAATATAACCTCTATGATACCTCTGCAATGAAAACTCCAATGGCCACTGGAAATAAGTTATTCTTAGATCCAAATGGTATTTCTGTAGAATGCACTCTCTATAGAGGCATGATTGGATCTCTGTTATACTTAACAGCAAGCAGACCTGACATCATGCATGCCACATGTCTTTGTGCACGTTATCAAGCTAATCCTAAGAAATCACATTATGATGCGGTGAAGAGAATCTTTAGATACCTAAAGGGGACCAAAAATCTTGGTCTCTGGTATCCACAGAACTCTGGTTTTAGTCTTAAAGCTTATACAAATTCAGACTATGGAGGATGCATGCTTGACAGAAAGAGTACCTCTGGGAGTTGTCAATTCCTAGGTGGTAAACTAGTCAGTTAGACCTCCAAGAAGCAGAATTGTGTCTCCACATCCACTGCAGAAGCTAAATACGTTGCTGTTGCTAGCTGTTGTTCTCAGGTTCTATGGATGAAGACTCAGCTAAAAGACTACGGCCACATCTTATTCAAAATACCCATCTTCTGTGATTCCAAAAGTGCCATTGCTATCTCTGCCAATCCTGTGCAACACTCAAAAACCAAGCATATCGATATAAGGTATCATTTCTTGAAACATCATGTTGAATACGGTACAATTGAAATGCATTTCGTGCCAACAGAATATCAACTCGCTGACTTATTCACCAAAGCACTAGACGAGAAAAGATTCAATTTCTTGGTGGGTAAGTTAGGAATGATAAACATGGTGTGACAATCCTCTGTAAGTATAGCTTTATCTTCTGTAAATAAATAAATGTCTAGTATTACTTAAGTTATTGCTTTGATTGATTTATTTCTGTATGTAAATAATTCATGAGAACTCAGAGCTTCTGTGGGTCAATTCAGAACTTCTGATGACCCTTACAGAACCTCTAGTAAACATGACCTATGCTCAAAACAAATCTTATCATTCTTTGATCCAAGATTAGATCAAGGGGGAACAAAAGGAAAACACTTGATCTAAAGAGGTGATTAGATCAAGGGGGAGCAAAAGGAAATCACTTGATCTAAAGAGGTGATTAGATCAAGGGGGAGAAAAAGGGACCCTGAAATGATCTACAGAGGTAAATCTTTCAAAGGGAAGCCAAAGAAGAATGTCGATAATTCTCCATCGACAGAAGTCAGACAAACTGCCGAGAACAGAAGAACCAAAAGGTATGTCTCTCGCACAACAGGTTTTTGGAAAACAGTTTTCTAGGACAAGAATTGTCAAATATGTCCTAAATATACTGTGAATAACATTTCAAAAATCAAAAGCTCAAAAAGTTTCACAAAATTCGAATTAGGAGAAATTTAAGGTCATAGAGCTTCTGCTAAGCTCAACAGAGGTTCTGTAAGAAATATGCTCTGTGATCGCAAATTAACCCTCTATCGATCTTTTGGAATGTTATCTCGGAAACCGAAAACACACACCATGACCTTCTTGAACAAACTGTTTTTCATAACAGTTTTCTCGGACACAAACTTTCAAATATGTCCGAAAAACATCTCTTAAACCAGATCAAAAATTGGATGATCAGAAAACTTAATAGAATTTTAGTCATGAGATTTTTTCCCTCATAGAGCTTCTGCTGGCCCTCACAGAGCTTCTGCAAGTTCCAACAGAGCCATAAAACCTCTGCGAGCAAATTTCTTGACTAAAAATCCTATTTGATCCTCTCCAATATCTTTACAAACATTTTGGTTAAAAGAAGAGCCCACAGAAGTCATGATAACAATGAGTTATATGAGAGAGAAACATCAAGCTTTTCAAGATCACAGAACTTCTGTAAACCACAGAAGTTCTGTCAATCTGTTACTTGGGCATTTCTGTAGTAATAACGGTTACTTTTAACTGAGAGTGAAACTCATGTGGCTAAGAACAACCCCACGCGCCTAGCATTAATGGGCCGCGCACGATGTCTTGTCATCCTCTGACAAGGCCTACGTGTCCCATTTTCATTGGGTGTATATGGAACGTTTTCTGTGGAAAGTTGAACCCGCCGTTCTAACTTGAGTACGGATTCCAAATTTTAATCCAATGCCATATATTTCACTCTTTCGAATTCTACTGTTTTACCCTCCTATAAAAACCAAGCTTACTCTCTCATAAACCTTTTTACAAACTCTATCTTCTTCTCCGGCGAAACCCTGCAAAAGCTTGCATAAATCCTATTCTTCAAATCAAATGGCTTCATCTTCTCGAGCTATATCCTCAGAACAGTCTCCGGCGAACTCACCAGAACATTCACCTGCTCATTCTGAACATTCAGAAAACCCCAACCCTGCCCAGAACATTGAACTAGAAGATTCCGGCGACTCAGCAGACTTTGCTCCGACAACACATCTGCAAAACTTCATAGCTAAGGATCACTTCGAAAAGGTACTACCAATCAAATCCAACAACTGCTATTTGGTCCCCTCACCCACTGCTTTCGGCGAAGCCCACGCCATTCTTCTGAACATAATGGAAAATCACATCCTCTTCCCTCTACTCTCAAGAACCCCAAAGAAAATACCAGTCAGATATCTGAACCAGTTTTGGCAGAGCTGCCGATTTGATAAAGACGACTCTATTATCAAAGGGTACATTTCAAGACCTGACAAATCTGAACATCTTGAAATCAAGTTCAACAGAACAATGTTCTCACTTGGGTTCAACCTACCTACGAGGGGTCTTCTTGGTTTGAAGAAATATGCAGAGCAACCAACAGACGACGAGCTCTGTCGCTTCGTAGAAATGCTTGGGTACAACACACAACTACGGAAGAGAAATGACTTCCGCAGAGGCAGATTACCACCTCTGTGGAACACCTTGTTCTCTATTCTTAACAGATGCCTGACAGGGAAGATAGGCAGCATTGACCAGACCTCGCATCAGATCTTAACCATCATGTATGGGGTGTACTATGATCTTCCACTCGATTACGCGACGATAATGATGCAAGAGATCATCAACACCATCGACAGAAAGAACAACACCAAACGGGTCAAAGAGAACGATCCCAACTTTCTACCACCTCTGCAATTCCAAAGAATATTGGGAGTATTGTTCGAACCTCTGTTGCTGATACAGAAATGGCCAATGGAAGGGCCAATTCCCAAACAGTTCCCAATGAGCAAAAATGTCCCCACTGATCATATAGATGGTTACTCACACTGCAGACCTCTGTCAAAGAAGCTTCTGAAGTATGCCTCGAATAAAACCCTTAAGAAAGAGTATATACGCGATCATAGAACTCCTAAACCGAGTTCTAAGACACCCCCGCGTTTAGGTGTCCCCCTAGGAACAATAGTTGCAGAACCTCTTTCCACTCAAGAAGAAAAGGATCACAAATTAGCAAAACACATGGCTATTCAACTTAGCTTCATAGCCAAACGTGCAGAACTTCTGGGAAAGAAGTCCTCTTCAAAAACCTCTGCATCTACTCCAAAAGCAAAGAAGAGAAAAACTGCAGAAAGAACCTCCACAAGCTCTGCAGAAGATCAACCCTCACCTCCAAAACAGAAGAAGAAAAGAAAATCGAAAACCACAGAGGAAGGGGCACCAAAACCCAAGAGGAGGAAAACCAAAAAGAAGCATGGTAAATCACTTGATAAATTGGTTACCATTGCAGAAGAGGAACCCGCAGTAGAAGAAACCGCAGAAGAAAGAACTGCAGAAGAAGATGCAGAAGAAGGAATGGCAACAGAGGAATATTAATCACCCTATCAATCTCCAGATAGATTTGCTCACCAAGGAGATCTGAACGACTTCCTACAGAACCCTGACATTGCCAACACCCTAAATACAGCAGGGTGGACGGCACAACCTCTCGACCACCACTCCCCAGAAGAACAATATTTCTCCATCTCTGGCATTGACACACATCTGCAAGAAGATGACACAACACCCAAAGATCAACCAGCTAACACACCTGTTATTCTACAGAACCCTTTCATTCAGGGATTGGACGTCCACAGAAGAAGTCCAAACCCAGCTTCAGAAGAAAAAGAACTAACATAAACTGAGTGGAATAGAGGTGAAGTAACAGAGGCTTCTGAGACAAGGATAGAGGTCTCAGAGGTAGATTCAGATGAAGAAGAAGTTGTCTGGATACGAAAAGGTCTCTATCATCCACATGTCATGAGATTATACGGCTCTCATCAATTGTACGACTTCTTACGCACAGAGCAAGGAACTTCAACAGAAGCAAGGGAAGAAGCACCAAGCCGTAGGATAGCTACAGAGGCTGAAATAATAGACAGTGATGTAGTGCTTGGGTGCTTAACAGAGGAAGAAACAAGAAAAGATGCCTGGATTAATAGAGGCACACAACCACAACCAACTCCCAGTGCAACCCACATATCTAACTCCGCAGGTCTAGCTGCAGAAGGAGTTATTGAAAAAGAGCAGCACAGCTCGATCCAAACCCAACCCATCCAGCCAGAAGTCACTCTTTCGACTTCTGCGCCCACAAAAACCGGGGAATCCATTCCAAGGGAGTCTCCTCAAAGAGACTCACCTATTGTTCGTGATCAATCACCCCAGATCACACTAGAACACCCTACAGAGGAATTCGTTTCCTCTGCCACGCACACATTAGGGCCAAATCTTCTTTCAGAGAGAAATAGTGAGCACAGAGACGAAGAGACTCTAGACAAGTCTCCTAGTCAACAGAAGGACATTCCAATACCCACCTCTGGAGTGGATTTGGACACTGTTCTTCACAGAACTTCTGTAGAGATCGAAACTCAGGTTTCTTCTCAAGGATCAGAAGGAAATCCTTCCACCCCCATCGTACAAACAAGGGTGAACGAAGGTGTCCCAGGAACAGGGACTCACTCTGGAGACGAATGTGTTCCTCCAGAGGTTACACAAGGAACACAAGTATCAAGGGATGAGTTCCAAACCCTTGTCACCTCTGTGAACCAAACAATGAAAGAGTTGCAAAGCTCTTTCAAATCTTTTGCAGAGACAACATCGACGGCTGTTAGGTCTAGAGTTTTGTCAAAAACACAAGTGTTGAGTTCTGAGTAAGAAGACTAAAGAAGACTCAGAAGACTCAGAAGTTCTGAGTAGAAGACTCAGAAGTTCTGAGTGAGAAATCTCAAAAAGATTCTAAGTGTTGGATTCTGACTAGAAGGTTCAGAGTTCTGAGTAGGAGACTCAGAACTTCTGACTATGAAGACAAATGTTCTGAAGCGCTTATTCAGAAGTATGTTCAGAATTCATATCTTGGGATATTATCTGTTATATTCAGTTACTAATTAGGACACGTGTAATTGTTCTATTAGTCTGTTTCTTATATGTACTGTAGCTTTAGCTATTCTCTACAGTATATATAGAAGTTAGCAACTGTAGCTAATAGAATCTTTTTTGGAGAATCTTTGATAAAATCTTTGGCTAACCTTTTGGATAACTCTTTACGCATAAATTGTTAGATCTATTGAGAGAGAAATTCATTGTAATATCTTTAATAGATCATATGACCAGTTGCTATTAATACGATCTTAATTGTTCATATTTGATTGTAAGAGTGTAACCTGGACTTTCAATTGGTATCAGAGCCAATCAACAAACAAATTCGACCAAGAGTGTGTTTGATCGCGTTCTTGAAGTTTCTTGATCAATTCGACAATTGATTCCGCTGCTGCTAACAATTCTTGAATTCCTAACAATTCTTGAATTCGTTTCTATCATTGATTCAAGAAATTTGAATTTGTCTTTCTGTTGAATCGATATCTTACAATCAAGTCATCCAAAGATTTTCTCTCTATGCTGATTAATTCTCAAAATTAAACAGAGATCACAGGTATGTTTTCGAAATTCTTGATTGGTTTCTTGATCAAGGTGATTATATCTGTTGCATGTTGATTAGTATTCAAATTTTTTGTTGAAAAGAAGATTTCATTAATTCATGTACTCTAACTGTTTGATGAAATGCATGTGACAGATTTGATTAATTCTTGCATGTTCTAGATTTGTGTTGATTCTCATTTTTTATCATAATTCATAGTTGATATTCGAATTTGTCATTTCATCATGCCTGAGATTATTGAAGTTTTTGTGAGACCTGCAATTTCTATAACCAGTTCAGACAATTTACAAAAATTAAGTCCTGTAAAAGCAAAAGAAACAATTTCTGAACCAAAAACTGAGATTGTTCATTTTGAAAGCAAGATTGCTAATCTTCAAGCAAAACAAGACGAATATGCAAAAGTTATAAAGATTTTGCAAAAAGAGAAATCTGATTTTCTAAAGGATTTTGAAAAGGTTCAAGAAAACATAAAGTTGTTAGAAAAAGAGAATGTTGATTTGAAAGAGAAAGGCAATTTTAGAAGAAAGATGTTGACAGAGTCTGAAAATAGAATCAAATCATGTGAAATGAAAAATTGTCAACTCTTGAAACAGATCTATGATTTTGAACAAGTTCTTATACTTGAAAGAGTGAAATTTGAGAAAGAGAGAAGAGACTTTCAAACTGAGAGGAAAGGTTTTGAAACAAAGTCTGTTGAATTATCTTTGAAAATTTCTGATTTGGAGAAAATTCTTGCAAAAGAAAGAAAAGAGTTTGAATGCAAGAAAAATGTTTTTCAAAAAGAAAAGAATGGTTTTGAGAAAAAGAAAACAGGAATGTTAAATGAGTTTTCTGTAAAAATAAATGAGTTGGAGAAAGAGTTAGAAGATGGAAGGAAAGAGACTGAAAAGAAGAAGGTAAATGGATTTAAAGAAAAATGCTTAAAAGATGAGTTTGAGAAGGAAAAGAAAGTTTTTCATTTGGAGATAAGGAGGCTTATTAAGAAATTATCTGATTTATCAACTAAAATCATGATAGAGAGGAAGTCCAAATCTGATTTGCAGTCAAGGTTTGATATGTATGTTAAAAAGTTTAAAGAATTTGAAACAAAAGTTGTTAACAAATCAAATCATAGTTCAAAAGATCAGATTCGTTCTTCTAATCTGTTTTATGATTCTTCTATTGATAAATCTTATAATTGTTCTTTTAAAAAGATAAAAATGGAATGGAGAGTTAAAGGAACTACTTCCAAGAAAGAAGTGCCAAAATCAAAGGTTCCTAATTCAAATGTCAAGAAGAACAATACATTTCAAAGAAAATCTTTTGTTAAACATGATGTGATTTATTCTGTAAATCAATTAGTCAGAATTGCACAAAAGAAACTTTGTTGTTCATATTGTGGGACTGATGATTTTGTGAACAAGAATTTTATTCAGCACTGGTATGGTTCTTATAGAATATCTGCATATACCACTGCACCTAACAAACCTGGACCCAAGTTCATATGGGTACCAAAGTCAACTTAATCTGTTTTGCAGGTTATTCATGTGTAGAGCTGAATGATAATACTGACACATGACTTAAAACCGATGCTGTGCTTAAATTGAGAATTTTGACTTTTGGATAATTCAGTCCAAAACTCGGTCTGAATGTGATTATGGACTTACAATTGGTCTCATCTTGATTATGGATTTCTGATTCATACAGATCAATTTGTTGATTTTTGAAGATTTTTTTAAAAGTTCTGTTTACTATGGGGTTATCAAACTCATAGTTGTGGGTGTTTTTAGTAGAAAACATTTCCAGAGAATGTGTTCAGAATCACATTTTGAGCAACCCTGCAAATTTTGGTTGAAAAATTCTGATTTTTGAGCAAGTTATGGTGATTTGAAGTTCAGAATGTTCAAAAATCACAAAATCCAAACATTTTTCTAAGGCATTTTCTCTGGATAGTTTTATCAGAATTCTGACTCTGTTACTCAGAAGTTCTGACTCTACTACTCAGAAGTTCTGACTCTACTACTCAGAATTCTGACTCAACTAATCAGAATTCTGACTCTGATACTTAGAATTTTGAACAAGTTACTCAGACTTCTGACTATACTACTCAGAATTCTGACTCAACTAATCAGAATTCTGACTCTGATACTTAGAATTTTGAACAAGTTACTCAGAATTCTGACTTTTCTACTCAGAATTCTGACTCAACTACTCAGAATTTGGATTTTTGATATCTAATGAGGAATCATCGAAGATGATTACCAAAATCTCTTGATTTTGCAGGATTATCTTGATTTGAGAGGGAATATTGTCTCAAAATTTGATCTGATTGTTTCAAGATGAAGTTCAAAACCCGTGCTTCAACGTTTTAGGCTTTTGAACATATCAGTTCAAAACCCGTACTTAAAATGACAATGGCTTCTGAATAATTCAGTTCAGGACCCGTACTTCAGAGACTAAGACTTCTAAACAAATCAGTTTAGAACTCATACTTCTCAGGTGATATCATTAACTGTCATATTTTTCTGTTTCAAGGAACAAGTGGTGAAAGGTAACATTGTATTATGTTTTATTTCTATTGCTTTGAATGTTTGAATCTTAACAATTTAATTCAATGATATGATTTTTTTAATTTTCATTCAATGAATAAATGTGTGTCAAAAAGTGATTTTACAAGTATTTTGTATTATCTGAGCTATATTTGTTTCAACTTTCACTTCTGAATTAAATCGAAAGGTAAGCAAAACATGAATGAAATTATGCCGAATGCTCAATGTTATGAAATCTATACTTATATAGAATATAATGTTCAAAAAGCCTAAATGTCAGAATGTTGGATGGAAACAAAAATATGGGGGAAGTACTACGTTTTAGTACCAAGTGATTGAGATGAAATATAAATATATATAAAATCATTTAGTTTGAAAGTTTGTACCTGTGGCCTTTCTGGTTTGGGAGAGTAAGTCCTAAGGGGTGCTTGTCATCTAGTCCCTAAGATCAACTGGTCTGGGATCGGCTGACCCAAATCCTGCAATAGAACCAGATAGAAAGCCATGTTCTACTGGTACAAATGGGTTTAAGATATATCGATGTGGCCTTTCTGGTTTGGGAAATTAAGTTCCAAGGGGTGCTTGTCACCTAGCACCTAAGACTAACTGGTCTGGGATATGCTGACCCAAATCCTGCTATAGAACCAGATAGAAAGTCATGTTTAACGATGTATCTTATTCTTACTAAACTTTTTGATTAAAAGATGCCAATGTGCACAAAATTAAAAGATGCCAATGTGCACAAAATTAAAAGATGCCAATGTGCACAAAATTAAAAGATGCCAATGAGCACATATCTCTTGAAACTTTGGGAAAATTCAAAGTCGCAATAAACCTGTAAATTTGTGAAAATCCTGATTTTGGACAAATAGTGTGAGTAGAGCAAAGTACTCTTATATGTTTTAGAATTGCATATGCTTGAAGCTAATCATATTTCGCATGCTAAGCACACCAAATAGATTTAATAAAGGGATTGAAACTGAACATCTTTAACTTGATATGCAATGATGACTTGTATTTGAATCCAAACACATGCATTTGATTTTATTTGATTGAAAAATCTGATAAAATTCATTAAGTTGGATTTCTTTTGTAAAATTTTCAAATGATCAAATGTTAGTAGTTATCAAGTGTAATTCAGTGAATCTTATTTTCCTTGTATAAATATATTTGAAATGAATAATTTTAATGAAATATATGCATATTTTCAGGGGGAGAAAACAAATTGCTCCATAATTCTTATTTTGAGGGGGAGCAAGGTTATGCATTAAGGAGGAGAAAAAGCATAGACTTCATTCGAAGAAAAAGCATCGCTAAAGTTTTGAAAAACAAGGGGGAGAAAAGCTAAAGATTTTTTTTTGAAGATGATTTTGCTTTCCAAAACTTTAGGGGGGGAAAAGCTAAAGATAAGATTTGTCATTTCAAGGGGGAGCAAAGAAAAAGCAAATATGTAACAGAAATCATTTTGGAAATCATTGCTGCTGCTGATTAAAGACTGACCAGAAGTTATTAACTCAGATTATTCAGAATTCTGAGCAAAAGTTGTCAAAGCATTCAGAAGAGCTCCTTCTGAAGATTGTTCCTGCTCTAAGAATTTGATGATGAAAAGTACAAGTGTGTTTGACAAAAAGGGGGAGATTGTTAGGTCTAGAGTTTTGTCAAAAACACAAGTGTTGAGTTCTGAGTAAGAAGACTAAAGAAGACTCAGAAGACTCAGAAGTTCTGAGTAGAAGACTCAGAAGTTCTGAGTGAGAAATCTCAAAAAGATTCTAAGTGTTGGATTCTGACTAGAAGGTTCAGAGTTCTGAGTAGGAGACTCAGAACTTCTGACTATGAAGACAAATGTTCTGAAGCGCTTATTCAGAAGTATGTTCAGAATTCATATCTTGGGATATTATCTGTTATATTCAGTTACTAATTAGGACACGTGTAATTGTTCTATTAGTCTGTTTCTTATATGTACTGTAGCTTTAGCTATTCTCTACAGTATATATAGAAGTTAGCAACTGTAGCTAATAGAATCTTTTTTGGAGAATCTTTGATAAAATCTTTGGCTAACCTTTTGGATAACTCTTTACGCATAAATTGTTAGATCTATTGAGAGAGAAATTCATTGTAATATCTTTAATAGATCATATGACCAGTTGCTATTAATACGATCTTAATTGTTCATATTTGATTGTAAGAGTGTAACCTGGACTTTCAACGGCTATCTTGAAACTAAACACCAAAATGGACAATCTGTCCACAGAGGTAAAATCTGCCATCGCAGCGATGAAGTCTTCTGCCGAAACTACTGCCAAAGCTACAGCCACCTCTGCCGCTCAAGAAATCGGAACAAATGCAACTTCTGCGTTCAAAGACTCTGTCAAAAACTTCCTTGAACAAATGAATACACAATCCCACAGAGCAGAGGGCATTACTCCTGCAGATCTACAGAATGCCCTAACACAAGTACAAGCAGAGGCAATACGCAACACGACAATGATGCAGCCAAAAGACTACATGACCAGAGCACAGCTAATAGAGCTAGGACAAAATGTCATAAACCAGGTCACAGAGGTCATTGTCTCCTTCACAACAGCAAATGCCAACTTTGTCAAGGATTTCAGAAGCAGTGTTGGCAGAATGCGTTTTAAAACAGAGGCGGAGCTTGCGACTCTACTTGGCCTCTGTGATGACGTTTGTGCAAGGTTGATAGCAGCAGGAGCAGAATTACCGAAGAAAACCAAAGCTTCTTGCAGAGCAGAGGGTAGTTCTGATAAGAGTCAGGATGATTCTGATGATGACCATCCTGGTCCATCAGATAATCCTGAGGGGGAGAATACAAGGGAGAAAGCTACGAGCAGAGGAATACAAACTCCACCAATCGCAGCAGAACCAATCAGTCAAGCCCCTCCAGAACAAACCCAAGATCAACAACAAAATCAATAGACCACAGAGACAACACCCATCTCTGTGGAATCAACTCCTGAAGAAACAAATGTTCCAAAAGCCGATCAGAAAACCAAAGAGGGAACAACAACCCCAGAGGTAATCAATTTGGAAGAAACAGAAGATCCTTACTCCCCAACCCCAAAATCAACAGAAAAACCCCAAAGCATACCAAGAAGAAAGTCGATTGCCACCAAACCAAAGAGAGCAACGACCTCTGCTTCTGATGTTTTGAGAAAAATGCATGACACAATGACTGAACGAATGGCGCAGAGAGAAGAAGAAAGGCACAAGTTCATACTAGCGTTCAAAATGGCAAGAAGATTCAATGTCGAAACTTCAACAACAGAAACTGAGCTCACAGAAAAATTAATCAAAGAACCTCCAACAGAGGTTACAGAGCAACTCAAGCCAACAGAACCATCGCCACAAAAGTCCTCTAAATCACAAATGTCAAAACCTACAGAGGCAACCCCCATCAAAACAACAGAAGTCCCAACCTCCAAATCTACAGAAGCAACAGCCTCTGTCCCGCCAAAAGGAAAAGACAAGGGCAAAGGAATACAGACAGAAGAGCCTAAGAAGAAGAAATCATTACCAAAGCCTACAGAAAAACTAATGAAGAGTGCGTTTGATGCCTTTCAAACTCCAAAGCCTGAAGAAGTTGACTGGGCATATGGATTGAAGCCTCTGTCAGACATTCCTCTAACTGGTAGAGCTGCAGAAGTTGTTCAAAAGATGGAGAGTCTCAGAAGACAAGTACCACAACCTGGTCCAACACATGAAGAGATGGAAGAAGTGGTATACAAATACCTCTATAAACAATCCTTTCAGACCAATCATCCTACAGATCATGTGACAGATCCAAGGATCAGAGAAGAATTTGAGAACATCTTCACAAGGACAAAGCCAAGAACCAAAGCAGATGTCTTCTCAATCCACAAGATCAAAAAGGTAATCTTCTGCAAATTCTCCTTTACAAGAACCTATCCAAGGGTCAGGTACAATCTTTACAAAGTCAGAAGAGAAGACAATTCAGAAACCACCTTCGCTGATACTGACCTAAGAAATATCAATCCTTATGATCTACCTGATCTTCTGCAATGGACAAAGGACAACAACAACACAGAGGCAAACACCAGAGCCTATCAAGTGTTGAGAAAAGCGATGAGGGAAAAGCTTCTGCTCTACAGCATTATAGATTTCCAGCTGGGAAAGGATCTTGGTCTCAAGCATCTGGATTTACGACCACCAGAGGATCGCTGCCCACCGGACGCCGTACCTAACTCAATCATCACAGAACCACGGTTTGGGTTAGTATTTCAAAACCCACAAGGCGAAGTTAAACTGTTTGTGTGCATGGACTGTCAGAAGTACGCAACTAGTACTCTGAACAAGTTCAGAACAAGCCTTGTAAAATATAGAGGTACAGAGAAAATGGATAGAGATGCTGCAGATACTTTCATCAGAGAGATTGATGCCACAATCCGCCTAAGAGAACTATGCATCAGTTTCTACAAAGAGATTAGAAGAGTCGGAAGAGACAACAGAAGCTACAACGATTTCAAAGATGCCAAAATTTGATTCTCAGACCTTCAATCTCTGCAAACCAAATCAAAGTATTATCTTTCATTGTACTCAAATGTAAAATGCCTCTGGCATATTTTCTAAATGAAAGAACTTTCGAGGTATTGTTTAACCTCTGTCTTATCTAACTTATCCTAACTAAACTCGAAGTTAAATTTTTTTATTTTTCACTACTAAGGGGGAGATTGTTAGCTTCAATCTTCCTAATCATAGAATTATTTAGAAGTAGTGAAAAATAGGCTAAGTGAAGAAAGCCTCTTACAGAGGCTCTGCCGGACTTACCGAGGGCTCAAGATCAAGAATCTACAGAAGCTAAAGAGGCGCGCTACAGAAGCTTTGTCATACGCGCGAAGAAGACCAATATCTCAGAATATAGGAAAGACTTCTCCACAGAGGACCAGACCGCAGAACCTCTGTAACTCATTACAGAGCCTCTGTGGTCCTCACTAAAAGACTTGAAGATATTTATAATATCTTGCTACTGTTACAGGACCCGTTCATCAACTTGCATGGTAGCATGCCCTGTCCAACGTCGACGTGTCAAACTCTGATTGGACTCAATAGGGCTTAGTACATAATAGACGTCTGCTGCATTAAATGCAATACAACACGTCTTACTGTTCATGCCGTTCTTGCAACTGTTCACGACATCCGTTCAACTATTCATCAGTACCGTCTGAATAGTAGCATATGCTTTATGGTCCCCTTTAGAGTAGTATATAAGGAAGACTCATGTTGAGTTCTTCCTTATCAATCACATATAAATCGACCATCATAAGAACACAAAAAGCTTATTCACCTTAAGAGTCATATCTATTTTGAAGCTTTTCTTACTCATTGTTCTTAAATCTGTTTTTAATATATATTCAGTAAACTTTGAAATATTATTTCCTGTTCATTGTTTATTTATATTTTGGTCTAAATCTATCAAACTTATCTGTTAGTTCTTCAAATACGCTTCCGCATCAAACATTAACTTGAACTAATAGATCTGATAATCTTGTTTAAAGCAAAACGGGAACCAACACTCTGGGTCTTTTTGCGGTTGCGGTGTATCCGGTCGGTTACGACGGGATGTAGGTGTTTTGTTTGGATTCATGATGAAATTTTAGAGAGTTTGAGAGAATTTGAGAGAGTTTGAGAGAATTTGAGAGATTTTGGTGTGAAAAAATAAGAGGTTTGGATTAATATATATAGTGTGATTAAATAAAATAAAATAAAAAAATTTAAAAATAGCCGTTGCCAACGTCTTTATTTTCAAATTATTTAAATAAAATTAAAAAAAAAACAAATAAGCCTCGGGTTGAACGGGTTTTGGAACCCGCCTCCCAAGCCCCCCCCCCCCCCCCTGTAACGTCCCAAAAATTACAAGGAATTTAAAATTTTTAAATAAGCATTTCATATATAAAATCCCATTAAATAATCCCAACATATTATTTGCAAAGTCATAGATACTGTTCGTGTAACCAGAAACCAGCAGAGTAAATGTTTAACAAATAGACTATAAATAGTCAGCTCATCCCGCGCGCCAGTGTGTACCCGTCACGCCTTAGAGCCACTCGTATGCAATAAAACTACTATTACAAGGTCGGTAGTTACGCAAAAATGAACACGCTCGTCCCACATATAAAAATCATGTTGAAACTCATTTCATTGCAGCTTAGTTTACTCACAAAACGTAAAGAGAAATAAATAATTTCTTTGAAAATGAACCGTCACGGTTCTAGTATGAATTGACTCATGACATGTATTTAAAGTAACCGCTCGACCTTACATCGGGTGCGACAAAAGTGTGCACATAATTTCAAAATCAGTTCCACGACATTTGACCCCAAAATTCCTCTTTTTCCAACATAAAATGTCGTGGCACAGGGTTCACCAAGAAATCTTACGCGCGTCGGCTAGTCATACAAAACGATGAAACGGTTTATAAATATATTTTTGTTAAAACACAACTGTCTCGTGTAAGTTTCAAACTTAAAGATAGAAGCCAATCCGTTTCCATCATTTGAAAATATCGACTAAAATCTCATAAAATCACAAAAGGTGGGGTTCTTTAAATTGATTTCCAAGATTTCCCCAAATGGTCACATAACAAATAAGATATGCACCTCGTGAAATTAAACCCACACGACTCAACATGCCGTAAAACAAAACTTATTTTAACCAACTCACTCAAATAGCTTTATACAGACATCGTGGAATGTAACTTTCCGTCTCAACTCTAACATATGTGTAGGAGTTCCAATGTTAAAGTCATAAGCCGTAGTCACTTGCCCAACATTTTAAATACCACAAAACACGGATATCATCTTACCCGAAAGAACCGTTGGAAAATAACGAAATGAGACAGATTCTAACAAAGTTTGCAACTCCCGTGATAAAACGGTTTCATGCACTTTCAAAACCATAAATCGAAATCTTGTGTGTGTGCTAAACATTTCTCAAAATTCTAAAAACACAATCCTCAAAAGGATTAGAAACACAAGAATTTGTTAATGCAATCTATTTCAAAATCAAACTTTGTGCATGACTCAGTCGACATTCTACGCCTCGACTCCTACTCCTCCAAATATCTCCGATCCACTAACATCATCCGGATATTTAAACCTCTTAGGCAAGTTGGGAAATTACGTCAAATAATCCCTATGATTTTTCCTCAATCAAAGTCGGCTCTATAAGCCTATGATTCTAGCACAATCATCCATCTTGGCCCGAAACAAACATCATCCTCATCGTCACTCCAAGTGACTACTACTAGAATCGTCCTTTTATTCCAACGACTACTAATTTATAACCTTCGACACTACCCCAACGATCATCCCATCAAAGCAAAACAAGTACACACCTGTACTAGTAGGTTTACTATAGTCGTTCCTCCTTGTGATGGCTACTCTGGGTAGATATTACAACGGGTTATTAGCACATAATAATTCACACTAACAACGCTCACGCTCAACTCCTTGAATTCCTCGAGACTTTACCCGACTCGAGCATTGATCATGTGTTTCCGATAGTAGGAGCTCTACTACTACCTTCCACACCTATCATCACTCGTTCCGAGTTCCATCCGATGGGTCCAAGTAGTTTCTCGCCGATAACTACACACATATGCCCGCACCGGCATATGTACACACTCTTCCTAGCTCCCTAGGAATTCCACCCAACTCCACTACCATTGCTATAACGAAATCCCCACTAGTCATGACGAGTCGCCTCGCGAATGCACAGTCGCACACAGTGTAAAATCAGATAGACATTCGAATATAAGATTCTATCCTACAACGGTTGGACTCAAACAAGAGCTGCGCAATAGAACTAAATCCGACATTCTAAGGCTATTTGGTTCCTACCGCATACAACCTATAGTGCATTCACTTAACAACTTATCAGGGCTAGCATGAACTCCTATTAGCAAACAACAAACATGCAGTACAGGGTAATAAGCACCAAGCAATCTAGCACACATACTCCTATATTCTAGAAAGCAATCTAGCATACATACTCATATATAAACACTCTTCCCAGTTCACTAGGAATTTCATCTCATCCCACTACCCTTGGTACCACGGAATCCCTATTAGCCATAACGAGTTGCCTCGCGAATACCCAGTCGCATGCAGCGTGAATCAAATAGACATTCGAATACAAGATTCTATCCTAGAACGGTTGGACTCAAACAAGAGCTGCGCAATAGAACTAAATCAAATATTCTAAGGCTATATGATTCTTACTGCATACAACCTATAGGGCCTTCACTTAACAACCTACTATAACTAGCATTGATTCCTACTAGCAAGCAGTCAGCATACAACATAGTGTCAACAACAGGCAATCTAGCATGCATACCCTATGATCTAGAAAGCAATACAACACTAAGAAATGTACCTTCCCCCTTTGGCTCCGGCTGACTGTACACACTGCGCCCTCGATCACCGTTCCTCGAACGGATTTTTCCTTCTTTTTATTTCCCAAAAACATTTAAAGAAAATTTTATAGCCGCAAACTAGAGATCAAACACACCGAAATGCGTTCGATTCACTCAAGCCGTGCTCTGATACCAAGTTGTAACGTCCCAAAAATTACAAGGAATTTAAAATTTTTAAATAAGCATTTCATATATAAAATCCCGTTAAATAATCCCAACATATTATTTGCAAAGTCATAGATACTGTTCATGTAACAAGAAACCAGCGGAGTAAATGTTTAACAAATAGACTATAAATAGTCAGCTCATCCCGCGCGCCAGTGTGTACCCGTCACGCCTTAGAGCCACTCGTACCTGAAACCACAATTTATTGGGAAAGGGTAAGCACGAAGCTTAGTGAATTCAAACACCATAAATAACACAGTTATTCCACACTACCCCTAAAACAGATAGTGACACATAAACGATCATACAGGTCTACGAACAAATCATAAACATGTATATCCACACCCACCCACCTAAAAGGCACAAGTCGGTCCCACCGACCACATGATAACATCTCCGGCCCCGCCGAATCCCCGGTCCCACCGAGTCTCTACGCCACCCGCGTATAAAATCTCCGGCCCCGCCGGCTCCTCGGTCCCACCGAGTTAACATGACAACATAGTATCAACTAGACACCCCACTATCTAGTTCCACAACACAATCACATAAAGCTACCACACACGTACTACAGCAATGATAAAACAACTGTTATTAGATATAGTGAGAGAACTCACCTCGAATGCGCGCCTAGCTTAACAATACAATTCAAGCTTCACAATTACGGTCACTTCCCAGTACCTAAACGCATGTTAAAACGTGTCAATACGAGACCCGGACCCTATGACACGACACACGCTTAAACCGTCACTAAAACTATTTTCCGATCTCGCCAAACAGGTCTGTTCGGGACCTGTTTCGCCCCCTTTAAACCTAGAAAATTCCCAATATTATTTCATGATTAGAAAGTACTCTGAGATAGGGTTTCAAGGACATATTATACGCCTCCTAACGATTTTTCTACAATTTATTATGAATTTAACAAAAACAGTTCCCCGAACAGCGAAAATCAGCACCTTTCAGTAAAATGACATTTTGACCAATGCTGCGTCCCGAACTGGGCTTCGCACAAAACACAGAAAAGTTTATAGACTCAAAAAGGGAACTTTTGGCGCTGGTCTCACCCAGATACGAGTTACGAGAAAAAGTTATGGCCAAAACAAAACAATGGCAGAAACGATGTTTTCACATAAAATGACGATTTTATAAAACAATAACGCGGTTACGGTTACGGGTTAGGGTTTTGCGATTAAACTAACGATTGGATTACGAGTTCTAGACAACACCCGGCACCACCTACTGCCATCTCCGGCAGCGGTGGTCGCCGGCGGCGGCGGCCCTTGCCGGATGAAGGAAAGAAACAAAGAGAACGAAACGAGAACTACATACCTATCGACACCACCCAAACGTGCCCGCAACCTCTTCCTATCGACCTCTCCGGCGATGAATGGTGACGGCGGTGGTTTCCGGCGACCGTAGCAGCGGCGTACCTCCGGCGAACTCTCTCTTTCTCCCTCTCGTTCCCTCTCGTCCTCTTCCTCTGTCTCTTCTCGACTTCTCCCTCTCTCTCTTCGTTTCTTCTTCACGGCCGAACAACACAAGGAAAAAGGAAAGAAAGCGTAGGGTTTCGTTGGTGTTTGCTTGGCTCAAAAGAAAACAAGAAGGAGACAATATGGGGGGGTTCGGTTCCTTTTGCATGGGCCGAACCCATGCCCACTTTACTTAAATGCCAATATTAGCCCCTCAAGATTCAACACCTTGCACAATTTAAATAAACTTTTCCCACTTTGATCGTTTTTAGCCTTTCCCGATAAATCTCGCTAACCAAGTTTGTCTCAAGAAGAAAATAAAATAACTATATTAGCGAAATAAATTTATACCGGGACACGGACTTTACAACTCTCCCCCACTTGAATTAGACTTCGTCCTCGAAGTCTACGTCCGTAAACAGCTCCGGATAGTTCTCCCGCATCTCGACCTCGGGTTCCCAAGTCTCTTCGGTGTTGCCACTGGACTTTCACTAACTGGAATCGAAATTTCTTACACCGTCTAAAAAAAATTATCGGATACTTTTATTACCAACAAAACTCCTTCAAGAACACTGGAAATACGATCGGAAGAACACTCCAACAACTGGAATCATTCCTAGTCAAACGACTTCGGTTGTCTCCCAACCTTAGATATTCCATACATCCCGAGTCAAATCTCAAGCTCTAACCACTCTAAAGTTGCCCACCAGTTTACCCAACTGGATACTCGGATCCGATCATTCCTACCATTAACCATCGATTAACTCCTATGAGTTCTAATAGACTCCCAAAACTTACCTTACACGCATCATCAAACCAGTAAATTTATAATCACCCACGAAGGTCATTCCACCACAACTATTCATCACAAGTAGGCATCTCAGGGTTACTACTACCATTACCCGCCCTAGGAAACCTAGTTACACCTTAACCAGATACACCTTAACGCCTACCTCCCAGGTACGTCTCAAGTCCCGGCACATCGGAACTACCTCTCAGGTAAGTGCCCAAGACTATATCCTCCCAGTGCCTACTGGAAAGCCAAGGTCATAACACATGAATACCGGGGTCCCACCCCGAAATACCCAACCGACCATTACCAACGACTGACTAACGTATCTAAGGATCCAATGCAAAACAGTCTACCAACAACATGCCTATCCCTGAATGACTCACTCACCCAACATGTAAATACTCAACGTGCAATAAGTGCAAAACTGTGCAACAAAACAACCCATCAACAAAACTCCACATCGAGCCATTAAAAACCGTGCAATTGACCCATGACTATCTCAAAGTCAAAACCGAGCAAAACGCTCCACGCTGCTAGACCCATAAGTCGGTCAAAAACGCGTTTAAATAAAGCTTAAGCAAGCAATACTTTAAAATCAACATTAGTCCCAAACTCGACACGAGTTAAACAAAAGAGTTTTCCAAAAGGACTCACACCCTTAAAATTCTCAAAATGACTCATAACACTTATAAACGCACTTCCCAAATGGTTTACAAAATCATTTACAAAATATTCTCAACGTCAAGATTTTTCATCTCAAAAAGATCGTATGCAATAAAACTACTATTACCAGGTCGGTAGTTACGCAAAAATGGACACGCTCGTCCCACATATAAAAATCATGTTGAAACTCATTTCATTGCAGCTTAGTTTACTCACAAAACGTAAAGCGAAATAAATAATTTCTTTGAAAATGAACCGTCACGGTTCTAGTATGAATTGACTCATGACATGTATTTAAAGTAACCGCTCGACCTTACATCGGGTGCGACAAAAGTGTGCACATAATTTCAAAATCAGTTCCACGACATTTGACCCCAAAATTCCTCTTTTTCCAACATAAAATGTCGTGGCACAGGGTTCACCAAGAAATCTTACGCGCGTCGGCTAGTCATACAAAACGATGAAACGGTTTATAAATATATTTTTGTTAAAACACAACTGTCTCGTGTAAGTTTCAAACTTAAAGATAGAAGCCAATCCGTTTCCATCATTTGAAAATATCGACTAAAATCTCATAAAATCTCAAAAGGTGGGGTTCTTTAAATTGATTTCCAAGATTTCCCCAAATAGTCACATAACAAATAAGATATGCACCTCGTGAAACTAAACCCACACGACTCAACATGCCGTAAAACAAAACTTATTTTAACCAACTCACTCAAATAGCTTTATACAGACATCGTGGAATGTAACTTTCCGTCTCAACTCTAACATATGTGGAGGAGTTCCAATGTTAAAGTCACAAGCCGTAGTCACTTGCCCAACATTTTAAACACCACAAAACACGGATATCATCTTACCCGAAAGAACCGTTGGAAAATAACGAAATGAGACAGATTCTAACAGAGTTTGCAACTCTCGTGATAAAACGGTTTCATGCACTTTCAAAACCATAAATCGAAATCTTGTGTGTGTGCTAAACATTTCTCAAAATTCTAAAAACACAATCCTCAAAAGGATTGGAAACACAAGAATTTGTTAATGCAATCTATTTCAAAATCAAACTTTGTGCATGACTCAGTCGACATTCTACGCCTCGACTCCTACTCCTCCAAATCTCTCCGATCCACTAACGTCATCCGGATATTTAAACCTCTTAGGCAAGTTGGGAAATTACGTCAAATAATCCCTATGATTTTTCCTCAATCAAAGTCGGCTCTATAAGCCTATGATTCTAGCACAATCATCCATCTTGGCCCGAAACAAACATCATCCTCATCGTCACTCCAAGTGACTACTACTAGAATCGTCCTTTTATTCCAACGACTACTAATTTATAACCTTCGACACTACCCCAACGATCATCCCATCAAAGCAAAACAAGTACACACCTGTACTAGTAGGTTTACTATAGTCGTTCCTCCTTGTGATGGCTACTCTGGGTAGATATTACAACGGGTTATTAGCATATAATAATTCACACTAACAACGCTCACGCTCAACTCCTTGGATTCCTCGAGACTTTTCCCGACTCGAGCATTGATCCTGTGTTTCCGATAGTAGGAGCTTTACTACTACCTTCCACACCTATCATCACTCGTTCCGAGTTCCATCCGATGGGTCCAAGTAGGTTCTCGCCGATAACTACACACATATGCCCGCACCGGCATATGTACACACTCTTCCTAGCTCCCTAGGAATTCTACCCAACTCCACTACCATTGCTATAACGAAATCCCCACTAGTCATGACGAGTCGCCTCGCGAATGCACAGTCGCACACAGTGTAAAATCAGATAGACATTCGAATATAAGATTCTATCCTACAACGGTTGGACTCAAACAAGAGCTGCGCAATAGAACTAAATCCGACATTCTAAGGCTATTTGGTTCCTACCGCATACAACCTATAGTGCATTCACTTAACAACTTATCAGGGCTAGCATGAACTCCTATTAGCAAACAACAAACATGCAGTACATGGTAATAAGCACCAAGCAATCTAGCACACATACTCCTATGTTCTAGAAAGCAATCTAGCATACATACTCATATATAAACACTCTTCCCAGTTCACTAGGAATTTCATCTCATCCCACTACCCTTGCTACCACGGAATCCCTATTAGCCATAACGAGTTGCCTCGCGAATACCCAGTCGCATGCAGCGTGAATCAAATAGACATTCGAATACAAGATTCTATCCTAGAACGGTTGGACTCAAACAAGAGCTGTGCAATAGAACTAAATCAAATATTCTAAGGCTATATGATTCTTACTGCATACAACCTATAGGGCCTTCACTTAACAACCTACTATAACTAGCATTGATTCCTACTAGCAAGCAGTCAGCATACAGCATAGTGTCAACAACAGGCAATCTAGCATGCATACCCTATGATCTAGAAAGCAATACAACACTAAGAAATGTACCTTCCCCCTTTGGCTCCGGCTGACTGTACACACTGCGCCCTCGATCACCGTTCCTCGAACGGATTTTTCCTTCTTTTTATTTCCCAAAAACTTTTAAAGAAAATTTTATAGCCGCAAACTTGAGATCAAACACAACGAAATGCGTTCGATTCACTCAAGCCGTGCTCTGATACCAAGTTGTAACGTCCCAAAAATTACAAGGAATTTAAAATTTTTAAATAAGCATTTCATATATAAAATCCCATTAAATAATCCCAACATATTATTTGCAAAGTCATAGATACTGTTCATGTAACCAGAAACCAGCGGAGTAAATGTTTAACAGATAGACTATAAATAGTCAGCTCATCCCGCGCGCCAGTGTGTACCCGTCACGCCTTAGAGCCACTCGTACCTGAAACCACAATTTATTGGGAAAGGGTAAGCACGAAGCTTAGTGAATTCAAACACCATAAATAACACAGTTATTCCACACTACCCCTAAAACAGATAGTGACACATAAACGATCATACAGGTCTACGAACAAATCATAAACATGTATATCCACACCCACCCACCTAAAAGGCACAAGTCGGTCCCACCGACCACATGATAACATCTCCGGCCCCGCCGATTCCCCGGTCCCACCGAGTCTCTACGTCACCCGCGTATAAAATCTCCGGCCCCGCCGGCTCCTCGGTCCCACCGAGTTAACATGACAACATAGTATCAACTAGACACCCCACTATCTAGTTCCACAACACAATCACATAAAGCTACCACTCACGTACTACAACAATGATAAAACAACCGTTATTAGATATAGTGAGAGAACTCACCTCGAATGCGCGCCTAGCTTAACAATACAATTCAAGCTTCACAATTATGGTCACTTCCCAGTACCTAAACGCATGCTAAAACGTGTCAATACGAGACTCGGACCCTACGACACGACACACGCTTAAACCGTCACTAAAACTATTTTCCGATCTCGCCAAACAGGTCTGTTCGGGACCTGTTTCGCCCCCTTTAAACCCAGAAAATTCCCAATATTATTTCATGATTAGAAAGTACTCTGAGATAGGGTTTCAAGGACATATTATACGTCTCCTAACGATTTCTCTATAATTTATTATGAATTTAACAAAAACAGTTCCCCGAACAGCGAAAATCAGCACCTTTCAGTAAAATGACATTTTGACCAATGCTGCGTCCCGAACTGGGCTTCGCAGAAAACACAAAAAAGTTTATAGACTCAAAAAGGGAACTTTTGGCGCTGGTCTCACCCAGATACGAGTTACGAGTAAAAAGTTATGGCCAAAACAAAACAATGGCAGAAACGATGTTTTCACATAAAATGACGATTTTATAAAACAATAACGCGGTTACGGTTACGGGTTAGGGTTTTGCGATTAAACTAACGATTGGATTACGAGTTCTAGACAACACCCGGCACCACCTACTGCCATCTCCGGCAGCGGTGGTCGCCGGCGGCGGCGGCGGTCCTTGCCGGATGAAGGAAAGAAACAAAGAGAACGAAACGAGAACTACATACCTATCGACACCACGCAAACGTGCCCGCAACCTCTTCCTATCGACCTCTCCGGCGATGAATGGTGACGGCGGTGGTTTCCGGCGACCGTAGCAGCGGCGTACCTCCGGCGAACTCTCTCTTTCTCCTTCTCGTTCCCTCTCGTCCTCTTCCTCTGTCTCTTCTCGACTTCTCCCTCTCTCTCTTCGTTTCTTCTTCACGGCCGAACAACACAAGGAAAAAGGAAAGAAAGCCTAGGGTTTCGTTGGTGTTTGCTTGGCTCAAAAGAAAACAAGAAGGAGACAATATGGGGGGGTTCGGTTCCTTTTGCATGGGCCGAACCCATGCCCACTTTACTTAAATGCCAATATTAGCCCCTCAAGATTCAACACCTTGCACAATTTAAATAAACTTTTCCCACTTTGATCGTTTTTAGCCTTTCCCGATAAATCTCGCAAACCAAGTTTGTCTCAAGAAGAAAATAAAATAACTATATAAGCGAAATAAATTTATACCGGGACACGGACTTTACACCCCCCCGTACCGGAGCCCGCCCTACCCGCTCCCTAGCCCGAGCCCGAGCCCGCTTGCGTTACGGATGGCCTAAGGGTGATGCTAAGCCTACCCCCTGCCATTTTGGTCGGCCACCCCTCCCTCTCACACACAATTTAATTTTAAATATTTACATTTTACACCCCTATACTTAATTAATTAATTTACTTTATACCTTTTACTTTTCTAATTTTCATTTTACACATTCATCATATTAACACATAAAATCGTATTTTAGCTAATATACGTTAAAAAAATACGTTTTAATTTTAACAAATTACACCATTATAATCGTCTCCTCGATACGTTCGAAATGAGCCTAATATTGAATTTTTTTGATTTAATTATTTTTTTATATATCATATATACTACATAAAAATATTTTTTATATTTATAATTCATACTTTTGGGTTGGGTTGGGTTGAAATTTTTTCAAACCGCCAACATTGGGTTCACGTGAGACCAACATATTTTCGTGAGACCACAAAATAACACTAAACCTTCACAGCAATTCATTGTGAAGGTATGAAAAATATTCAATATTGGGCTCATTTCGAAGGTATTTGGGATTGCTTACTAAAACAACTTATAGTTAATTATTTAATTTATGGTACGTCTCTTACCGTTCTAACTCATTAAGTTAAAAATTTATACAAAACTGTACTGTAATAGCTTTTAGGAGAGTTTTTTTTGTCTCATTTATTTTTGTAACGCTAATTATTATTAAAACAACGTATGCTTATTTTTAAAAGTGTTTATCAACTTATGTCGTTCATATACGATTATTTATGTTAATACGATTACGTTAAAATACGTTAAGGAATTCGATATATATACAAAAAATCAGTTTTTAAAAACTCGTACTACCATTTTTATATGAATGGACAGGGCTGTAAACTCGTACTACCATTTTAAAAAACTCGTACTACCATTATTAAATCAATTTACTTGATGATTTTACACAAAAAAAATGTGTTCATGTTCGTTCATTTATTAAATAAACGAACCTCACGCCGAACGATTTATATATGTGTCTATATTATATTATAAATATTTCAACTTTAATGTTCTAAATTATTTTAATTGGTTTTGAGGAAACGATCAAATTTTGTTTGTAAATTTGTTTAAAGAATGACGTTTTTTTGAGGAGTTCATGATTTGAGGATTTGAAAGTGGTGAAAGTGGTTAGAGATAAGAATAAACTAATAAGAGTCCACGATTTAAAATTTTGAAAGTTGTTAAAAAGTATTTTCTTAACGTATTTTAGTTAATATTGGGCTCATTTCGATATAATTAAATAAAAAAATAGGGCTCATTTCGAAGGTATCGACGAGACGATTATAATGGTGTAACTTATTAAAATTAAAAAGTATGTTAGTTAATATACAATTATATGTGTTAATATAATAAAAGTGTAAAATAATAAATAGAAAACTAAAAGGTATAAAGTAAATTAATTATATAAGTATAAGGGGGTGAAATGAAAATTTGAAATAAAAAAAATTAAAAAAATGCAATGTGAGAGGGGGTATACAAAAATGTGGCAGAGGTAGGGATAGAAAATCCCTTCAATAAATGCTTTGAAAGTTTGTACATTAGGCATCTTAAGTTGTAATTTAAGAGATTTTGGATTTTATGCATTAAATGGTGGTACATTATGCTTGATAAGTTGTGTTTAAAACTTTTGGTTAGAACCAATATATAAGTAGTATAGATATAGATATAGATATAGATATATATGTCGTACAACAACAGTACTCTCACTATATATATATTCACCATTCTCTTACTCTCTCGTACACATATGTATATACACATCTTTATTAATATATATATATATATATATAGGGGTGGTATCGGATACAAACCAGTTAGTTTGTACAAACTCGTACAAACCATACCTAGCTTCATGATTTTGTAAATTTGGCTTCATGAATATATATATATATATATATATATATATATATATTTTGGCTTCATGAATATATAATTTGGCTTCATGAATATATCATTTGGTATTTTTAACTAATTTTTTACAAAAATAAGGGTATTTTAGGGTATTTTTGTAAAAAAAAAATTAGTTAAAAATGCCAAATGATATATTCATGAAGCCAAATTATATATTCATGAAGCCAATATATATATATATATATATATATATATATATATATATATATATATATATATATATATATATATATATATATATATATTCATGAAGCCAAATTTACAAAATCATGAAGCTAGGTATGGTTTGTACGAGTTTGTACAAACTAACTATTTTGTATTTGATACCCAGCTTATATATATATACATATATAATAGCTCACAACCTACAACTCATGCCAATGCATAAAATAGCTCTTCCCCCAAAATACCCATATACAAATAGTGTCCATGCAGATAACTCATGAACGACTTGGTTTATCACAAACCATTATACTTGCTACAATTCATTGCTTGTCATTCACGAGATTTCAATTACAACTCATATTAACCCAATCGTAGGATTAACTTTCATATATCCAGGTAGGAGATACTACCCAGTATCAACAAGAGAGTAACAAAAAACGACCAGGCGGCCGCCTTACATCAGGAATGGACAGGAATGGACGAGGATGTTATACCTTACGTTAACTGGAACCGAGCTTTGACGCCGAACACCGTTCTCTTCCACCTCCGATCACGACAGTCTCTCCCTACCGACTTCGCTTCTCTTTCTCTCTCGTTTTCTGATTAGCAAACCCTATGTAACACCCTAAAAATTGAACATTTAAAATAGGGAATTTTTCCGGAAGATGGGTAAATTTAAACTTCTAAAATCATGCCAACTAAAACCCAAATAGAGCAACGGGATAGTTTGGACAAAAATAAAGCAACGAGTATCAATATATAGTACACAACAACCTACTACTCTAGCATGAACTAATCTAGATTAAAACGGGTGTCGTTATATCTTCCAAAAATCTCTTGTCACGCATAATCCCAAAAGCCCGACCCTCCAAGCCTCTAAGCATGGTCGGCAACACGGCGCAATCTAGACTTGCCGCTAGGTGGAACCTGTAATCCACAACATACATCATAAAGTGTTAGACAGAAAGTCTAGTAAGATTTGAAACATTGATGTAGTACAAAAGAATTATAATAATGGCATCATAAAGTAAAGATACCGGCTCCACTTGGTATTACATTACCACATTCCATATAGACAAGATTGTCCACACCTGAACATAATACAAAGAGACATTTCTCTAAATGCAGGGGAGACCCGTTTCCATCGGGGTGACGAGAACACGTGAGTGGGGTCACCCTTGATGTTATTGGATTACACCTCAAGTCCCGGTTTTAGTTCCCATGCCATGAAGACATCACAACCTCAAACCCTATAAATATTGCCTTTATTGCCTACTCCGTCGAGTTACACCTCAAGGACTTACGAGACCATATTGCCTATCCAATCTAGACGAGTTACACCTCAAGGACGGGATGTCCCTTATTGGCTACACGCTAGTAGCCACAAACGGCTAACAATTCAAGTGAACATGTAGTCCATAAAGGTCTAACTCCTCGTGCACAAGGAGGTAGACTATATCAAAACCCAAATCATGTCATGAATGCATACTAGAAATTATCACGAGATAGCATGGTAAATAGTTCTACATGTTATCATAATGAGTTATCCATGAGGCACACGAAGTATATAAATCCCATTTCTTTTCCTTTTTATTTGAACTACCAATACAAGTACATTACAAGCCATAAACATTTATTGATATATATATATATACCTACATATATATGTATACTTACAATCATGTGAGAGACAAGTGATATATATATATATATATATATATATATATACTCATGTATTTATGGCATACAAGCAGTGTAAATACTCATAGCTATGAACAAATATGCATACATACTCCAAGTAACAATTTAGGGAAAAACCCTAGCTATTCCAAATCAAAACCCAACCATGTTGTACAAGTTCTATGTAGCACCAAAACGTAATACAAGTAAGATGTAGAGATTTAGACACTCACCTAAGGGTTCTTACAAGGAAACCCTAGGAAGTTGAAATACTTGGATCTTGGAGAACGATACCCTAGAAATAAGAGATACACCTCTCAATATGGTAACCTTACATAAAATGTAGGGATATAGTCATTAATAACTTACTTGAGGGGTTTGGAGGTAAGAAACCCTAAATAAGGAAACCCTAGATTTTGAATGAAGACTTGAGTAGAGCTTGACCCACTTTAAACTTGATACACCATAATACACCTTTCGTTTGCACAACTTAAACCCTAAACAGAGCCATTAAATGCTAGCATTCAAGAGAGTATTGAATGAGGATGGAGAAGGGTGAAAAAGAAGATGAAATCGCCAAAGAAAGAGAGAGGAATGTCTGCTGCAGAAAAGGAGAAAAAGTGAGAGCAAAATCCCCAAAAACGACCCAAGTAGCAGCAGCTCTCGGCCTGGTCGCGACCTTGCCCTCGCGACAATGCCCCGGGACAAAGTCGCGGGCATAGTCGCCCCACCCGACCACCTTTCTGTTTGATCCGCTTCCCTTCTTCCCCGAGCGCAACAATACCGCAGGCGACTATGCCATGGGCAATGTCGTTGGGCGACTCCATGCTGCTATCCGACGACCTCGTTTGCCAAAAACGATGCCCGAAACGCCGAAGTTGATTCCCAAACGAAAGGCTTGCATGCACCCGACCAAACCCGCATGAAATACCAAGTCTTATGCATAACCACCCATATAAATAAACACGAAAGGTGATTTAAACCACGACCACGAAAAGATGTTACAAGGTTGCTAAAAACTCAAACGGAAAAGTTTTACTTACTTGGAATTTGGGTGTTACAATCCTCCCCTCCTTGAAAAAGATTTCGTCCTCAAAATCTCGCGTTCTAATTGAAA